>BROG01000068.1:0-1207500 GCA_030159075.1 Atrina japonica | reverse complement strand
ACGGATAATACACCATGGTAGATAAGTACATACAGTAATGCATGGACACATAGCAAGCATAATGTTTTTTACTTGCACATCCCTCTCTTGGGAAAATACACAGTATTGTTTGGGTTCCCTACAGAATCTAGATGTGTAATTTTATATTAGTCTAAATCTAAATAAGGACTATGCAAAACGAAGGTTATTGAATTCGAATTGACAGGAAGGAAAACCACTTTACGTTATTACAATATACACGAGTTTCCATTCATATCACATTTTTGATACAAGTTTTTGAATTTTCCATTTTGTGTGTCTCTGGCGAGCATAAATGGAAAATTCATAACAAGTATCATAAATGTGACAGATTCTTTTTATTATATGATCAAACATATGCAATATAAACTATGAGAATCTGTGTTCTCCTTTCTGTCGAGTTGACCAAACTGTTCCAAAAAGGTAAAATGCTTGCGCAGAAGTAAGTGCACAAAACATGTTGTAAATATTTCTTGTATTTGAATACATGTACATACATTTAACTTACGTTTTAAATTATTACTTACATCTAAGTATATTTTATCAGATGTTGAAATTAGCAAAATTGCCGACTTGAATACAACCAAAATTTTAAAATCATCTACACAACATGCTTTATTCTATTTTCCCAATTCAAGATAAAGAAACGTCACAAAAACCAAGTGATGTCATCGCTAACATTCAGATGAATGAAGTGACGTCATCGTCAATCTTTAGTGAATGAAGTCTCCGTCGTAGCGAATAAAAGTAGTTCTGTTTTCTGCATGTCAGCCAATCAAATTGCCTCTAAGCTTTTAGGCTTTCTAGGCCTTATGTCTCTACGTGTTACATATAAAACATTTATGTAATTGGTTATGAAGCTACATAACACACAGATCATATGATATTACTTCACATGACTATTTGCGGATCGGAAATAAACACTGATACGAACAAATGTTAACGTACATCATTTACATGTATTGGTACCGGATATAATAAATGTATATATCAATGTGTCACTAATCAGTTCACTATGAAATCAACCGCTAGAAATAAACATTTCACTGAGTATCCTTATGTAATATATCCTAAATAATTATACGAAGAGATATTGTCAATCATAAAACAATCACAAATCGTATTAACATGATAATATATATATAATAAAAGCGACTAGTTCGTCTTATCTTCACCTTGTAAAACGGAGATGTATTAGCTCTCAACTTCAAATTTCAAACTTCACGCTCATTTTATCGTAAATAAATAATTTAACAGTGCGTATATCTCTTGTGTGATTTATACTGGTCTGATTCAGATATGAAAGAAGATCCAAATGACGTTAACGAGTACAATTAGCAATATATCACTAAGTTATGTCGTAACATATCACAAATATTTATCAACATACAATTACAGGAATTGTAAAGATATATAAACTTACTTTTCAATCGGAGGGAGATTTGCAACAGCTTGAAGAAAATTACATTAGAATCAATATACATATATAGTTCTATTTCTTTGAATTTCGTTACATGGAGGGCAACATTTGCTTCTACCGTTCATTAACATGGCAAATGATGTTCTGGCAATGGCAAATGATGTTCTGACTCCAAGAAATTCAGAAAACGGAGAGAATACATCGATGTATCTAATCCTTTTACAAAACAAAGCTTTAATCAATATAATTCAGAAAACTGAGAGAATACATCGATGTATCTAACCCTTTTACAAAACAAATCTTTAATCAATATAATTCAGAAATTGAGAGAATACATCGACGTATCTAACCCTTTTACAAAACAAATCTTTAATCAATATAAAGTCATTAGATACATTTTTATATGAAATGGATAAATAGATCATTTTCGAGTTCTTATGTAATCCGGTTTTGGAACCGGATGTTATGCTTATCGATTTCCGGTATGTGTCTTTGCGCCAAACAATTAAACCTATCAACTGGAGCCGGACCTGATAAAAAAAAACAATACCCACACCAGACTCTATTTTTCGAATTATACATTGAACAACATAAAACACAATGCTTATACTAGGGTTCATTTTCAACGTTGAATATTGAACCGGGTAAAAATACCCACATCAGGATCTCTTTTTCACGTTGAATATTACACAAGGTGAAACAGCCATGCCCATACAAGGGTCCATTTTCAACGTTGAATATCGAATCGGGTGAGATAGCAACATTCATATCAGAGTCAATTTTCAATGTTGAATCAATTAGAGAATGGAGTTGACGGGGTTGACAGGGTTAACTTGGTCAGGTCGAGTTAATAATAGTGTTAATGGGTCTAGTTGCAAAAGCTGCATCGGATAGGACAAAATGTTTTATGTTCGGTTAGTCGGTCAAAATTGTCAAGCGTAGTTGACTTGTTGAATAAGTGAAGTCTATTCAGCGATGTTGAATTAGTCAGTTCGAATTATTTTGGTCGAGTTGACTAGGACGAGTTATTGGGCTCGAGTTGTATTGATATAGCTAGTAGGCTCGAGTTGTATTGATAAAGCTAGTAGGCTCGAGTTGTATTGATATAGCTAGTAGGCTCGAGTTGTATTGATATAGCTAGTAGGCTCGAGTTGTATCGATATAGTTAGAAGGCTCGAGTTGTATTGATAAAGCTAGTAGGCTCGAGTTGTATTGATATAGCTAGTAGGCTCGAGTTGTATTGATATAGCTAGTAGGCTCGAATTGTATTGATATAGCTAGTAGTCTCGAGTTGTATTGATATAGTTAGTAGGCTCGAGTTACATAATTGTCAACAATTTTTAATGGGGCCAGTTTTCAACGGGCTCCATATATACGGTCATGGTTCAATTTTCAATGCCATTTCGGTTTCTTGTTCAACGTTGAAAACTGTCCCCGGGCACTTCGTCGCATCCCGTTTGGGATTCGCAAATGTTCTTCGTGTTATATCTCACTTCTCGTATTCTAATGGAGATAGAGTTATACATAGGTACTTCATTATACTTTGTAGACATTCGTTTACAGTACAATGTTGATATGTGTCCCCAAACAGAGAAAAAGTATTCTATATAACACGGGCAAAACTCCGTTTTCCAAATATGATGCTATTTCATATACTCTTTCTTTGATAACACAGTATTTCACACATTATTTGAAATGATGATTATAACAATTTAAAAAAAATTTAATGTCCTCCAAAGGGTCTTCTAAGATACGCTGTAATATGCATGTGTCGTTAACGGTATGATGCCATTGCCCGTGACGTAATCGGTTAACATCGATAAACATTTGCACTGGAGCTTTGTATAGTGCAGACTTAATACTATGTAACTGATATACATATTGTCGTCTTTCATTTGATAAAGGCCAAGTGGCCGAAAATTTGTGAAATTTGAGTGTTTTTCTGTTTTTGTATAACAATTTAACCTGTCTATACTAATTATGAACAGCGTTTACCCCTAATGAGAACTGAATTTAACTAATCACTTTGCTGTGTACGTGTGATGCTGACTCCCTTAAGGTACCTGCCCAATCCCCGCCCCGTCTGGATTTTTCAGGTATTTATCATGGTTGTATATTGCCTTGTTATTTCTCTGATATGCATGGATTTCAGATCGCTGATTGGCACATTCAAATCTAATGCGTTTACATTTAGATATATCACAATTCCAACTTTTGTCTCTCAATCTTCACTATTTATATGCATCATTTAGTATTCGTTTCCATGTATTGTAATATCTAAACGAACCTTTCAAAATAAGGCCTATATACGCAAGGATTTAATTCAGAGTACTCAAGCGAAGTGGTAAAATTATCATAATAATCAGCTTTCCATAGCTAGAGATTTCTACTATGCCGGTAAAACATTTTCTTGGCCGTCTACAAGCAAAATCATAGTGTATAAAGACACGAACCTTTCAGATGCGACTCAATTCAATGTCTTACACTGTAATGATAGCAACACGAACAAGTTTTAGTGAATTTCAACTAAGGTATGCACATTCTTTTAAATCGTTTTTAGAAATTTAAATGCAAATGTTTTGTGTACTACCTATGCTGTTCATTATCAATTTACTGACATGCGCATTGAATTTGTTCATGCTTGTTTGTAGAACACGAAAAGAGCTCATTTATTTGTCAGTTAAATGTTTCCTGTGCATTCATTTGTAAAATACTCGGAAAACACAGTCATTCGCATTTATGTCATATAAAAGAAAAATTGCGATATGTTCTACTTCTGAAATGTCATGGCGGTGGAAAGACTTGACCTTTATCTTTAGATTATAAGAAGTTTCCTTTAATGAGTGTGCATTTTCACTTTTATTGCATGTATGAAAATGGGAACACGTGACCTCCAGAATGTAACGGGGTAATTGACATCAATTGTGGCACGCATTATTATATATGTCAACTATATTTTTTGTACAAGTCTATCGAAGTTTCACTTTGGCACCTTTAATTTTATGATTTTATGTCTGAGAGAAACCTCTTAGTTTTTAAATTCCGGAAATAAAATTATTTTAGCTACTTATTATATCACCCCAAAATGGAAACCCGTCTTAACATAAAAATATAAATAATTTGTATCTAGAATGATTTTATTTTAGTTTGCAATGGCAGAAAAACATTTAATTTCAATGTTTAACTTTTGTGCGTGACGACGATTATGGTAATTATTTGAATGTATCTTAAGGAAAAACATGTATGTAATTCTAAACACATACATCGTGAAGATGAATACAAAGAGATGGCGAACATTTATCATTGTTTTATAATCGTTTTACTACATCATCCCATTTACTCGCTTAACGTTTATTGAATTTCACTGATAATATCATATCCCAAGTATATCGTGTCGGATCAGTGATTGTCATTTAAAGGCGGCATGGCTGAGATATTTCTCTTATACAAGTATCTGTCGCTAAGAGCCATTGCATTAAAAAGACATATGCATTGAATAACAGATATACTTATCAATACTTGAAACGGTGTGTTTAAAGTTAAATTAAAAGCCCGTTTTATTATCACATGTTCCTGTTGTACACCTGTAGATAAAATGCATATACATATATTTTCACTTGTGCATTCCAGAATTACCACCATGATGTGTATACGCGGAATTCATTTTTTATTTTATCGTAGGTGTCTTGTTCACATTGTTACACAGACCCTGTGGTTAAATGAAGGTAAATCAACTTTCAGATCATTATGGGATAGATGAGAGTGATTCAGACGCTAACTACAATTAGGGACAATTAACGCAATATAGTTTATTGTTCGTTATCTCACGAGATACTTGTGGTATAAAGATAAGTTAGAATATGAAAATAAATAATCCCGCGACAGAGTTGTACACAGACACTTGTAACAGGAAGTTCTTGATAACTTGTGTGAATGTTTCGTTGACAGGAAATATACGATTATGATGGCGGAGCATTATCAATGTTTTGACTTTGGAAGTACATATTTCCTCGACTAATGTTTTTGTGATGTATTTTATTTCAGTGGTGAGCAATGAGGTTCACCGGTTTTTATTTCAAGCGATTGTATTGCAGATGTAAATAACTTTAATGACTATGGAAAACTCAACTGAACTGAGTTTAGAATTTGAGCATGGGACATTTTCTCTTTGGGAAATTCTCACAAATTATCCGTTACCCGTCGTTGTGCAGTGTGATACTTGTCCAGTTCCCGTGGATCGTTCTCGGTTTAACTTTGATTTGCGACAACCATTATTACTATACAGAAAACGGAATATACAAAAGGTGCTGGCCAGAAGTATACACATAGATCCAGACACACGATGTTATAATGAGATTGGTGACCCTCTCCTGATACCAGAGGACTATAGAGGTGTGTATATATATATATATATATATATATATATATATATATATATATATATATATATATATATATATATATATATATATATATATATATATATATATATATATATATATATATATATATATATATAATATAATATATATATAAATAATAATATATAATAATATATATATAAATATCCTATATAAATATATATATATATATATATAATATATATATAAATATATACTCATATTTAAATCTATTTATATATATATATATATATATATTCAATGTTTATGCATTTATGTCGTATAGGGATCGCGGTATTCAGTTGTACTACGAAATATATATCATTTATATGCAGAATGTATATAAATAGATAAACATTTAATTAACTATATAAAATTGAATTTATCAAAATTATAAAACTATTATATAAGTTATTAATAACATACTTAGGCAAAAGGATGCAGGTGACGGCAATGCTTACATTTACAAAACCAAAACAATGATATAAATAATTCTGATAATTGTATCCATCAACGTCCACCTTCCATGAAGAAAGACATTTAATCAAATAATATATATATCGAACGAACGAATTCATTCGCCTGTTTAATATAAAAAACTTCACCAGCTTCATCTGCAGAAAACAAGCATCTAATGTATTTAAGATAATAAAGGTTAGAAATTATTTTAAAGGGGCATTGATGATGACATCTGTATCTTTTCCAAAAAAATGTTATGCCTATATATACCTCTTTTGTTTTTGTACTACAATCTAGGAAAAACCGTTATAATTTTTGCTTGAAAAAACAACAGCTAATGCCCCTTAAAATGTCATTAACAATGGTCATTATTATTCAAAAACTGATCAGGCTCAAATTCATTCAAAGCCTAACCTTCCATACTTCATGTTTTACGTTATGATGCTATCCCTTTCTGTATTCCGGCATACCTGTGGTTTTACATGAAATGAATACCTTACTTTTATCAAACTTTTCTGTAAACTGAGTATAAATAAGACGGCTATTTGATACGTGGATGTTTACTGTAAAAAACATGGCCTGAAGCGTGTAACATAGGGAAGCAATCAAGTATCGAGTACAGGTCAGTGAAAGTACCTGCTCACCTGGTGGATTATCATGCAATATCTAATAACCTAAATTTGTTTGAACCTATGAAACCAAATAATTTTAAGTATAATTTTGTCATCATAATATACATTAACAAATAATATACCGTATTAAAAACAGTGATTATTAATTCACATTAATGATACTTATAAAAGTTGTATATGATAAGTAAATACAACTTGTTTATGTTGGTTGTAATGTAAGGTTTGTATGTCTAACAACTTGTCTACGATTTTCAAATTTTATAGTAAGTAATGGAACAGACTACGAACTATACCTGTCCTGAAATATAATTTTAGTGTAAAGATAAAAGTATAAAAACTTTTGATTTGACTTATCGAGCCACACATTCAAACCATCATTTTTGTAAATCCTCAAGGCTACAATATATTTTAACAAAATAAAGATTTATGTCCCTAATGTTAGTGCAAATAGCTGTATACTTTACATAGTAGGAAAGTAGATACCACCTCTCATAGATGATACGACTGAACTTTCTGATTTATTTCAAATTTCATAGAGTTTTATCTATTAAAGCATATTTCCAGGTGATATTCTCTGCATTATTTTAAATATATCGCTAACACACAAAACAATTACGTGAAACAAATAAGAATCATTATAATAATGAGTGGCCTCTTTAGATCTTTTCGCCTTGTCAAAAAATAATTAGATCCGCCTAATGTTTTGTCGATCAACTCTAATGCATGTATGGCGACACATCTTCGTTCTCACCCAATTAAGATCTCTATTACCGACAATTCATACGGAACATGTTTCTCACCGATGTATCAAATTAGATAAATGTTTTAAAATGTCACATACACGACTGTTTTGAGAACATGAAATTTTATCTGGGGGGAAAGCCGTTTGAAGTAATTCAGAAAGCATTCCCATGTAATCATTACAATATCAAAATGTCTTTGCTATATTATGATTCTGATGATTTAAACGGTTGCTTTTTATCAGATTAAAACAAAATAGTGTGCACAGTCAGTTTTTGGCTTGGTCAATAAGGCTATTTTAAAGACTGCGTTAAAATAGATACGATTGTTCACGTTTCTGACCAGATGTATTGCATAGATGAGTAATGTGACAAAACAGACCACACACACACACACACACACACACACACACACACACACACACACACACACACACACATATATATATATATATATATATATATATATATATATATATATATATATATATATATATATATATATATATATATCGATTTTTTCTCAACTTTCACTACTTGTACTTGATGTACAATAACAAATAAGAGCTATACACAGGTATAAAAATCTTAAATGCCAATATATTTTGTGAAAATAAGGCCTGGTCCAGTTTTGTATTCATAAACAAATAGTAAGGTTGGGTTAATCAACTACAATTAAAAGTAATAAACCTGTGTTCCTCAAGCAATTTTCACAAAATATATAGGAATTTTTATTCCTGTGTCTATCTCTTTTATTGTTTTTATTTTATTATTATTTTTTATTGTAAATAGTAAAAAAAAAATTTGGAAAAAAACCCAAAGTAATGCCACTTTAAAATTGTTACTGTAAATCATATTTGGCGATTACTTTTTGCGTAATCAACTTTTCAGTCATATCTGCCACTACATTAATTTGTTATTTTACACGTGCAACAAACTTATTCGGGAATTGTCACGGTAATATAGGTATATATGTCTCTGATAAGCTTCCATGCTAAAAGATAGTTTAAGAGGGCGGACATATAACAGATATATAAACCTGACTACGTTTAAAAACAAATTTGTAACTTAGTAAAATTATCATTTTCAGGATGGTTTTCAGTATTGAGGCGTAACTACACCGGCGGACCAGTGGATGACTTGGTACCCAATTTTCAAAAAGTATCGGATATTGTAGACACCAATATAGAGACGTTTTTGATCGGAGGAGAACGTAAAGTGCAAGCTTTACAAATTGCCCTTAATGAGGATGGCATTCTAGGTCACCAACAAAGAACTTTGTTTCCAGGGGACGTATTGCGCAAGGGGAAAATATACATAGGGCAGAAAAAGAAAAAGTCCAAGTACCTTAGGAAGACAAAAATAGTAACAGAGAAATATCTTTTATGTACTGATGAATCCGACAGAGAAGTCTTGCTACCGTTTGAACAAAAAGGGTTATTTTATACCTTAACTGCAAATTCGGGAAATATCAATCGACCTGTTATGCAAATGCATGATATTGTGGCAAGAAAATCACCACCGTGCATCGTAAGATTAGTTTATGGTCGAATTCCAAACACACCATGTTCTTTTTCAGGAACACTGCGTCTGGATCGCTCAGATCTCGAGAATTCCGTCATAGCAGCGACAATGGTTAACACTAGAAATATTCTCCTTGAAATACCAACATCTTGTGATTTGAAATTTCGGGTGGCTGTCACCAGCGATGAAATGGTTGACCATCCAATGTACAAAAATGCTTTGGAACTTTGCAATGAAAAAGCAACAATTTACATGCGTAACATGAAAGTTTGTCATTCCATTGATAGTGATTCACATCTAGAATTGAAGGAAGATATCATATCAAATAATAACATAGAAGACAAAACAGCCTCATCAAATTTGAAAGCGTCGGTGTCATCATCAAATTCTACATCATCAAATGACATATCTTCAAACGAGGGTCGCAATTCTGACTACTTCGAAATGCGCAATCTACTCGGGACAATTCCAGATGAAATTGTTGACCCTGAACCACCACCTTGCTCTAGTTGCTGCTCTAATGATTTATATACTAAAATGGATAACCCTTCAGATCAAGCAGTTTTGAATATTTTTCTTGAAAATAGTTATATGGCAGTTCCAGTTGTAGCAAATGCTCATGGCCAGTTATTTGGCACGGATGATTTGGATCCACCTGATTTAAAACCTCCGCCCCCACCTACTGCTTGTCTTGGCACACCTCCAAAACCTTGCCTCGGATCGTTTGATAGTGGAATTCAGATGGAGAACGAATCGTCAATTCGCAGACCATCAACAATTACTTTCGTTGATGGCAGACGACACTATGAAGAGAATATTACTTACGATATCCCTAGATTACCGTCAAGGAGAGTTAGTGCACCAGCTGGATGTTCTTTGGTGTATGGTCCAAACGATGAAGAGACAAAAGACACACAAGAAACAAAACAAAACTTCGCAAGAAGAGCGTCAACTATTCCAAACAATCCTACGCGATTACAAAGAGATGAAAATGAGCTGTTTGAAAAGCGAATAACAAATATCAATCAGGTCTCACGTCTGTCTGATGAAATCATTCCTGAGTACGACTCTGACGAGGAATATGGCAGTCCGGCATATCAAAACATTAAAGGTCTTAAAGAAATTGAACAAGAACACATTTGTGGAATGGAGAACACATCAAATAATACGCTAAAACTGCCATCTCCTTGTGCCTCTGGAATGTCCTCTAATAGATCGTCATTCAGAGACTCTGGTCGTGATTCCCCATCCGGTGAAAATAGCTCGAGATCTTCATACAAATATAGTGGTAGGACTGGTCGTATATCTCCAGCTCTTCTTTCATCTATTTCAATCGGCCCAATTCCTGAATTGCCAAATTCTCGAAGTTCTTCTCCTTACCCGTCTAAAATATTCGAAAATGAACCAATTACATACAAAAATGGAGAAGGGGTTAGCGAGATCCCTGTACCCGATTTACCAAAACCATGTCCACATAGGCCACCACCTTGTCAGGGTATACAAACAAAGATTATTGGTCCAGAGATCGAAAATGATAGTTACAAAAGTAACGATGATCTCAATGATCTGAGTCATTCGAGGTTATCCAATGATTACGAGGAAATTGTTGAAAAGATGGATGACGTATTTATTAGTGACCCAATGAATCAAACGCGTTCTCAATCTAGCGAAAACTCTACGGGAGTAGTATATTTTAATTTGCCCAAATACAAGTACACGGTAGAAGCATGTTGCGAGACGAAGAATTCGGGGATTGAATCAAATTTAAATTTCTGTGTATCAAATTCCGTGTCAAACCACGAAAACGATATCCCAAACGAATCCACTTCGCCCAATCCATTTGATTCAATTGCAGATTATGACGTCCCAGTAAAACTATGTTCAGCAGAAGAATTCTGTAACGAATTCAAAAGAGATGCCGGTGTATCATCGGAAGAACAAGACGTATCTAGAAATGTTGTAAGTGATGATGTTGATGTGGAGGAAGATGATTTTACCAGTGATAATGATGTGCATTCTGAAACCAATAATGATGATTTACTGACAAATGTTTTAAGTCTAAATGCAGCAGACAACATTCTAAAAGGTGATTTGTGTGTTCAATCTGATGAATCCAGTGAAATAAGTACTGGTGATTCTGCTCAGTGTTTCAGCCGCGAAAAAAGCCATTCTGACACTAATGTTGTAGAACATTCAGAGGGCTGTAGTAAGACATATTGTATCAGCGATGAATCAAAAGATTTAGATGCATCAAGCGGTAATGTTGTCCTAAACCAAGAGTACAATAATGAAACATGTGTTTATCACAATGAGTTCAGTGATGTAAATCCAATTACCGATGTTATTTCAGAAACTGACTGCAAAAATATTACATGTGAATGTCATGATCAGGCAGATCATTGCAATAAATCGAACGAGGATATTTCAGAAACAGAATGTACACATCTTACAAATAGCTGTATCGACGAGTCGCACAGTTTCCATGCATCAAATGATAACATCTTAAAAACAGAAAACCACAGTCTTGCATGGGACTGTCGATCCTCAAAGTCGGGTGATTTTAACCAATCCACGGATAATATTAACTTCAAATTACATCATTACAATATGATAGAAGACTGTGATCATTTGGAGTCAAGTGATAATGATTCGACTAGTTCCCCAAATAGTGATAATATTTTACCACCAGGCGACGATGACGTGATGGTATATGAGGAAGGTATATACCCGACATGCGACGATCACCAGTCAGAATCAAATATCAGTGATGCAAAAGCTGAAATCATCGTCAAAGAATCCATGGAATGTTCAGCAACTAGTGCGTGCTTGGATGAAGATGACAACGCCCAATATTGCAATGATCAGTGCAATAATAGTTCGACAAGTAGGGAGAATAGCAGCTCAGACGTTTTGTCGCTTGATGTATCATCTGTATGTGATACTATCATAGAAGACGAACATCAGCCTGAAAGTAACATATTATCACAATCAAAAGACAAGGAAATGTCTAGTAACAAAAATGTTAATAAAAAGGATGTTGATACTCCTAATAAGAGGAGACATACTTCTGCACGCAAAAATTCACGTGATTCGATAGATATTTCAAAGCTGACAGTGGATGAATTGGCAATACAGTTCAAACGAGTTGGTATTAAAGATAAAACGATTGAACTTTTGAAAAGCCAAAATTTGAATGGACCTATGTTGCTGGAAAAATATTCAGAATTCGAGACAATAAAAGATTTCCTTCCGAATGCGGGATTGATTGATCAACAGAAAATATCACTTTTCTTACAAGGCTGCAAATATTAAATACGGTATATCTTAAAATGGTTTTCGAATACAAAGTATATGCAAGAGATGCATGTAATTTTGATTTAAAGCAGCTAGTGACCAAGAAGTATCTAATATGTATGTCAAAATAATCTAGGTTTTTTTTACTTCTCTTGTTAAATATCAAAAAAAAAAGAAATAATTAGCAATGATATTTAAAGGGGTAACTGTTTTTTTTTTAATGTTGTCTTCCGTTTTACTAATTAGATTGATTTACAATAACAAAAACCGTTATACGCAGACATAAACTTCTCATATTCTTATATATTTTGTGGAAATTGCTTGAGAAACCCAGTTTTGGCACTTTTCCACTTGCATTTGATTAACTCAACCTTACTATTTGTATATGAATACAACACTGGACCTGACCTTATTTTCACAAAATGTATAGGAATAATAGATTATTATTTGTGCATCAAGTACAAGTAGTAAAAGTATTTATTTTTTGAAAACACAGCTAATGTTCCTTCCTTTACATGGTAGAATATGTAAAAGATGTAAGTCGCTGACTTACCCTGTTCACATCATTATACTTTGTGGATTGTATTGATATACATCGGGAATATCAATTTCCTGTTCAGATTTGTATTTGCAAGTGTTATTACAATTATTCAAATGTAACGAAGCTAATATTTATGTCAGTATAGATTAAACTTTTTGCACTGCCTTCGACCGTTTGATCTTCTTGGTCTTACAAATGGTATTAAACAGTCATATATTTTGTATCTAAATACATTTCCAGTATTAATATCTGTACTAGATAAAATGATATCCATTTATTGAATTGTAACCTAAAGATTTCCAAAACATACAATAGAAACTGATCATGTAAATGTGTTGGACAATTTTGGTGTTCTTCTTTCTTTAGGCCATCAGTAGTATTTTATCACTGTTACTAAATCCCCAGGATCAGCAATTATCAAAAGTACACCCCTGCGTAATTACCAAAGTAAAGGTAATATATATACAATTATACTATATGTAATTTTATTTGTACAGTTATTGATCATATATTTCTCTTTATTTTCGTTTTGGAGAGATTGAAAAACAATTTAATTCGTATAAATCCAAATGACATCCAACAGTTAATGAACAATAAATTCCGATTATGTATAACTGTATTGTGAAGCTTAACCCTTTCACCCCTGAAAATCTGAGTGGTATGCCGTTTTCTATTGTTTAAGACCAGTCTATTATGATTTGTAGGTTTGAAAGGGTTAACCACTTTATTTACGTATCAAAATATTTAAGCTTTATTAAAATTTTCTAGTCAATATTGTATATCTTATTTTATGTATTTACCAAAAACTGTAACCAATGATTATGTTATATATTGATTATCAATATAACTTGTTACAAATAAAACAATGTCAATCAATTATAGTCAACGTTTTCAGCATCTTACTCCAGTATCATACTAATTAGTTAATACAATTCAATCATACCATGACGTCACTTTTGCTAATGCACAAATCATTGCAGTAGATTTCACCATGACCTTTTCCGATTATTGATTTATCTGACATAAAACTGTGTATGTAAAGTGTATCATTTACAGTACCTGCACCTGTAAATGCTGAAAAATGAACGATTTAGTTTGTTGACATTTTTTTTTTTTTTTGACGGTTTGGACATTTTGAAAACAGAACCTGCCTCATCATTGTTGTTTACACTTTTACGCCATAAACAATATTAAATGTATTTGCTTTTTATTAATATTTGATGTACATTGGATAATATCTTACTAGGAAGTAAAACTGTATAACAAAAGGGTGTCGAATGTAACACGGTTTTTTAGATTACATAAACCAGTTAAAAATTACTAGAATATGTTATCCTGCTATTTTATGCAATTAGAATCTTGTAAATATTGAGCGAGATGCAGATATAATTATCACTTTGTCTCAAAAATCTTTTCATATTTTTATTTTTGCATTGATACCCCTTAACATCAGTATAGCCACATGTGCATATTATAAAATAAACAAGACAATTGAAACGTCTATAAAGACGCTCAACTTCAAACCTAACCCAATCACTTTATCTTATAAATAGTCACTGTATCAATTGTGACGGGTAGCAGTTAAGGTGGACTATGATATCCTGTAAATTTAGACTTCAAGCATACAATTGTAGACGGTATTTATCTGCGTCTTGTGTGTTTACATTCAATTTAGAAAGTTGCTGATCATAAAAGAAATTGGCGAGATCCTTCAAAATCACGTATTCGTATTACGCTCCCTTGATGCACCTACAACCGATACTGATTTTGAGCTACCATATTTATATTGGATACCTAAACTTCATTAAACCCCATATAAGCAGAGGTACATAGCAGGATCCAGCAAATGTTCTACCAAACCTTTATCTTTACTCCTTACCAACATATTGACAGCCGTTAAGGAGAAACTTCAGCAATACTGTATAGTTGCCTATTCCGAAAAGCGGTGTAAATCAGATGTGGATACTTAAAAATTCTAAACGACTTTTAGAAAATTTGAAGGCACACAATTTTTCTCAAATTCATAATATCACAACATACGACTTCTCTACTCTTTACACAACTATTCCACATAAAAAAAAAGACTTTTTAGCATCACAGACAATTGTTTTTTCAATAAAGGTGGTACCTGAAAATTTAAATGTCTAGTGATTGGAGTTTATATTTCACAAATGATCCGATACGTCAGAATGTAACGTGAAGCACACATAGGTCTACCAAGGTAAAGTGGCACATCCTGCTTAGTCAGAAACCAAAACAATGCGGTCTACTTTCCAATAATAGGTTGTACAGGTAAAACATATTGCCTTGCACGGATACATTACTGAATCTCTAATACTTCTGTGACGACAAGTAACTCGTCATCCACTTTATGATTTGATTTAGATTCGTTGTGCTTGTAAACATGTACACATGCCCCCCGTCCTAACAAATTTCTATGCTGGCAAATTTTACAATGTCCTACATTTTTACCCCATCCCCAGGGGCATGTGATGTTGGTGAAGTTTGAGCAACCCTAGATGAATTTATAGACCAAGTTTGATTATTGTATCACAATCCGAACATGCAATATTGCACTTTAAATGTAAACAGGACGGAATTACGGACAGACAGACTGACGGATGATCCAAACACTTGACAGTAACTGGTCATCCCCTTTATGATTTGATTAAGACTCGTTGTGTTTGTAAACGTGTACACATGCCCCCGGTGCCAACAAATTTCTATGCTGGCAAATATTTCAATGTTTTTCATTTTGACCACATCCCCAGGGGCACGTGATGTTGGTGAAGTGTGAGCAACCCTTAGATGAACTTACAGACCAAGTTTGATTACTGTATCACAATCCGGACATGCAATATTGACCTTTAAATGTAAGTGGGACGGAATAAAAGACAGACAGACGGATAATCCAAACACTTGATCCCCCCGCGGACACTTTCAGGCCGAGGGCATAAAAATGAAATATTGTAAAAAACATGGACACCTCAATTGTGTGATCAGGTTGCCTGGAAAGGTGGGCGCTCCTTGTTGACAAGCAATGTAAGCCATTAGAAATCAAAACCAAACCAACGAATATAATCTAAAGTTGCCTTTACTTTCAACAGTTTAGCAATGAGTAGTTCCAATTTCCAGTAGATAAATCTATGAAATAGCAAACTGTTGTAAGTTATTACCACCCTAGAAATAAAATGTATCATAACATTGATGAATTATATGTTTAAACAATTGGTTTTCCATACGAGTTGATTTGCAACATGCATTGAAGATCAAACAGGATATGCACAGCTTAACACAAAAACATATGATTAATGAGTTGGTGTGACGTAGGTCTAGGAAACTTTATACAAACTAACTGATGGAAGGTGAAATGTATGTATTTGATAAATTTTATATCCTGGCACAAAGTGACATCAATTTAAATCAATCACATTTATGGTAATGTTATTTATAGGATGACAGCACTTGGTCAAAGACATAAAACAATATTGTTGATACAACTTTATTTTCAATGATCTATATATACATCATGTAAAACGTAAATAACTTGTACAACCTATCACTGTCACAATTTACATGGATACATTGTAGATAAAGAAAAAAATATCAATGTACCTGAAAATTTAAACACATTTATTTCAGCAGCGACTAAAACAACCTGAAACAATAACAAGAGTCTGAAAAACGGGTTCTGAAGTCTCCGACCTATCTTTGTTACCCCTGATCCATAGTTCATGAATTTGCAAATATTTACCCTTACAACAGATCGATAAATTTAAAGAAAATTGACTCGGTTTGACATCAACATCGGCAGCAGGTCACATTCAGGGAACCTCAAATATTTCGTTAACTTTTATTTATGACGTATAGATAGAATGACAAACAACTATATGTACATGTGCTAACAACATCATAATACAGATGTGAAATATATAAACAATGTGTTATCAAAATGGTTATAACTGAGGCCCAGAGGTTTTGAAATAATCAGTTGGCTGTGATGTCGCAAGCAGATATAAAGCCAGAAGAAAAACTTTATCATAAATGATGGACACCAAATATGAAAATATCATTCTGCACTAGAAACAGATCTATGTATCATTCAAGTGTCCCGTAGAGATCAGACACTAAACTAACATGGCTAAGAAGGTTTGAAGAGCAGATAAAATGTTACAACTAAAAATCTTATTATGACGAGCCATTTATAGAATCTACCTGTTATCAATCAATATAAATTTTTATCTTTTTAAAGTTCTGATCGGGTCTCATTACCTCGTTGTTGCAAAGTACTTCTGATTCAACATAGAAAAATAATCAAACAAACAATAAGATATGTATATATGTATAGCTCTATCGAGTTAAAATTCCACGTGGTTGATGAACAAATTAAATCATAACACAGATGACAGACTAGTTTTCGTTCAAAATTATTAGACACAACAAATCTATTCAAATCATACTAGGTGAAGCCTTTAGACCCTAAGTATCTAGATGGTATGCTCTTTTCTATTCTTTAGACCAGTCTATTATGGCCTGTAGGGTTGAAAGGGTTAATTTTTTTGGAAATGTTTCAACTCGCTGTATAAAATCAAGAACATAGTAGGTAGATGAAAACACCTGGGTTATTTCATAATCAAATTTTCCAGTCTCTTGTGAAATGTTATAAGGTAGTTTGAAAAAACTTTTTTGACCTTCTTATTCTGCAACCGAGTGTGTGGATCAATTAAGCCCAATGTCTGCATTATAAGTGAAAACATTGCATAATCAAGTAATACATGTACTCTCTTAGAAACATGTTATGGCTCATAATTTCCTCACTTGAAACTTCAGTACATAAGAATCAAACCACTGAGAATTTAAACACTTGAAATAAAGGAACACTACACTTAAAAGGCGGCAAAAAATAATTCTGTAAGTACAATTAATCAGAAAATAAAGAGAATGCGATTAAGTGTTAACTTTACTAACAAAGTTTTATAAAAATTTCAACCGAGACAAGTCATAATCAGGTAAACAATTAAGTCAATAAGAATGTTTTTAATACATCCAAATACGTGATAAAAAAAGTATACAAAAATAACATAAATAGATGTATCAGAAAATCATCAAAAAGTAACTACTAGAAAAAAGCTATACATCTTACTTGGTTGAGTGTGTCTTTTTTAACCACTAAGCACTTACATCCTTGATAACAAGATGTGTCTCACCACTGTCTCTATCTAGATGTGTTTAACCACAACTTTTTATCTTAGGTTGAAGGTTTAGTATACAAAGCTTTACACATTTGATCCTTCACCATGTTTTAATGCCTAATTTTACCCTTAGATTTATATCTATTACTTCTTACATTCCTTTTCATTTTGGGTTTATCTACTGATTTTATTTTGCTTGAAATGAGTTTCATTTTTTTTTTTAGTGTAAAGTCATCTCTGGGTTTAATATCACATTATTGTCATAAAACCACGGTCCAGAATCACTATGCTCTTTCCTACCCGTGGTCCCATGTAATAATGTAATGACTTAAAACACTTGACCTTCAGATGCAAGGATCTAAACATGAGACAGTTATAACAATGATAATTATACAAATATAAATAGAGTTGTATGTATTATACACATCTGTTTAGTTATAATAATGATTAAAACAAGTTGGGATGAAAATGAATACAATAAGTGATGATTCAGTTCATGGATTTTGATTGTTTGTGATGAGGCCCTTACAGTCAATTTATAACATGCAATCAGAGAACAAGACCTATTTCAAAATACATAGTTTGAAATATTTGTCCTGAATTAAGAATATTGAAATCCTGAATTGACATAAAATAAATATAATAATGAGTAGAACTGTTTGGGTAAATGTAAAATAATCATATTTCTATATAAATTCACCATCCTATTGTGGACCCAAGCCTTATTAAACTTGCATCTTCCCCATATAAGGCTCTCAACAACAGCTCCAAGGGTATTAAAATACCCAATTTTGGCACTGGTATTGTATTCATTTTTTCTTTATAGTTTATAGAAGTTGAGAAGAGTAACATCAAGATACTTGGGCTATTCCCCTTACCCTTAATAGGCTTCTTACAAAATTTGCACATGACTGAAAGAGTAGTTTTAAAGAAAAAGCTAAAACAGTTCAATTTTTCTCGGACCATGGTGGACATAGACAGCTAGCATAAGGTCATCTGAGTCACTCAGGTGACCTAATATCATCATGACTCACAAATTAAAACATTTAATTCTATTTTCAAATGTCATAGTCTGTTTTGATCATGAAGTTGAGAGGTTTAAAAACTGAGTAGATTCATAATGAAATGAACTACAAATTTACAATTGATATGCTGGGGTTTTATTGGGGTTTATAATTAGAAAAAAATTATTTCAATTGGCAAATCCATAACTTCATAAGAGCAGTAACTTGTAATTTGATAGATATGTAATATAGAAAAACTTATGTTAAAACATAATTTGAGTCACATACATGCTTCCTAAATCTGTCAATAACATAATTCTCTTGAGGATACACAATATCCTTATGACTGACAAAACTGAATAAGTGCAGATTTAATTATAGTGAAACTTGTATATAACAACCTCCTTAGAGACACAAGAAAACTGTTCTTTATAGAGAGGTGGTCTTTATATAGAGGCTGATTTGTACACAAATGGTTCTATTGGGGACAGCAAAAAATACGGTGTTTGTGACAAGGTGGTCTTTATAAGCATGTGGTCGCTAAAATTTTACTGAACATACAACAATTATGCATATGCTTGATATGAAATCAAATACTAAAATATTGTGTTAAATAGGTTAAGTAGATATTGCATTTGTTTTCCTGCTTAATATACAGCGGAATCTCTTGATGTCAAAACTGGATAAGTGGAAATTCCTTTTATGTCAAAGTTGAACGATAGGTCTTGATTTTATTACTATATATTTATACAACTTTACTTCAGATATCTCCAAATTTTTATCTCGAAATTTGCTTATGTCAAATTTGTGGTCTGAAGTATCATGTTATAAAAAATACACTTCCCATCTCGAAATTACTTTCTGTGGTCAAAAGGCTACACTTTTTGTTAGCAACAGTATAGTAATTAATTTACCTGTTTACTTGCAAAACACAAACAATTACTCCTACTGAGGTGAAAAGGTAATTAATAATTGCTTTTCAAATTAAGCAATTGCTTGAGAAAATTTATTCATTGTCCAAAAGAGACAGAAAATATTTGAATTTCAAATTTGTTATCTTGAATTCCGGATATCTCAAAGTAATATGGGTGGTCCCATGAATTTCGGGATAACAAGATTCCAATGTACATCAAACAAGTAAAAATTTCTTAAGTTACAGGAAATTTCTACCGGACAAAAATCACTTCTACATCATACCAAATATAAATATAAAGAGATTATGTACATAAAACCCAAATTATGGATAAAACCAAATCACATAGATTTTAGGATACAGTACATTTGGTATTTCAATTAAAGATAACTGCAAATTTAAAGATACAGGAGGTATTAAAAATAGTAATTGTATAATTTATTATTTGCATATTAATTTTCAATTAATATCTTAATGAGTTTATACTTAGATGATTTTGACAAAAAACAAAAAACCAAACAGATCTATTATTCCATACAATTTTAGTTGCAAACAGTAAGGACATAAAATTAAAGTTGACAGACAGACGTATGTGATCAGAATTTCTAGGAATCACTGGGGCACATTTCAGAAGCATAAAAATATAAATGATTAAAGGGAGACAACCAAATCGTAAATAAAGGAGAATGATTCCACATACAAAATATCATGAGATACACATATCACAGGAATAGGTATGACTGTCAAACTATGATTAAATTCTAAACAGTAATTAAAACATAGCTACAGATTTAAAAAAGTCACAAAATTAACACAAATATTTGTAAAGCTTCAGAAATTTCATATACAAATAAGTCAGACAAACATAAACTAAGCATATGGTGTTGAGATTCACACTTAATAAATTAATTTTGATCAATTATGTTTAACATAGGCAGTTTACTTATAACAAACCATATAATCATTATTGTTTGTTTTTCTTACATTTATCACTTTAGTTATATCTGTACCAGATGCAATTCAATAACCATGTCATACTATATAAAGACAACAAAAATTTTCAAAAACACAACCTGTGACAAACTTAATGTAATCAAGTCTCAAATATTCCTGCTTCACAAATACCAATGACATAGTTTGATTCCTTCTCTTTGAGACATATAATCTATCATATATAGATACATGCATTATACAAGACACAGAAACAATAACAAAAATATCGTTATTTTAACAATTACAATTATATTGCTGTCTCTTATAGAAGTAAATATTGCTTCAAACTATATAATGAACAAACAGTGAATGCTTCATAAATAATAATAATATGCACTATAAAAAAACCTATAAAAAAAGGCCAGTGAAGTGAATATAAATTGCTATTATAATACATAAATCAGAACCAATAAATTGAAAATGTTAGCCAAAAAATATTTCAGCTGTAAAGTTTTCAATTTAATAAATGTTGCAGCATGTCTTTTAAAGTATAATCACAAAATTTAAAAGAATAGGCTTTGCATATGCATAAAGGGGTTTACATTATACAAAATTTATTACGCACTTTGATAAAGAACTTTGAAATGAACATGTGTATTTGTTATATTTGCTGTTTGATATGCTACTTATTTACAGGAAAATCACATGATTCTTGAAAATGCAACAAACCAATGTAAAAAAAATTTGAAGTTTTAGAGAAATCAAATCATTTTATACTTAAATAACTGATAGGCATACATAATCATTGTCAACACGTTAAACAATTTAAAAAGCACTGTGTACACCATATTAATAAAGCAATTTCAAGGGAGGTTACTATAAAGCAGAACATGTTAACATAGTCAAGACAAGAGTTGTCAGAACACGAAGCTTGTCGAAATGTGTGTAAATTTTCAAAATAGATATCTGAGCCACAGTTGTCAGGTTTTAAGGTCAAAGGACTGGTAAAATTTTTTTTCCTTCAGCTCTGGTTAAAAATTTCAAAAAGTAGGTCAAAGTCCAGGAACAAATTCTCTAGGTCAAAAGTCAAGGTACCAAATGAAGGCTGGAGTCATAAGAAATATGTATGCAAAATATAACAGCCCTATATCACATGGTTTTAAAGATATACCCAAGGTTAAAGTTTTTGAAAAGTAGGGTATAGTTCAAGGTCAAAAGTCAAGATAGCAAATGAAAGCTCTGGTCATTATAAATCTATATGCGAAATACATGTATCAAAGCCCTTTACTTCGTGGTTTAAAACCCAGAGCCAAAGTTTAAGTTTTTGAAAAGTAGGTAAAAGTCCAAGGCCAAGGTCACTAGGTCAAACGTCAAGGTAACAAGTGGCATTAGCTCTCCAGACTTTCATCCCGGTGAGCTAAAAGTAAGAAATGTGGGACTTTCAAGTATGTAATGTTATCATTGCATAAACAAGGTTGCCAAGGAAAAGCAGAAGAATATGTATATTTCAATCAAAAAAGTTGGTGAATTTCTTAGTAAGCAGCAAATATATACAGTAGAACTTCGATGAGTCGACTTTAAAGGGACCACCTGGAAAAGTTGGAAACATCGGGACTTTGACTCATGGATGGCAACTAAGAACCATATGTTTTTAGTTTCACAGGTTCTATAAGGTGCATATGACTGCTTCTCGACCATTTAAGACATGTACGGTCATTATGATTAATAATGAGTACTAAATTTTTTAAAATTAAAACAGTGTTTATGAGAAGGAGAAAAATTATTATGGGGCAATTTCGTACACATGCAAATTTTGACTTTGAATTATATGTAGGTATTTTTGTTGTTTTTATAGAAATGGGTCCAAGAATTTATTCAAAACATCAAGAAATTCTACTTATAAAAATTAAAATTATAAAATGTTTTTCAGCACTTTTTTGTGGATATTTCAAAACATCAGGAAATTTGCCTCATTGAAGTTCTATTGTATTTGTACAATTTAAAAAAATAAAAAATACCAGAATGAAGTGCTCAGATACTTTTTAAAACTATCAATGGAACATAACTGTTCCCTGTATACTATTATTACTATACTCTCTCAGTAAGAATGGCAGTCAATAACACAAATACGAATGTTATGTGATTATAAGAAGAGTCTAGGTGGTAGCCCAAACACTAATAATACAATCAGAATAGCAACCTTGATTTTCTGGATTTGAAAATATTGCCTTTCTATATGATGGTCAATGTCTGGCATTGCAGATATGCTGTAGTTGGATATTTCTATGTAGTAAATGATACCCACTAAAATGACAAATATCTTAACAACATATACATTTTTACAACAATACTGTTATCAGTATATCACTTACTCAATTATGAACGAACCCTGTTGAATGGTTGTGTAAATTGTTTATGTTGATGTAAGTAAAATAAAATGATGTACAGAGTAGTAAGTTACAGAGTATTTTGTATGTAATAAGTCTTTGCTGGAATAATCTTCAGTTTACTCAGTCTTGTGCAGCTTTTGATGTCAGAGCTTGCAGTGCTGACGCTTCTGATGGTGTAGATGGCAGGTCTGTTAATTGTACCCTCTCTTCTGTACTACCGTCATCTGCATCTGTACAAGGTGTAAATGTCAAGATCTTCAAAATAGCTATAAACTATTGTAAGTAAATGTAAACAGTAAAGTGAACATGATAATGGCATTTCTATAAGGCTTAAAATAGGGGCCTCTGTGGTCAAGTGGTTAGCGTATCACTCTTTCAACCATAAAGTATCAAAATTCTGGTCAGCGCAGGTTCAAGTCATACATTTAACCGGCTTCTCTCTTCCACCATTAAAAAAAGACCACTACCATATAACCCAAAATCTGTTGAGTTTGGGGTAAAACACGATAAAAAACAATCAAGTTTAAATATCATTGGCTGTGTTTTGAAATATGCAAGACATGTTACACAATTCTTTATTCTACTACCAATACAAAACCTGACAGTACTGAAAATATAATGCATAATGATGCTCTAAAGACATTCAATACATTTATGTCTTAAGATATGAATACCACTAGCAATGCATCAGTTAATATGGAAAAGTTAAAATGTCTGAAAATCTAAGATGACTAGAATAAATACAATATCACCTCAATACACTATATAATAATACACAAAAGAGAAGACAAAATAAGTTTGTTCAGTGATTATGTTTGTGGTCTTTCCTTATTCTCTGTAAATTTTCTAATTGTAAGTACACGAAAATATGAAATTGTACATACAATTTCTGTAAACAAAATCACAACATTGCAAGTGCAAGTATTTGAACAAAATTCTAGCATTGTATATGCAAGCAGTAATTGATCTTTTCTTTCAATATAACATCGAATGACATATTTATGATTTAACAGTTTCTGGGTAAGACTTGTGTGAAGGAACATACATTTACGATTTAACAGTAACTTACCAGTTTCTGGGTAAGACTTGTGTGACAGAGCGTACATTTATGATTTAACAGTAACTTACCAGTTTCTGGGTAAGACTTGTGTTAAGGAGCATACATTTATGATTTAACAGTAACTTACCAGTTTCTGGGTAAGACTTGTGTGACAGAGCATACATTTATGATTTAACAGTAACTTACCAGTTTCTGGGTAAGACTTGTGTGACAGAGCAAACATTTACGATTTGACAGTATCTTACCAGTTTCTGGGTAAGACTTGTGTGACAGAGCATACATTTATGATTTAACAGTAACTTACCAGTTTCTGGGTAAGACTTGTGTGACAGAGCGTACATTTATGATTTAACAGTAACTTACCAGTTTCTGGGTAAGACTTGTGTGAAGGAGCATACATGCACAGCAGCCCAAAGACATAAACATTCCACATACCATACACACCTGAAAGTATCATCATATTACAGATTTCGATCTGATGTACAAAACCTTGGAGAGAGCATGACAATCATCTTATGATATAGTTAATCTTCTTTTAATTTTCAGGGCTACATTCTATTCAACAATTGAACAGACAATTAATGGCATTTAGTTCTTAACTGAAAAAAATACATTGTATCTGTGAAAGAACCAAATATCTTCAGCATGTACGAAAGTATCCAAGGGAGCTAGAAAACACTCCAGGCAAAATGACACTTATACAAAAGTATCTCAAGGAGCTGGAAAGCACTCCAGGCAAAATGACGCTTATACAAAAGTATCTCAAGGAGCTGGAAAGCACTCCAGGCAAAATGACGCTTATACAAAAGTAGCCTATCCCAGGAAGCTAGAAAGCACTTCAGGCAAAATGACGCTTATTTTTAATACCACAAATAGCGGTCTTAATGAATGTTTGTTTACAGTATGCAAGATGGAATAGATGGGTTAATCTAAAGAACACTGGTTACCTGGTACATACAATAGACTACTAACACCAAGAACACCTTATACCAACAACAGTTTTTGCATACATCATATTTATATTAATTTTAAGTCAGTATAATTGATTCCTCCTATATCTCTATTCTAATTAATTACAGCAAAACATTCATCATATACTTTTGGACAAGCATTTTTAAAGTAGTAATATAGGTTTAATACCAGTAAAGAATGCACTAGTGTATTCAAGTGCCAGATCTTCATCACCCCATTTCCACTGTCCCTCACTAAGTTGACTTATTATGAAAAACACAACAGTCATAGCTGCACAAATCAGAGTCACAATCATCAAAAACTTGAATCTGTAAATCAGACCCTGTAATCCAAAAGTCAGTAATTAATCAGATTGTAAGGATCTGCATAAAAAATGAATCCAAAATACTCATAAATCAAATGATTTTAAAATAACACAAGTAAATCCACATACAAATTTGAAATGAAAGTCAAAACCAATTTAGCCAAGGTGTGCACACACACAATACAGACACACACACACACACACAATTCACAGACACACACACAATACAGACACACACACGATTCACACTGACACACACACAATACAGACACACATGATTCATACTGACACACACACAATACACACACACATGATTCATACTGACACACACACAATACACACACATGATTCACACTGACACACACACAATACAGACACACACACGATTCACACTGACACACACACAATACAGACACACACATGATTCATACTGACACACACACAATACACACACACACACACGATACACACTGACACACACACAATACAGACACACACACAATTCACACTGAAACACACACACAATACAGACATGCACACGATTCACACTGACACACACACAATACAGACACACACACGATTCACACTGACACACACACAATACAGACACACACCCGATTCATACTGACACACACACAATACAGACACACACACGATTCACATTGACACACACATATACAAACACCACTTAATATTGAAATCATTATGACTTCTGTGCCAATAATTGTGCAAGATCAAAGCATATCACATAAGTCAATTAATCATGTATATGTTACAAAAAGTATTTTGATTCCTTCTATCTTATTAAATGCAATTCTTATTATCCAAATATGTATGTAAAAACATATACCATTGAAATCATATAAAGTTAAAATAATTCTGAGAAATAAAAAACAAAAATGCACAACATATTGACTACAATCTAAATATTCAAATTAATGATTCAGTATGAATAACTATGGAGAAAGGGAAATAATCTAGTGACATTGTACATTTTACAGCAGCATAATGTTACCTGGTATATTTATTATATATATTTATATATTTATTATGTAAATATGTGAATCAATATACTGTTGACTCTTGACAAAGTATTGCACTTTGTAATTTTAGATGCATCTCAACTTCAATGTGACATTTAATTTGCTCACAGAAATTCAACAAATTCGAAATATCAGTTTTTTTCATTAAGAAATATTTTTATCAACTGAAAAAATACCATTACATGTACATTGTTTAAAACATGCATCCTTAATAGAATATTTATATATATATATATGTACTTACAAGATAAAGAGCACCTATGTTATGGTGTACTTACAAGATAAAGTGCACCTATGTTATGGTGTACTTACAAGATAAAGAGCACCTATGTTATGGTGTACTTACAAGATAAAGAGCACCTATGTTATGAAGTACTTACAAGATAAAGTGCACCTATGTTATGGTGTACTTACAAGATAAAGTGCACCAGACGCTAACAAGATAAAGAGCCTGTATATGTTATGGTGTATTTAAAAGATAAAGAGCACCTATGTACTTACAAGATAAAGTGCACCTATGTTATGCTGTACTTAAAAGATAAAGAGCACCTATGTTATGGTGTACTTACAAGATAAAGAGCACCTATGTTATGTACTTACAAGATAGAGTTATTATGGTGTATTTAAAAGATAAAGAGCACCTATGTTATGGTGTACTTACAAGATAGAGTGCACCTATGTTATGCTGTACTTAAAGATAAAGAGCACCTATGTTATGGTGTACTTACAAGATAAAGAGCATGTATATGTTACGCTGTACTTACAAGATAAAGAGCACCTATGTTACGGTGTACTTACAAGATAAAGTGCACCTATGCTGTATTATGCTGTACTTAAACAAGATAAAGAGCACCTATGTTATGGTGTACTTACAAGAAAGAGCATGTATATGAGCACTTACAAGATAAAGTGCACCTATGTTATGCTGTACTTACAAGATAAAGAGCACCTATGTTGTGCTATGATTGTATATGGCTGTACTTACAAGATAAAGTGCAAGTTACGGTGTACTTACAAGATATATGTTACGCTATGTTATGCTGTACTTAAAAGATAAAGAGCACCTATGTTATGGTGTACTTACAAGATAAAGAGCACCTATGTTATGGTGTACTTACAAGATAGAGTGCACCTATGTTATGCTGTACTTAAAAGATA
Source organism: Atrina japonica (assembly GCA_030159075.1). Classification (NCBI taxonomy): domain Eukaryota; kingdom Metazoa; phylum Mollusca; class Bivalvia; order Pterioida; family Pinnidae; genus Atrina; species Atrina japonica. The sequence goes on along the minus strand of BROG01000068.1, from coordinate 1,179,503 downwards.
AAGAGCACCTATGTTATGGTGTACTTACAAGATAAAGAGCACCTATGTTATGGTGTACTTACAAGATAAAGAGCACCTATGTTATGGTGTACTTACAAGATAAAGAGCATGTATATGTTACGCTGTACTTACAAGATAAAGAGCACCTATGTTACGCTGTACTTAAAAGATAAAGTGCACCTATGCTGTACTTACAAGATAAAGAGCATGTATATGTTGGTGTACTTACAAGATAAAGAGCACCTATGTTATGAACAAGATAAAGAGCATGTATATGTTATGCTGTACTTACAAGATAAAGTGCACCTATGTTATGCTGTACTTACAAGATAAAGAGCACCTATGTTGTGCTGTACTTAGAAGATAAAGAGCATGTATATGTTACGCTGTACTTACAAGATAAAGTGCACCTATGTTATGGTGTACTTACAAGATAAAGAGCACCTATGTTATGGTGTACTTACAAGATAAAGTGCACCTATATTATGGTGTACTTACAAGATAAAGAGCACCTATGTTATGGTGTACTTACAAGATAAAGAGCACCTATGTTATGGTGTACTTACAAGATAAAGAAAGTTATGGTGTAGATAAACCCTATGTTATGGTGTACTTACAAGATAAAGTGCACCTATGTTATGGTGTACTTACAAGATAAAGAGCACCTATGTTATGCTGTACTTACAAGATAAAGAGCATGTATATGTTATGGTGTACTTACAAGATAAAGAGCACCTATGTTATGGTGTACTTACAAGATAAAGAGCATGTATATGTTACGCTGTACTTACAAGATAAAGTGCACCTATGTTATGGTGTACTTACAAGATAAAAAGCACCTATGTTGTGCTGTACTTACAAGATAAAGAGCATGTATATGTTATGCTGTACTTACAAGATAAAGAGCACCTATGTTATGGTGTACTTACAAGATAAGGTGCACCTATGTTATGGTGTACTTACAAGATAAAGTGCACCTATGTTATGCTGTACTTACAAGATAAAGAGCATGTATATGTTATGCTGTACTTACAAGATAAAGAGCACCTATGTTATGGTGTACTTACAAGATAAAGAGTATGTATATGTTATGCTGTACTTACAAGATAAAGAGCACCTATGTTATGGTGTACTTACAAGATAAAGAGCACCTATGTTATGCTGTTCTTACAAGATAAAGAGCACCTATGTTACGCTGTACTTACAAGATAAAGAGTATGTATATGTTATGCTGTACTTACAAGATAAAGAGCACCTATGTTATGGTGTACTTACAAGATAAAGTGCACCTATGTTATGCTGTACTTACAAGATAAAGTGCACCTATGTTATGGTGTACTTACAAGATAAAGAGCACCTATGTTATGGTGTACTTACAAGATAAAGTGCACCTATGTTATGCTGTACTTACAAGATAAAGAGCATGTATATGTTATGCTGTACTTACAAGATAAAGAGCACCTATGTTATGCTGTACTTACAATATAAAGAGCACCTATGTTACGCTGTACTTACAAGATAAAGTTTGTTTGTTGTTGTTTAACATCCCACTCAAGAATATTTCACTCATATAGAGACGTCACCAAATGCCGGTGAAGGGCTTCAAATTTTGGCCTATGCTCGGCACTTACGGCCATTGAGCAGTGAGGGTTCTTTAACGTGCCGACACCTTCTGTGACACGGGACCTCCAGTTTTTTTTACAAGATAAAGAGCACCTATGTTATGCTGTACTTACAAGATAATAATGACGTCTGTTGCTGTTCATGCTGGTTAGTGACTCTCTCTTTAAACTGATGTTTTGGAAAACACAGTATATCATGTAGCAAAGAAACAGGAAGTAACAACAGGCTGCGGCCCCAGCTAATGCAATGAATGCAATCTGAACAATTGTTAAGGTTGCACACTGCAGTATTCAAAATGGCCAGATCCACATGATCTAAATAACTACAATACAACTTAATAAATTTCAACTGTAATGCAACTATAGAGCTTAAATTTGTATAAACTGATCCGACAAGGTTTGAACTTATTAAATTACACTCAATACTTCCATCTAAAAAAAATAACATTTTAACAAGCTCTACTACTATATTCTATTTCAGTCCAGAAATGTATTACCTGTAATTCAGTATTCTAAGGTAACCATGAAATTAATATACATATGCATTTTAATTTTGTATTGGTTTTAGGTCATTTGACATTCTCTATGATAGATTGAGAGGTGAAAGACCATATGATTGAATTTCTATACCTATGTCATGACGGAAGGAAAAGAAATCAGATATTTTACTCATCATTTGTAGATAATAAATGGGATGATACAGAAGCTATAAACAATTACCACAAGACCTTTTTCAATAGTCATGATAGCTTCCATAGGGCTGAATACTGGCCCTATTCCCAATGCAAAACATGTTGTTTTTTTCCAATTTGATGAAAAAAATCCCAATTTGGTGTATAGAGGGTGATCATGATGAAAAATAAATCAATGCATTTTAACAGAGATGCATGTGCATTTAGATTTACATGCATGCAAATTCTTTGCCCAATTTGAGACAAATTCATATTAAATTTCCCATTTGTATCACCAATGACATTTTCCCAAAATTGGAACAAAAAGGCCTGACCACATTTTTATGGATAATTCACTGCAATAAATTGCATACAAATATTTCCCATCAGTTATAAATGAGCACACCATACTTCCTAAAACACCAGAATAAAAATTTATATTTATCAACTGTTTTCTGAATTTAACTGTCATATGATATTTATTTGATGGTTAAGCTTCCGTTCTCTTCTGGTTACAATTGTTTACAAATATTGAGAGGATACAGCTAGGTTTGTGCCAACCTTTGATACCCATATACTGAAGAATGGATTCTTTAACTGAATGCCTCTGAAATATTGAAAAAAAAGTTGAATATCATATATTTAAGTATATACAATACCTAAACCTCAGTTTAATAATTGTTTTATTGGTATTACACCCAACAGACATGTACTTCCTTAAAATGCTGATGATCATCTTTAATTGCTGATGAAAAAAAACCCAGTCACAATGTACTGAGCAAACGACCTCCAGATTCACTTCACCAGCAATTAATCAAAATCTCTGAAAACACAGTATTTTCATATTAAACATTTTTTAAAAAATAATTTTTTTTACTGAATTGCTGTAACTTTATAAAAAGAATGTAATTTTACATCATTCTATCTTCATGATTAACAATTCAAACAATTTACATCACATGTTAGTGTGCCACATGTCACTGAGGCTTACACAGATAATTTACACATATGGAACTATTTCTACATCATCACAACGGGAAAACTAGATACAATCCAGATATAACAATCAATTAAATATTTCTGACATATAATTACATTCCAAGAATTGCAAACACTGTCATAAAGATAAATATATTTCTAAATTTCTGTACTATGATTATAAGTAAATTTAAGTTTTTTGTATAAATATCAATATTTTACAATCTTTCCAGCCCTGAATTTTGAACACCAATGTAACATATAAAATTGACTAACCTCTCACACATCTCAAATACAAAGAGACAAATACATCCAAACACGACTGCAGACAAATGTTTCCAATACAGGTTTAAACGGTTTCTCTCTACAGTATCCTGAAATACAAGAAATAAGATCTTGATACTGGAAGTAAGACTGATTACTATCTAGGTAAAACAGAGAAGCTATTTATTATTACAAAAATGTATCATATATTATTATCATTACAAAAATTTCCAAATTGAAATTATTCATGACTTTGAATTTTAGCTCTAAAAATCTCGGTGGCATTTGTTACTCACACCTTTCTTTATCTTATCACCGGTATTAGGGATACATGGATATCATGTTTACACATGAGTACTGTATCAAATGTTGCAAAGTCAGTAAATCATTATCTGACTTCTGGAGAAAAAAAATTCAATATCCCTGAATTGCCCAAATATTTTTGTGGAGATACTGATTTTGACTAGTACATTAGTAACAATATTTTGTGTGACTCTTGTGACTTGTATTTGCTCTTGTTTTTTTTTTACATTTTTTAGAAAATATAATTATCACTCAGTATTTTAGTCTGTTATATGTTTTCCTGAAACTTTTAAAAGTTTCCCTGCTCTACTACATATACATGTACACCATACCATTATTGCCAAATGTGATAATAGAACATAGTTAGATGTTGGGGGAATTTGTTAAAAGGACTTACAGTTAAAGGGTAAGACAGAATGATATATCACATGTACCTTTTCTCATTTAAAATTTACTAATCTGATATTATTAGTTATATAGTGTTTTACAGGGGTGGTACGGAAATATATTGGGTCCATGAAAAAAGTTGTATTGGGTGAGGTGAAGCCGAGCCCAATACAACTTTTTTTCATGGACCCAATATATTTCTGTATTGCACCTGTAAAACACTATATAACAAATTTATCCACCGAAGGCCTGCTTTTGTTGCTTCTTAAAGTATTTTTTTAATGCAGCTCCATTCTAACCTTAGTTATTTCTTCTCTGTCGGGCGGAGGAAACCTTTCCGTCATGTTTGTTTACATCTCTAGTCTGCTAAAAGTGACATCACCGATGAGGGTGATATTAAAACTAATATCAGGTGGATAGGTAACCAGACACAAGTATATGTCATATCCTTCTAAACCAATCAAATTGTGAGTATTTTGCCAGAAGTGGGATAACATTTCATACCTGGTTGCTACATAACTAATAACTTCATAAAGAGACGTTGGAACAGATTTCATCCTCAAAGAAAATATTTACAAAAATAAACATGGAATTAAAAATTACCATGATATGTTCTCCAGCAAATATAATCCAGAAACAGAGTAACATGGCATAAAAAGCTCCCTGACGAATATCATTCAATAACAGCATAAACGGTATATTCATACCAAATGTCAACCACTCAATTGGACCTGCAACATAAGAGTGTTACAGATTACACAATGATTATTTAAGATATTCATGATATTGAATCACACTCACTAAATATTGTATACTGCATCATTAAAGGTTTATATTTACTTTTTTCATATTATCCAATCATTTCATATAGTTTTATTACATTTTTGTTATGAATTTTCATTTATCCTGAAGTCGTGTGCTCCACCGTTTATCAAAGTACTGAAATGTAATGAAACAATTATTGCACTATTTTTGGTTTCGTATGAAAATTTATGGAGTACGAAAAACCAATATTGACTGAGTCCAATTGTTTTTGTTGCCCATAAATTCTCATATCAAACCAAAAATACTGCAATAATTGTAATATGATCTAAGACAATGTCTTGAAACGAGCGCAGCTCCTTGTTTTACAAATGCGGGAAAAAGCATTCGTTGGGAGTCTATTCGCTCTCACAAGAGCAACACCTGTCCAGCAAAATGGCGTCATAGTTTAATTGTGACGTCGAATATTTAGAACATAAGCACTTCCACAAAAAATGACCATAAAGAGTGTCAGAAACGTTTGATTTGAATAGAGTAACTGGTGATGCATCAGCTTGATGTGGTCCATCTTTGGCCATCTTGGCTGGAGAATTGTTTTGGCTCTACAGTGTATGGCTTCTGACACAGTCCCAGGGATTTTCCTACCTCCAAAAGTCTGGGTCTAGGATTCGGAAATTTTGATAAAAATACAACATTCTTACTAAAATAAAAACACTTAATTTGATACGTTTGTTTGAAAATACAAGCCATTTTTGCATTGGGAATGGGTCCTGTAACCAGACCCAAAGTCAGCCTAGGAAAATCCCTTCAGTCCTGTCACTTTTCTATGTTATATACATGTGTTAGTTATGAGTTTCCTTTGCGAATGGCTCAGAGGAAGGGGTGCATAAAAAAGATATCTACTAAAGTTGTGAGACACACATGTATGTAAAGAGCAACTTACAGTTTAACAGTGACATCACAATTCCTAATGCAAACAAAGTCCTGAAAATATATAAAAACGATGATAATATATTATGTAATTAGTGAAGCAATGCAATACATATAAATTTACAACTTTCAATGTACATGTATTTATTTTTTGTACATACAGTTTCACATAACTTTAATTTACACATGGTTGATTCAAACATTTATTTTCAATTTCAGAATTTTTTTTCATCATTTATTCATCCTTTTTTAACAGAAAAATGTCATTTTGTTCTGTCCACATACTCATTCTTACTTTATGACATCATGAAGCCAACATTCAAAACCTGTCACAGAATTTTACACTAACAGATCCATCTTCTTTGTGAAATGTATGCATTTACAGATAATTGTATAAAACTACTGACAAACCTTTCAAGAAGATTTGGCTTTCTTCCAAGCTGGCATATTCTTCTCCAGTACCATACTAGAACTATAAGCACTAGTGGAAATACAACTGTCTTCATACTGAACCAGACCAAGGTAAAGCCACCATTCTGATGAATTACCTGAAAAGCCATTCAGATTGTGAAATACATTTACATCTGATGATGAGTAAGTCACAAAAGACAATGAAATAATTGTGTTAAGATAAAAAAGACTACTACTGCATATAAACACAAACTGACAACCCATAGCATATGTCCTTGTACATAGTAACTGTTGAATAAGATGTGTTTGTGAAACACAAATGCCCCTGGTCCCAGAAAATTGAATATTGCACTTTATATGTACATGTTAGCGAGACAATATTACAGACAGGCAAACAGACAAACAACACTAGATGCCCTCAGTGGAACTTTCAGGCCAGGGGCATACAAAGTGTTAAAATTCAATGGTTTAATAATTCAGTTTAAATGATTAATTAGTGAAATGATATGGACCAATATGTTTGACAATAAGTCTGATGTCATCTACATATTTTGCACCTTATTTTGTAGGAACATGTGGGGCATTATGACTAATCTTACATGCACAGTCTGATATCAACACATTTTGCACCTTATTTTGTAGGAACACGTGGGGCGTTATGACTAATCTTACATGCACAGTCTGATATCAACACATTTTGCACCTTATTTTTCAGGAACACACGTGGGGGCAGTATGACTATACTTACATGCACAGTCTGATATCATCAACACATTTTACAGGAACACATGGGGAGCAGTATGACTATACTTACATGCACATACATATCCACAACTTTTCCAATCCCAACATTGTATCCTTTTAAGAAGTTAACAGGTAATCTTATGTTGACTAGATAGTAATGATAGTTTACACTTCCAAGTTCAAATAGTTGTAACAGGTCACAGTCATAATGTGATCCTTCTTCTTCCTGTAATATACAAAATATGTTCATGTATTTGCATTTTAAACCTATCTTAGTTATTCCTAACAGCAATAACCTTCAGACAGTTAATTATTACTTTATCATATACATGTACATGTATTGCCTGGTACCTCACATCCTTTTTCAGTGTCAAAATAGCACAAATTGAAGAACAAAGAAATAACAAGATAGCCTTATTGATCACATGATTCCCATGCATAGTATTTCTTTAAATTTTGGTGCATATTAACCAGAGAAAAAACTACAGAATTAATGCATTTTCCCTGTATTATACATGTGACCTCAATCTATCAATGTACATTGTTATACCTTTAATTTTAATTCTCTATACTCTCCTATAATGAAAAAGGTCCAAAATTCCAGATGTTTGCCTCACAAAAATGTTAACTGGCTTTGTATGAAATGTTGCCCGTTTACATCACAGCTCATAGATATAATGTACTTCCAGGCCATTACTCAGCGATTTCCACATATTAAGCAATTGTGATATCATTATGAATGATTTATTAAAAAATCAATGACAGAATAGTATAGAAACAAAAACTTAAGGTAAAGGGGAAACAACTACCATACGGGTCGACCCGACAATTTCGGTCCTATTGACATTTTATAGATCTTTGCCTGCTGAACATTTTTACTTGTGCACTTTCTCTCTATCTATCATACATTTCAAGATAATGTCAGAAAACAGCCCAAAACATGAAAAATCTACAAAAAAGGGGAAATAACTCCCATAAGGGACGACCTGACAATTTCGGCCTTGTTGACTTTTTCATAGATCTTTGCATGCTAAACATTTTTGCTTCTTTCACTTTCTCCCTATCTACTATACTTTTCATATTAATAGGACAAAACTGTCCAAAACATGACAAATCAACTAAAAAGGAAAATAACTTCCATAAGGATTGCCCTGGCAATTTCGGACCTATTGACTTCAAGATAATGTCAAAAAACAGCCCAAAACATGAAAATCCACTTAAAAGAGGATATAACTCCCATAAGGGGCAACCTGACAATTTCTGCCCTATTGACTTTTTTGAAGATCTTTGCATGCTGAACATTTTTGCTTCTTTAACTTTTACTTTATCTATTAGAACTATACTTTACAAGATAATGTCAAAAGACATCCAAAAACATGATAAATTAACCAAAAAGGGGAAATAACTCACAAAAGGGTCGACCTAACAATTTGCACCAAAATAAATATTTGTAGATTTTTGCAAACTGCTCATTTTAAGGTAACAAGTTTTTATTCTAGCTTTATTATTTTAGAGAAACGTGTATTAAACAATAAAATATCTGCTGACTCATTTGTTCTACATGTATATATTTAGCCATGACAGTCATGTTTGGTCCTATCCACTTTTCATCCACAAACTTTATGCTGCTTTACATGGTTATACTTCCTGTCAAGTTTGGTTCAAATTAGCCCAATGGTTCTGGAGAAGTAGTCCAAAATGTCGAGAATTTCATAAAAAATAATTATATTTTCCATTTATGTCAAAATGATCCTTAGATCATTCCTAACAACTTTCTTATATACCTTTGTATACAAAAAGTAATCAGTTTTGAATTGTTAAACAATTTGTATTACAATTGTACCCTGTGTTACTGAAGTGCCCACTAGTGGCTTGTTTATGGACGGATTTCATTTTCTTTCTCAAATTTTGTAGATATTGACTTAACAATGATGCATACAAAATTCTAATGTCTGATCACTGGTTCATGACAAGAAGATTTTTAAAGATGCACCAAGTTTTGGTCCTTTTTGGGCCCCTATGGATTCTTGCACTTTTTCACTCATAAACTTTGGCTTCTCATGGGGATGCTACCTGTCAAGTTTGGTTAAAATTGGCCAACTGGTTCTTGAGAAGAAGTAAAAAATGTTTAAACACAATGCACATCAGACAAAAAGCGATCGCAAAAGGTCACCATGAGCTTTTAACTAAGGTGACCTAAAAATGCTGCATATTTCAGTTCCCTTTATTCCCTAATTTTTATAAACAGCAATGCGTTCGTTCAACAACCTTGAAATAACATTGTTATTTGGTATGTAAAGAACAGAATAATGCAGACTGATAGCTCAAATATGAATTGGGTAAAAAATTTAAACTAGTCTAACTGGTTTAAGGTTGAAACGCCCCCTCACATGGTAGCCATGACATCGCTAGCTAGATGTACATTGAAGACTGCTATCTGACCAGAAGTACGATCGAGGAAACATATCTTTTATTCTGTCGTGAACAATCAGAATTTATAGCACATCAGGAATGTTTTCAAATTAAAATAAACAGCACCATAGTTCAGGAACAATAATGAGAGAGTATACAAATGAAACAAGATTCAAATTAGACACAAAGAAATGTTTTAACAGTCCCATTTCAGATAACTATTTTCTATAGTGCAATTACAAAATTGTTTGGCCAATCCTATGGCATATACAATTTAACCAAGGATTCTTATTTAAATACACAGAAAAACCCCCCAAGGAGTTTTGAGCCTGCCATAGCAATAAGGCCTTGCCTTAAAAAAGATACATTCAGGACTATGTTTTGGCCCTGGAGAGCTTTATAAAACCATACTTTGCTGTACTATGGCAGCTTTCAGTAAGTCTGTCGTTGAGTATTCTTAAGTATGTTTACAAAACAGTGGGATATATAACTCATTAACTGGGTACATACATCATGAGGATTGGATTTACAACTGAGTTTTCTGTCTTCCACTGAAGATGCAAATTCTGTCCATTCTTCATCCTCAGAATTTCTCACACCCATCCGAACATCTAACTGTAAAGTTGGATCTTTCCCTGAAAAATGTTTTTTATTTTATATATAAAGCTGGACTATTTGTTTTAAAATAATACTAATATCACAATACAACTGATTCCATACCCTTTAAAAAGAACATTAATAGGAAAATACATGTATATCAGTAGGCCTATCATTTGTCAAACAAAAGATACCTTGTTATTATAAGGTTGCTCTATATTATTTTACCTACATTGTTGAGTAGCAGTACATACATTTTACCCAGTGGGTGAAGAAGTAGATACCCAGTGGGTGAAGAAGTACATACCCAGTGGGTGTAGCAGTACATACCCAGTGGAATTTTGTCATTCTTCTCAATATCAAGTTGCAATACGCCAAGCATGGACTGAAACCTTGGTAACATTTTGAGCTCTTTTCCATCACGAGGCCCTGGGATCCAAAATGTAAACACAACTTGTTTTTCTGTTATGGACTCTAGAACGATTTTTTTATCATCTGGTTCCAAACTATTCAAGCTTTCACATGCATTTCTTCCCCTAGGCACAAACCATTTGTCTCTGTTTAGTTTGGATCCTCTGTCATAACATTTTGTTCCCAAGACTGTCACTACGTTGGATGGTGCAGGTGCTGAAATACATGCATTGGTATAAAGATATGACATCTATAATAATTATATACATGTTTTATTACATACACACACAACAGGTCAACATATTTACATAATATCTACACTATTCAAAGGTGCACTTTCACAAAATTTTACAGTACTCATTCTCTCTCTCTCTCTCTTAATTTATTTCTACGTTCTGACCAAGGATTTTCCATCCTATCATACAGTCAAAATAAGACCCCATATCCAATGAAAAAATATTTGCAATTTTACCCAATTTGATGTTGAAATTTCCCAATTGAAGTTAACTGATAATGAATTTGAAGAGATGCTTGTATTTTCACATAGTTTTATGTATTTCTAGCTTTCTGAATGTTGCTAAAAATTCCCATTTCACAAAAGGCCCTGGCCTAGACCTCATTCCCAAAATTCCCTGCTAACAAACTATCATTTATAAGAAACTTTGTTGTTTTACAAGTCGAACATAATTCAATGTTTTATTATAAGTTTACAAGTTTATAATCTTTATTCAGTATATTGTGAAATTTTGATTTTGTTCATTTGTTGCATTGAACATCAGAATTTAAACTTAAAGTTTTGCTCTATTAAACCACTATAGTATACCTTTATTTTAATTTTTCCAAAGTATCTTAACAATCTGTTTTCTCCATATGATGTGCACTAAGTGTTGGCATCAGGTAGGAAAGAATAGAAACAGTCAAATACTTTCTTCATTGCAGCTTAAACTAAGTAGCAGGTTGACCTTAAGCCCCTTTCACACATTCACGGAAGAGATCAACACAGACCTTCAATCTGTGATGGTCTGTGACAATCTGCCATCACCGTGTAAGGACCGTGTATGCATCCAGTGACAGCTGGGACCATCCAAACTGATCCAAACTGATCAGGGAGAAAAATTAAACATGCTTAATTTTTTTAGCCGGACATACACGGATGAAAATCATCCATATTGATCCGTGTAAATCCATATTAGTACAGAGAAATCTGTGTAGGTACCAAAGTATCCTTTTAATGTCTGAGATCATCTGTGTAATGTCCATGGTACCCGGAAGCTACAGGGGTGAACAACTGTGATAATCTGTGGGCGTCTGTGTAAACACCGGGTATCTTATGTGAAACAACCGTGTAAAGCCCAGCATAAACCGTAATCTTCCATGCACTCTGTGACCACTCCGACACCATCTGGTGGGTTCTTGAGTGACATCCGTGTAGCTAATCTTCCATGCACTCTGTGACCACTCCAACACCGTCTGGTGGGTTCTTGGGGGACATCCGTGTAGCTAACGTGATTATCCGTAGAGAGACCGGCATAGAGTTACAACTGCGTTGACAACGGCATCACGACGTCACAGAACCCTCGGACACTGGATGGTCCCAGATGATCAAAATTTTTAATCCATGTTGATCTGGCGACTCATCCATGAATGTGTGAAAGGGGCTTTACAAGATGAACCAACACCCCTGTACACAAGATTTTCATTTGGGCAATATCCATACTATTAAATCAGGTACCCAGCTACAGGTGTACAATAAATATAACAATTTATAACACAAACTTTTCAATTTTTTAAGTTCTAAGTCAATATTAGTCTTCAGAACCCCTCTGCAATATAGCAGATAGATCTATCCAGAGATGGATACTGATGGCTGTAAAAAAGGTTAAAAGTTGTAAATAAAAACAAAACTTAGAAACCCAAAGCATTGAACATAAATTAAAATCAACAATATTTTTGGATACCAATATCTGATGGATATTTGAACATCAACAAATTGATCAATGTACAAATTGTTAAATTGATCTAGGCTAAGCACTATATTATAGGCTAGTATATAGGTTATCACTATCAGTATCAGTAAAAACTTTGTCGATGATCCATGATGTAAAATGTGGTAGATCTACTGAAAATTTAAACTGAAAGGGAAAATAAATAGACTATGCGCCTGTTATTAATATTATTAGATAAATAAAAACATGTGTAGGTCTAAATATCTGCGCAAACGTGTTATTGTAGTAATATCGTACTTCTCATAAAACTAAAACTACAGAGAATACGAAACAATAACTTCTCCCTTACACTCTATGACATCCAACATCAACGATCGCCAAATAAATATGGACACTTACCGACTAAACCACCAACAAGAAAGCATGCTATTAAAACTAGTAATAAAATGACACCGAGGAAAATCAACTTTCTCCAACTTAAATTTTCTAACACAACTCCGGACATTTTACAGCTCGTCTAGACTTCTTTATTTGTCAAAAGCGCCCTCTGGTTTTTATTATGGTGATTCATTCCAAAATATTTAAGGGTGCGTTTTGATTTTAATTATGTCTTAAATGTGGGCAGCAAGAATATTTATGGTTTGCCAGTTCTACATGTTGAATAAGTGTATATTTGTATTATACAAAGTAGGAAAAACAATCCAATCAAAACTTATACATGAATGAATTTAATTTAGCTTCCCATTTTACCCGTAAAGAAAATAGAATCATCCAAAGATAATTAAGCGGCTCTTTTGATTTAGACTCAGAAGATTGCAGGATGTACGTTAGAAACTTTATTGATTTGTGTATTTGAGTTGAAAATTTGGAAGCGATTTTCTGTAGCTAGAGTGAAATATTATATCAAGATAAAAGAGCAAACCTAAAGATCAAACATAAACTGGATACAAGCAGAACATTTTATACTGAACCACAGGCATATTTGTCATTGACAAGTCTTTTGAAGTTTTGTATCCATGTGGTGGATATAGATCTATATTTGTAATGTCAATGTAAACAATTAGAAAATATAGACCCAACGTCCGAATAAGTCAAATGCAAGAATTTATGTACAAAACACTAACTTGACTAAGTATAGGGGCTTACTGGCACTGCACTGGTTGTCGGTGGCATAATGGTTAGAACCTTTGATTTACATGCAATAGGTCCTAAAATTCCTGGTCAGGTCATACCAGCGATATATAAAGCTATATCGCTGGTCATACCATATGGAGTAGGTAAAACAGATGGTGATGAGGGATAAGCTAAGAAATTTTAAGTCGCAGCTTTCTTGGATGTGTTTACTAATAAAACTTCTTTGCTTTAGCATACAAATTACAATGTAGGTCCATAGGCACAGAAAAATTCTTATTGTGTGGTATTTCACCTACATTATAGCAGCCGCTGTTATATCAATATATACGAAATAACAATAAAAGTGAAAACATTTTGACTTTGATGTTTCTTTAGAGATATCTTTTTTATTTTCCAAGAAATTGAATTAAGATGATTAAGTCCAGCTGTGATGATGACAATCATGTACTTCAGAGTGAACAAGCCAACACAGCAGAGGATTCAGAACTCATGTAAGCTTTCATTTTTAGATCCCTAATATGTTTTATTTTTAAAAATTGTACAGTGAAGCCTGTGCACACACAGGCATAATTCACAAAGACAAACCATTTATACATTGATTATTTTCAATTTTGACTTGTAATCAAGTCTTGTCAGATGGTTACTCATTTGGTATCAATCTGCATTAGATCATGTCCCAGTACTGGAAAGACTATCATGGATGAATCCAGTCTGATTGTATGTTTGTTTTTTCCTTCCTCATTAAATTTGGCAGCCAAATAAGTGTGCTAGTCTTATATCATCAGTCATCCAGTTTGATATTGAAAAAGAAAAAGAGTGTAAAACAGGGACTGAGTGAAACTAGGAAATTCCCTTTGTATAGCAATTTAATGTATCTATGGGTTTGTATTCCAGTCTGATTGGTGAATTTCCATCTCTGTTTTTTATCATGATCAGGTGATTGTAAATTTAAATTAGTCGGAAGAGTGTAACTCTGTCAAAGGTCAAATGTGATTATTAGGTCACCTGAGTGACTCGGGTGATCTATTATGATTTGTCATTGTGTGATATAACTTCTGGTGGTGTAAATATTTCAACAAAACGGTTCAACCACCAAGTCATATTTTTAATCTTGGTACTTGGCTATCTTGTACCTTTAAGTATGGCTAAGGGTACTTCAAGTAAGTAACAATTATGAAGTTTATGACATTTGGGTTGAATTTTTTATATGATAAGATATTTGGATGACTAATATGTCCCTTTCAGGCACTTGTTTAAAATAAATGCATATGTTCTTTTTTAGTGAACAAGCCATACTGCCTACAGGTCCAGTGCAATCAAAGATGGTAAATGAATCCATATACTTACCTCCTCAAAGCTCAATATCAAGGGATGCCATTACACATTCTGCAAGTGAATTGATAGATTCTCTAAATGCAAAGAGAAAGAAGGACACTGAACTTATTAATGATTTCAAAGAAGGCATTGAACTCCAAGTAAGTGTATAAAATGTACTTAGATTAAACTAGATACATTAAAGCATTTAGATCAAATGTCTTGGGTCAGGAATCACTTCAGATATCATGATCAGTCATCACTTTGACAGATGATAGCCACCTAGAATGTTTTTGATAGATGATAGCCACCTAAAATGTTTTTGAAATTGTGTCCAAAAAGTTGTCCTTGGATGGAGACAACAAATGATAAAAACGGTCGTCTTGGTCATTAGTGGGGTGAATTTGTATACAGATTATGGCAAGGGTTATGACAAAGGATAATCTGAGGTTATCAAATTTACATAACCTCAACAGACTTGGTGACTAAAAGTATTGAACATGGTTGTGGGTGACAAAGAAATTATTGATAGTTATGATATTGTCAGCAGTATGTTTTTTTCCACATCAACAAAGAAATGTGGCATATGCCTAGGACTACATGCCATTACAAATTTACGCTGCATATGCCTAGATCTATGTAGCATTAAAAATTTATGTCACATATGCCTAGATCTATGTAACATTTAAACATTTATGTCACATATGCCTAGATCTATGTAGCATTTAAAAATTTATGTCACATATGCCTAGATCTATGTAGCATTTAAAAATTTATGTCACATATGCCTAGGACTACATAACATTTACAAAGTTATGTGGTATATGCCTAGAACTATGTAGCATTTACAATGTTATGTGGCATATAACTAGAACTATGTAACATTTACAATGTTATGTGGCATATAACTAGAACTATGTAGCATTTACAATGTTATGTGGCATATAACTAGAACTATGTAGCATTTACAATGTTATGTGGCATATACCTAGAACTATGTAACATTTACAATGTTATGTGGCCTATGCATAGGACTAGGTTCCTTTTCCATATTTTGGAAAGGTTTATAACATTTGTTATTGTTAAATAGCAAAATATGTAAATCATATATTTGTAATATCTTATGCAATGTTAATCCCCAATTGAGGTCAACAAATACATTTACCTATTTCCTCTATTACTACAAAGTCTCCATACAGATACTTTTCCCCTACTTTCATGAAGATACCCATAGTTAATGTTTCATTTCATCATTACCTTTTTCTCTTATAATTTAGTAAATTAAATTGTTTCCATTCATATGTACAACAAATCCAGTACACTTCTACGTATGTATAAAATCATTTCAGGGACAGAAGACATGCTCACTAATTGAACAGCATATGTTTCAAATTTACGAAAAACAAGGCAAAGTAATTCAAGAGAAAATACAAGAACTGTTTGCATGCTTAGATAGGATAGCCAAGTTGGAGACAGAGTTATTTGATTTTAGACAGGCACTGCAGTTGCTGTATCAGGATGTACAAAATTAATTATTATTATTCTAAAACTCCAATATATTGAAATGACTTGAATATGTAATTAAATCTCAGACACAGCTATCTTCACTTTCTCCCCAATTTTCCAATGAAATAAACAAATAATTCTTTTTGATTTTAAAATTTTTAACAATTAATTTACATCAGTCCAATGTAAGAAGATTCTCAATTTTGTTTCCTTTCCTGTAAAATCTATAGAACAGTGTCAAAGTCACATATGTTATAGAAGTCATTAGACATCAGTTTATCTTTAGGAGTTAATACACAGATTTTGTGTAGACTAAAAGGTCACTGTAATAGACTGAAATCTCACAAGAGATTCAAAAGCATGACATTTACATATAATCATTGTCAATAATTAGAAATGGGGTAAACTTGTCTTAATGTTAGATATTTGATGAAAAAAATTATTTTATTATTGACATGATGTAATGATATCAGTTTCTTTCAATGTGTAGAATTTAATACAGTTGAAAGAGTTGTACTGTTAGTTTATCATTCATGTTATTGTATTTAAAAGTAGTGGCATTATTGAATTTTATTGCATCCTTTTCTTACATCTCTCTCCTTTCGTAAATGGTAGCACATTTCTCTTTCTGAAAGGTAGTATGAGATAAAATTTAAGATTTGATTCAGATGATAAAAGTTACTTCCCATTATTATACATTTATTGTTTAGAATGTTGATTTTATTCAATAAATTTGTAAGATTGTTATTACTTTATTTGTTGTTTATGATGATAATTTTTTAAGCGTTCAATATTTGCTACAGGCATTGATAGAAGTGATAATGGTCATTGTAATTTGTGTAATTTTCAAAGTATGGGTTGTATTCTTTATTGTCATTATTTTTTTTTTTCACTTTACTGATCTAATAATGACATAGCATCTGGGTTATTTTTTAGGAAATATGAACTAATGCTTATAAAGTATTGAAAACAGAAAACATGGAAATAAGCTAAATTATGAATGTCTATCCATTTTTTAAGTTCCAAACCAGTTCATGGGTGACTATTCTTTTGCATTGTGTCTGTCTGTTGTTTTGCTTTGTATGGACCATATCTTCTTCATTTCTTAAAATATTTTATTTTGATATGTGTTGATTTCTTGATCATTATATTGTATACATATTCCTGTAACACACCATTTTACTCTTGGCTCTAACACCTCAAGTTGATACCTTTATAAAGAAACAAACATGTTAAGACGTCATGAATTCTGATTTTTATTTATTCTAATTCAGTACAGCATTTACACTGACTTATTGTGTTCTTCCATATACGTGGATGGAATATTTTGTAAAATAGAAAGGTAAATAATAAATGACACAGTAAACCTATTGGTATAAATATGAGAATGTACATCTTAGGAGACATAGTGTTACTATGATGACTGTACCAGATAAATGCAGCAGTTAATAAAACGTTTTCACTGTAAAACACAATATAAAAAATTGTTGCTGGCTTCTTTGTTTTCCCTTCAAATAAATTGGTAAAACAAAATATGCCTAAGTAACTAATTGTAATTAAAAACAGTTGTTTAAGACAAGTACCCTTGCATTTGTCAGTATTTGGACATATCCCTTGTAGTTGTGGCTTATGACAACTATATAATATGTACACAAAAATGATATGGAATGGAATAGCAATTAAACACCAAGGTAAAAAATATGTCAGTGTTAAAGACAACAGAATGTATCTCGGCCCCAATTCAAAAAGTCGCAATAGAAAATAGAATAATGAAGATAAATAGGTAGCAGTCTTCTTTTCCTTCTGTCCTTTTCTGTTTGCACGGTAATATGATGTATGAGTAAGTGCTGTTGAAATCCAGGCTGCGCATAGGAATGTTACTGAAAAGAGTTCAATGAATAAGTCTAAAGTTATTACACAATTTAAAAAAATAAAAAATCTCAGATACCAAAGTATAAATCAATATAATGTACAGGACATAGATACAAATCCGGTAAAAATTGACAAACACGGAACTCTGGAAACCAAGAGGTGGGATCAGGTGACATGGAGGAGTAAGCATCCCCTGACGACTGGTCACAACCGCCTTGTTTTTTAAAGCAAAACTATAAAAATATAAAGTATACTGCTGTATTGACGTACACTTATGTAATTTACATAGGTTTTCGTTTTTCATAAGATATTATTAGCTGGTACATCTTTGATAAACTATAGATAAGTTATCAAATTTATCTTCTAAGTCTTTGCAACTTGCATTATACTGGTCGTACAGCAGATGATTTAAACCATCATGTTATCTATGAAGTACAAAATAATAAAGGTACAAGCCAGAAGTTTTGTCATCACTCCCTCACTTTGTTGTTACAAAACATAAACATCATAGCTGCCAATCAATATAATTATGTTAATGAAAACGACATGCTTTTGGGAAACGGTCAGTTAACTGTTTTGTGAAATATCCTTAGCGTTCAGCTGACAACTTATTTTAACACCAGAACCTTATTTGTGGACAGTAATGGTGAAAGACGATTTTCCCAAATGATTTATGAAAAAATCGATTTACATCTAGATGTTTTGCTTTAATAATTCCTAAGGATACCAGACTTAATTGTCAGATAAAAATGTCATATCCAAAAGAGACAGCCAAACCAAAAATGTATGTATTCATATTGAAATGGAAACTATCAATTGTAATGATGGTATTTTCTTTTTACCCACTACTAGAACCAAAGAACTAACAAACACTAACAGTTTTAATATTAAATTGATAAAAAAAAAAATATTGGTGTAAAAGAACTAGTTCTTAAAATGAAAATATCATAATAATATTGCCAGAAATTACCACGTAAAAATGTCAACGGTAGATCGTAGGAATACATCAGGAATAGCTGAAGTAGTAGTTGTAATGCTGATTCTAAAAAGCCGTCTACGAGTCCTAGGATTGCGGAGTCTCGTTTAACAACAATTGCCCTATCTCGCAGTCGCTGTTCATACGCCACTAATCGTTTCTTCTCTTGTTCTGTTACAGCCTGCCGTATCAGACGTCGTAGATGGAAACTCTTCGCTACTTTAATTGCATATTCTGTCTGCCTGTAATATATTTACAAAGTAGACAATAAACATGTGAAACACACTTGTAACTAAAAGATTCACGTGAAACAAAGCTGTAATGTAACTAAAAGACTCGTGTGAAACACATTTTACACGAAAACTACTTACATACATGTTTCGTGATTGTTAATACAAAATGCTGAACTAAGTTCACTATCGGTATTTGGGATCGTTTAATTTAAGTGACATTCCAGTCTGAGTTAAAAGCCAAAGAATTCTGCTACAATTAGTTTTGATAAAAATTAGTTCACTTTTTGCTTCGTTGTAGAGAACGTTGACTCCTACTGGACACCTGATCCCATCCCGTTGGGACTCGTAATTGCTCTTCATGTCGAGACCATTTGTATCTTCAATTTGTCGTGTCTTGGCGTTTCGATTATCCATTGGTACTTTGATTACCATTTCGTCGTGTGCATACGTTAATTTCAAGGTTGGACTTGTACTGTATAGTTCAGATGTTTATATAAATTATGTATTTTCTTTTATATGAAAATATGCTGAAAAGCTTTTTTCTCTGTAGTCGAAGTCAGATTTGAAACTCAGTAACTTTAGATAAAAGGACATCAAAAGGTAATTATTATGAATCAATATGAAATTCGTAAGTTTTTCGGTGTGTATTTTATATATTTTCACCAATGTACTAGGAAAGTCCTAAGTAAAGTTCAAGTATTTCAAACAAATATTTGGATCAAATTGTAAGAAAATTGAAATTTATGTTTTTACTTCGTGATGTTTATATATTATACTCTAAAGAAAGTAGAAATGACAAATACGAAGGGAAGGTTTGTTTGTTTGTTGTTGTTTAACGCCATTTTCAACGATATTTCAGTTACATCGTGGCGATATGCGAAGGGAAGGTAAAATCATACGTATATCCAACATATATGCTTACTTGATAAATCATTTGGTTCTTGTTAAAATAAATTTCTGTGTTCACAAAGAAGCTTGTTCTGCAACCTTTGTAATACAATCTTTCTATTTATCTATTTACTTTATTGATTTTATATCAAGATATAGTTATAAATCACAGTATGGATATCATGGTGAACGTAGGACTATTTGGTTATTTCACATGGTAAATCAGCTTTATAACATGATGCCCAGCGTTATCAAGTCTTTAATAACGTTCATTAACTAGAAGGTATCGTTTTTAATCTTTTTACTTTATCTCGTCATTAGATTTTAGCACTGCCTTTATCCTTTCGTTAAAATGGAAAAATAATTGATATACTATACATTTAGTTAAAACAACTTATTAATGCCAGCGATAGCTTTATATATCACTGTTAATGCTGTCCTTTGACAAATGATGTTTTACAAATCTCAATACATAGATGTTAAGTCTTTAGGATCTGTTTATAGGTAATTAGATTCTCTATACCTGATTCAAATGAGAGATAATTAAGTGGATGATGTTTATAAAACCGGCTGTTCCTATAACCGCAGGGCACATGTATAAATTGATACAACGAGGGATTGCTGTTATGGATTTATTTTGGGGAAATGAAGCATACAGAATTACATGCCATGCACTTTTATCTTCACTTTTTAATGAACATAAAAAGTAAATGTGCACGTACCTGATAATTCGGCCTAACTGTAAAAACGAACATGTTGATTTGATCCCGTCCACGATTTTCTCACGTGACGACAGGTTGTCGTTGTGCATATCTCTTTCCATGAAGTGCCAACTAAGAGACAAGACACCAGATATGATAGATGGAACTATTATAGAAGCTAATGTCCATATGAAATACTCGGTTTCACCATTTTGGTAATAATCAAACATAAGTTTCAAATCAGTAACGTAGTCAATTGAAAATGTAATAAGGGAAAATATAGCGAAACACAGATCAATTTTCGTAAACATAGATGGCCGTTTATTATTCTTTTCTTGCTTCCCACAGTCTAGATTGTCAAGGCCAAGATCATTTCGAACTTCTTCATCTTGAATGTCCTCGATATATATTTGGTGGCGGACCATGGGAGCATCAACCTCATCGTAGGCCATCTCTAATGATTGTTTACCTCTGGTGTCAATCGTAGGTGATGCATACTTTTACCTATAACATACTTTCGTTTGTGTCTCACAATTACGTTAACATCCGTTGTTTTTACGCATGGTTGGCTTGTCATTTATCGGAGCCATGACTTTAAAAAACTAGAGCAGAGCGTGTGAAACAGCATGTCAAAAGATTTTCCTCAAATCATTCACTTTATCATTGTAGCAATACTGAAACACCCCAGTTTACATCATAACTCGATCGCATTATATTATCAAATCAAACTTCCCTTCTTAAAGACAAATAACTCTAGTTCCTGTATTTTTGCAGTGATATGTAAAGCTTTATTTAGCACTCACTCTATTGTGTTGTACATGCTCATATTTACCATGTATTCACATTTTGATATAACCCCTGGGGAAGTAAAAAGCAAAGCTGAAACGTTAACATTACTTTTTTTATCATCTGTAACCGGAAATTACATGCTACACTGTGGTTTTATGTTTAATGATACTTATGAAATTTTGCCGACAGCATAAAACAGTTGTTTCCCTTTGCTGAACATATTGTAGGTTCACTTGCCAAGCATTCTCTACCTGATTGGGTTATGTTGTATTGAAAGGGACATCAGAATTTGTATCAGAGTCAGTTATATTTATAAACTTTCTGGAATTTGAAGTACAATGTATATCATAGACCAAACAATTTTTACGGGGAGACGAGTCTGCTGTGACGTAATGTCACTTAGTTTATTTGTAATCAAACTCAAGATGACTGATTACTGCAATTTTCAAATAATAAATTTTCTTATATTATTAATACGACAAATTATCTGTCACAGGAGCATGAAAGATAACTTCAATTCACTGATATACCATTTAAACTGCAAATTTAGGTTGAAAACTGTGATTTTTTTTATTTGTTTATTTTTATTCATACATTCTAAAAATAGAGATCGCAGGAGAATGTAACATTTAATTTTAAGATAGAACCTGCAAAATTGACACCACGTTTATCAAGTATGTTAGGTGATATTCTGGAGCAGACTACGCTATACAGTGACTTCCAATACAGTGACTTCCAATTAGATCTGGTGGACCGTTTGAGTCCCCGAGGGTATACATAAACCTAGTACCTGGTATTTCGGTACCAGCTGTTCATCTTATACTAAAGTAATATTTGGCACTGTTGACACCATTTAAATTCTAAAAATTTTCTAAAGCTAAGATAGTCATTTTTTTTACAGTGGTTACTCTTAGATGGATTTCGACTATACCTTTAGAGATATTATTTGGCCTTGTATGATACCATTTTATCTTTAGAAAAAAGCACATACTTTTCAAATTGGAGCTCAACTGATGAAGTCTAATTGACAGAAACGATATCGTCTTGAGCATTGTAACTTTGGTATTATGTTTATAATATCTAAATATAAAAGGAATCTCAGATACTAAAGTATTAATCTACAGCATGTCCAGCGTATAGATATAAATCTGGTATAAAATGGACAAACATGGACCTCTGGAAATCAAGAGGTGGGAGCAGGTGCTATGGAGGAGTAAGCATACCCTGTCGATCGGTCACACCCGGTGTGAGTCCACATTAAAATCTATACGAAATACGTGATATACCATTTCCTAGGTACAGACATCCCAACAACCGCCAACGAAAAGCAACTCAACATTTCACCCAGTGAAACAGGACTATTATACCGACCGTAGAATTTGCGGAACGTCGACATCAAACGCCGTGTTCGATATCCCTGCGTCAATAATTTGTCAGTGAGAAGTTCACCTCAGTATATGACATGTTCATATGTTGAAATATAAACTCCATATGCGGTTGATTATGGGATATTAATACTTAAGTGTGGAAACAGCAAAATCGTCGCGTTTGTCGTATAGCTTATATAGTTGTTAATTTCCCGTCTCTGTCTATAGTAAGTAGAATGTCTAAGTATGAAGGGTGTGTGTGACATTCCGTTGTATTTTTAATGTCTAGTTCGCTGGGATATATCGCATTGACATATGTATGAAAATTGTCATTACTAATTGAGAAAACGTAGTCGATATACATGTATCTAAATGCCAAATTAAATGCCATCACTAGATTTCTCTTCTTTTGATTCCACAGTTTCTGAATGAAGTCTGCTTCGTACGAATAAAGAAACAGGTCAGCCAATAAAGGAGCACAATTGGTTTCCATAGGAATGCTGACAATTTGTTGAAAGACCACGTCTCCAAACATTACAAATATATTGCCTATTAGAAATTCAGCATTTTTTTTATATCAACTTCCGTGTATTTCTGTGTAGAACCAGAGTGGTGTTGGACAAAATAAGTATAATGCTAAACAATCACTAGATATTTAAATTTTCGGGTACCACCTTTAGTGAAAAAATATTGTCTATGATGCTAAAAGTATTTTAATTTTTTATGTGGAATTGTTAAGTAAAGAGTAGAAAAGTGGTATGTTTTGATACTATGAATCTGAGAAAAATTGTGTGCCTGACTAATGACCTTTGCACCAAGCTTGATCTTTTTACCGGACTCCAGAGGTTTCCATATAAGTGTACATTGTATATATCATTTGTATAACACGATGGTAACCCCATAGATTATAAAAAGAGTTCAGCGAATGTTATTTGTTTGGCCGACAAATACGATTATGTATTTATATAACTATCTACATATTTTGACACCTGCATTATTATAGAATTGACACTTTTAGATGTAGTGTATTAAATGTGATTAAGTTTCGTGTTATAAAGTTTACTTTGACCTATTAATTACTTGTTTTTGAAATACACAATGCAGTAAATCTGAATTCAATTCTAATGAGACACGAAAAGGAACCCTTCTGATAAATAATGATATCAGCGTTGCATGTGCCAAAGATCAAATGTATTTTCTGTTGCCAATAAACCAGTTAACTATAAAACTGCTTCTTTATACAACACACACACACACACACACACACACACACACACACACACACACACACACACAAAGATATATATAAATATATATATATATATATATATATATATATATATATATATATATATATATATATATATAAAAGTCTTTTTTTGTAAAATTATTAGAAATATATTAGCACGGGACACCTGCATATATACACATTTGACGTATTACAGAGGACTTGGAGTCCAATGGTACTTCTTAATTTTTACTTATCAAGGTTTATAACTTAAGCGTTTATAGAAACAATTTAATATACAGTGGAACCTCGCCTAAAGACCACCTCGTTTAGGAGACCATCTCGCATTTCAGACCACAAGTTTTCAGTATCTTGATAAATATCTAAGAAGTATAGAACCTCACTTAAAAGACCACCTCTCTAATCAGACCACTTTGAGTCAGTCAGATAGGTGGTCTTAATAGTGAGGTTCCACTGTATATTTATTTCAATTATATAAAAGTGAAATTGCATAATGTAGCATAATATTTGGCACAACATATTCAAATTTCATCATTTAATATTGTGCAGTTCAATTTTTAGACATTATCAAATATATATTTGTGCTTAAACTTCGAGAACATGGTTATCTTCCCTCTGCCACTAAATCGTCAAAACAGAAAACAACAATTCATGGTAAACCTTTTTCATGTTAACTTTGCATGCAGAATTTATTTAACAAATACAGTGCGAGATATGCAAATTCGGATTCAAAATGCTATCCAGTTTATTATACAATAGTATTTAAAGATAATTGACAGTAGTTTTCTTAAGAATATCTTTACGTTTGGATCAGACATTTCAGAGTACTCAGATATTCACCAAATTTAAGTTGTTATATATGTATGTATATGTATCATGTTCCAACTTTTTGATTTACCAGGGGGTTTACCAAAAGGTGGGAACTTATCATGTTGCCAATTTTTGGTAAAATCCCTGGTAACTCAAAAAAATGGGAACATGATATATGTATTACGAAAAAGTACCAATGGATATTGGAAGCTCCATTAGAATACGACAGAGTAGTTATAACAACGGTCTCAACCAGAAGAACAATTGCGAATCTCAGTCGAGATGGAACCAGGGATTTCAGTATCCCTAGATAGCATGCCACACCCGTCGCAAATGTCCAATGGAAACTTTTCGAGTTCGGTAAAAAGGTCAAGCTCGGTGAAAAGGTAATCAGTCAGCTCCAGATTACCTCTGAAGCTCTGTAAGTAATAATGTAAATTATTATAGAGCTTCAGTGGTAGTGGCGTATCTCATCTTTAAAATATGATTTTATCAATTTATCGTTTTTATCTTAGGCATAAGAAGTGAAATATCCGGTCATATATTAAATCTTAAAATAATTTACATATTATAACCATTTTGCACTTTTCGGACAGATCCGACAGCGTTGTAAATTATGCTATTGTACGTTTTATCATACACAGTCTTCAAACTTCGGTATCGTAAAATATCAATACTTCACCATCAATATTCATATATGTATAAACTGAAAGTGTACCTCGTTTTCACAAATTGAAAATCTTATCTCATCTTCCTCGCTGTCAGTCAATATTGTAGTATAGCAACGTCAAGTATTGACAAATGTTATGTTTTGTCTTTTTGTCTAAGATTCAGATTTGTCATGTCTTTATCTAGCATAACAATGTTGGTTCTAAAATACCAGATGCAGAATCATTTGCGGATGCGTGCTTCAAGTCAATTCATTTACTTATGAATAAAATTACATAGAAAATGCACACACACACACACACACACACACACACACACACACACACACACACACACACACACACACACACGTACACACACACACACACACACACACACACACATATATATATATATATATATATATATATATATATATATATATATATATATATATATATATATATATATATATATATATATGTATACGGTACTTATTCAAGCTGTTATCATTTAGTGTCATTTTAAATTCGTTCGTGAGTCACTGGGTTTTTACATCGGGGCCTATATACATTAATTCATATTCAGTCAACATAATACTAACGGGATTACATTTACTCAGTTATTTATAGACGTTTCAAGATTAGATTGGACAGTGACCTAATGATCGTTGTATGTAAACCATTTTTGAACTGTTGCGTTTTCGTTCCTTAAGATCATGTGTTGGAAGGAATTTTTCTTGTATTTACTTGTATTATACATATATCATGTGACAGAAACGGGTGGTGTGAAATAAACTATTTAATTAGTTTACATAATTATGACGGTATTCAGGAGCCTGATTACAATCAGGCAGTGGCAAGGGAAATGACAAATATTCTCAAATACAAAAATGGATTATACAAATTCTACACGGCGGCTTGTTCAATACGAAATGTCAGCCTGTTTTAGAGAGGATGTTCCTAATGTTACCCACCAAGAATGTAACATTGATGACGAACTAAGTAGGTCGTATGTACACGAAATAAAACAGAAAGAAGGATCAAATAATCAGGGAGATATTCAAAGTCTTCTTAGGGATGGAACTACACAAGCCTTGTCGATGGACCAAGGTAGTACAGTTGCACAGGAACAAGTTTACCCCTTCAAAATAATTGACATTTTAGCTATCTTTTTATCCGTCTCATTTTACCTGTTTGACCTGATCACCGACATTTTACTAGCTTCAGAGTATTTCAGAATACAAAGGCAATGGGAGTTCGTGTTTACAGTCATATTTATTGTTGTTCCAAGTATGACGTCAAGCATACTGAGTTGTATGTGGTATATACAAGACAAACAGACGGGATCACCAAGAAAACTTCTGTGGTATCTGCGTATATACGTATTCTCCATACCACCTTTTGCCCCGGTGTTCAGGTATTTGTACTCACTCTTCATATTTCCGTAGATATGAGATGTTCCAAAGTTTCTCATCTTTCATATTACAGTAGGATAGAATGATGATGATATCAAATTGTAACTATGAAATACCAATCTGTCTTTCTCACTTGAATATCAGATTGCACTTAAGCCCAAATCATCGTCTGCTTAAAATACCACTTTCTACACAGAAAAATAAAACAATGTCCACGATAGACTTAAAGAAAACCTTTTCATCATTTTTTAACTTTGACATTTATACCACATAAAATACCGGTAAAAGAAAATATCAATTATAGATATGTATTGTTATAAACTGTTTGACAACTTCTTTTTACAGAAATATAATGTACATTTATCACGGAGTAAAAAGTCATTCGAAGCGCCTGTCCGTGGAGAGGAGGCACTACCATTATAAAGAGATGTTGTATGGAGACCGAGACGCCAGTATGATACGTATGATTGACTCTTTCATGGAGTCGGCACCACAGTTGGTACTCCAGATTTACATAATGGGTACAGAAGCTAATCAGGATGAATATTATTTGAGTGAGTATATAAATGATTTGATATTCATTTCATTGTTTTCTTTTTCTGCCATAATTCACATATTATCCGTACACATTTTGCGTGCTTCTAAGCTTATCTATTGCCAATATTTGAGGATATTATTATGCTACCACTTCATCTGGAGGAAACAATAATAGATTCTGTTTACAAGTGTACATTTGATCATTTTTACTCAGATAATATGTATCTAGCTTCTTTGAACAAAATTCTCTTCGCCAGCATTAGCTCAGAAATTAAAGTGGCAAATATACTGCTTTAGTAAATTACGAGTCTCAGTTGTTTAATTCTCTGTTTACAGAAGTAATTCGATATGCAGCTATAATGGCATCTTGGATTGGGGTTTCATGGTCCGTAACAGCATACCATAGAGCATTAAGGATTTCTAATGCTTCGCCTGAATTTTATGAAGGGTCTTTGATTGCTGCGGCTTGGTATTTCATGTGGCGAGCGTTTGAAGTTGGACCCAGAGTTATCGTACTTGGACTTACAGCCTCAGTCTTTCTTATTTATGTTTTATGTGCGGCCGGGTGTCATTGGATTGTCATGATTATATGGTTAATTTGTCAAAACCCAGATATTTACAAAGAACAAAGAAAACAAAAGTACATATTGATTATTGCAGTAGGATTTGCGCAGATATTTTCTTTTATGAACGTGAAAAACACCGCCACTCGTTTGCGTTCAGTTATATTCTATTGTATATTTTACGCAGAGAACTTAGCCGCATTTGTGTTATGGATAGTCTTCAAGGATGACCTCATAAGTTGGATGTTTTATACCGGCAGTGTTATGGTTATTGTCGGACTTGCAATGCAGGTTGTGTTTCAAATGTCTTATTACCATTACTGTCATCCGAAAAGAAAACAAATTGTACTATGTCTCAGTTCTGAGAAGGTATAGATTTTCTTCAGTGTTCAGTCGTGTAGGTGAAAACAGGAAAAGGTAAACAAATGACCCGTTTGCAATAAATAATGCAAATAATTGTCAATTATATAAAGTATGACTTGTCGATTCAATAATATAGTACGATGAGAGAGAGAGAGAGAGAGAGAGAGAGAGAGAGAGAGAGAGAGAGAGAGCATACAGTTCATTATCAAATTACTATATGTTCTAAGTATATACATGTATTTCATACTTTTAATTTATCTTATTTTATTTTTTACCATTAAATCTCTTAAAGCAATATCATTGCCTAGTGTAAAAATAAAATGTAAGTGTAAACCAAATAATTTCATTGACTTTTGTCTTACAACTAATGAACTGTATGTTGATGAGCTAGGATACGAACAATGGTAAGTGTATCTGTTATATGATGTACCCATATTTATCTACGCATATTTAAATAAAAGTGATTATTAGACAGGTTACTGAAGTATACAGATACAGAATATCGTAAACTCTACCCTATCAATAATTTCAAATCTATCTTAAAAGCTTGACATTACGCTAACTGCTTTGTTACTAATATGGAATGTCTTTATATGATTAGACAAAAATAATTCTCAGACATCGATTTCCATCAAGGAGCTTGTTTGCAATGTCAGGAAAACGTATGTACTTATTGTCTTAATAATGTTTTCGTCATGGTCATAAGAGAAAGACTTCTAGATAATGAATAGATGAGTTTATAGATTTTTCCTACCTGTAACCCGATGGATGTAAAGACTAATCTGTTACATAAGTAATATTGAATGATCTCTCTCTCTCTCTCTCTCTCTCTCTCTCTCTCTCTCTCTCTCTCTCTCTCTCTCTCTATATATATATATATATATATATAATGAACAAAATGAGAAACAAATGGTTATCGAAATACTTCTTTATTCTAGAAGATTAAAATATCCATGCCTACATCATTGATAACAAATTTTACCTAATGGTATAAAAGATATCGAAACAAGGTAGAATTCAACGAATGTAAAATACATCAAAACAACTATAAATGAAAGTAGTAGGAATAAACATTCATATAGTCAATATAAGTAAAATATAAATATAATATCAGAACCCTTACAAACTGGAAACATATGTAATATACAGGAAGAAATACGCCTAGATATATTAGACTAGGATATAAAATCGGTATAACAATAAAAATCTATTTTTAATTAAATGTTCTGTAATAAATGTGAATGCTATGTTAAAACATGATACACATGTATTGATGTGTAATGGGTTTAGAATAGAATCAAATAATTAAAATTCTAAATGCAAGACCTGTACAATGTGTCTATTTCTCGGATAAATTTTTAAAAACTGTTTTGTGTCTAAGTAGGCGTGAAATGTTCAGGAACCAAAAACCCTCTATAACTTTGCTGCGACCAAAGTAAGCATGCGACACCATCACCTAACTCTTATCAAAACGATAAATACATGAAAGCTTTAAAATAGGAATTTAAGAAACATTTTAAATTGAAAAAGGTCCTTATTGATTATGGTTATTTACGTATAAAATCGCTCTCTAACAGTTTCATTGAGAGACATTCAGGCATGTAAGTAATATCAATAAGAAATACATGCACATCATTCAATATATTGAGAAACAGAGTTGACCAAATAATATACATGTTTATACATCGCAATTTACATCAAATTGCTAAGTCAAATTGACTTATTTTTTTCAAACAGAACAACAAAATACAATAGAAAAGTACACATAACATGTATGTTTGATTCGTTACATTGTTCAGAGATTAAGTTGCGATAAGAATGTCGACTGTAAAATTGTAACACATTACCAGTGACAGTAAATCTGGCGTTTTTACTGTCGAGTTTTATGATTCATGATTTCAAACTGCAGCTTTATATTAATGTTTCGTTGTTTTTAGCAATAATAAAAATATGTTTTGTACAAGAATCAAATTATAGACAATACAAAAAGATCACCGTTGGCTTACAATGAACACTGATGTAATTTGAAAACCGGGTACTGGGCATTACTCCATTTAGCTGCATATATAACTTGAAATGATTTTGGCATATAAATATCGAAATACATACATAAGTATACCATATAAGGGCGATAACATTTACAATATACAAATAAAATGGTATAGAAATTGGTGTTTTATCAAGAAATTCTGCAATTTAACATAAAGCTTCATAAAATAATAGCTACTATTTATGCATAATTGGAAAATGAAAGCGCTTGATATAATTTCAATTAATATTCCTAAAAAATTCCAGATTTTTTAACTCCATTGTAAAACATTGGTATTGATAATAGTACTTGGAACAGTACAGCAATGATCGTGGTTCTGTGGTGCATAGTAACCGTTAAAATATGTATTGATACAAAATTTAGGATACCAGTCTCCTACTTTTGTAACGTTTTAAATTTTGAATTTACTGGGTGAGTGTAAGTACAAAATTTGAGGCTGCAAATTTAATTTAAAAAGCTGCTTTAAGTTTAAATGATAAATATAAAAATAGATATATGCAAATGTGTGAAGAACAAGACACATCGTGACTAGGAATACATCGATTTAAAATATGAATAAACAAATGGCAGCACCTATAAATGAATTTCAATACATAAATGTACAACTCTCAAAATAACACTAGAACTTTGACTATAAATAAATTTCAATACATAGATGTAAACCAGTCAAAGTAATACTAAAACTTTGACTGTACATAAATGTCGATACAGAAATGTATATCTTACACCTTATACCCGACAATGTAACACTAAGTATGTGACTGTAAAAACGGCAACATTATAAAATTAAACACTTTAGAAGCAGTACAGATATGACTATGCACTGATTTAAGCTTGATCAGTGTTATACATGTCGATACCACTAAATACACTTTAAATGAAATAAAATTATAAGTCTTATGCAGAATGGTAAATTTCAAGAGATAAATACCCCTGCCCTAGTTTGGTCAAATTCTAACAGAAATATTTATATTTTATTTAATTTGATAAAATACGAATACCCCTTTTTTGGGGTGTGTTCAAAAGAGAGACAACACAATAACACCTTGGATCTTGGGGCATATACAAAATGTATAGTCAAATCCAGTTCCTGTGGCGTGGAGTCTCATAAACCTTTTCGTGACCCGAACAAGTTTAAAATTTCTGCGATAAAGCATAATGACATGGCATGAGTAGTCATTCTAACTTGTCACCATATCTACACGTATCCAATGAGTAATAAAATTTGTCATATCCGAAGAGAGTATAATCAGCATGATAAAAAATTGTGCGAATCAGACAATAACAAAACAAAACATGCATGATGGTGCATACTTTTACAGAACATTATATGACATCTTATACCTTTGGTATATCTGAATAGAGTATGAACCAGGGGCCCGTTTTACGAAAGTCATAAGTCCTAAATCCTAACTTTTAGTCCTAAGTACCATTGCAACGCATCACTGATTGGTCAGTCCCAGACAATTAGGCCCAAGATTTAGGATTTTAAAAGTTTTTGTAAAACGAACCACAGACTCGCTCACATGTAGATTTGGCAAAACATGCAAATTCTAATTTAAAAAGGAAGTATCTGCAATAATGTCATCTAAAAATAGCTTAAGAAGCCAGGGATTGACGTCATCAACATGCGGGTCATGTAAAAGGTCCTATTCCAATGCAAAATCTTCTATTTTCCCCAATTTTTAGCATAAATTTCACAACTATGTTCACCATGTCATTTAAATTGGTATTAAACAAACAAAGAGAGGGGGATAAATCAATTTAGTACGACCTACAGTGGCTATACTTACAAGTCTTCAGATGAAAACCATGCCGTCAATTACATAAAAGAAGTTTAATCAATCACAAGTTTTGTCTTTATTCTTATGAGCCAAATGATCATATATACTTTTTTCCCCAATTTGGCCCATTGCAACATAAAATTTCCGATTGGAAGGTCACAGGACTCTGTCCCAAATAGGGTTTATTAACCCCTGTAAGCAAAAAAATTATTATCGGCAAAAATGACATTTTGTAGATCTTTGCATGCATTGATTTTTGCTTTTTCTGATTCTATTTTACACTGATTTTTTTTTAAAAAGTGACCATTCTAGAAAAGAATTCCACTGAAAATGGGAAATAACTTCCATAACTGTGGACCAGAGTTTTAGCTATGTTAACTTTTGTATAGTCTGTTTGCTCTCCATTGAAAGTGGGATTTTGCTAGATTTTTAAAATTCACATAATAGTCAAATTTGAATTTTACAGCAATCTTTTTAAATTTACAATACATGACTGAATTGTGAATATGCAAAGTTTTGGTTTGATGACCAATTTTTTACCCATTTACTGCAATACAAAATTTTGTACAAGTTTGTGTGGGCAAATGCACAGTTGATAAAATAGCACCCATAATGCATAAGTAAGTCGTATGCAAATAAGAAACTCTAGGATATATGACAGTAGACTGAAATGGGATAATATCATAATTAAATTTGGAATTTCAAAGTCTGCATCAGTTTTAATATTATGCACAAAACTATGGTACTGAAATAATTCCATCTTAGTAGTAGTATTCTTGGCATGCAGAATGTAATACAACATAAACAAAAAATGTTAACTTGAAACTCATGTTGACTTGAAACTCATGTTGACTTGAAACTCATGTTGACTTGAAACTCATGTTGACTTGAAACACATGTTGACTTGCAATTGTGAGCTGATCCCTTATTGACCAGTCTGCATGAATTAAGTGTGTGACAAGTTACATTGTAGGCCTATTCATACATGTATTTTTCCTGTGAAAAAAATATGAATTGAATCACATCCTTCTATTTTAAAATATGTGTTTATCCTATATATAAATTTAATTGCATCCACTGGATATTATGACAAAATGAACTTTGAAAAAATCTAACATTATTAGTAGTGGTACACTTTTTCACCTGAATTGTTTGATGCAATTAAAATTCAGTTTTAGTTATGTATAACCTTTAAAAAAACAATGATGAGCATCTTAGACATATAACTTATGTAGTTTTAGCAAAAAATGAATAAACACCACTTTCAATGAAGAGCAAATGGAGTATAGATTTTTGCAAGCCGAAAATTTTGCCTCTTACTTTTTCAGTTATTCATCATAATTATTAAATATAATAGGCAAACAGTAAAAAAAACCGAAGATTCATATAGAAGGGGAAATAACTCCCTTATACCTTCACCTGATAATTTCTGTCGTGATAAAGTTTTTGTCTATTTTTCCATGACAATGTAAGTTTTTTCATCTACTTTTTATTCAATTTGAGTGAAAAGTAAAACTATGTGTTTACATTTTTGTTCTAATTTTTAACACAGAGGTTAGATTTGTTGATTGACAGTCATAAGCAACATAATGTTAAAAGTAGATACCCTAAGGATGATGGTAGTAAAGTTTGATAGGTGAAGATTTTTAAACTAGTCAATACCGATGGACGTGATGTGACAGCAAATGCTAACATGGTACAGGTGTGCTAAAAACTTGATATTAGAGTCAAATGAGAGGTTGATATGAAGGATGTATTTAAATATCACAATGTTATTATCATTCGTACTATAGCTGTGTATAAGAGTATGTGATACTAAGATGTGTAAAATCCAATAAAATATTTTAAATGTATTTTTATAAATCACAAGATAATTCAAAGTATAATGAAATACCAACAGATACTCCAAACTCCAAGTCAAATATAAAAGAAAATGTCCATTTCTCATTTAATACATTTTACAACAAAATATTTAATTTTCTGCTGTGACTGACAACTGCCAATAATATGAATATATTGGGAAACAACATTTTATGCAAATTATACAGTTTTCATTACTAAAAATAATGAAGCACATATCAATTTAAATTACAATTTCATACAATTAGGTACAACTAGGTAATTAGCACAGATAAGTGAACTAATATCGATTGCTCTTTTGCAACGTCAATATATCAAATATAATGCTTTATCTTAGTATTGATGTAAGAACTTATTTGAAAAAAAAAACATTCAAGTGGGCAATTATACAAAATATACATGTAAATTTATTTACGTGAAAAATTTGGCCTCCATGGCTAAGTGGTTAGAAGATCAAACTTTAAACCATGAAGTCTCTCACCCCTAATCAGCACAAGTTCAAGTCCGGCTGGAACCCAAACTAATATTGTGAGTAACTTAGCTTACTTGTGGAAGACCGGTGGTCTCTTCTTGGAAACATTGTACACAGGTTCTCTCTCCTACCATTAAAACCAACATATGAGGACTGACACCACCAAATATTTTCCCATAGGCCTCAATGATAATTTATGAGGACTGACACCATCAAATATTTTCCCATAGGCCTCAATGATAATTTATGAGGACTGACACCATCAAATATTTTCCCATAGGCCTCAATGATAATTTATGAGGACTGACACCATCAAATATTTTCCCATAGGCCTCAATGATAATTTATGAGGACTGACACCATCAAATATTTTCCCATAGGCCTCAATGCTAATTTACAAAACTTTTACTGTCACCCCCATGTTTATTAAATCTGAGTACCCTGTGCTGAAAGATCAATATTTTTGATAACAAAATATGCAATCAAAAGTATTGGTTGCTGTTGCATTTTTACTTCAAATTTTCACTTGTTTACAACTCGTAGTATTCCGCACCAAACGAAAATATCTATTCTCATATGACCCCTCCCTTTAAATTTTCAACCATCAACCCTATAATTTCCAAAGTACTACCAATATTCATGTACCTTTATATCACCTTAATTTCACTTATTAATGGCAAAACTATTTTTTCATTTAATGATCAATCACATCGCTGGGCTCATTTTACCCTCCGCACAACTTTGGGTGTCCAAAATGTCTGAGCCAATGTTGTAAACAAAGCAGGTGTTTTTCCTATAGATTTATCCAAAACATTGCCAAAAATGGTAATTTTGCATTTTTTGGAAGTCTCACTAACTATAAATTCCTAAATTCTTATATATTTTGTGAAAACTGCTTGAAAATGCCAGTTTGGCAATTATTCACTTGCAATTCATTCAACCTTACTATTTGTACATATATACCACATTGGATTTGAGATTATTTTCACAAAATATATAGGTATATATTTCTTACGCCTGTGTATAGCTTTTATTTGTTATTGTACACCAAGTACAAGTAGTAAAAGTAGAAAAAATCAAAATATTTTTGTTGGTAAACACATCTAATGCCCCTTTCATACCACAGTTGTTAAAATTGCCTAGTTATAAATAAAGTAAAGCCTAAATATTTTTTGAAAGTACAGGTATGATTTGATTTATTTCATCTTTATTCACTTACATCTGTGTATGTCTGTCGTAAGTAAGTACAATAACTTTACTTATAAATATCCAACATCTACAATACATATCTCTCAATGTATCTGATTCAAAAGATCAAATTTTTACTCCATCTTTAGAAGCATCAGATGTGGAACAACAGCTAAGTTGTACATTGATGAAGATGAATTCCAGCAATATGTTCCCATGATACAACAATCCTCTTTTGTATGTAAACTAGCTGTTTTCTTATACTATTGGTTCAGGTTTTAACTATTCTCAAAACCATGCTAAGAAGAAATGAGATTTATAATTGCTCTACTAATATAGTCACAGAGATACCCCTCCATCCCAGGTAGATGTTAATTTGTACCACTTTTAGTACATGAGAAGAAAATAGTTAAGATTAAAAACATAAATATTAATGTGCAAGTACGAGTCAAACTGTAGCAAAACGTATTTACCCTTCTACTCTATAAGAAAAGTATTGACTGTGGTGTGTAGTAAAAAAATAAACAGTAGTAAAATTGATAGAAATATATCTATAGTAAAACTTACAATTAAAATAAATACTGATGGTATACAATAAAAGTTAGATTGTTTAACATTGCATCTGGACACAAATACATGTATTTATATAAAAATAATTGTATCATAAAATGATTATCTTTCTCAAATATTCAACAGGCATCACTTTCCCAAACAAATAAAATGCATAGCTGATAACTTTGCAGTAAATGTGAATAGTTTGTGACTCAATGATTTAACTAAAGCAGATAATTACCTACATCTTTAGAAATACACTACCGAATACTAACAAAATGTATTGTATTTTCTATTTTGATTACTTTAATGGCAATACATAAGTTATACAAAAGTCCCAAATATCAGGTGTCAACAACAGACAAATCCTGGAAATTTTTGTTACATTTGTGTTATACAATTTTAAGATAATAGTTGATATATCAATTTACTGCAATAAAGAAAAATACCTAGACACATTGTGTCTGCACCATCAACCAAAAATAGATTCCATTAGAAAATGAAAATAACATCTCATAAGTTAATCAGTACATCAAAGTATCATTTATTACAAAAATGTCTTAATTAATTTACATGAATCAAAATACAAAATATATACCAACAGATATATCAATACATTTTATTTAGAAAATAAATGTATAGGATTTGCTATACTACATCATTGCAAATATTCAAAGTGCAACAACCTTTATCTACTATAGTGCTTATCAAAGGCAATGAATATACTCCAAAACACATACAATTACATATTACCATTAAAAATCATTTTAAAAAGTGCAATATCTGACACTACATAGTTAAAATAACAATGAAGGTCGGGGATTAATTATTTAAAAACTTCAAATTTCATGTTAGTTTTTGATGATTCAGAGTTTAAAATTCAGGATTGAAAATTAGTTTACTGCTTCATTACAATACAAAATATTTGTATCAATATTATCAGGATTATGGTTTATGAAAGGAGTAAAACAATGGTTCCAAGAACCTTGTCACTTGGTCTTACAACAATAAATGAAAAATTCATACCTGTCCTCTGGATCGATCATGTACACTGGTTGTTTGGCCTACATACTCTGAAAACAAATCAAAACCCCCCCCCCCCCCCCCCCAAAAAAAAAAAACAGATGAAAAGGGAGAAACTGATCTTAAAATCTTTATGTTTATCTTATCAATTCATTACAAAATAAAAAGACATACAAATATGAGAATACTATCCTATAGTAACTTAAAAATAAATATCATATAGAGTGGAAGAAAAAATGATTGTACACTATGATTTTAGAACAATGACCACCCTGACAAAACCAAAAGAAATTGATAGAACACAGCAGATGTGGTGCCATGAATTATCAGTACTACCGGTAGGTGGATCTTATCATTTTCTCAACAAGGAAGTTTGACATATTCCATGTACATATTGTGCAATAATAGATTATAATAGCCTCGAATATATTTGCTCTAGCTTCAAATATTGAAACCTGGCTAAAATATTATCAACTATGGTAAAAATTCCAGGTGAATCATATAATTGATGAGAAGTTAATTTTGTGTATATCAAAGTTAAAGGGACCTATATATATATATATATATATATAAATATATAAATATATACTCTGTACTTTCAGTCTTTCCATTTGGAACACATAATTAAATGCTGGGTATATAGTATCACTCATCTTATATTTATACAAATGTGCATATATAATTCATATACTATTAAAATAGGTCCTTAAAGATAAATTAAACAAAGAACAAAACAAAATAAAACAAAGAACAAACCAAATAATTAATTATTATCTGTTTTTGTTGGCTTCTGCTAAAAACAATGATAAATAAGATTTGAAATAAAATACTGGGTACATGTATATACTGTTTAAGATATGTTTCTGTAAAATATTAACAAGTGGAGGAAACAAAGAACAATTAAGAAGATAATGTCTAACAGAGAAAAATACTACACTAATTCCTGAGTGCTGACTATATCCATACAAGACATATGTTTATGTGATATTTACAGAAAATCAAAGTCTATATAATTCAAATACTATTAAAATAGGTCATAGAAAATCAAAGTCTATATAACAATTGAAGGAAACAGAAAATCAAAGTCTATATTTGATAAATGTTATTAGCTGGTTATTTGATTGAATATACTGGTATGCAATATTTGGTGGTTAGTTGGAATAATTAGTTAACTTAAATGATAACTATGTCAATGGTTGGTCCCCTATAGTAACTTGTGTTACAGATGTAAATTCTGTGTCAAGTTGCTTTTTCATCAAAATGTTTATTTTCTATAAAACTTATATTTTAGTTTTATTAATAGATAAGTTGAACAAGCAGTATTGACATAATCAAAACAACCAAAAAAAGGACTAATGACATTTTCCTTTATGGGTTTTATATACAATGTCCATAATACAGTGTATATAAGGGTCTACTAGTATCAAAGGACATCACGGCACAATTTTTACCCTGTTTGTCTTAACTGTAGATGAAAATGTACATGCAATAAAACAATGTAAATAGTTTTATTTTTAGAAAAAAGAAAATTTTTATTATAGAAAAGAAAAATAAATATAAACAGAACTTTATAAAATTATGTATAAGTGCATACATTTCATCACACCACATCATCAAATCTTGGTGTCACTTTCAGTTTTGATTGTCTATCTTACTGATCACAGGTCATTTTAGGTCAAACTACATAGATATGATAATGATATTGAGTTTAACTGTACTATTGGATAAGCTTAACATACCCTCTCACAGTATAACAATTATTTACACTTGTCAACGAAGTCCATGTCATTTGTAAGACTTACAGCTGTGACATTTTAATGTTTGTAAAATAAATCTTTGAGTAACAATAATGCAAAAAACATAACAAACATTTATCAGACATCATAATTAGTTCATTTGCAGGAGCTGCATATTGTTTTCAATTTATTTAAACCCTTGAAATTCATAAACTATATCACATAGATATTTGATTATTTCTAAACACTTTTATACAGGAAAATTCAGAATTACTTTGTGATTAAATTTTGCTAAAACTTATCATTGCAGTGCTGTGTTCATTGCACTGGTATACTATTTATCTGGTAATTTCCATTCCTGTTTAATTTTCATCCCGAAATGAGAGGGGGAATTTGAAATGAAGGAAAAATGTATGTTTGGTAGATAATAAATGATATTATACAGATAAATCAGGGGAAAATGTGTGTGTGAGTGGTAGATATCAAATGATATTGTATAGATAAGCCAGTGACAATTGTGTATATATATATGGTAGATATTAAATGATATTGTATAGATAAATCAGGGCAATTGTGTATGTGAGTGGTGGATATCAATTGATATTGTATATATAAATCAGGGACATTGGTGTACATGTATGGCAGATATCAAATCACATTGTATAGATAAATCAGGGACATTGTGTATGTGAGTGGTGGATATCAATTGATATTGTATAGATAAATCAGGGACAATTGTGTATGTGTATGGTACATATCAAATGATATTGTATAGATAAATCAGGGCAATTGTGTATGTGTATGGTACATATCAAATGATATTGTATAGATAAATCAGGGCAATTGTGTATGTGTATGGTACATATCAAATGATATTGTATAGATAAATCAGGGCAATGATATATATGTATGGTAGATATAAAATCATATTGTATACATAAATCAGAGCAATTATGTTTTACAAAACCTTACACAAAAGCTGGTGGTTGACTTTCATCCTCCAGATCATGGCACACAGATTGATAGCATGAGTAGCGCTCTGTTGGGTGAAGGCAAAGCTCAATATCCTCTGCCTTTGGATGAAACACTTTATAATATAGCAACTGGAACAAAATATGTAGAATTAATCCACCTGGCACAACACCAACAGCGGCAAAGTAATACCAGTCACTTTTGTCCGGGGTTGCATATACCCACATCATCAACATAAGAAAGTTCTCTGCATAAAAGATCATGTAATACAGCAAAGCTCGGTATCGGGTATGTCCGTCACGTGCATTGAGAAAACAGAAAATCATGGAATACCCTAGCATCACATTGAAAATAATTTCATCTCTTCTATTTTCCTCTTCATAAAAAGTAGTCTTTTGACAGAGAAGCCATCCTGTCATAAACACCCAATGAGCTCCCACAATAATCAAAACAAAATATGTAAACTGTGATGCAAATAGAGAGAGAACTACTAACCTAGGCCCTACCTCTGCTGCTCGCCACAGAAAATATATACCGACAGATAATAAAGACATTTCAAATGATTTATCAGGATCTGGCTGCTGCTGTAAGTGTCGTACTTTGTCTTGTATTTCTGAGTGCTGCATGCATCTTAATGCTCGATGATAAGAAACAAGAGACCAAGACATACCAACCCAGGATCCTAACATTGCTGCAGGACGAATAAATTCTAAAATAAAAAGAACAAATCAGAGTCAGGTGAATATGAAAAATACATGTAATATTTAAAGCTAAAACTCCTTAATTAGCTTTGAAATTGTAGTCTTGAAGAGGCCATTATTCAAATTTAATTTGGTCAGTTGATCAGAACAAAACACAAAAAAACAGTTGGGCAACATTCTGTTTTTTTAAAAAGAAGATCAACTGAAGTTGGTAAAGTAATTATACCTGATCTAGGTTTACCATCTTTTATCTTAAAAGTCAAAGACAGAGAGGAAAGATTGATTGGGACCCTGTTGGTCACCTCACACCAACATTTTTTACATACCCTCCCCGATTAACCTGACCTCTACCAATCTTTTTAACCACAACACTTAAAAGGGTCTAAGTCTAAAACTGAATTATCTGTTGTTTATTTGTATTATACAGAATATATATCAAGTAAGAACTTGTTTACTTTCACAAGCATTAATGTCACAAAAGTTCTTTGAACAGATCTGAAATTTGTTTTTCAAAGATTGGGAATACATGTATGTCTATATTTCTCCTATACATGTACATGTATATTAAAAAACACACCTTAACACTCACTTAGGTCAAATACATGGTAACAGTGGGAACGATCTGATC
Source organism: Atrina japonica (assembly GCA_030159075.1). NCBI lineage: Eukaryota > Metazoa > Mollusca > Bivalvia > Pterioida > Pinnidae > Atrina > Atrina japonica. The sequence continues at coordinate 1,137,732 of BROG01000068.1, read as the reverse complement.
ATTGGTTCAGGGGGGTTTTAAAGATGTATCATATTTAGGCCCATTTTTGGAGCCCTTACAGGTACTAGCCATTTTTCATGGGGATAGTTCCCCCTGTAAATCAAAATTGAACCATTGTTTCTTAAGTAAATGAAAATATCCAAAAGTTGACAAAAACAGATATTTTGTGTTTACCATACTTTGGAGTCTGTGGCCTTGATCTTTGATCCAATGACCTTGAAAGTTTGTCACAGTGACCCTTAGATAATTTCTAATGCTAACGCTAATGTTCCAAGTTTTGGCCCTTTTAATCCCCTTTTGGGGCCCTTATTGGGCCTAGCCCATTTTAAAGGGCTGAAAAAGTATTATAGTTAACAAGACACAACAGATGACTACAGGCAAAAGTATATCACAAAAGGTCATCATGTGACTGACTGAGTTGACCTAAGTCCTGGCAGTGGTAATGTCATGTTTATGATACTTGCATCAAATAAAGTGGAATTCTGCTATGTCAAAATAAAATGAATCAAAATTCCAGGTGTGTCCACCTGATTTGTTAACCACAATATATCACTTATACTCCAGATAACTCATGTATATCAAAGTAAATCTGCAGTATGAAATATTAAAATAATAAAAAAAGACACTTGGAAATTACTTCTGTGGTGTAAGCAAGGCCTGCTTACCTGTAAACACAGACAAGTTCACAACTCCTACTGTGACAAACCTGCCTAGCCTTGCTAGTATTTTTCTTTGCTCTATCCTTTAGTTTATTATCATTTTATTTCTATCTCATTTATTCACTAATTAAAGTGAAAGTGAAAGTGTAACCTTATAAAACAGGTGTGATGCAATGTTACATTCTCTGTTTCCCTGTCTATTTTAAAAGTAATGAACATGACGTGAACTTTTGATTTTTCTATCCATTTTCATCCTGATTCATTTTGTTGCCATCATTCCCTGTCATCATAATAGTGTTATTTTGGACACTAGTTGCATGTATCTTCGTGTATTTTGAGTATGTCCTAACGTTTTTATTGCTTTAAGTGTATTTTTATAAAGTTGTGCTTTTTGTTTAAATGCTGTACATCTGGCTTAACATGGGGCACGAGATACATGTGAAATAGTTTGGGTTAAGTAAAATAATCACTATTCATTTTCAAACTTTAGTTGTAGGAAGAATGAAATATAAATAAGTATTTTTAATTTACGTATGTGGTTTTATTTGGTAATGTGTGGCCTATAAATCGTATTACAGTGGACCGGATTTTTCAACTTATTGTAGTCAATTGTCCCTAGGCAGGTAATTTATACCTGTTAAGGTGTTTTTATTTGTTAAGTGAATTTGTGCTGTCTCTTCATTTATTATTAATATCTACGTTCTGAATAAATGTACTAGTGTCTTAAGTCAATTTGATTGTCATTTTATTTTCTTCGGAAAGAGCTAGCAGGTTTAGTGGTTACAAAAATCTGCAACCGAAAGGGGCAGTCAAACCTGTGTTGTTCATATTTGTAATTCACCCATGTCTATGTGTGTAGTTCACTTTAGGGTGAAATTTGACACTATTACAAGCAATACTTTCACTTGGACAAATATTTTCAAGCAATACTTTCACTTGGACAAATATTTTCTATCACATGTATTCATATAATATTTGGATAATTTATCATTTATGTCATTTAAACAGTTGTTCATGATCATATTGGCAAAATTTTATTCTATAGCAACTTAATATCTCAAAAGGAGAGAGAGCTTCACATAAGATCTGTCATTCTTGTTGCTCCATCCTATTCATTTATATATCATGTAGAATTGTATTTTTGTATTTATAATGAATAAAATGTTGTTTAACCAACTCCTATTACCTTATCAAGATAAAGGAGTAATGAATTGGTAATCATTTCTTAAATCCAACAGACACTACTGGTATATCTTCATATCTTAATAAGAGCTGGTGTGAGCATCATTTGATATTTATGAACACCCAATTGTTTTATTCATTACTGTTTATATGCTGTGACACACAAAAGTTTTGAAAAACGTCCACATCTTCTCAAGTACATTTTCTGACTTTTGATATATGTTATATTTTGATTAATCAGAATAAATTACAAGTTTTGGTGTATTTACAAAAAATATATATACATGTATCAGTAGATACTTCAATATATTTAAGCTTTAATATTAAACAAAAATGAGTAATTGGAGAGATTCAGGTCTATACATTGTCTGATAAGGAAATATGTTAACTAAAAACTTAGTTACAGTGAATTCCAAATATATGAAAGTGCAATAAGTGTGGTCCTGTTAATTTCAAGATAATAAAATTCCACTGTATCTACCTGTAATCATTACCTATAACCATTGCCTGTAGTCATTACCTGTAATCATTGCCTGTAGTCATTACTTGTAATCATTACCTGTAATCATTACTTGTAATCATTACCTGTAATCATTACCTGTAATCACTACCTGTAATCATTACCTGTAATCACTGCCTGTAATCATTAACTGTAATCATTACTTGTAATCATTACCTGTAATCATTGTCTGTAATCATTACTTGTAATCATTACCTGTAATCATTACCTGTAATCACTGCCTGTAATCATTACCTGTAATCACTGCCTGTAATCATTACCTGTAATCATTACTTGTAATCATTACCTGTAATCATTGCCTGTAATCATTGCCTGTTATAATTGCCTGTAATCTTTACCTGTATTCATTGCCTATAATCATTGCCTGTAGTCATTACCTGTAATCATTGCCAGTAATCATTTCCGTAATCATTGCCTGTAACCAATACCTGTAATCATTGCCTGTAGTGCATGTATCTTATATACATCACATTCAGTTTTTGTCTGTTTTATATGCCCACACTCAACAAATTTTTAGTTCAGATTACAATGTACCAGTAGAGAACATAGGCTTTTTGCAAGTAAACTGACAAATTTTCTCATAAAATCAGCTCAGGTTTTTGCTGGACTTGAACTTGTGCTGATTAAATGTTAAATATATCAAGTAATACATTTTATAAAATACAATTCTTACTTTTGTACATATCTTTTAAATACTTACTCATGTGATAAGAATGCTCTGGTTTCTCTGTAATAAGTATGAATAACTGAAGCACAAGCTGGGGTGCTGCCTCTAGAAATGCCTCAAACATTCTTACAAGTCCAGCATCATTATCTTCATACAACATTTGTTTGTAATGGTGTCTTCGCTCTTTGTATGAGAGACTTTTTGATTTGCTTTTTTGACCATGATATATATACTCTGTATGTCTATAAAAAACAAGACATGTTTTGACTAATACCAAGTAAAAGAAACGTTAATACAAAAGTAACATAAATATTTCTGAACCTAGATACATCAAAATATCAGACATGTTAACACATTAACCCCTATGGTCAAATTTAGATTCATTTAAATCAATAAAAACTATCGTCTTTTGTCATAATTCAGGGGGGAACAAGTTAAAGATGAATGGGAAATTATTGTAGAATTTAGATTCCAAGTCATACACTTAGATTTGTGATATTGGACTAAACCATTCTTTGAATTTTGCAAGTCAAAATTTGACTACAGGCCTAGGAGTCAATGAGTTAACCTACGATGACCAGATAAATTCACAAATCCAATGAGGTAGCATTGCGTGATTTGTGTGCAGCATTTTTGTAGTATTTCAGTGACTATATTTCTTAAAAAATATTAGGTCAAACAGTGATAGCCCTGTGTCTGAAAATGTATTTGCCAAATCATTGGCAAATTTCACTCTTCAATGGCAAAAATTAAAAATACTTAAAAAAATTATTTACATCTTATTTAGTTAGTTATTATCATTATTACTGCAGGACAGGAGTCCTTTTATGAATTTTCTCGTCTGCTATGCATTATTTTAATTAATCAAAGATTAAAAAAAATAAATACATGTAAAAAAAATGTAAAGTGCTAGAATCTAGTTTGGTTAAATAGAAATGACAAGTACATAGACACAGAACTTGTCAAACCCATTTTCTGACCTAAAAAATTCTGCCAAATGTTAATTACATTAAAATTTGTGTATGTTGATTTTATTCATATCGTTAAATACCTTCAAGACAAATTTATTGTTGATAAACTTTTTATTTGTCGATGATATAAGCAGCAATCAATCTTTGAGAATTGCATATACCTCTAAATGTCAAACAATGCCGTTCTCATACTCTCTTTTGGGGTTAAATTTCAATTTTTATCACTTTTAGTTTGCATTTTGTAAGTCTAACAGGAGTGTGAAACATTTTCCAATAAAATGAGACACCATCATTAGCAATACAAGTGGATTTAGATCTTCGTCTGACATATCAACAAGTGGTGACGTTTACTGAGTTTTAAATCTAATTAAAGGGTTATCTGGAATTAATTATCATCCTTGGATGATGATTGGGGTATCACAAGAGATTGTATTAATCGCAGGTATGGATAAATAGGCGTGACAAGTACTGTAAGTAGAAATTCTTTAACAGTTTGTCTGTATATATCGCCAGATGCCTGGGAACTGTCTAAACAATGGCACAGGTGTGAAAATATAATGATAATCAGAGGATTAAATGTACACAGACAGACTTCATGTAAAAAAATGTGTTCATGAAAAAAAACTGAGCTTTGGTAGAAATCGGACTAGTAGGGAAACAAATTCACTAGTCCTGCAACAAATTTACTAGTCCCAAAGTGAACACTTTAAATAACTAAATAATTAAATCCCATCACATGTTTAAAGTTTTAATTGTAATATCATATTCAATACCAGGATTAAGAATTGTTAAATGTTATAATCAAACCAATCTGATATTTATAATGCTTCTGACAAACCTGTCAACATTATGAAATGTGTTTGGGGTAGAAAATGTGTACAGAGGTCAAGATTTACGGATGCGTTGTCATTCTCATATATACACCAGGTGCATTGAAACTGAAAGGGGAAGGGGTGAAACTGAAAGGGGAAGGGGTGGGTGTTCCCTTTTTTGAAAAAAACGAGAAAAAATTATAATTTAAACCTTCAATATCTGTCATTTTATGCATCAAAAAGGGAATTATTGTCAATAATACTGATGAGATAAATATCACATTTCTCTTAATTTTCTATTCAACTTTGCAATTTATAAGGAATAGATATACCGGTAATACAGCTTGCTTTGGCAGACTCAAAATGATGTCATGGTTATTGTGTTATATTATAATTTTCAAAAATTAGTATTTTTAAATTTGTTATAATGAATTTTAAAATACTAAATTCTGAATATTCTAATATAACAGTCGCATTTAGAATGCAGAAAATAAATAACTAGTCTTATCTGGAAGAAACATCTTATTTTGATTACTAAATATTTTGAAACATGATAATTTTTAAATTCAAAAGTTTGAATTTTTCCCTTGACGATTTGAACATTTATTACCAAAATGTTTGCATTTTTCCAAATATTTGAAGGTTTTAATCTTCTTATCAATTTTTTCATTAAATGAGACTGAATAGTTCACTCAAATAAAATGAAATTTGATAGGGGAAATCAAATCTGTTTTAAATAATAATAATAATAAAAAGATTGTTGAGGTTATATAAATGTGTTAACTGTCATTACTGGCAATTTATTTAATTCAGTTCAATGAGATACAAGAAGACATTATTGTCTGTGTTTAAAATATAATGTAATTGAAATCAAACATCATTTTTGTATTGAAATTGTGCTGCATCGGTAACAATGAAAAACACTATAATAGTATGTGGAGTGCTGACATCACAAAAAACACAACGATCTCGCTTCGATATATCTCAGCTAAAGTTTTAAAGTAAAATCATTGAGGATTGATTTGATACTCAAGCTTCATGAAATTAAAATAACATTAATGATGTTAATCTTTGATGTCTGTATATAGGACAGAACATATGGATAGAGATTATAGGTGTGGGGCTTAAATGTAGGTCTACAGGTAATCAATCTGTAGTCTACAGGTACCTGGTCACTGTTCTGTGCAGGACGTTGTGTGCAATTACCCCTAGTACACATTTGATAATTACATCTGTACGGTCTAATGACAATTAATTAATGAACAGGGTTATTAGTCCATGTTCCTGATAACTGTTTGGAAGATATAAGGGACTGATGTAACCTAGGTGGATTAATAATTCAATGAAATGGGGGCGCCAGAAATATTGCCAGAAGCTATTTTTTGTTGCCAGTTATAATAGACTGAAAATTACAATTACGAAAATTTAATGCTGACAAAAAGGACTACCGATCGCCGGAAAATGAACAAGAAGCGGTTGAAATATACTGAAATCGGTTGAAAACAAGAAAAATCTGTTGAAATTGATATATTTTTCTCCAAAGCAGATGAATAAAAAGAAGTGTCTACAGATTATTGCCGAAATTGGTAGATTTGATACGTACATGTATGAGGATCTTTAGTGAGAACACAATTGTAGTTTCCCTCTACATCTTATTGACAGGGGAAATTTTGAGGATTTAAATACAGTGTCATGTTTTTCTCAATGTACACTCACTTTTGTGGAACATTTGGTGATTTTTCTCATATAATACTGTGATTGTTCAACATATTTTCTACTAGTCAATCAGACTAGCTGAAGCACGACCTTCACTAGTCTGATGCAAAATTTACTAGCCTCGTAATGGCGGAATACGGCTAATTTCAAACCCTCGTTAATTATACTGAATGGGGTTTGTCTGTGACAAAGAATTGGTAAATGAAGTCACTGGAACTAAGCATGATTAATGCCATAATTTGAATTTTCAGAAAGATGACAAATTTGTTATTAACGTTGCCATGTGAGTGATACGGTTTCATATCAGTTTTCACAAGCCAGAGTTGCCACATTTCCCTTGCCTTCAACTGGGCAAATGTACCTTTAATGTTATCAATTTCTGAGAACAATGTGCATTACCTGACAACTGGTCCAAGCATCAATGGAAAGGTAAAGATGATTCTGAAAATCCAGACATACATTGGTGTTCTGTGTGCTGCTTGATTCTTTTTGTATTTATTTTTCTCTCTGTCATAATCTATCAAGTACCACCTGAGACTTTGTCCATTAGATAAAAGAGCGGGCACTGCTATGAATCCTGCTGTGAATCCAAATGCTAGCCATCTTTCATGATAAAAATATTGTCTTGCGACCATTATATCAGAGACAAAATCATAGAAAAAGAAAATAATTGAGCACATTGTAACCAGAAAGTCGATAGTTGAAAATGGAAATTTGAACTCTGGTTCATCTTTTAGGTCTGTTTTAGAAAACTGATTATCCTTAATATGTACTGGTCCCTGGACAGCACAGTCAACAGTGTCAAAGTTAACTTTACCATCTGGTGCCAGTGACGGTGGTAGGGCGGACCTTAAGGGTACAAGATTGGCATCAACACCATGTGTTTCCTCTATATCTAGTGTGCTTCCACTGCAAGTTTTATATAATGGTGCATCTACCTCATCGTCAGACGACAAATTATCTGAAAACCTGTAATGCATACGACGTGTATATGGAAGTTTTCCATTTCTTCTCCGATGTGATCTAACGTTGTTCCTACAGTCGGAAGCCATTTTACAACTGTAACATTACAAACCATTCAGAGACGATCAACGTCGCAATCCCGGATCACCATGGAATACCATGGTAGTATCTTGGCCTATGGTGTTTGTGCGTCTATTTTCGAGATAAATGAACACCAGGAATTGTGTATGGCATTGTGTTACATAATAAATAAGAAATATGTATTTACATCTAGAATAGTTAGATTGTTAGTATTAGGCCTAGATAGTCTAGTTTTCAATTCCCTGAATTGTAAAACTTTTATGTAATATAAGCCTGTATATGAATGAATGGTTATTACGGGACTGTGTAAATCTAGTCCGGGATATATGTCCCGAGTCCCAATTATTTTTATTTTCATCAAAATTTAAACTAACGTACCTGTAATAATTTATCTGTACCTCGATGATAGTTCATACATACATTTTACATATCATATGTATAAATTATTGACTTTAGTGATGTATTGTCTTTGTACAGGACGTTTTTAGCTTTTGAAGGATATAAATCTAGTCTCTGTTTATGTCCCAAAACGTGCTACCTATGTTATTTCCAAAACATTTCTCCACTTACGGGCAATTAAATAACCAGTTATAGATTAGAGTTTAATGATGTTTGAATAATGTTCACACATCGAATTTGAGTGAAAAATAATATTAATACTTTAAATACCGTTTTTCAAACATGAATGGGAAGACAGAGACATATATATGTCTCTGATAAAAAGTAAACTTAAAATAGTTGTAGACATTCAGCCTATACTCACATGTGATAGAAATGGTAAAGAATGTAAAAAAGTTGTTATGTTTTTATTGTCATCGTTGTTCTTATTCGAAATAAAATTGGTGATTCACACAGGTTTTGCTACCTCGGAAACTGGAAATAACATACATTTTTCTCAGTAAAAAGGCTGATGTCAGATTGTGAAAGTAAATTCAAAATTTACAATATGACAGTGGTACCCTTTATCAAAATTAATCTGCTATATATTTCAAACATGTGTACATAATGTATATTTTTTCAGTGTACTGAGTGTATTATACTCCATTAAACCTTAACGATTGCTATTAATTCGTATCAGTACTTTCAGCACTTTAATTGATATAGGCCTATACAAAATCCATATGACAGAAAATAACAGACTGTCTACATAAAACATGGTCGACTGACTCAGCTTCTCACATCATGATCATTTAGCCTGTTCGAACCATGTCCAGATAAAAATGTGATGGAAAGAATGTAATCGCCAGTAAGTTTGTAGTATGCGGTAGCTTGTTTTAACTCAGGGTTGCGTTCGTTTTAAAGTTAAATTTTGAACAGGGGAACACAATCGATGTTATTGTTGTAAATGCATGACTTATCAATCATATAATATTATTATCGTTCAGAACAAGGACAAAAATCTACAGAATAAACCTTTTCGAGTTGTTCCATTCCACCAAGATCGTCGTAATAGTATGCAACTTCAGATGAAAATGCGGGCACCATCACTTCCGGTTAATCATTTTATCGTGTATATTATAATGACGAATTATTACTTTTGTAACTAAACCTCAATAGGCCTTTTTAAACACATATAAACCCCAATTTTACTGGGATGTGTCCAAATGTGGTCTCTTTTCAACTCTCCCTCTCGCGGCTTTTTTTTGTACCAAATCGGGGGGGGGGGGGGGGGGGGGGGGCACTAGGATGTGAAAGGCCGATTGGGTCACAAACGCGTTGAACTAATGCAATGACCACTTGCACGATAAAACATGCCAGTTGCACGCAAACACTTTTAATGTGATAAAATATACGTTTTTGCATGCACACAGTGATTTTTAATTGTAAAAGTTGATATTTTAACGCGTTAGTCTTGATTTTCAAGTTTTTGCATGCAAAACACGTTTTTAACGCGTTAGTTGTGGAAAATTCCGATCTGAATTCACGTGATGAGATTATCTAGATTATTAGATAGAACTAAACGAAATTCTTATTTCGTTTGGGAAATATCCTTGACACAAAATCAACTTCTCGTCCCTGGCTGTTTCCTCTAGTCATGCATACATGCAAGACTTAGTGCATCTCAGTTACGTGCTAACACAATTAACGCGATGAAATGGGTTTTGCTTTCAAAAATGTCTTTCACGATAAAGGTCTCTGTTTGCATGTAAAAAGTGTGACTTATTACGTTAAAAGTGACTTATTGCATGCGTCTTGCATGTTTTTTCGTTTAAGATTTTATCGCATTAGTTTATCCTGTATGTGACCCCTCTAGATCCATCAGCGTATATATTTATTTGAACCTCGCGTATCATGCCATGAAAATACATGTATAGCAGCTTTATGTAAACTGACAGGTATATCAATGATACTGCCGGGTAGTTTGTGTCACGATATTCAAGTTTTAGTGGTGACATTTTAAGATGTAGTAAATTGATTGAAAATTGAAGGTCACTTTGCAATATGATGTATCAAATATAACATAAATGCATATTTATAATTTATTGTATTTCTTTCTTTGGAATGACACTAGCTAGGTCATTACGCCACAGGTATGTCAAGAGTTAGTCCGAATTTATGTGCCGATTTTAAGTTACTTTTCCATAAAGTAACTCTGCTCTCCGGATATGATGGACTTGTTTGTATCCGTTTGTCATTTGAAATATAAGTTTTGATAAATGGTTTCCAGTGACAGAAGAGAGGGCGAGTTTACAGGATACAGGAAGCTAGTTCGCCAATGACACATAATGACATGATGTTTTATTTGTTTGTTATTTCAAGTCTTCTTATTGTAGAATTCACAGGTATATGATTTACTTAATTTGTCATATTTGTAGAATGTCGTTCACAGAAGCGCAGGTCTACTGATTTATGATAAAGCTGGATAAGCTTATGCCAGGTTATGGCTTAATCCCATTCAAGGCGGCACGTCGATTTACCCCATACTACCCCATTCGACTCTAATAATACCACATACTACCCATTATTACCGCATATAAATAATACATAGGTAAACCTATGGAGAGGGTGTTATGTTCTATACTGCATGTATAGAATAATCCAACTAGGATATACACGTTTTTATATTTTATTCTATATACATGTTACTATGTACAATACAAGAGTAAGACTGACCACTGATTAATTCGATACCACATTGCAGAGATAGAGCACAGCGCGTGTGTTTATTGTCATTTGTCAAAACAATAGAGAGTTCAGCTGAGGTTAAATTAGAATGTCAGTTTGTCTGATATGGCAATCGACCGTAGATCATGAAACTTCACTTATGTTAACACATATCATTACATCTCCCCTTTTAGATTTTCACAAAATAAGACCAGAAGAATTATCCAATTTGTTTCACAGTTTTTTGATAGTAAGAAAGTAGAAAGTCTGTTAAGTTTCAAATTTGATATTCAATACAACAAGGCTACGTAATAATCTAAGTACTAGTATATATGATTAATAACATAACTATGATTATTAAAAAATACTGAGGCCAGAGGTTACTAGCACTTGGCCTACCGTAGGAGATAAACTTTACCTTTATCTCAAATATTCATTTATTTACACATCTGAAAATCTTGATGTTTTGGCGGTACTTTCACTACTCGCCCACTTCTCGTTTGTCTGATTTCTGTTTCAGTCTTATTCTGCAGTGGAACGTTATCTGCACTGAAATCTTCGTCTAACTCATCATTTTCCTGTTCCTGATTTTTCCCTTCGCTATAATCAGATAACTGAAGATGACGACGATTTCTCCGATAATTAACACCACCCGATTGCACTATGTAAGAGCGCGGCTCTGGTGCATTATCGACTATTTTCCCTGCCTTGTACGGTTGTCCTTCAGTCTGTATATTGACAGTATCTCCAATTTGTAATTTTGGCAGATCTTTGGCACGTTTATCATAGTTCTGCTTTTGATATGCTTGATTTTTCAGCATTCCATTTTTGATATTGGTGATTGACGGTGTTTTAGGCCTCAATAATTTTGGATTGACGGGAACTATGCCTCGTAGTCGTCTGCTCATTAACAGTTGAACAGGAGAATATACAAGATTTTCAATTGGTGTATTGCGATTTTCAAGCATTGCAATATACGGATCTCTTTTATCCATTTTGGTCTTCTTCAACAGTCGTTTAACTGACTGGACAGTTCTCTCAACCATTCCGTTACTTTGCGGATATTTTGGCGAGCTTGTTGTATGCTTGAATCCATAATTTCTGGCGAATTGCGAAAATTCTCTACTGGCAAATTGAGGACCGTTATCGCTAACAACTTCCTCTGGAATTCCATGACGCGCGAAATGTGGCTTGATCATTTCTATTACTTGATTACTCTTTGTAGATGTCAAGCGAGATAGTTCATAAAACTTTGAATAAGAATCAACTATCAGCACATATGTGTGATTTTCAAGCTCAAATAGATCTATCCCTAGCTTTTGCCAAGGACGGTCTGGGATTCTATGCGGCTTTAAGGGCTCTTTTTGTTGGCAATTTCTCATGCTCCCGCAAATTTTACATTTTTCAACGTAATTTGACAAGTCCTTGTTTACTCCAGGCCAGAATAAAATATCTCGAGCTCTCGACCTACATTTCTCGATACCAGCGTGATCGTAGTGCAGTTTTTCCAACATTTCTTTCCGCTGAATGTTTGGAATTACAATTCTATTACCTTTCAGTATTAGACCTTCGGAAATACTAAGTTCGTCCCTGAAATTCCAATAGTGTTGGATGATTGGCGGACATTCGGACCGCAAATTTGGCCATCCAGTTAGGATTGTTTCCCTTAACACTTTCATTTCTTGGTCAGTTTCAGTGTCATTCTGAATTTTCTGTAATCTTTCCGTTGTTACAGATATATTTTCAACAACATAAAACTTTGAAACAGTCACAATCCTTGTCATAATTTCCATCATGCTTTGAATTTCGACTTAGCGTATCAGCTACATACATCTCTTTGCCAGGTTTATATTGAACCAATAAGTCGTAGTGTTGTATTTTCAACATCATGCGTTGAATTCTCGGAGGCGCAGAAGACAATGTTTTTCGGAATAAGCTCTCCAATGGCTTATGATCAGTTTCAACATGTACGTGTTGACCATAAACAAACTGATGGAATTTGAGACATCCAAAAACTACTGCTAAAAGCTCTTTTTCGATTTGCGCATAGTTTCTTTCAGATTTATTCAGCGAGCGCGATGCATATGCAACAGGGTTTCCTTCCTGTAATATGCAAGCTCCAAGTCCTTGAGATGAAGCATCTACAGACAAGGTAACAGGTTTTCTATGGTCATAGTATTGTAACACAGGTGCTTGTGTTAGCGCTTCCTTTAAGGCATTGAAGGACTCAGTGTGTCTTTCATCCCAGTGCCATGAAACATCTTTCTCTAAAAAGCTGTCGTAGTGGCTTATTTAAATCGGACAAATTTCGTATGAATTTACCCAAATAGTTGACCATGCCCATAAATCTTTGCAAATCTTTCTTGCTCTTTGGCTCAGGCATTGAGGTAATCGCTGCAATTTTATCTGGGTCTGTTTTTAAAGCCATCCGATCCTATTATATGACCCATGTATTTCACTTCTGTGAGCGCAATCTTACACTTCTGCTTATTAAGCTTCAGGTTTGCTTTTCTGACTCTTTCTAAGACAATCCTTAGACGTTTATTATGCTGTTCTACAGTGTTTCCCCATACAAGCACATCATCCATTATTGCCTCGCAACCTTCTATGTCATCAAATATTTCAGATATCCGTTTCTGAAAAACTTCTGGTGCAGAACTGATACCAAATGGCATTCTTTTGTACTTGTACCTCCAAAAGGTGTATTGAAGGTTGTTTTCATAGAACTTTCCTCGTCAAGTTCTATGGTCCAGAATCCAGATGAGGCGTCCAAGGTGCTAAACAGTTGTGCTCCTTTGAGTTTAACGGCTACATCTTCGACAGTTTTCATGGGAAAGTGTTCCCGCTTTATTGCGCGATTTAGATCTCTGGGATCTATACATATGCGTACTCCATTTTTCTTCGGAACAACGACCATTGAATTTACCCAGCTCGTTGGTTTTGTGACTTTTTCTATGACACCAAGCGATTACATCCTGCTAAGCTCAGCCTTGACTTTTTCACGTAACGCAAAAGGTACTTTCCTAGGCGGATGTACTACTGGTTGTACTTTGTCATCTGTACGAAATTTTGTATTTTCCGTTTAGATGTCCAAGACCTTCGAAAACATCTTGAAATTCTGTGAATATATCTTCAGCATTTTGTTTTTCTGATTGAACTTGATAGAGGCGTTGTACTAGCTTCATTTCTAGACTGGATTTTGATCCTAACACGCTAGCAACTTCACCATGAACTACTAAAAACGGAACTATGTAGTACTTGTCCTTATACATGAGGGCTAGTTCTGTTTGACATTTTGTGTCCAAAATAGGATACAAGTTGAGTTCGCGATTTCTGGAGTGATTTTCTCGATAACCGTTGATAGGTATTCAGTGATATCACATTACATTGTGCTCCGGTATCTATTTTCAGGTTAAGTAGCTTGTCATTACACTTGACTTTCACAGTCCAATCATCTGATTTTTCCGTTTTCTGTGTAGGATTAATGCTATTCACGAGAAATTCATTTTTCAGTGTCTGAATCTTTGGAGTCTAAAACGTTGACTTTTTCTCTCCTTTTCTTGAATGGACACTTTACGGCAAAGTGATCTTTTTTTGTGGCATTTATTACATTTCTGTCCAAAGGCTGGACATTTTCGAGGTTCATGCTTCCTCCCGCATTTATTACAGTCGTATCTGTAATCATTAAAGTGCTTAGTATGACTCCCCTTACCTCCAGAAAATTTGTTGGCTTGGCCTTTCCTTTTACCACATTCACATTTTGCTCTGTGACTGGCATAGAGTTGGCTTCTGTCATATTTTTTAACTGTTGTCTAGAAGATTCCGCAGATCTACAGATATCTATTGCCTTTTGCAACGTCAGATCGCTCTCTCGAAGTAATCTTCCTCTCACAGCGTCATTGTTTGTTCCACAAACTATGCGGTCACGAATCAATGAATCTTGTAAATCTCCAAATTCACAAGATTTAGCTAAGATTCTTAGATCGGTCACAAAGGCATCCATATTTTCCGATGGACCTTGTGTCCTTGTGTTAAAAAATATGCCTCTCGTAGGCCACATTCTTCCTCGGATTGCAATATTTCTCGAATTTGGCAAGAACTTTGTCAACCTTTTTGTTGTCCCCAGCAGAATCACCTTCCTCTGTCCAGGAGAAAGTATTAAAAATTTCAATTGCATCTGGACCTATCACATGTAATAATGTGTTGGTTTTAATGTCTTCACTCTGAGTTTTAAGTCCAGTTGCAGATAAATAGATTTCAAACTGTTGCTTGAATCTCCGAAAATTTTCTTTTAAATTTCCACCAAGTGACAACTGTCCAGGAGGTGTAAGGTTTTTAGCCAATTTGCTTCTTAATTATTAATCCGTTGCACTTCTGACACCATGTTATGTTCTATACTGCATGTATAGAATAATCCAACTAGGATATACACGTTTTTATATTTTATTCTATATACATGTTACTATGTACAATACAAGAGTAAGACTGACCACTGATTAATTCGATACCACATTGCAGAGATAGAGCACAGCGCGTGTGTTTATTGTCATTTGTCAAAACAATAGAGAGTTCAGCTGAGGTTAAATTAGAATGTCAGTTTGTCTGATATGGCAATCGACCGTAGATCATGAAACTTCACTTATGTTAACACATATCATTACAGAGGGCGAAGGCATTCATCAACAGTTTTACTTGTTCAGTTAATCCCTTTGGGGATTCTGTGGTGTTGCCCCAGAATCACCAAAGGATTAATATTCAGTGTTTTTATCACGTAAATGTCCCGGTCATTCACTCATTGTTTTAATTAAAATATTGAATGGCTGGCCCTTTGTTTGGTGCTAAAACTTAAATAAAATCTATGTGGTACTTATTAGTCATGAATTAAATATACAAATATGTTTTTATGCTATATATTTTTCTCTATCTCAGCGTATCCATCATTTTGTGCACTTCACATTACCAGAATAATGGAGGCGCTTCATGATTGGGTTCGATGTACAACCCTAGTCGTTATGGCCTAGTCTCGGTCTACAAAACGTTTCTTAGTGTGGTAGTTTATTACTTCATTTGCAATGCGCTTTTAAGTAATGACTTTGCATTTCCGACATTTTGTTTATGTCACGCGCAAATTCCCGATGTGAGCAAAATATTTACCATTAGTAGTACAGGTCCCCTGATGTAGTAGGAATAAAAATGTGAGCTTCTCTACATATATGAGGGCTTCGCCCTCTATTACTACTTACTAAGTAATTTTGATACAAACTAACAAATTATTCACGATAAAAAGATATATAATTTATTTTTAGCAATAAATCCGAGTCAGATAGGCACATTCAAGCTGGGTTAACCAATTCTGGATTACGGTTTTACTATTATCGGGCTTGGATTTAATGCTAAAAATCAATTTTTAATCGTAAATAATTTGTTTATAATGTGTCAGAATAACATTTTTAAAAGTAATATGGTGTAGTATGTGGTATTATAGGGTAGTATGTGGTAATCCGACAGGCCCTTTCAAGGCCCTGGGAATTCTGGCCCATCGTGTCCCCCCATCAGAATCCCTTGTCAAGCCTACATAATTCCACACAAATTCTTGACTTTGTTGACCAGCTTACTTCAAGAGACCTTTAAACAATCACAGGTACTTGTGGACAAAACCTACTTTGTGACCGGTAAGGTGATTTACCAAAACAGACTTGAATTACAGAAACAAGGCCAAAACACATTTAAATTTGTAGAGCAAGATACAAATGTCGTAATATATGTTGTCAAATATTTTAAAAATGTAATTTGTAACCTGATTTATGAGTATTTATTCTGAATAAATTTCAAAAATAAGAGTCAAGACCGAAACAATACCGAAACACACCACAAAGGCACATTGATGATCATTAGGGCTGGATATCCATGTATCAATATAAAAATTGATTCAATACAATAATCAATACATTTCTTGAGTATCGATACATTTCATACTGCATTTCACAGGATATTTTTTTCTTATACAGTTTCCAAAATTTTCCATTCATTTACTTCATGTTCTTGAACTACATGTATGTTACATTTCATTCTAATTTGTTCAAATAAACAATGTTTTCCTTGTAATGATTGATTATTTTCATCTTCAGATGTCAAATACACAATAACACACCTAAATATTATAAAGAATCTATTTATTCTGAATGAATTTTATAGAAGTACCAAATAAATCGATTTATCAATATATCGATACTTTTTGTTTATCGATATATCAATATAGAATTTCTCATCAATTACAGCCCTATTGACCATATGTCCATAGCAAGACACATAAAGTTTAATTAATTATTTAAACTGTATTTTGTAACATGACTTATGTATAATTATTGATTAAATTTATCGAATAAATCCCTGAAACAAGACCGAAACACACTACAATAACCAAAACAGGATGGTCTTGTTTCGGTTATTGTATCTAGTCTGTGTCAGTCTTGTTTGGGAAATTTATTCAGAATTAAGCCATAATTATACTTAAATTATGTTACAAAATACATTTTAAATATATATACTACAACATTTGTATCTTGTTCCAGTAATTGTGGTGTGTTTTAGTCTGTTTCGGTAATTGTAGTCTGTTTCGGTAAATTGTCCGACCCCTTTGAGACCATTGCCCATGAACCTTGGATTTTTAGTCTATGTTCTGGAATCCATCCAAATGCAGTTACATTACATGTACATATACATGTATAATAAAAATGGGTTAAAATTAACTAGTTGAATACTAGACTCACTTAACCAGTACTCGAACGGGAACAGTGCTCGAACACTTCACAAATTTACCGTTTCCTCATCTATACAAATGAGGCCAATCAAGCAAAGGGTGACATAATTATGGGATATGATCTGACTTATCAACCTCCCAGTTAGGAGAATTCTATTCAAATGACATAACTAAAAACTTCTGCAGATGACACTTCATGCCAAAATCAAACCAAAAATTGTTAAAAATTTGATTTGAAAACATGTTTATTTTTTCCCCGATTTAACCATTTTCATGTACCTGAAGATAAATATTACTGCATTTCACAACAATAAGAAGTTTTAATATTATGTATCAAAAAAAATTTGCATCTACAATTGTGGTGTTAGCTGATTTCAGCCTTTACAGTGGTGTCATATGATCAGCTGCCAAAAATACATTTGAAACACATCACAGAAAATACTCAACTTGTGTCTGTCACAACCTAAAAATTTATTTATTTTAATTAGTGCACTATCTGGGATGTAAATTACGTAAAATTGTGTTTTTTGTTCGAGCACTGGTGAGTCTAGAAAAATGATATTCAGTCACTTGTTGTAATTGTGTGCATGTTGAAATTGTGCGCTCTACAAATTACATCATTTCCTTAAAGAAACATCATTCCAGCTTCTAATAAAGTTAAGATTTTGTGTATTCAAGGGTCAGGAAAATTAAATCCTTTCAAAATCATTTGAAAGTAAGTATTTGTATGCTAAAATCAATAACATTAACCCAATGCCCCCAAATTCCCACAATATATAGTATCACTCGATGCCAACATAGGCACATGTCCGCAAGATGAATTCCGCCCACTGTCAATCACAATAAAAAAAATCTCCCAATCTATGATTGAAACCATCATAAAGCACATAGACTGTCTGAACAATGCTTAACACAAAAACATAATGGAAAAACAGAGATATGGAAAGACCTTTAGTTGAGCATGCACACAATTACAACAAGATGGTGAACACTCACTGATCACAGGAGTGAGTCTATTTTCGACTTTGCTACAGGTTATTGATTACTGAATAAAATGCTTTGTTATTGATACTGTTTTGTGTGATTTATTCAATCAGTGTTTTGAATCAATTCAAAATGTTTATTTATAGTCACTGCTTGACCAAATTCATCTTAAGTGTGCACAATTACGACAATCCATTGTTATGCAGCCTTGTACCATTTTGATCAATATATTTTAACTAAATTATATATAGATAATAATGTTTATATAAATAGTTAATATACATGTATATATCAAAAGTGTATTACTCTAAAAGTATGCAACTGTAATATTAAGTAATAAGACATGATCAGTGCCCTTTTGAAGGTGTGAATTTCTATAAATAGTAACATGACCCAGTTAAGTCAAATGACACAGCACCCCCATTTCCTATTTTGGTCAGACATGTTGAATTAAGCCGCATATGTGGCTGAAAATTGTTATGATGCATTATGGGATATAAGTGTTATCTTAAAATAATTACTCTTGATATATATTGTCTATTGGGTCAATAAACTGCTAAATTTCCCGCAGGCAAGTTAGGCATTGATCTTTAGTAAGAGCAGAGCCGAAAGGTAAATACCTGCCCCTGACATCTGACATCTGGGTCTACAACTGTGATCTTACAAATTACAAAAGTGACTGAGTAACGGAAAACTTGATCAAAAAACATTCGTTTAATCGGTTAATGGAAATTGACTGATTTGACAACCCTAATCCTAATGTGTATATACATGTATATATATATATATATATATATATATATATATATATATATATATATATATATCTATATCTATATCTATATATATATATAGATATAGATAGATAGATACAATTAGATGAATAATATTCTAAAATTTGAAGAGTGAGTGAAAGTCAGATAATTAGGTTGAGTCAGCCTTGAGACTTATTATTATTAGTCCGACAGGGCAAATTTATCTTGGAAAATTTTTACATCCCAGCTGAATAATAAATACAAATGTAGGCGATTCTTACTTTGAATACTTAAATAGTTATGTTTTATATTTTATGTACATGTACATATTATTCACAGAATCACCCAACTCTGTAAAATATTTCTATTATACAATTAACAATGGACATTTTACCATTTTCAGATGCCTTTTGTAGTGTAAATTGTAGATATGGTGCTGATCACTGTGATTCTTCAGACAGTAGATGCCTGTATGGTTGTGAGCCAGGTTATACAGGAACCCAATGTAACATACACTGTGATCAAAGGTTTGCTTTATATCTTAATAGAATTGGTCTGAACATATATATATATATATAATAGGAGTTAGCTGAACATTGAAGCTTGATAAGCTTACTGAATGATTGATATAGAAAAATACACATGTACTAGTAGAAACAAAATGAAATGTGCATGTATTTACTCATAACAGTATATCATTATGCACGTGCACACACACACACACGCACACACACACACACACACACACACACACACAGCTATCATGATGAAAATAATGTTAAATTTGATATGCATATCACTTTATTTGTAATGTTATTTTGTTTCTTTTTCTATCATATTTCATATAGTTAATAATATTATACTCAGATTCCAGTTTACATAGTTTAGGCAAAAGTCCTGTGTCTAAAGTTGATAGAGCACTTTATTTATTTTGTTTTGTTATCACTTACATGTTTCACTTAATGTTGTCAAGAGTTTTAATTTTGTTTCTATTAAAATGATCATTGGTGATTTCTTTAGGACACTTACCAGACACTGGGACATTTTATATATGTGTGTGACTATGTACTGTCTGCTTTAATTGTATTTGTATCAATTTTGCAGATGTTTAGAGTGTGAGTGGAAAGACAGTTCTCAGCCTGCAAACTGTACTTTGTGTGAACCTGGATATTATGGCACTGACTGTCAGAATAATTGCAGTGAAAACTGTTTGTTTGGACCAAGTAAATGTGACAAAGATGGAAACTGTATTTATGGATGTAATATTGGCTGGCATGGACAGAAATGTGGTGAGCAACAGTGCGATTTCACTGACTGTGTTAAATGTGGTGTAAGTTACCATTCCAATCAAATATATTGTCTAGTTTGTAAAACTGGAAAATTCTGGAATCCATTTTCAGGGGAATGTGTTCCTTGTAGTAACTTTTGTGTTAATGGAAATTTATCTTGCAATGCAACAACAGGAATATGTTTTCATGGCTGCCAGCCAGGCTATTTCGGATCCAATTGTGATAAATATTGTTCCATTGCTAACTGTTCACAATGTCAGGAATCTTTTGGTGGAAGTTTTTATTGTGCCCGTTGTGAAGCTGGTCACTATATCACTGAAGGAAGATGTGAGGCTTGTAGTAGTCACTGTAAAAATGGTTCTGAAGTTTGTGATAAGCAAACAGGAAAGTGTAACTATGGTTGTAAACATGGCTGGTTTGGAGATCGTTGCACTGAGGAATGTACAATACACAGATGTTTGATTTGTAAATCAAATAACTTCATTAATGGACCACCAGTTTGTCAACAATGTGAAGCTGGCTATTACTGGAATGAAAACAAATGGAACTGTTCTGCATGTAGTTTGTATTGTTTGGGTGGCCAATCAGCGTGCTCAAGTTCAGATGGAACCTGTACTAATGGATGTATAAAGGGAAGATACGGTCAACAGTGTGAGTGGTTGTGTAGCCAGTACTGTATTGACAATGACTGTTATTCTCGTACAGGTCATTGCATCCATGGTTGTAAAGATGGATGGTTTGGTGATTACTGTGATAGAAATTGTCCAATTAAATGTGCCTTTTGTTCATCATATCTAGAATCGGGTAAATGTTCAGAATGTCAGTCTGGTTGGTATGGTGATATTTGTGAAAAACAGTGCAATGAAAATTGTAAGCGCAGTAATTATAACAATTATCTTTACTGTAATAAAACTTCTGGGAAATGTAGTTCTGGTTGTAATGCTGGATACTACGGAGATTTTTGTAATTTAACATGTAGTGAACATTGCTCATTGGGTGAGTGTCACAATGTTACTGGAAAGTGCACCTTCCCTTGTTCTACTTATAGATATGGCGATTATTGTGAAAAACAATGCTCACATCAGTGTTTCAGTTCACCAGATGACTGGAAGCCATGCAATCAAATAAGTGGAATATGTGTTCGAGGTTGTAATAATGGTTACTATGGTGACTTCTGTAATAAAACTTGCAGCTCAAAATGTCAAAACTCAACTTGTAGCAGAGTTTCCGGTATTTGTAGTAAAGGTTGTATATCAGGTTACCATGGGAACTATTGTAATAAAACATGCAATTCTAACTGTAATTTTAATGTTTGTGATCAACGAACTGCTGAATGTGTTGAAGGCTGCACTAACGGAATGTTTGGTCGTAACTGTTCTTACCAATGCAGTACAAAATGTACACATTCTTCTTGCAACCAGACAACAGGTTTTTGTAGCCATGGCTGTGTAGCTGGTTTCCATGGAGATACATGTGAAAATATATGTGACAGTTTTTGTTACAATGCAACTTGTAGAAGTGATGGATTTTGTTCTGTAGGCTGTGTTAGTGGGCGGGAAGGAAACAGGTGTCAACAAGGTGAGTACAAATGTACTAAAATTGTAATACATGTACATGCAGAATGTAATACCAAAATTGTGAAATTTATTACCATGGGAGCTGGGGTTCTGGGTCTGGGGCAGGGTCAATATAGTGATATATGGTCAATATATAGTGATTATGTACTTTATAAGAAAATCTACTTTACTTCTATGCATTGTTTAAGAAAAATTAAATACATTTTTAGAAAGAACATAAAGCCCTTTACCAAAATTGTGAAATTTTTTATCCAGGGAGCAGGGGCCAGTTTAGTTTAATAGTAACTGCATGTACACTGTACATAAATGGTCTTGGACAATCTTCTTCTCTACATCTATAAATTGAAAGGAAAAACTGAATACATTTATAGAAAGAGGATAAAGCCTTCTACCTGATTTATGAATTATCTTTCCCTGGGGGCAGGGCTTCAGAGTCTTTATATACATGTACATGTACAGGGACTTTTTCTTAGAAAATCTTCTTCTCTTCTTCTATGCATTGTAAAGCAAAATTGAATATAGTTTTAGAAAGCTCATAGAACCCTCTACTAAAATTGAGAAATTTATTACCCTAGAAGCAGGGAACCAGGTTCTGGGTTGGGGCCAATTTAGCTACATTGTAATTGTATGTTGTAAATAATGACTACAGTAAAACTTGCTTTAGTGACCACCTGTGTATAAAGACCACCTGGTCACAAAGACCGTTTTTTACTGTCCCCAACAGTACCATTTGTGTACAAATCAACCTCTATATAAAGACCACCTCCCTATAAAGACCAGTTTTCCTGTGTCCCTAAGGAGGTCGTTATATACAAGTTTCACTGTATATACATGTACATGTACATGTACTTGGTTTTAGAAAATCTTTTCTCTACATCAATGAGTTGAAAAGACTTCTGAGGAAGCTGTTAGGAATGACAATACATGTGACTGTGGATAGCAAATGAAAGGGGCCTAGAACCAATAGGGGGATCAAAGGAGGCCAAAAGTTTGTACATCTTTAAAACATCATGAACCAATGATCAGTCTATTCTAATCTGGATCATATTCTACTCAGGTGACCAATAAGGCCCATGGGGCCCATGAATACAAAGTGTACATGTACCTAAAATGTATACGTAACTGTTTAGTTAATATCATAGCTACATGTACATGTATAGTTATGTCACATATTTATCATGCTATCAAAATGCAGAGTTTTTGAACCAGTCTTACCAGAAAAACTAGTATATTTTACAAAAGTCTGATGAAGTTTATCTGACAACTGGTCCAAATGACCAGTAATTTTCCATTTCATTTCAATTGTGTACATGTATATTTATAATATCAGGGCTCTACAACACTAAAAAAATTCACTCTTCATTTGGCCAGCGAACCAGAAATTTTACTAGCCAGCCAGGAACTTTTACTCGCCAATATATATATATATATTATATATATATATATATATATATATATATATATATATATATATATATATATGAGCGTGTGTGTGTTCTTAAAAAATTCCACTGGATGAAAATATAGAAATGAAATAAAATATTAATTTTCTAAGTTTATGTAACATTTCATTGTTTCAATCCATATAAAAGGTTATTAACTGCATGTTGACCTTTTTGTGCATTTTTTTATCAATCCAGGAGTGTTTATATGCCTATATTTTTCATATTTGTTGCTCTAATATTGAGGCAACCTTAAACTTTGTTTTTAAATTTTTAGCTCCAGTTTCTTTTCGACAGAATTTACAAAAAGGATACTGCCCACAAGAATTGTAAATTTTGTCCGTAAGTTAAAATCTAGAGTCCAACACCCGTGACCTGATCGTCAGACAAACACCTATACAGTTCTTTAATTTATAGGTGTTTGTCCGACAATCGGGTGTTTGACTCTCGACTTTAATTTCCAGATAAAATTTCCAGTTCCGACTGTGGTTAATCCCTTTAGGGATTCTGTCGCGGTCGTTTTATTGTGTTCCCCCGCGATAAATCGGCCACGATAATCCCCAAAGGAATTACGTTGTGGTCTGCTTGTCCTCCTCGTCGAACACTAGGCCGAACTTTCTGCCCCGATTTTACCACTTAAAAATCACTGAAATTAAAATCGAAATCGGGGCAGAAAGTTCGGCCTAGTCGAATACTAGCCATAACTCTGTTCCAGTATTCCTTTAACCAAGATCGTTCAAACTTAGTAGTGTCTAATGATGCTTCTGTCGAAATCGACCGAGAAAAAAAAATGTCATCGTGTGTGTTAGGAAAATTTCAAGTCGAAAACGTGAGAGCAATACAACGTGGTTTTATACAGTAATCCACGTGCGTTAGATGCTCTAGTTTATCGAAAATGAATAACCAAATTGGTTGCTGTAAAGCGCATAACCGACCATGATTTCGATAATGTAATTTCACAGTGAAAACGGACAAACTTTTGATTTCCGGTTCGGGGGAAAAACTGGTCGCAATGTGGCGACTGAATGAGGATAAACACTCGCCTAAATCTAAAAAATGGTCGCATTTGCGAGTGATTTGGTCGCATTGTAGAGCGCTGAATATATATATATAAGTCAGTAAAAAATTTTCTTTGACCAGTGAAATTCCTTTATACAATGTACACTGGTCCAGTTGACCAGTATTTTATTTTTAATTTCAAAATGTCTGAAAATATGGTTACATTGTACACTTGTACTTCTAATAATATGATGGTACATGTACATGATCCAAAGTACAGTGTAACCCCAAACCCAGGGATGTACCTTGTTAATTCTGAGTCCACTACATGTACCTTGTAAATTCTGAGTCCACTACATGTACCTTGTTAATTCTGAGTCCAGTACATGTACCTTGTTAATTCTGAGTCCAGTACATTTACCTTGTAAATTCTGAGTCCAGTACATTTACCTTGTAAATTCTGAGTCCAGTACATGTACCTTGTTAATTCTGGGTCCAGTACATTTACCTTGTAAATTCTGAGCCTAGTACATTTATCTTGTAAATTCTGAGCCCAGTACATTTCCCTTGTAAATTCTGAGTCCAGTACATTTACCTTGTAAATTCTGAGTCCAGTACATTTACCTTGTAAATTCTGAGTCCAGTACATTTACCTTGTAAATTCTGAGTCCAGTACATGTACCTTGTAAATTCTGAGTCCAGTATGTATACATGTACCTTGTAAATTCTGAGTCAACTACATGTACCTTGTAAATTCTGTGTCTACTCAGTCCAGTACATGTACCTTGTAAATTCTGTATCCACTCATTCCAGTACATTTACCTGGTAAATTCTGAGTCAACTACATGTACCTTGTAAATTCTGAGTCCACTCAGTCCAGTACATGACCTTGTAAATTCTGTGTCCACTCAGTCTAATACATGTACCTTGTAAATTCTGAGTCCAGTATGTATACACGTACCTTGTAAATTCTGAGTCCACTACATGTACCTTGTCAATTCTGAGTCCAGTACATATACATGTACCTTGTAAATTCTGAGTCCACTCAGTCTAGTACATGTACCTTGTAAATTCTGAGTCCACTACATGTACATTGTAAATTCTGAGTCCAATACATGACCTTGTAAATTCTGAGTCCAGTACATGTACCTTGTAAATTCAGAGTCCAGTACATATACATGTACCTTGTAAATTCTGAGTCTACGATCAGAAAAATTGTGGAAACATACCCAGTTTTAACAAAAGCTGGAAAACTTAATATGCTTAATTTGAAACATATGTTTGAAAATACGTAATTCTTTATCATGTTACATGTAATTTAAAATTCAAAAATGTGAATTTTTGCATATTTTGGGGGAAATACAAGCTACATGTATTTTAACATTGGGAAAGGGTCCTGTAACTGGACCCCAAAATGGCTTAGGAAAATCCCTGAATGCTTTTGATCAGAAACACAACATTGTACTGACCACTGCTTTTTTAATACTTCTAGTATGTTCTGTTGGTTTTTATGGACGGAATTGTGAAGAAAAGTGTGGCTACTGTAAAGATAAGACAGTTTGTGACCCTGTTACTGGGATCTGTCAAATTGGATGTCAAGTTGGCTGGACTGGTTTACAGTGTGATCTAGGTGTGTTGCATTTTTATTTCCATATCATTTATGCATACATGTATATCATTTGTAAATACATTGTGTACCTCATCGTGTAGGTACATGTATACATGCACATGCTTTATTATCATCTCATATTAAATTCAGACTAAGGTACAGTGTATGGTATATTTTCATTTCATTTACATGTACATGTATATATAGTTATGTTGCATTTTCATTTGATTTTCATCTACTTGTAGATCTGTTATCATCTCATTAGCAGTCTCTAAACTTGGAATACATGCCTGTTGACTTTCTAGTTTTTAAACTATAATTTATTACTGTAGAAGACACTTGTCTTTTATTACATGTACTTATGTCATGTACTTGAAATACAAAAATTGTATTCAAGTTCTTAAAAGATTTCTATACAACATACATAAAACAGTTCACAGTTTTACAGTTTTTGAAATACTGCAGAAGAAATAATGTGAATAATTTTCTTGATTAGTTAGTTTGCCAGTTTACTTGTGGAAGGACGGTGGTTACTGATTTTGATAGGGTTTTCAATGTTGTTCTTAGAATGATGAGTTCTATTAATACAGGAATTTTCATTTTTCACTCAGGGTGCTGTTTAACTGCACGTCTTAGCATACTCCCTCTACACCAGTATCATTGACAGCAAGAGACATTAAATACAAAATTGTTGCAAAATAAATCAAGTTTATAATTACTTTTATTAAATACAACTCTCCATTCTACAGTGGTGCAATCTGCGCAGGAAGTGAGTGAAACTAAATCAGATAATAAGATAATTGTGGCCAGCAGTGCTACAGCAGCCATCTTGTTTACTGTCCTGGTCATAGTTGCTGTGGCAGTGCTTGTTAAAAGAGGACGACATCTACGGTGTTCAAAGAAACGACACAGTACCACTACATTTGACCACCAAGAGATACAGCAGGAGGTAAAATTGGTTTTTCTTGATTTATATTGAATATTTCGACAATATTTCAGAAGGAAGTCCATGGAAAAAGTAAGTCAGGGCTAGGGTTAGGAATTTGATATAATACAGGGATGACAGGAGACAGTGGTGAAGTCATGACAAACAAAATTAGAAAATTATATACAATTGTATGTGTATGTGTGTACATGTACCAATGTATACATAAAGATAGAAAACATTCATGAACTGTTCACTTTAAACACAATATTATTACCGTAATCATTTTATTCACGTACATGCAGCATACATTTTGTAGTTCTTGCCATTCCCCTGCAGACTATGTGAACACATGTACAATATCTATGCAAATCAATTTATTTTCCTCTTTCAAGTATTTCTTAAATTCAATAATAACAGGACTGTGTGTGATCAGTATCATTTATTTATATCTAAATCTATTTTACAAGTTGTATCAAGTTTAATACATATATAGGGATACATATTGTCATAGATTTACATGTATATCAATCTAATTAAAAACTGATCTGTAATCGTTCTCGTTTTCTGATATGTCGTGTATAGGATCTAACACAATCCGCTATGGGGTCACATGTGTATGACTAGTAGGTGTGTCATTTTCAACCAATGAAAGAATGACTCACATAATTTTGTAAGTGATCAAAATGGCAAAGAAATGTAAACATTCTTGATGTTATAAACAACACTGGACACACAAAATACAATGGTATAGAATTATATTCATAATCCTGGTTGGATTCGAATCACAAATGATATTCCAATGGATTTTTGTGGACTCTCGGAGCGGATTGTGCTAGATCCTCTACAGGACACATCAAAAACAGGAGCTGTAATTATCAGTTTTTAATTAGATTGACATGTATATGTAGGTGTATTTGAATTTCTGGAATATACATATAAATATTTTGGTCTATCACCATTGTACTCTCATTGTAACTGACATGTACAGTGTATGTAACTGACATGTATGTAACTGACATGTATGTAACTGACATGTATGTATCTGACATGTATGTAACTAACATGGATATTACTGACATATATGTAACTGACTTGTATATAACTGATATGGATGTAACTGACATCAATATAACTGCCTTGGATATAACTGACATTGATATATCTGACGTATGTACTCTCATTGTAAATGACATGTACAGTGTATGTAACTGACATGTATGTAACTGACATGGATAAAACTGACATATATATAACAGACATGTGTGTAACTGACATGTATGTAACTTACATGGATATAACTATATGGATATAACTACATGGATATAACTGACATGTATGTAACTGACATAAATATAACTGACATGTATGTAACTGACATGGATAAAACTGACATATATATAACAGACATGTGTGTAACTGATATGTATGTAACTTACATGGATATTACTGACATGGATATAACTGACACATATATACTCTCATTGTAACTGACATGTACAGTGTATGTAACTGACATGTATGTAACTGACATGTATGTAACTGACATGGATATAACTATATAGATATAACTGACATGTATATAACTGACATGGATGTAACTGACATGGATATAACTGACATGTATATAACTGACAGATATAACTGATATGTATGTTACTGATATGCATGTAACTGTCATGGATATATCTAACATGTATATAACTGACATATATATAATTGACATGGATATGACTGAAATGTATATACATGTAACTAACATATATATAACTGTCATGGATATAACTGTCATGGATATAATTGACATGTATGTAACTGATATGTATTCAACTAACATGTTTATAACTGACATGGATATGACTGAAATGTATATAACCACCAATATTTACATACCGACTGCAATTCCCTTCATTGCAAGTATAAAGAGCGGTATATTGTATATTCTGTAAATGCAGTCGCGTGTCCCGAGTATTAACCACTTTACTTTTCAGCGTAAGAATACATGAATGAATCAATAAAGAACAGAATATCACATGTTTATTTCTTACATATTTAATCTTAAAAGCCATACATTAGATCTGCCACAAAACAAATAAAAATCACAGCAAGAAATCGGAAACACGAGACTACATCTGTAGCACATTGTATAGCCTACAAGCCCATATCGCGATATATCTAGGTCATGTTATGACCAGAACCACAGACCACAGTCTGGCACAGAAATGAAAGTTCACTTCATAGTTACAATAAAAAAAAAGAGAGTAACTGTAGTGCAACTTTGTCAAGCATCTCTTGATAAACAAATCGATTTGTTTGCCTTCACTGGATATTCCTATCTGAAACAATTCATCACCTGCATCATGTGAAATCAGGTCGTGTGAAATAGGCCTACTTATGTAAGTTACAAACCAATCAGTCATCATGGTTCCCAGCTGATTGGTAAAAAAATGGCTACTTTCAGTTGTCATGAATGAATATTAGCTGTCTCACTTCTTGTGAGTCACACTCAAACTTTGTATAGTACAGTGGAACCTGTATTAAAAGACCACTGTCAAGAAAGATCACCTGTCTTTTAAGAACATATTCTGAAAACCAATTGGTTAAATAGTAATTTACATAAAACCTCTTTTGAGAGGCCACCTGTCTTGAGAGACCACACTTCAGTGGCAGAAAGGGTGGTCTCTCCAGACAGGTTCCACTGTATATCCTATTAATAATATATCAGAATTCAAATACATTATACAGCATACTTATTGACGTGGCCATTTGCATTTTCAATTCTCTTCAGACATCTATAAATATGACATGGATATGACTGAAATGTATTTAACTAACATATATATAACTGACATGGATATAACTTACACGTATTTACAAAGTGCTGCACAGAATTTTTTTCCATAATCCATTGCATTTATACTCGATGAATTCTAAAAAATGAAAAACAATCCTTAATTTATATAACTGACATGGATATAACTGACATAGATATAACAGACATGTATGTAACTGATATGTATGTAACTGGCATGGATATAACTGCCTTGGATATAACTGACATGGATATAACTGCCTTGGATATAACTGACATGGATATAACTGCCTTGGATATAACTGACATGGATATAACTGCCTTGGATATAACTGACATGGATATAACTGCCTTGGATATAACTGACATGGATATAACTGACATGTTTGTAACTGACATGGATATGACTGAAATGTATATAACTAACATATTTGTAAGTGAAATGGATATAACTGACATGTATGTAACTGACATAGATATAACTGTAATGTATATAACTGACATGGATATAACTTACAATGTATTTAACACTTACAATGTATGTAACACTTACAATGTATGTAACTGACATGTTTATAACTGACATGTATGTAATTTAAATGTATGTAACTGACATGTTTTAACTGACTTGTATGTAACCTACATGGATATAACTTACAAGGTAACACTTACAATGTGTGTAACTGACATGTTTATAACTGACATGTATGTAATTTAAATGGATGTAACTGACATGGATATAACAGAGGTTTTGAAATAAAAAATAATTTACTGGTCAACCTGACCAGTGAATTACTCATTTCACTGGTTGTAGCAAAAGTTTACTTGTCCTCATACATTTTGCTGAAAAAAGCAATAAACAAATAAACTGTTGTATATGTTCATTTATTTATCCATTTCCCAGATCAGTCTCACTATATTCATTCATCAAACTTTCAGTCTATTGCTGACCCAAAATAATTCTTTTTGGGTGAGTAATATTTCAGAACTACTGGTCCAAATGATAAAGTGGTGGCCCAAATATTGTGGACAAATATCATTGTAAAAAGTAAAGAAAAAACACAAAGGAGGACTAGCGATTTATTATTCCTATATCTACCGCTCAGTCCACATTGTGGAAAACTTATATACATGTAATATACACTATTATTTTTCACTACATATATATTTCTAATGTAAATCTATATTAAGTGTTCTAAAGTCATTTCTTTTTTTGCATTTCAATAAAATTTAACAGTTAAACAAATTCAGTTTCATTATGTTTTTCTATTTTTGTTTTTCTGATTTAAAAATTAAAGGATTTTTTTTTTAATCAGAAACTTTTATTTTTGTGAGGAAAACTCTCTGTATGGGAAAGTAGAATTGCTATGTCAACTTTTATTTTTTTGTTTAATTCTCAAGATTTTGAAATAACAAGTTAGAAAAATTTTAGGCTAATTGAAATAAGCAATTAAATTGAAAACATTTTCCATTTAATGGTGAAATTTCTATTGAAAGGTTTTAAATAGATTATATACTTACATAGTAAAAAGGCTTAACAGTATCACTGATAATAGTGTACAAAATGTACATCTATGAATAGTAGAATACTTTTTACATATCTGTAGGCCTATATTATAAACTTCTCTCTTATTGGGAATCTCAGTTCCTGAAAAAAAAATACTGGTAAAAACAAACACTGGAGCAGTATTAAAGAACTATTTTAATGCAGTATTAAAGAACTATTTTAATGCACATTATAAGGATAAGATATGACTTAAAAATTGACACAAAATAGAGGGTTTTGTCTTGTCTTGTAAATAAATGATGGCCATGACATGAATTTAGCAGGACGATAGGGCACTCAACATTTTATTTTTGGCCAGTAACTACTTCAGTACTTGTCTTTCATCAACTTCTGGTTGCCCAGACACCAAAGTGGTCACATCTGGCAAGCGGGTATTTCAGGGGCTGATAAAATCCTCTGGTTTTACCCAGTGTTTCTGGAGTGGATAAAATCCGGTCGTGGATTTTTGATGAATTTCACACTTTTGACAAATGGTTTCCCAGTAATACAATTTAAAAAACTCTGGATATCTGTATGGATGTATGTATCTGACGTATCTAAAACATGGATATAACACATGTTGTAACCGTATGTAACTGACATGTATGTAACTGACACATATGTAACTGACATGGATATAACTGAAATGTATGTAACTGACATGTATGTAACTGACCATATGGACTTATAACTGACATGTATGTTGACTGGATTTAACTGACATTTTTTTACTTTCATTGTAATTATCATGATCACATGTCTCTTTGTATCGAAAAAATTCTGTGGATAATATGAATTTCTAAAATGTGTATAGGTTTGTTTGTTTGTTGTTGTTTATCCCACTCAACACTAACATGCCGATATGTAATATACACTGACTACATGTATCTAACTCTATTAAGTGTTCAAAGTCATTTCTTTTTTTGCATTTCAATAAAATTTACAGTTAAACAAAATTCAGTTTCATTATGTTTTTCTATTTTTTTTTTTTCTGATTTATGTATGTAACAGAAACTTTTATTTTTGTGTGAGGAAAACTGTAAAGTAGAATTGCTTTGTCACTTTTATATGTTTAATTCTCAAGATTTTGAAATAACATTAGAAAAATTTTAGAATTGATAAGCAATTAAATTGAAATTTTCCATTTATGGTGAAATTTCTATTGAAAGGTTTTAAATAGTTATATGTAAAAAGGCTGACAGTATCACTGATAATAGTGTACAAAATGTACATCTATGGAGAATACTTTTTACATATCTGACATGTATGTAAACTGAATCATTCCTGATTGGTAAAAACAAACACTGGACAGTATTAAAGAACTATTTAATGCAGTATTAAAGAACTATTTTAATGCATTATAAGTAAGATATGACTTGATTGACACAAAATAGAGGGTTTTGTCTTGTCTTTGTAAATAAATGATGGCCAACATGAATTTAGCAGGACGATAGGGCACTCAACATTTTTATTTTTGGCCAGTAATACTTCAAGATGAACTTCTGGTTGCCCAGACACCAAAGTGGTCACATCTGGCAAGCGGGTATTTCAGGGGCTGATAAAATCCTCTGGTTTTACCCAGTGTTTCCACAAAAATCTGGAGTGGATGGCGCAAACATTTACCGGTCGTTTGGACCGATTATTTGATGAATTTCACCGGACTTTTGACAAATTTACTGGTTTTCCCCAGACGATCACCAAATGGTATGATATAACTAACATGAAGTATCTGACATGTATCAAAACATTTAACTGGCCTGTATGTAACTCATGTATGTAACTGACATGTATGTAACTGACACATATGTAACTGACATGGATATAACTGAAATGTATGTAACTGACATGTATGTAACTGACACATATGTAACTGACATGGATATAACTGACATGTATGTAGCTGACATGGATTTAACTGACATTTTTTACTTTCATTGTAATTATCATGATCACATGTCTCTTTGTATCGAAAAAATTCAGAGGGTGTTTAGGAATAATTCAAGATGAATTTCTAAAATGTGACTTAGTTTGTTTGTTTGTTTGTTTTGTTTAACGTCCCACTCAAGAATATTTCACTCATATGGAGACGTCACCAAATGCCGATGAAGGGCTTCAAATTTTGGCCTCACTCGATTACGGCCATTGAGCAGTGTCGGTTCTTTAACGTGCCGACACCTACTGTGACGCGCTGTCTCTTCCGAAAGACAGGAAACCAAACCTGTCGACGGGATTCGAACTCACGACCTCACGATCAAGAGTCGAGCGCGCTACCGACTGGAGTAGGAGTCTTCTCTGATTAAAATTCTTTTTTACTCTGCACATGTGCAGATATATTTTTTTTTAAATATTAATGATGAAAAAATGAAGAGGCAAAGCCATCGTTTTGATAAGTGAAATAATTGTCACCTTGCAGCTTGATCCATTAATTGGAGTAAATCCAGGTCCCCATAGCACAGGTGAACAGTTACTCAACCTACCAAGTCACCATTCACAAAAAGTCAGACTTTGGTGTCCTATCAAGGTAACGTTTATATTACAGGAATCAATCAATTAGAATTGTTATTCTTCGGGCTTATTGATAATTATGACTCGGTGGAATTTCAAGACATGCACATTAAAAAATAAACATGTAAAGAAATAATTGACAGTGGGAATTGGACTTTGGTATAATCAGAATTGGAACTTTCAAGAAAACATGAATTAGCTATAATTTCTTCTACTTTTTCTTCAGCAAACATTTGGTTTCACTCCACATACAACAAATCAAAATGCAGATGCTGTCCGTTTGTCAAGCAAAGAAAATCAATTTCAATTAGATATGCACAGTCTTCAAATACATGAGGAACCAGCATTGTTACAACAGAAACATTACCTATGTCAAATCCGATCAGGGATATACAAAAACTGCCAGGTGATGGTGAAAGTACTAAAAAAAGGTATGACTTTATTTTAAATTCAATAAGTCCTTCCATTCTGTTTTCTGTCTGGAAAAAAGGAAGTAAACATTATGAGTAGTTATATTGATAGATATAGATTATATAATTCATGATTACAAACCGTAAGTAATAAACTGTGTGTATTGTACAACCATTTTATGATGAATGTTACCCTCAGCTTTAAATTGTGATTTATTTTGTTTATTTGTTTTAGGGATGATTTGTGCATTGCTCAACAATTTTTTAGTTATATGGTGGCTTGTAGTTTTAATGTTAAAGGATAGAACCTGGTTACACTGTACCTTGGAAGAGACCAGCACTATAGTAGTCAAATTATTTCCACACATAAACTAGCAAACTTCCCCACAAATCAACTGAGGTTCCAGTGAGACACAAACTTACACTGTCAGATGAGATACTTCATGGTTTAAAGTGCAATGCTCTAACTCAACCATGGAGGCTCTGTTTCGATTTGTATACATCCTCAGTTACTAATTGAAAAGGTTGCCAGACAGTGAATAAATGAAATAGAATGTACAACTGATCACTTTGACATGTTTAAACTAATATTTGAAATCAAATGTCAAATATGTGTACCTGTATGTGTTCTTATGTAGGTGAAGAAGATAACAACACTGAAAGCTTGAGAAAATTTCAAAGAGAACTAGATGTTTTGAAAAATATTAATACTCACCAAAACATTGTTAATGTCTTTGGATTTTGTCATAGTCGTGGTAAGCATTGTTATCTATCATATTCTGTATTCTCTTGAATGTTTGTTCAAAACTATGTGAAGTCAATATTTTAATATGTAATATTTACCAATCCTACATATAGAATTAAATCTAAAACTTTCTCCATGGTTCAATCTGTTAAATAACTTTTTTAACTCGCCTCAGTGGTGAAAAAGATGGGGTGGGGTGGGTGATGGTATGCTATGGCCTTGGTGCTTAGGTCAAAATTCTGGCCAGAGTTTAAGTTTCTTTTCTTCTTTTTTTTTTGTAAAATCAGGGGCAGAAGTCCTCCCATTTACTTTCTTTGTAGCAAGTTGCTTTGGTATTTTCACAGCAAAATATCAATCTATTTAACTACGTTATCTATTTTTCATTGCTGCCTTCTGAAATTTGGTGATTTGCTTGCTTGCGGCCCATTCTACGAAAGATCGTAAGTCTAAGACTTGGTCTTTCGACCACACTCATGACTTGCGACTGTAACTTAGGACCAAATCAGGTGTGGTCTTTATGACTATCCAAAAGCAGTTATTTTTGTTTGTGTCATGATTCAATCTTTATAAATGTAGCAAATAATCTATTAAGATCTTATTTGAAAATATGGTAATATACCCTAAGACTTGAGTTAGAGTAGCATTGATAAAACGGTCCTACATTTTGTCATAAGATCAAATAACTAATGACTAAGGACTTATGACTTCTTGATAAAACAGACCCCTGATCTGTTATTGTAAAAAATCCATAAGCATCATGACATAAATACATTTGTTTAAGACGTGAATTCTAGTTAACCATAATTTTTATTTACATATCATCCTGACATTCTCTATAAGGAAAACCATGTGACATTCAATATAGGGAAAACTTTACTATGCTTCAGATTTCTTATTGTAAGGTTTTCCTTATACGGAATGCCACATCCAGTAAAGCTTGGCAGAGTTTTATTTTCAGCTTTGATGAATTTGATTTTCTGCTCGGAAGAGTTTTATTTTCAGCTCAGATGAGTTTTATTTTCAACATTCAGCAATATTTCTTACAGTTATGGGACTGTACATGTTTTTATTAATTCTTACAGTTATGGGACTATACATGTTTTTATTAATTCAACAATGCTATAAACATACATGTATATCTTTAACACAGGTATACTTTACCATGTGTTTGAGTCATGTAACCATGGTAACCTAAAGAGATACCTTCAAGATTTATGCCAGGAATCTACAGATGTTCCTGCTTTGACATTTCACACCTACTATTCAGAACTTATAAGGAAAACCCTTGATATTTTGTCTGGACTTATGTTTCTCCAAGAAAAACAGGTAAAGCTTTAATTTTTCAAGCTGTAGTTAACAATGTCAGATTTTGTATACTTCATATATTTAAATACTGACTGCAGTTCTCTTTATTGCAAGTATATAAAGTGATTGTTTGCTTAGTCAGTGTAGGTAGACACCTGACCTGAGTGTTTTCCACTTTACTTTTTAGTGTAGAAATACAGGAATAAGAAACCTTTTCTATTTGTTAAACAAGTCTTTCTGAAATGTCAACATATGAATGAATCAATAAAGAATAGAATATCACACATTTGTTTATTTAATCTTAAAAGTCATACATTATCACAAAACAAACAAAAATCACAGAAAAAATTGCAAACACAAGACTACATCTGTAGCACACTGTGCAGCCTACAGGCCCATATCCCAATATATCTAGGTCATGTTATGACCAGAACCACAGACCACAGAAATGAAAGTTCACTTCATAGTTAAAATTGTAACTTGCCTGTTGAACAGTAAAAAGAGAGTTAGGCCTAGTGCAACCTTGTCAAGCATCTCAGATAAACAGGTCAATTTGTTTGCCTACACCATATATTCCTGTCAGAAATTTTTTTTCGCCAGCATTGTATGATTTTGTGAAATCGACTCAGTCTTGCATTTTATCTATTATCCTTTCAAATTCTGAGGCCATTCTTGCACAACCTACAATGTCAATGTCAAGCATAACTGATTTGAAGGATTTACTAGTAGGCTACATGTATATGCTGAAATACTTGCGTAAGTTGTGTACGAATCAGTCATCACGGCATTTCCTAGCTGATTGATAAAAAATGTCAAATCAAAGGACTACTTTAAGTTGTCATGAATTGATATTAGCTGTCTCCCTTCTCTTAAGTACACTCCAACTTTCAATGGTATTTCCCATTAATGATATATCAGAATTCAAACGGAAATTAGTTGTAAACCAGTTGTCATACAACCGCATGGGCACAGTCATTTACATTTTCAATTATTTTCTGACACATTTAACCTTCCTCTGTCGAATATTAAAAACCACAAACCAAATCTGACAATAAGTATTAAAAAATTTTCATATCACTAGTTTTTTTCTAAATTATATGAAGAAAGGAAAAATTCCATTTAGTATTTTTGTGCAGAATTTAGTATTTTGGGGTAGAAAAGGGAACTACTTCTCGTCTTATACAGCTAATTAGCTGCTGACTACATTTTCACAGAAAATGTTTGTACTGCACATTGAATTTTTTTCTATGAACCATTGCAAGTATATTCCATGTTTTTTTTTAAAAACTGAAAAACAATCCTTGAATAAAGTCAGCGATTATTCTGTCATGATTGTAGGATGTTATCTTGTAGTAGAATGTTGTTAACACTTATTATAAAGTTAACGGTCATTCTGTAGTGATTGTAGAATGTTGTTAACACTTATTATAAAGTTAGCGGTCATTCTGTAGTGATTGTAGGATGTTGTTAACACTTAATATAAAGTTAGCGGTCATTCTGAAGTGATTGTAGAATGTTATCTTGTAGTAGAATGTTGTTAACACTTACTATAAAGTAAGCGGTCATTCTGTAGTGATTGTAGGATGTTGTTAACACTTACTATAAAGTAAGCGGTCATTCTGTAGTGATTGTAGGATGTTGTTAACACTTAATATAAAGTTAGCGGTCATTCTGAAGTGATTGTAGAATGTTATCTTGTAGTAGAATGTTGTTAACACTTACTATAAAGTAAGCGGTCATTCTGTAGTGATTGTAGGATGTTGTTAACACTTACTATAAAGTAAGCGGTCATTCTGTAGTGATTGTAGGATGTTGTTAACACTTACTATAAAGTTAGCGGTCATTCTGAAGTGATTGTAGAATGTTATCTTGTAGTAGAATGTTGTTAACACTTACTATAAAGTAAGCGGTCATTCTGTAGTGATTGTAGGATGTTGTTAACACTTAATATAAAGTTAGCGGTCATTCTGAAGTGATTGTAGAATGTTATCTTGTAGTAGAATGTTGTTAACACTTACTATAAAGTAAGCGGTCATTCTGTAGTGATTGTAGGATGTTGTTAACACTTACTATAAAGTTAGCGGTCATTCTGTAGTGATTGTAGATTGTCATCTTGTAGTAAATGTTGTTAACACTTACTATAAAGTTAGCGGTCATTCTGTAGTGATTGAAGATTGTCATCTTGTAGTAAATGTTGTTAACACTTGTTTACTGACTGTTACTGATATAAAATTTAATCATTAAAACTAGGTATTGCAACTGATTGCAACTGTAGAAGGGTGCAGTAGTTGAGAGACTATTATCCTGTCGGCGGGGCATTCTTTGTCAGACAATCAAAGCATTCCTAACCTCCGCCTTCACCAAACACATGACACGTAAACATCTGAAGCACCATCCTAAGTGTAATGTTTGTTTCGGTATAATAAAACAGTTAAATTATACCATTGAGGGAGTTAGCAAGATTCTGGTTCCTATGACCAGGCCTATTTGGGTATTTACTTCGGCTGTTGGATATTTTAGGAAATAGCACTTTTATATAGTGAAGCCATCCATTCCGTAACTATATATTACTACCCAATGCCCTAAATAAAAATGTATGCATCATTTTAGAACTGTCTTGAACTTTCAAGATATGTATGTAAGACATAATGGTGTAACATATGTAAGACATATTGGTGTTATTTGACATTTGTTTACATTGGTAAGTCATATTGATGTTATGAGACATTTTTTAGCATGGGTAAGACAAATTGGTGTTGTAAGATATTCTCTTGTTATAAGACATAGGGTAAGACATATTGGTGTCATAAAACAATTATTAACATGTGTAAGACTTAGTGTTATAAGACATTTATTTACATGTGTAGGGTGTATTGGTGTTATAAGACATTTATTTACATGTGTAAGACATATTAGTGTTATAAGACATTTATTTACATGTGTAAGGTGTATTGGTGTTATAAGACATTTATTTACATGTGTAAGATGGTGTATTGGTGTTATAAGACATTTATTTACATGTGTAAGGTGTATTGGTGTTATAAGACATTTATTTACATGTGTAAGGTGTATTGGTGTAATAAGACATTTATTTACATGTGTAAGGTGTATTGGTGTTATAAGACATTTATTTACATGTGTAAGGTGTATTGGTGTAATAAGACATTTATTTACATGTGTAAGGTGTATTGTGTTATAAGACATTTATTTACATGTGTAAGGTGTATTGGTGTAATAAGACATTTATTTACATATGTGTGTATTGATGTTATAAGGTATTTACATAAGGTGTATTGGTGTTATAAGACATTTATATACATGTGTAAGGTGTATTGGTGTTATAAGACATTTATTTACATGTGTAAGGTGTATTGATGTTTAACATGTGTAAGGGGTATTGGTGTAATAAGACATTTATTTACATGTGTAAGGTGTATTGTGTTATAAGACATTTATTTACCTGTGTTAGGTGTATTGGTGTTATATACATGTGTAAGACATTGGGTTTTTTAAGACATTTACATGTGTAAGGTGTATTGGTGTAATAAGACATTTATTTACATGTGTAAGGTGTATTGTGTTATAAGACATTTATTTACCTGTGTTAGGTGTATTGGTGTTATAAGACATTTATTTACATGTGTAAGGTGTATTGGTGTAATAAGACATTTATTTACATGTGTAAGGTGTATTGTGTTATAAGACATTTATTTACCTGTGTTAGGTGTATTGGTGTTATAAGACATTTATTTACATGTGTAATATTGATGTTATAAACATTTTATTTACATGTGTAAGGGGTATTGGTGTAATAAGACATTTATTTACATGTGTAAGGTGTATTGTGTTATAAGACATTTATTTACCTGTGTGTGTATTGGGTGTTATTGATTTATTTACATAAGGTGTATTAATAAGACATTTATTTACATGTGTAAGGTGTATTGGTGTTATAAGACATTTATTTACATGTGTAAGGTGTATTGATGTTATAAGACATTTATATACATGTGTAAGGTGTATTGGTGTAATAAGACATTTATTTACCTGTGTTAGGTGTATTGATGTTATAAGACATTTATATACATGTGTAAGGTGTTATAAGACATTTATTTACATGTGTAAGGTGTATTGGTGTTATAAGACATTTATTTACATGTGTAAGGTGTATTGGTGTTATAAGACATTTATTTACATGTGTAAGGTGTATTGGTGTTATAAGACATTTATTTACATGTGTAAGGTAATAAGTATGTGTAAGGTGTATTGTGTTATAAGACATTTATTTACCTGTGTTAGGTGTATTGGTGTTATAAGACATTTATTTACATGTGTAAGGTGTATTGTGTTATAAGACATTTATGTATGATATAATTGAGCCAGTGGCCGCCGAGAAAAGGGTCCTTACAACACAACCTATGAAATGTGAGAAAACACAGAATTCCATCATTTATTAGTTTGATAAGACATTTATCAACATTTTTCAGATCATTCACAGATTTATTGCAGCTCAAAATATCTTCTTAGATAAAGACGAAGTTTGTAGGATTGGAAACTTTTACTTTGCTGTAAAGGAAGGAGAAGATTGTACAGCTGAGTCCCTGCAGGTATGTATGTATGGCAATCTAATGAACTATTTTTATTTTATTTTTTTATTTTTTATTTTTGAAGGTATGATAAATATATATGTGTCATACTGAAGTTTTAATGACACAACAATAAATTGAAATGTATATATCATTCATAATGAAGGTTGTATGACATGTCTTGACATGCTAGTTCTCATAGCTTATACGTTCAACATTGATGAACTTAAAGTTAAATTGAACAATGTATTGTGCAACTGGATCCTGGTAAAAACCTTTGCTATAGACATTTTGATAATGATATACTTTCAGACTTCATCAGTATATATGGATACTGATGTTAGACATTATGACAATATACTTTCACAGTTTATCAGATGTGGATTCTGATGTTAGACATTATGACAACATACTTTCACGGTTTATCAGATGTGGATACTGATGTTAGACATTATGACAATATACTTTCACAGTTTATCAGATGTGGATACTGATGTTAGACATTATGACAACATACTTTCACTTCGTATCCTTAGTACCTGTATTACAGATATCACTTAATATTGTTAGTACCAGTATTACAGATATCACTTCGTATTGTTAGTACCTGTATTACAGATATCACTTCATATTGTTAGTACCAGTATTACAGATATCACTTCATATTGTTAGTAACAGTATTACAGATATCACTTAATATTATTAGTACCAGTATTACAGATATCACTTCGTATTGTTAGTACCTGTATTACAGATATCACTTCATATTGTTAGTACCAGTATTACAGGTATCACTTCGTATTTTTAGTACCAGTGTTACAGATATCTTTTCATATTGTTAGTAACGGTATTATAGATATCACTTCATATTTTTAGTACCAGTGTTACAGATATCACTTTGTATTGTTAGTACCGGTGTTACAATTTTAAGTTTGTCTATTTTTCAGGTGCCGGAAGATTTCAAACCGTGGTTGGCTATTGAATCTCGGAGAAGAAATTCATTTTCCTTCAAAAGTGACCTGTAAGTCATTTATTTATTTAACGAACACTAGGGTGCCATTCTGTTTATCTGTCTCCCAAACGGCATCCATAATAAATAAAAAGTGAATGATATCATACAAAACCACATCTATAGTGAATGATCTACAAAATCACCTCTAGAGTGAATGATATCATTAAAAACCACATCTAGAGTGAATGATATTATAAAAAACCACATCTAGAGTGAATGATATCATAAAAAACCACATTTAGAGTGAATGATATAAAAAAACACATCTAGAGTGAATAATATACAAAACCACATCTAGAGTGAATGATATCATAAAAAACCACATCTAGAGTGAATGATATCATAAAAAACAACATTTAGAGTGAATGATATCATAAAAAACCACATCTAGAGTGAATAATATACAAAACCACATCTAGAGTGATTGATCTA
The DNA here is from genome assembly GCA_030159075.1 of Atrina japonica. Classification (NCBI taxonomy): domain Eukaryota; kingdom Metazoa; phylum Mollusca; class Bivalvia; order Pterioida; family Pinnidae; genus Atrina; species Atrina japonica. Next base: position 1,095,363 of record BROG01000068.1, on the reverse strand, counting down.
AAAAATCACATCTAGAATGAATAATATATAAAACCACATCTAGAGTGAATGATATCATACAAAACCACATCTATAGTGAATGATCTACAAAATCACCTCTAGAGTGAATGATGTCATAAAAACCACATCTAGAGTTTAATAATATACAAAATCACATCTAGAATGAATAATATATAAAACCACATCTAGAATGAATAATATATAAAACCACATCTAGAGTGAAAAAAATGCAAAACCACACATAGAGTGAATGATATCATACAAAACCACATCTAGAGTGAATGATATCATACAAAACCACATCTAGAGTGAATATTATCATTCAAAACCACATCCAAGGTGAATAATATCATTCAAAACCACATCGAGAGTGAATGATATCTCTCAAAACCACATCTAAAGTGAATAATATGCAAAACCATGTCAGAGAAAAACTTGCATAATGTTTATGTATTACTTTACATAGACAAATTTTGACAGACCACATTAAGGAAAAAATACATGTAGGTTAAGTCCTTTAAATTGAATTTCTTTTGAAAAACCATTTATCTTGAGATGACACATGTCTTGTGTGATGGTACCTCTCTTGAGATGACACCTGTCTTGAGATGACACCTGTCTTGAGATGACACCTGTCTTGTGAGTTGACACCTGTCTTGTGATAGCACCTGTCTAGAGATGACACCTGTCTTGTGAGATGACACCTGTCTTGAGATTACACCTTTCTTTAGATGACACATGTCTTGAGATGACACCTGTCTTGTGATGACACCTGACTTGAGATGACACCTGTCTTGAGATTACACCTGTCTTGTGAGATGACACCTGTCTTGTGAAGGCATCTGTCTTGAGATGACACCTATCTTGAGATCACATATTTATGTGACTCTCCAGACTTACCTCTCTTTTATTTGTTAGAAACATAAAAAGTGTAAGTAATTTGTTTATTATTTTGCAGATGGTCATTTGGAGTGTTGCTATGGGAAATAACAAGTCTTGGTCAAGATTTAATTAATTCTAGTGAAGCACAAAGAGAAATTATATACCCTCCCCCTCCTGATGGATGTGATAGAAATATGTAAGTTTTTATTTTTCTGTGTTTTTACATGTGAATAGGGAAAAGGTGTGCAATTTACATTTGGGATTTTCTCTTGTGTATTGTTGTTTGACATTCCCCCAAGAACTTTTCACTTCTATGTAAAATGTAAAATGACAGAAATTTTGACCTGTGCTATGAACTGACACCAAATCAATCTCATAAGAAAGAGCTATTACTTTTATTTTTCTCTCGATGACGTTACAGTCACTACCAATTGAAAAAGTACTCTATTAAAGAGACGGTAGTGACCAATAGACCATCTTTAGTGGTTAACATCTAATTTAAAGAGACATTACTCATTAGTGATCCAGAGACCATCTATAGTGGTTTACATCTAATTTAAAGAGACAGTAGCGACCACTAGAACACCTTTCATGGTTTATGTTTAATTTAAAGAGACAATAGCAACCACTAGACCATCTTTAGTAGTTTACATCTAATTTAAAGAGACAGTAGCAACCACTAGAACACATTTAGTGGTTTACATCAAATTTAAAGAGACAATAGCAACCACTAGACCATCTTTAGTGGTTTACATTTAATTTAAAAAAAGAGTAGCAACAACTAGACCACATTTAGTGGTTTACATCTAATTTAAAGAGTTAAATTAAGATCACATGAATGAGGAATGATGCAACTTCTATGTTAAACTTCACAGATAGATCTTTCCAATACACAGTACTTAAGGGAAACTTGACCAAAACTTATTTGCATATTAATGGTGCGCAAGAATTGTTAACAGTCCAGTCTATTGCTTTGAATGTCATTTCTATCACAAGAGTATAAAAATTGAAAAGTAACATGCTAAAGCAAATTTTTGTATCTCAAATTCATAAAGGATGCCAAACTGACCTTTAATAGCATATATTTCAACAACTCTTGTAGACCTATATTTTTCAGCGAATTGTTACTATATTTTCGTCATTTTAAAAAGCATAAATATACGAATAAAAGTGTGATTTGGAAATTTCAATCTTGAAGTTGAGTTTATGTTGCTGAAATGCACATACATGTGTAATTTCCCGTCAATATAATGTGTCATTAACACCATTCTGCAAAATGTGCTTTGACTTGTTCCAAATAAACAACTTACCATAACATAACTGCATTGATGTTCTATCAACTCCTTGAAATGACATCAATATTGCTGAAATTTGTATATACATCAAAGAAGTGTTAATAATACCCGAATAATGCCAAATTGTATGCTGGTAATCTCATTACTAATGCATCATGAATGTGTTCTGAGATTTGCTGTCACAGCTCATAAAAATGACCCAGATATGTGATTGACTTACATTGCAAGTGCAGTATATCTTTTAATTCACCCCAACAAATGAATTCACCTCAATAACTTATTCTGGACTTGTTATGATTAGCCTGAACATGTTTTCTATTCGTCTTTCTCGCAGAATCAGTGAGAGTATGTTTTTGACCATGTGCTTACTTTCCTCTATCCACCATATTCTCATTTGTAAACAAATGACAATTGGTTGATGAGTACTGCCCAACTAGGGTTAACATAGGTCATATGAATAGATATGAATAGGATGGACTTTACAATCGAATCTTTGTCTACCAGATTGCATTTCATTTCAAGTGAAAAACATTAAAAAATATTTTTTTAATACCAAAAAATAAAACCCCCAGTTAGAATTTGATTTTTTAATATATAAACATATAAGTGTTTAACAGAGAGTAGCTACAATTTTCAGTAAAATAAGATTTTACAAATTGGCATTTTTATATAAAATCTTATTTTAGTGAAAATTGTAGCAGCTAGCTACTTTCTATTCAGCACTTGCAAGTTTAAAAGAAAATTATAGATTTACCAATCTTATATACCAGACATGGAATATTGTGACTTTTTTATTTATTGTAGTGTAAAAGGTAACTACTCTCCATTGGTTTATGATATTTATTTGTACACACAATGTTTCCAGAATGGTGACAATCTGCAATACAATTACAGTTATATGTACAACTATATTGATGATTTATAATGTCAACATCATGTGACATGTAACATACCCTTAATGGCCTTATTATATATACATGTATATATCCATTGGATTTGGAAATAATGGGTATTATACCCATGTGCTTATAAAGTTATCTGTAGCACTGCCCTTTTAATATTATATATATATATGCATTATAAAGGAAAGTATCCGATATAAAAAAATCAAGTGATGATAATTTCAATTCATTTGTATCATGATTAGTAGAAGGTATACATAGAAATATCCTTTAATATCATTATGATACATATTTTAATCAACACAAATATACAATTATATTTTATATATACTCATTCAAATATCTTTAGAAATATAGTTTGACAAGCTCTAAATTAGTAAATAAGGAGATCACAGGCAATCAGCATCTGTGGAGGGGGATAAGTCTATACCTTATTTCCTAAACAATGAATAACCTAGATAGATGTGTATGTGATGTAAGAAGGTCAAGGTAAAACTGTTTATTGCATGCAATTGTCTAAAATTGTAACAACAATACTAAAAGTATATATCTGTTATATTCACATGATTTATATGGTATGCATTCATAAAATTTATTTTTTATAAGCAATTCTCAAGAGTATTATTCTGGATATACAATAAAATTGTGAACGGAATTACAATACAAATTTTGGACGCTTCATATGCATAAAAGACAGAATAATTGAAAAATCCCAAAGTACTTACTGACTATATAGAACCTTTAAACAATAATTGGAACCTCAAATTAATTCTTATAAGGTCTATTTTTTTCAATCTTCTCATCTTCAGCTGTACATGTCTTTTGTGTGTGAGTACATATACTGAAATGGCGGTTGTGAATAGTTCAACAGAATAGAGAAAAAATAATTATTCCAAAAATTGAAAATTTATTATGGTATACACATATGGTAACATATCAAATTCTATGAATTATTTTTAAACTTTTTTTTCTGTAAACTGTAAATAATTTATCAAACATTATTATCATAATTAACACATTGATACCAAACAGGTATTTAACACCTGTAGTTAAATAATTTAAATGTTACTTAAGTAGATCGGTGTACATGATTTTTACATAACGAGATTCCACTCTAGAATGTAGATAACAAGTTAGGTAAAATGCAGAGTTTGAAATTAATTTTTTATAAAGAATGAGAAAACTGTTGATTTAGATTTTTGTGTATTTCCTTGTTTATTTATAGTTTGAGATTAATGGAGTCATGTTGGAGAGCTTCACCCTCATCCCGACCCTGTGCTCAGGAATTGTTCAACAGAATATCAGCAATAAAGTACAAAAACAAGGTAATTGTTTATCTGTTTAAATATCTAACAACATGGCTGACTTTGTCCTTTTATTTGTGGATATAGATATCACATGCATTCTTTTTATAACTCTTCTCAAAGTTTTATAAAAGTAGATGAGTTTTTCAGTGGAAATTTTTTTTTTACGATGTTAGGTCATCTAAGGCACTTGGGTACTCTGTTGCAATCTGTGTGCATATCAGATACTGTGTGTGTGTCAGATACTGTGTATGTGTCAGATACTGTGTGTGTGTCAGATGTGTTTGTGTCAGATACTGTGTGTGTGTCAGATACTGTGTATGTGTCAGATACTGTGTGTGTGTCAGATACTGTGTGTATGTTAGATACTGTGTGTGTCAGATACTGTGTGTATGTCAGATACTGTGTGTGTGTCAGATACTCTGTGTGTGTCAGATACTCTGTGTGTGTCAGATACTGTGTATGTGTCAGATACTGTGTATGTGTCAGATACTGTGTGTCAGATACTGTGTGTATGTCAGATATTGTGTGTATGTCAGTTACTGTGTGTATGTCAGATACTGTGTGTGTCAGATACTGTGTGTATGTTAGATACTGTGTGTGTGTCGGATACTGTGTGTATGTCAGATACTGTGTGTGTGTCAGATACTGTGTGTATGTTAGATACTCTGTGTGTGTCAGATACTGTGTATGTGTCAGATACTGTGTATGTGTCAGATACTGTGTATGTGTCAGATACTGTGTGTATGTCAGATACTGTGTATGTGTCAGATATTGTGTGTATATTAGATACTCTGTGTGTGTCAGATACTGTGTATGTGTCAGATACTGTGTGTGTCAGATACTGTGTATGTGTCAGATACTGTTTGTTTATCAGATACTGTTTGTGTCAGATACTGTGTGTGTGTATGTGTCAGATACTGTGTATGTGTCAGATACTGTGTATGTGTCAGATACTGTGTGTGTGTCAGATACTGTGTATGTGTCAGATACTGTGTGTCAGATACTGTGTATGTGTCAGATACTGTTTGTTTATCAGATACTGTGTGTGTCAGATACTGTGTATGTGTCAGATACTCTGTGTATGTCAGATACTGTGTGTCGGATACTGTGTGTGTGTCAGATACTGTGTGTATGTCAGATACTGTGTGTCGGATACTGTGTGTGTGTCAGATACTGTGTATGTGTCAGATACTGTGTGTCGGATACCGTGTTTGTGTCAGATACTGTGTGTATGTCAGATACTCTGTGTGTGTGTCAGATACTGTGTGTGTGTGTCAGATACTGTGTATGTGTCAGATACTGTGTATCGGATACTGTGTGTGTCAGATACTGTGTGTATGTCAGATACTGTGTGTATGTCAGATACTGTGTGTATGTCAGATACTGTGTGTGTGTCAGATACTGTGTGTATGTTAGATACTCTGTGTGTGTCGGATACTGTGTGTATGTCAGATACTGTGTATATGTCAGATACTGTGTGTGTGTGTCAGATACTGTGTGTATGTTAGATACTCTGTGTGTGTCAGATACTGTGTGTATGTCAGATACTGTGTATGTGTCAGATACTGTGTATGTGTCGTATGTGTCAGATACTGTGTGTCGGATACTGTGTGTATGTCAGATACTGTGTGTATGTCAGATACTGTGTGTATGTCAGATACTGTGTGTGTGTGTCAGATACTGTGTGTATGTTAGATACTGTGTGTGTCAGATACTGTGTGTATGTCAGATACTGTGTGTGTGTCAGATACTGTGTGTATGTTAGATACTCTGTGTGTGTCAGATACTGTGTGTATGTTAGATACTCTGTGTGTGTCAGATACTGTGTTTGTGTCAGATACTGTGTATGTCAGATATGTGTGTCAGATATGTGTGTTCAGATATTGTGTGTCGGATACTGTGTGTCAGATAGTGTGTGTATGTCAGATACTGTGTGTATGTCAGATACTGTGTGTATGTCAGATACTGTGTGTGTGTGTCAGATACTGTGTGTATGTTAGATACTCTGTGTGTATGTTAGATACTCTGTGTGTGTGTCAGATACTGTGTATGTGTCAGATACTGTGTGTGTGTCAGATACTGTGTGTCGGATACTGTGTATGTGTCAGATACTGTGTATGTGTCAGATACTGTTTGTTTATCAGATACTGTGTGTGTGTCAGATACTGTGTATGTGTCAGATACTGTGTGTATGTCAGATACTGTGTGTGTGTCAGATACTGTGTGTATGTCAGATACTGTGTGTCGGATACTGTGTGTGTGTCAGATACTGTGTATGTGTCAGATACTGTGTGTCGGATACCATGTTTGTGTCAGATACTGTGTGTATGTCAGATACTGTGTGTATGTCAGATACTGTGTGTGTGTGTCAGATACTGTGTGTATATCAGATACAGTGTGTGCATGCATGTGTGTGTTTTTAACCCAGGATAAAAGAATATCAGCATCTGATATGGATTTACAGAACAGTATATTAAATTGCCTTGTAGAAGTTTGTCCTATTTTAATTTAATGAAGGAGTAGAACCTACAACACACAAAGCAACGCAGAAGCAAATATGCAGCAGTCATATAAAAGCTACTAAGTAACTTAATTAAGAATACGATACAAACACTGAAATTCCAAGGAATTATAAGGTTCTTTGTCCTCTGCTTTTAATAGTAAGTTACATTCCCACTTGACGAGTTTGTCAGTGGACAGAGCTAGGTGCATTTATCATTATTTTACATCCCCTGTCAGCTATAGTCATTTTTGCCCCCCTCCCAATTCTTGCTTAGGCAGGAAGAGGATTAATTTTCTTTCCTCATTCATATAAAGTTAGTCACCAACATATAGCTGAAAAATTGCTGAGTTTAGCATTCCAACTAGCAAGATTAGCGTAAAGAGAAGTACTGCTATGTCCTACTGTTTAGATTAACATAAACAATAGTACTGCTATATCCTACTGTTTAGTTTAACATAAACAATAGTACTGTTATATCCTACTGTTTAGTTTAACATAAACAATAGTACTGCTATATCCTACTGTTTAGTTTAACATAAACAATAGTACTGCTATATTCCACTGTTTAGTTTAACATAAACAATAGTACTTGTTTTATTTCTATTTTAGGTGCTAGATACAGAAGAAGTGGAAATTTTTACAACTGTGGTCTGATTTGTTTTATATTTTATGTAACTCCTTTCTAAGCATTATAAGCCTCAGGTTACAACGACAGTACATTGTCAAAGTAATGAATTATGTCCCAAGATAATTAGTTTATATTAATTATTTTAAAAGCATTACTTTTTTATGACTTGAGATGTTTACCATAAACAGAACAGAGGTATTAATGATATTGTAATTTTGTAAACTTTTATATTTTGATATAATTATGAAGTGGGTGTTTACCTGTCCTGGGAGATCATCACTATAATAGCCACCTGTATTGATAGACTGCTTTCTTAAAAATACTGTATTTACAATATAGACATAATCAGAGTTAAAGCATGGTTGTGAAGTCATTTGTATTGTAAATATAATGACATCTGAATGATTTGTTATTTTACATATTGTATAGATAAAAATATTGACTATAATGTCACTTTCCCAACATATGACACTATAGGCAAATGTCATGTGACATACGGATGTCAGCAATGGTACATGGATGACTACTATATGTGTTATTTTGTATAATTACATATCTACTCAAGCAGTCAAGTTTTATATTTTATTACATTTTTTATTGTTAGACATTTGTTGAATCACATCACAGCTATGTAAGTTTATCTTTATTGTATCCAAGCTACAGTCATGGGACATATATATTTGTCACTTATGATATTTTCTTCTTTGTTTTATATAAAACCAAAAAATTTTAAATTCTGAAAAAATCCACAAATCATACCAGAATTTGACAAATTTGTACAAATTTATAGTAGGATAATTTTATATTTCTAAAATATATGCATTTTTAAATTATCATGTTTATTTACAGAAATGTCAGTATTTTTTCTCATGCAATTATTTTATAAATTCCGTAATTATTCTTTCAGTCTAATAAAATATGTCAAAATTTAAATGAAATAGTTTCATCCTCCACAGAATCATTATTTTCTCAAAATAAACAAAGTGTATATCTAAATTTCCAAAAGATTAAAAAAATGTATTCAATTTCTTTCATGTAAAAATAAAATATTTGAAATATTGCTTAAATTAGTGTATTTTGTGGGCATTTAAAAATTGTTGGTTTTATATAAAACAAAGAAGAAAATAACATAAGTGAGGAATATATACGTCCCATGACTGTAAATAGTTGCTCAAATATTTACAAATGCCCAATATTTGATTACAAAATTACCATTTGAATATTTGGTCACATGTCCAGCACTGGTATGTTATTCAGTGTTGTATCATTTTGCTGCCACTAATTTACAATATATGTTGGGTACAGGAAAATTCTCCTGTATGTTACCATGGCTACTCTATCAAAGATTGTCAGGTAGTTAGGTCAAAATGACATTTTTGTATTAACTTATCTTCATTACATTTTGGGTTGTGAAATATAAGGATGTATCAGTTAAATAAGTTTGTTATTTTTTATTTGGGACTTTGTTTTATGAGAATTTTTTTTATGAAAAATGTCATGAATAGAATATTTGCCAATTTTTGATGAATAACATTTTTATTTGATCTTGTGAAGCAGAAGAATACATATCTAATACAAGTGAGTATTGATTGATTTTTGTCATTTGCATCAACTCTAACTGCATCATCATAAAACCACGGTCTGGAATCGTTATGCTCTTTTGTACCAATGATCTCATGCGACCAAAACCTCTTGTACATATTTTTATTATTCATGAAGCCTCAGTAAATGTGAGTAAATGGTGCTTGCATTCGTCAACCAATCAAATTGAGATTTTTAAAAAATTTTAGAAATGTGTTGGATCAACAGACTATGTGATAACTTTCATTGCCGATCACAGTTACTGTGATAAATTACTTTGATAAATTGGACAACACCTACTTCTTATCAATATTCATTAGCTACGAGATGTTTCAGTTACATGAGACCAGGGGTAGGAAAGAGCATAGCGATTCTGGACCATGGTTTTAAGATGATACTCTTATTGTAACTCTTGATAGATCCATATGATATTATGTTACGGTATATGATTACTGAGTATAGCATCATACTGGTATTCAATATGGTATTGATAAATGGATCCTTATCTTGAGGAAATGGGTATAGTATGAAACCAAAAGAAAAATCAGTGAACACCCTTTTAAAGGACTAATCAGTCCTTAAATAACATTTTCATGTCATGAAATGACATTGAATGCAATTGAAAGATAAACAGATATCTGTAATTCAAAAATGTTTGCACTTGTTCCCATGTGACTTTTAAAGTTCTTCCCATGACTTATGTATTTGTTCCCATTTGACATTCAGTGTCTCTTCTATTGTCATTCCCATTTGCCTTTTAATGTCATACTGGTGTTATTTCTACATTTATTTCCATGTGATGTTTCCAGTTATCCCCAAGTGACTTCTTAAGTTATTCCCAAATTACTTCTTCAATAATTCCCATGTGAAATGTATTGTCATCCCATGTGACTTGTGCTTCTTCCCAAGTGATTTATACAGTATTTCCTAGTTTACTTCTCTATTAATTCCCATGTGACTTCAGTTATTATCATGTCATTCCATGTGACATCTTCAACTCTCACATGACTTCTACTGTGATTCCTATAAGATTCATTCCTATAAGATGTTTTGTTTTTCCTTTGTGACTTTGAGTTATTCTCACATGACTTCTACAATCATTCCCATGTGATGATTTTCCTTTCTGACTTTGAGAGATATTCTCACATGACTTCTACAGTCATTCCCACGTGATGATTTTCCTTTCTGACTTTGTAGTTATTCTCACATGACTTCTACAGTCATTCCCACGTGATGATTTTCCTTTCTGACTTTGACAGATATTCTCACATGACTTCTACAGTCATTCCCACGTGATGATTTTCCTTTCTGACTTTGACAGATATTCTCACATGACTTCTACAGTCATTCCCATGTGATGTTTAATGATTTTACTTTGTGACTGTGACAGTTATTTTTCACATGTCTTCATGACAGTTATTTCCATGTGATGTCTACAGTCATTTCCATGTTACTTGCCAATTATATGCCAATCAATATCAAGTATTGAAATATCACATGTGTATTGAAACAGTCATCTTAAGCAATATTTAAGAATCACTTATCAAATCTTGTAGTCTTATGTCTGTCTGTATGAAGGTTGTGGTAGTAATTAATTGACATGAGATGGATAATATTGTGATGTACAATACACACAAACTCTATAACAGTAACACAGTCATATAAACATCACACGAATACAATCTCACAAACATTATCATAGTAAGTCACAGACAGTCACACTTACACTATTATACAAACACTATTACACTAACACTCACACTAACACTCGCACAAATACTATAACACACAATCATACAAACACTATTACACTATCACACTAACACTACACTACCACACAAACACTATCACACTATCTCACTACACTACCACATAAACACTATAACACTAACAATGCACTACCACGCAAACACTATCACACTAACACTGTCATACAAATACTATAACACACAATCATACAAACACTATCACACTAACACTACACTACCACATAAACACTATCACTAACACTCACACTGTCACACAAATACTATAACACACAATCATACAAACACTATCACACTAACACTACACTACCACATAAACACTATCACTCTAACACTCACACTGTCACACAAATACTATAACACACAATCATACAAACACTATCACACTACACTATCATGCTTACACTAACACTATTACACTAAAACTCACACTAACACTATCACACTAACTTTACCATTCTCTGTGGTAAGACATTTTAAGTGATTTATTCCATATATAGTTTTTGATGTAAGGTATGCCAACTACCCATAACAAAGACATTCTTACAGAAGAACTAATTGTAATGTTGAAAGAGAATATGAATGCTGTTAAAAGGTTCAACAGATGTGAATGTGTTTTTATGCATATTTGTACTTTTTTTGTCTCAGCATTATATTATGTATATTATTTTGTTTGTTCACAGTTAAGTAATGTCTTTGCTGTAAACATGATCTTTTAGTTTAAAGTTACAACTACTACTGATGAATTGACTGGACTGCTATGTGTTCCATTGTTATAGCGCTTTACAATTATTTACAGTAGGTTGGTACATGATTAAGAGTTATTTTGTTAGACTTCTTATATTTGCATCTTGTGGATATTGTTTCATTGCAACAACATTTTTCTTGAAATGTTTACAAAAAACTCTGATTTGCTAGTATACACAGTATTATAACAAATGGACAAATCAAATGGTGCCTTTATGTAGTGTTTTAGTATAATTATAGTAATTTACGATTACTTAAGTGGTTTATGATTATTATTGTGATTTATTATTATCATTAGGGCTGTGTATTGATTGAATTTTTTTTTTTTTTCAATGCACAATATGTATTGATGTATTGGTCAAGTCTCAAAAAACAACAACTTAAGTTTAATTTAAATTTAATCAAGTTTAATTTACATCTTCTGTGTTAAAATTCTCTATATTTGTGTTTTCTGAAATCATTACCAAACATAGGCAGAACTTTCTGCCCCAATTTTAAGCGATTTTTTTATGGTAAAATAAGGGGCAGAAGTCGTCCCATATACTTTCTTCGTAGCAAGATGCTGATTGGTTGATCATAATGAAACAATGAATATGCATTTGTGATCATCCAATCAGCGAACGTCTTGCATTTTCTTATGTTAAAAATGGAGACAGACCACGTGAATACAAAAAACGATGGGTCTCATAGATATAGAATTATGTCATGTCATAACTTAGTGACGATGGATTTATGAATCTAAAAGATCAAGTAAGCATATCAACAAATATCAGATGTCAGTGATAAGAAATAGATGATTAAAATGATCACTAAAGTGCTGTGAAAATGTCACAGCATCTTGCTATGAAGAAAGTATATGGGAGGACTTCTGCCCCTGATTTTACCACACAAAAAAAATTGCTTAAAATTGGGGTAGAAAATTCGGCCTGACCTCAGAGGTGACATGGCCGTGGGATGTATACATGGGCTCTATTTTGATCCGTTTCACACAGATGCTTAACAAATTCAATGCGATTTTCATGTTAAAGGCCTATAGTAAGACTGTCCTGTGTACCGATATGGACAATTTTGTGTATCAATATATTGAAAGGACTAGTGATACCGGTATGAACCGATATATCGGTATATTGAATCACCCCTAATTATTATAGTAGTTTATGATTTTTATAGTAATTTACGATTAATATACTGATTTTCGATTATTATAAAGATTCACAATCATTAATGAACCAACAATTTCTCAATGCATATCCTTTAATCATCTTCATATTTTACCAAAATTTTCTATTTACTTATTTTAATATAAGGTATACCATGTCCTTTTATATTTTATTTGTTATTTGAAAATGTTGTAAATCCTCAACTTTGTGATACATTCTCAACAAGGCAAAGGTCCCTGATTAGGCCACCTTAATGACTTACTAAAACTATAGGCAGGATATTTCTGTACACTACTGCAGTCATGTAATTAACCCTGACATTTCTAGGGGATAAGATCCTGGAATGCCAATCTCCAGGCTTTCAAGAATTTTATCTCTCAAATTGGAATTCTGTTGCCACCGAGGGGTTGGTTTTCTCCCATCATGTTAATTTTAACAATTTGTAAAGAAATACATCTAGTTAACACTTAGTTAAAGACCTTGAAAGATGACCTTAAAGGTAGTTGTGTTTGTGCATCTAATTTACTGTTTGTTAATACACTTAAGGTTGACAAGGAAATCTTCCCTAAAACTAAAGAGGGATAAATCTGTTAGTGATGGGAAAATAGATAATTATGGTTTTAGTAAGCAGGTGCTCTAAATGTGAGGTGGTGATTAGGTTCTACTGTACATGCCAATCTTATACTATACATAATATTGTCTTTGTACGGTACATCATTTTATTTTAATCTGTTGTATATATTTATATACTGTACAGAACATTATTGTAACTAAAGCTATTGTTTGGATTTATAAAGTTTACACAGGAATATATATCTGGTCATAGTGTATACCATCTATATACTGTATATAAGTGTTGTATTATAGCAATATACTGTATATAAGTGTTGTATTATAGCAATATACTGTATACAGGTGTTGTATTATAGCAATATACTGTATACAAGTGTTGTATTATAGCAATATACTGTATACAAGTGTTGTATTATAGCAATATACTGTATACAAGTGTTGTATTATAGCAATATACTGTATACAAGTGTTGTATTATAGCAATATATTCTATACAGGTGTTGTATTATATCAATATACTCTATACAAGTGTTATACCGTATTCGGCCGTGTATAATCCGCACTCTTTTCACTCTAAAATTTGTCTCAGGCAGGGGGGTGCGGATAATACAGTACTACAGAATCTTAGGACATTTTTTCCGCAGGAACTACTGCATGAGATTCGATGTGGGTGGTAAGCCTGACAAAGTTTTTTCGTAATAACGATGTATGAGTCAATGTATATCATCATTATTCCATTGTTAATATTATCATTGCTTTTGTATGCGTCTACATTGACGGTGAATAAATCAATAAATGAATCTTCTTGTCTTTTATTTTTGTGTGTTTCAGTTTACAAATAGGCTAGACTACACAGGCACTTGTGTAATGCAATCCCTTGATCCAGGGTGTTGTAATCGGTGGATTGCATAACGCAAGTGCCTGTGCAAAGCTAGCCTAGTTGCGATGTTTGGTGAGGAAACAGAATAGGACTGTACCTGTTGCTTATCTTCATCATGAAGTTTTTTGTTATTATTGAAAAATAGAACAATCTCAACAAGAATGCTAAAAATAATTATTTCACGCTGGTGAACGACGAAGCGAACAGCCATGTTGTCACTGTAAATGAGGGGGCTAACTGGAACAGCAAATATGTAGTATCTTGTAGTTTCGTATTTTCCCATTTATATCATATTATGCAGTTTTGCGTTGTTTGTTTTGAGATAATGACTATACATTAATAAATAAAACAATGTTTTCTGGGTGTTTTGTTCTGTGGAGGAATGTTATTTTACACAATTCGTACAAAAGGTATATATACCGGTAACTCTCTTAGTACAGTGTAGTGCTAAGTTACGGAACATGCCAATTATACAGGTAAATACGATGATTTAATTTTAAATTGAAAGCATGATAAAAGGTGTAAAATAACACAATGCCACACCAAGGTAATTATTGTTTGTTGTATATGTCTCCATTCATAATCAATGACGCGTGTAACAGACGACAGTATACAGGAATCTGTAAATACATCCCTTTGTTTCAATAATTACGCTATACACGCGTATATGTATAATAACATTATAATGTATACAACCGTTGTATTATAAAATGTATTATATACATGTACATATCTAGTCATTGTAGTTGATATATCTTGTTTCTACCACAACTTGTGTTGTTATACCACTCTCAAGCGGTGGTATAAACGAAGCTGCAGTTAGTTAACATTTACAAATAACCAACAGGGCTGTTTAAGTGACGTCACAAATACTAAATGATGTCATCGCCAATCTTCAGATGAATGAAGAGATTGAAGTGATGTACAAGTTTGATGCGATCATGAGAGTCCAAATCCATTAGTGTCTAGACGTGATGTAGGCTAATAATCCATTCCACCAGTCAGAAGCTTTTCAGTTATGGTAGAAACAGATTAAACAACTTGTGTAAGTTGATTATCATGTTTATCTAACTTTCGTTAGTTAATTTTCAAAATTTGGAATTTCATATTTTGAAAATTAACTAACTCGCGTTAGATAAACATGATAATCAACTAACACATTGTTTAATCACAATTTATCACCGTTTATTTACTAAAATATTCAAAGATGCATTTTTTTTTTTAATTTTCCCCTTTTTTACTACCTAGATCGATATACAGTGACAAAGAAGAGGTATACATTGTACACGGGCATTAGAATTCTTAAATTTGTATATATTTTGTGAAAATCGCTTGAGAAACTTAGGTTTGGCACAACCTTACTACAGTAAAACCTGCTATAGCTGCCACCTCTATATACGGATTACCTGTTTATAAAGGCCAGTTTTTCAAGTCCCTTGACTGCATACTTCAACTAAATTGAACCTGTGTATAAGGGTCACCTGCACATAAAGGTCAATATTTTCTGGTCCCTATATACAGATTTAACTGTATTTGTATATGAATACCACAATGGACCTGACCAAAACTGCAAAATATATAGGAATTTAAAATTTGTATGCCACAGGTAGTTAAAGTAGTAAAAACTAAAATATTTTTTTTCGTAAACACAGCTAATGCCCCTTTAATTAAACATGAAAAGATTGTTTAGCTAAATGAAACAGAATTAAAATTTTATTGACAAAAATTGAAAAATCGTATAATATGAATTATAAATCAAATATACGAGTGACATGAAACATATGAATTATAAATCAAATATATTTAGCAATTCAATAGTTCTAAACTTAAGTTAAGTTTTATCAGTATTATAACTTTTTTTCCTTCTAACTTTTATATTTCAAAATATTAAGTTGAATGTTGTGAATCTATCTTTATTTTTTATCATGCACAAATGATATATTTTCCATTATTTAGTTAAAGCATGTTAATATTATCATTTTATATACATTGTAGTTATATCTTCTGATATAAGAAATCATTGTACTGCCCGTTTTTTTTTTAGATATCCTGAATACAAGATAACTGAAACATTATGGTGAACAATCTGAATAGTTGTTCTGAAAACTTACTGTACAAATACTTCAATCATTTCAGATTTTTATTGTCTTACATCCATGTCATTTGTATACCAAATTTGTGGCACTTCACAGGACGAGTCCAAATTCCGATCTGTCAAAGTTGAACGGTCAGTCCTGAATTTTATGGATAGAAAAATATGTTAACATTAAGCGCCAAGGGTGCTACAAAAATCAGGGAAAAGGGGGTAAAGTTGTTGAAGTTATTATCGAGGACACTTATCAAGATAATTGTGTTGCTTTGGGCCTATAGATAAACTGTTACGTACAGTTTTTCATGGTCCACATCTCCTTGTCAACCAGCTCGAAAAGATTCTGGGTTTATGTACGAAAGAGGGTGGGGCGCTTATAGGGACATGGGTGCTTAATGGGTCGAATACTGTATCTCAAATCCTGTTTTATTTTTTATTTACTCATATTCTATCCTGGTGTTATCCAGTATACAATAAAGACATTTCATGCAATAATGGCAACAAATCATGACTTGTGGTATCGGATTTATTCTGTACAGACTTTACTGTTGTACAAAATGTATTATACAGTGTTAATAATCACACTCACAATATAGATTACAGTGGCGCCGTTTATATCTCAAATGTAAAAAAAAAATTACTTTTACATACAGCATATTTAAAAATTGATTTTTCAGCCAATCTCTGACCTATTCATATTTTAATCGTTTTTCCTCATGAAATGATTTCTGTTTACTGAATATCGGTAAGTATTTCTGTATTCACCTGTGATACATACACTATTAAATATCTGGTTTTTTTATTCTGTTGCTGTCATTTGATATTTTTGAGGAATCTTTTCTATTCATCTTTGCATGGTCATTCTGTATTGTTATATATTTTGATTTATATTTTTAAAGTATTGTTTTCTACTTTCTTCCATTAATGTACTTAATGTATAACATTGTATTATTTCACATTGCTGATAAATGTACTGAAATGTCATAAGAGTTTGTATATTCTAAATCATTATTGTTGCTCTACTATTTGTCCTTCAGAAGTACGCTTTTTGTATATTTTATATGTAACTCAGAAAATTCTGACGAATAGTCTGGAGTCATTTTTATACTTTTGTTACTCGGATATAAAATTAAGTGAATGACAGCTGTCCATCATCATTTTTATTGTCTTCTTGTTTTACATGTTTAAAACGTGAAATATTCTTCTTATCAAGTAATAATTCAGAGAGAATCACAAACATTTGCATTGTGAAGTAACAAAAACCAAATAAATTGTTCTGTTTTTAAACTGTTAATCCCTACCATGACTGAAGTATTGACTTGTATGAAATTTTGTGTAAGACCGAGTAGTCCAGCACAATCATAGCTGCTGGTACTGAACTTTTATATAATGATACAACTCCTGTCAGTTTGATATTAAACATATATTTGTAAGTGCCTGTTAAAATACGTCTGGCTGCAAGCACCTGTGGTCAGTGTTAACATTGTTGTGTAGTGCATTCCAGTATGACATTTCCTCAAATAAAAACAGCTCATGTGCTGTAGGCCTATATTTTGTTAATAATTTATGGTAATAAAACTTTTAAAAAGAAATCATTGTTTTTTATATTTATAAATATTGAAATTTTAGATCACCTGAGTTTTTCAGGTAATCTGCTTTGTGCTTTCATGTATAAACTTCAGAGCATTTTTCATTTCATAGTAAGAACCACTGGTCAAAGTCTTGTCAAATTTGGTAAACTTTGTTGGAGTGGTATTTTATGTAACATTCAACAGTTTTTCAGTTGAATGGTGGTGGTCAGTTTTTAATGATGGAGGAGAGAACACCGTTACTATGTACCCAGGCCGAGACCAACAGTCTTCTGCAAGAAAACTGGCAAACTTTCTCACAAAGTTGGCTTAGGTTTCAATGGAACTTGAAGCCACGCTAACTAGAGATAAGACCTGGTGGTCCAAAGTATGATGATCTAACTACTCCATTTCTGGTTATATTTTTATATCTTGAACTGCCACAAATCTCAGGATTTTCCCATCCAATCATAATACAAAGCATGTTTTGGTCATAAGTCATTTGAAGAACAGAAAAGTACAAGTTACATTGTAATCAGAGGGATATCTTCAACAATAGATCCTTTGAAGATAGCTGTGTTCGTACTAATCTCATCTGTGCAAAAACATTTGTTCAAGAAGTTTTGTGCTCAAAACATTTCATACCGAAGTAAAAAAGTACACAGGTGAAATTAGTAGTTATCGTTATCGTGAAAGGGTTTATGAACACATCCTGTATTAACAAACGTATATGAACGTTTCCTCTTTTCATTTAGATTCTATTTCAAGTGATGACCCTGAAATCAAAATTTTAATGTGGATTGTGCAAGACAAATCTAAGACTATAATATGATAGGAAACCATTGTTCCAAAACCGTTTCTTGCTTGTTCATACTAATAACACACTCTGCTTTCAGTGTTTCCATTAATGCACAAATTTGCAAAATTTGACCTCTGAATTAAAACTTTCATGCATAAAATAATTTTAATGGGTCAATTTGATGCACTGCCTATTATCAGTTGAAACGACACTGGATTTAAATTTCTTGTAAAGAAATAACCATAACTGTGTTTCAGTCACAAATTTCGAGCGGATATGTAGGTATGTTCGTACTAAAAGGCCTTGTGTCATGCTTTATCTCCTGTTTTAAACCACGCAAGTCTTTCATCCAACAAGATTGCATATTGTAATGCAATCTACTTTCAACCAATCATGTTGTGGTCAGGTCAGGTCACAGTGACAGTATTGACAACTGACACTGTACCAGTAAGCAGAGAGAAATCGTGGTTTGAAATCGATGATAATTTGATGACTTGTAACATTTGTACTCAAGTTAACTTGTAAAGGGGGTCCAATAATTTGATTAAAACAGTATTCAAAACTTGCTGTTGTTCTTTTAATGTGTATACTTTACACTTTACAAACACTGACCCTCAGAAAATTTCTTTGACTGACAAGAGGTAAAGGCTCAACTGACTCTTAACTAGAAAAGCCACTGGAAATCTGGCTTTGTTAAACAGAAGTCATGACTTTTCAAGTTTTGTAAAATATCTTTCAAATGTTTAAACAGCATTTTACACTCCACTCAACAATTATGCATTTGTATGATGACCAACTCTTGTGCAGACTAAGAGGCGACATGATCAAAACATACAAGATCCCCAACAAGTACATAATGAAAAAGCATCAATCAGTATTTTCATACTGAGTAGTGGTTCAACAACTAGAGGGCATTCACTGAAATTAATTAAAAACAAAAGTAAACAATATCAGAAGTTTTATTTTACCAACAGTGTTGTGGAAAACTGGAATAGTGAGGCAATGGTAACAGCAGAAAATGTTGAAACATTTAAATGTGGACTAAGTATTGGATTGATCATCCTATGATATTTAACTTTACTGCTGAATACAACCTCATGACATGAAGTAGAAAAGAGAACACAATCAGAGATAGTGACAATGAACTAGAGCCAAATATAGACGACCAAGTTGATCTCTTAACAAAAATACACTTAGGTTATGGTTAGTAATTTCCTGGTTACAATGAACCAGGAAAAAGACCAACGAGCCCCTGCAAGTAAACTGGTACCCATGTGAAATTTACAGATATGAAAAGAAACTTGCCTCAAGATTTTGAAAATTTAGACACTACTTGCCTCAAGATTTTGAAAATTAAGACACTTCATGCATGTTATATTACCAGAGGCAAAGATGAGGAAAATGTTAAACTCTTCTAGTGCACTAGAGGTTCAAGTGGTTCAAATTTGTTAAAGAAAATTCTGAAATGTTAATTCAACCATGACAGCAATTTCAGAGCAAACTATACAATTTAGGGCTGTCATTGATGAGAAATTAGATATCGATATATTGATAAGTAAAAAGTATCGATATATCGAATAATATGATACTTCTATGAATAATGCATTCAAAATATATAGACTCATTATAATATTTAGGTGCTTTACTATTAATTTTACTATTTGATGATTAAAAAAATACATTGAAAGGAAAACATTGTTTATTTGAACAAATTGAACAATTAGAACAAAATATAACAAACTTCGAGAATATTAAGTAAAACAAATGGAAAATTTTGAAAATTGTAAAAGAAAGTACTTACAGTGAAATGCATTATGAAATGTATCGAAACTAAAAAGAAATGTATCAATTATCATATCCAATCACTTTGTATATCGATATCGAGTCTATCAATGACAGCCCTACTATACATGTAGTTACAACAGGAGTTAAGAATGTGCTATGGTCTGCAAGAACATGTGAGATCTGTTTTCATATATCAATAAGTATAGTGTTTGTTAAATCTTGAGGTCTTAAAGTTCACTCTATCCTGATCAGGTAATTTATTTCCTTTTTGATTAAATTAATCAAACACACACAGTTTCTTATATATAAATTGATATTTTTATTGAAGCAAAATATGGTGTACATTATTATCTCCCCTTCCTTTTTGAAATGATGCGAGAAATACCTAAATCACATCTAAAACTACATATATAACTTACATAGAATACAAAATTTTATAAATGTATGCATTATACATCTATCAAATTAATAATCTTTATGCTATACAGATGTATAGTCACTAGGCATACAAAAGATATTGCAGAAATAACTGAGAGATGTGTATCATCCATAAGTCCTTCCTATAACATGAATGAGGTTGACATACAGCACTTTTCTTTGAATTACTACTTGTTGGGGTGATATTTTTTACATAAGCATAAACGATGTTAATAAAACTTTACCAATCAGGAATACCAGTGATGATACTCAACTTGATACTAATACATGTTACAATATATCTCAGTCATTTCTAGTGTATCTAGCCACCAGTCCTTGTATATGGCACTCTTATATGAAGCCTTTCTGAACACTCTTATATGAAGTCTTTCTGAAATATGAAAAGAAACAGTACATATCATACTACAGCCATCTTACTGTTGATTGGTTACGTGTCTAATTGAGATTTACTGCAGCTGCCGTAGTTGAAGAGTAAAGATCAAATAATATAAAAAAATAAAAACAATCACTGCTGTAATTCTGCGTTTAACTGTGTCGTTTTACAAACAATTTTTTCCTCTTAAAATATATACAGTTAAAAGTGTTGTTGATAAACAATTCTATATTGAATGCCATTTTCCAACAGTATCAATCAATCACCTTCTATTACATTCGATTGCTCAAAAACCTTGAAAAAATAAGAAATTATGGAAAGTATATAAATTGTTATAAGATCAGTAATCATGCTTTCAATTTCTTTTGTGAATGAAACAAAGGCATATTTTATTGTTTTCCAGAAGACATATTTTTGTCACATGATGGTGTTTTACAATAAATTCCTTACAAAAATACAAAAAGTTTTAATCAAAATTACTGCTTTGATTTACAGTTTTCATTCTGACATAAGAATATAAAAATTACATTTCAGTGTCTGAACTTTTGTAGATTGTGAAATATCAAATGGGAGTTATTCAGAAATCTTTTTTGTTTATATACAAAATTATATGTTATCCTAAAATATGAAATTGTTTGTAATATTATTTCCTAGTTCATTTCAAGCAGTATAAAATATTGCCATGACTTACAACATTTGGAGGCCATCAAACAACCATTTTTATAACATGTAGATCAAATTCTTCTGTACAAAGATAATTTGTTCATTATTAGTTTCTAATCTGATAAAAAAATTTATCTGTTAAAATGAGTAATACAATATCACCAAAACTGCACAAAATGTGAAAATCTAAAAAATGTATATACAGTAGAACTTCTATGAGTTCAAGGGACCACCTGAAAAAGTTCGAAACATCGGCACTTCGACTCATGGATGTAACCAAGAACCATAAGTTTTTAGTTTCACAGGTTCTATAAGGTGTATATGACTGCTTCAAAACCATTTAAGACATGTACGGTCATTATGATTAATAATTAGTACTAAATTTAACTAA
Organism: Atrina japonica; assembly: GCA_030159075.1. Lineage (NCBI taxonomy): Eukaryota > Metazoa > Mollusca > Bivalvia > Pterioida > Pinnidae > Atrina > Atrina japonica. The sequence goes on along the minus strand of BROG01000068.1, from coordinate 1,073,033 downwards.
ATTTTCGTGAAATTAAAACATTGAGTGTTTATGAGAAGGAGAAAAATGATTATGGAACGATTTCGTACACATGCAAATTTTGACTTCGAATTGTATGTAGGGATTTTCATTGTTTTGATAGAAATGGGCCCAAACATTTATTTGACACATGGAGAATTGGACTCATAAAAATTCGAATTATAAAATGTTTATAAGTAGCATTAAATAACAAAATTATTTGGGACTAAGGAAATAGTTAAAAACATCGAGAAATTCGACTCATTGAAGTTCTACTGTACTTTAAATATAATGACTGGTTCTTGGATTAAATCCCTTTTGTATTTAAACAGTAATCCTTGAAAATACAACCTTTTATGACTTCAATGTTTCAAATTTTGTTGTTTTTTGTTTTGCTGGTTGTCTTGCATTCTATACAGATCTACTGAAAAAAATTCCTCATATATAGTGTTCTATATAATCAGTATAATAGTATCAGAATTTCAATATACAGTTAACTGTACATTGTCTTGCAGTATTTTAAAAGTATCTTAAACAAATTGCTTTCAGCATATACTAATACCAAACTAATCAAAATTAAAGTTATATATATAGAATATTTTCTCTGTATTCATGGACTTTTTGCTACAAATATTGATACGTGCAATGCAAGCTGCATGATAATCATGTAACCTTTATATTTACTCTTAATTCCAATATATACAAATAGATACCTGGTACTTGATCATTTTATAAAACCTATTTATATAGGAAAAATATAGTTACTTAGAAATATAAACAGCATTTTTGCCAGGCAATGAATATGGCAGAAATAGTAAATGAATTGTAAAATGAAAGTATTACATTTATGTATATGACAATAATCTCCTACTACTTAGAAATATACCTGCACCATAACCTACTTGCAACATTAAAATGTGTACAAAAAGCAACATACTGGAAATTGTTCTAATACATACTCAAAATCTGATACAAAATTGACACAGCTAAATATCATATAATCATATTGCAACAAACCAGCTGTATAAATCTTATACCTCTCCCAACCCACCCAAACCCCCACCCCGATATATAAAAAAAAACATTGTTTATTACGATGATAAATGTTCCTAAGTCTAGTCTTAACTTAAAACCTTACTTTTTCACTTAATTTTATCTGAGTAATGAAACATGACATTTCGGGAAACAAAATGATATATATGGTTGATAACAGTGAAATTTTACAAAAGGAAGCTTCTCAGTTTAACAAATTAAAAGATATTTTTCCTTATGATAATCACAAATTGTACTAATTCATATATGAACCCCAACTTGATTGTTACTTGAAAATTAATCATATTCCAATACAATAATTGTCCCTGATATACACATCAGATTTCTAGTTGTAACAAAGTCAAAAACACCTCTACATTTTCAACAAATCCTTGATAAATTTAGGATCATCATTTCTGAGCTTTGCCAGAAAAAAATTCAAAAGTAAATACAACAGTGAGATTGACAAATGACAAAATACATTTAAAAATTACAAATATAATGAGATGTCTGTAAAATAGAAAAAAAGGACAAAAAATTAAAACTTACAAACATAATAAATGAAACTAAAACTAAACTGAATTATGCCACACAATGGATCTTTGAATGATCAATACAAAACCTACAGCCAACATAGTATTATATCTACTGCTGGGCCTCAAAATCAACACACCAGATTACTGTTCAAAGCTTAGAATACAAACATATATGATATAGCCAACAAATGATCATGTCTACTTACCACCAGATTGTTTACTTTGCTACACTCACTAACTTTGTCTGACATCAATACCACATGTTTTCATGTTCATTCCAATTATTGTATAAGGGGTAAATAAATTGTGGTGTGAATATCTGCTATATCCACGGTGTTGATATACCATTAAATTAAGCCGCGATAAACAAGTCTTCAATATATATATGTATGTATGTATATATGGATGATAGATTGCAGGCTTCTTCTACAGGACATTACCTGTCTCTTGATTCATGATCATGTCGGGAGAGAGAAAAATGAAAATTACAACCAGTGAATTTAACCCTTCTAAACAGTACTTGTATAATTTCAAGACCACAATCAGTGATTTTGTATGTCAACTGGCCATATAAATGATATATGTTGAAATGAACTTGCATCAAACAAAAATTACTTTCTCACACAAATAAAAATATGCAGTCTTTTCCTATTAAGTATTAAATCTCAGCACCTTATGACTACAATTAATGATCAGTGTTTTTTATTTACTACAATCAAAATACATGTTTACTTACTGTTCATAAAAATAATTTCAATGTTCTAACTTTTCTGTCTTAAAGTAAGCAATTCACGCCTCAAAACCAGTAGAATAAAACCTGAAGCAAGCAAAAACTAAAATACACGCTTGTAACAACCCCCATACGTAATATGTGTGAATATATCATAATTGTTATTACACTATAACTCTTAACACTTGGTGTATATAACGGGTATATTACTTTACATTGATTCTCTTTGCAGTATCACTTTACTCCGGTATTACCAAATGTCCTTGGCTTCTCTCTTGGTTTGATTACATTGCACTCACTTTACTACTCTTTTGACATCGCCACCTACTGGTGACCTCTACTCTTAAAGTTGACCTCTGCACTGCTGCCCTCTACACTCTAGCTGGTTCCGTCTCCTCTGATTCCCCCTCTCTAGATAACTCATTGAACTTCTGACTACTTTCTTCAATGAATTTCTGTAAAATATATAACAACTATCACCAATCCCTGCATATAGCAATAATGATCAACTAGGAACAAAGATGATGACATCATTCTATCTAAATATTATACATAACATCCCAATCTCTTTGGCGAAGCAAGTGGAATTTGTGTTCTATAGTTATAACCAGATAAGTTTCAGACTAGCAACAACACAATCAGCAAAGTCTGAAAATGAATATTTTACTCATCATTACTGATTATGAGTACATGTAACATTTAAGTACCTAACGATGTTGCTAAACTAAAGTCATCAATTTAAATTCTAAGTGCAGAAAGTTCACAGGCTGTCATACAAACAATCATGTTTTATCTTCTTTATCTCACATAGAATTCCCACAATTTTATTTTTGGCACGAGAAACAAACAAAAGAAACAATTTTATTTGGCCTAATATATAAACATGATACACTGGAGTAGATCAAAAACACTGACAGTCCCAATCTAAAGGAAAAAGGTGTGCTTGTGAAATAATCTATAGGGACTCACCCGAAGAGATGTGGTTGCGTAGTAACCTATAGGGACTGACCCAAAGAGATGTGCTTGCGTAGTAACCTATAGGAACTCACCCGAAGATATGTGCTTGCAAAGTAATCTATTGGGACTCACCTGAAGAGATGTGCTTGCGTAGTAAACCTATAGGAACTCACCCGAAGAGATGTGCTTGCATAGTAATCTATTGGGACTCACCTGAAGAGATGTGCTTGCGTAGTAACCTATAGGAACTCACCCGAAGAGATGTGCTTGCGTAGCTATCTATAGGGATTGACCTGAAGAGATGTGCTTGCGTAGTAATCTATAGGAACTCACCCGAAGAGATGTGCTTGCGTAGCTATCTATAGGGATTGACCTGAAGAGATGTGCTTGCGTAGTAATCTATAGGGACTCACCTGAAGAGATGTGCTTGCGTAGTAACTTATAGGAACTCACCCGAAGAGATGTGCTTGCGTAGCTATCTATAGGGATTGACCTGAAGAGATGTGCTTGCGTAGCTATCTATAGGGATTGACCTGAAGAGATGTGCTTGCGTAGTAACCTATAGGAACTCACCCGAAGATATGTGCTTGCAAAGTAATCTATTGGGACTCACCTGAAGAGATGTGCTTGCGTAGTAACCTATAGGAACTCACCCGAAGAGATGTGCTTGCATAGTAATCTATTGGGACTCACCTGAAGAGATGTGCTTGCGTAGTAACCTATAGGAACTCACCCGAAGAGATGTGCTTGCGTAGCTATCTATAGGGATTGACCTGAAGAGATGTGCTTGCGTAGTAATCTATAGGAACTCACCCGAAGAGATGTGCTTGCGTAGCTATCTATAGGGATTGACCTGAAGAGATGTGCTTGCGTAGTAATCTATAGGGACTCACCTGAAGAGATGTGCTTGCGTAGTAACCTATAGGAACTCACCCGAAGAGATGTGCTTGCGTAGCTATCTATAGGGATTGACCTGAAGAGATGTGCTTGGGTAGCTATCTATAGGGATTGACCTGAAGAGATGTACTTGCGTAGTAATCTATAGGGACTCACCTGGAGAGATGTGCTTGCGTAGTATCTTCTTTCTGGTGAACCATCATTTATATCTACATCCTCACAGAAACAGAGAAGTAAGGCATCAATAACCATCTGAAATGTAACATAATATCAACTTCAAATGAATACTTCAAAGTTGGAGAAAATGAGACCATTTTACAATAATCCAAGTTACATACAAGACACTGGGAACAGGTAAAATGTATAACTTCCATATAAAATGTATAACAATAACTGTGAGATTTCAAAAACATAAAGAACCAATAACAAGTTAATTGTTCGTAAACAGTACATAAAATGAACAAGTAAAATATCAACATGTTGATAATTTGTAAATAGTTCCAATATACACCTTAACAAACGGGCATAATATTTACAAAATTACTATTTGTAAAAAGTTCACATACTGAACAGGTATAATATAATTTGTCTATTCACACAGTTAACTGTGTGTAAATTTACTCAACAAATCTCAGTAATGATTTACTCACCTCATACACAGACAAAAAGCAGTGAGCAATAAAGTAAGAAAACACACACACAAGAAGCACTGGTATTGCATAAAAATTCAGATCACTTTTTGTCTGAAAAAAGAAAAATACAACAAATTTAAATAATAATAAAGTCAAAATCAAAATTAAATCTATGAAAAGAAATTCTGAAAAGTACTGCCTAGTGTAAAAATACTATGTTCTAGCCAAACTGTTTACACTACAGGTATTTTAGAAAATCTGTAAAAAACTGATAACTCACTAGAAATAACAGATTATGATTTTCATTAGATTTATGTTTACATGTAAAACTGATTGTACTAGAAATGTCATAGATATTTCTGTTCTCTATATAAAAACTTTGCATTAAAAACTGGCCATCGACATATATTAAATGAAAATGTATTGATTGTGGCATAAAATACCATTCAGAAAAACAACCAAATATTGAAATACACTTAATACACAAACATACGCTTACTTTTAGCCAGAAGATGCCTACTGCTCCTGTGGCTGCTGTAACTCCAATTTTCCCCAAAAATAGAACAAAATCACCGACGCTGTTAATAGCCGCTACTCTCAATGCATTGCTGACCAGTGTCATAAAGGCCTAGAACCATAAAATATATCAAACAATGAAAATATTAAAATATTTAATACACATATGGTCTATATACATATCAATGATTCTCTGACCAGTGTCATAAACACCTAAAATCAAAAAAATATTTCAAAACATGAAAATATTAAAATATATAATACACGTATGATCTATATAACAAATGAAAGCACTGTGGACCAGTGTCATAAAGGCCTAAAACCATGAAATATTTCAAAATATATGAAAAAATATCAAAAGTACATGTATTTGATACATGAATGATGTATATAACATATACACACAATTACTGTCAAATAACAAAATTTAATCCTTTCAAAGTTTTAAAAATTTGGAAAAAAAGATCAAAACAAAAGATCTTAAGTCATGAAATAATTAGACTATAAATGAAATAATTAGATTATAAATGAAATAATTAGACAATAAATGAAATAATTAGACTATAAATGAAATAATTAGATTATAAATGAAATAATTAGACTATAAATGAAATAATTAGACTACAAATGAAATAATTAGACTACAAATGAAATACTTAGACTATAACAGAAATAATTAGACTATAAATGAAATAATTAGATTATAAATGAAATAATTAGACAATAAATGAAATAATTAGACTATAACAGAAATAATTAGACTATAAATGAAATAATTAGACTACAAATGAAATAATTAGACTATAAATGAAATAATTAGACTATAAATGAAATTTTATGTCTTCAATTTTTTTACAATAAAATGAGTCATAACTTTCCAGGTCAAAATAAAAGTACATAAGCAGACAACATACCTTTTTAGCAGAGCTGCAGAAATTTGATCCTCTAATTGCTGTAGAAAAAAAATGTTATACCGTAAAACCAGAGAATAAAATAAAAAAATGTTATATCGTAAACCCAGAGTATAAAATAAAAAAATTGTTATACCGTAAAATCAGAGTATAAAATAAAAAAAAATGTTATATCGTAAACCCAGAGTATAAAATAAAAAAAATGTTATACCGTAAAAGCAGAGTATAAAATTAAAAAAACTGTTATACCGTAAAACCAGAGTGTAAAATAAAACAAATGTTATATCGTAAACCCAGAGTATAAAATAAAAAAACTGTTATACCGTAAAACCAGAGTATAAAATAAATAATTGTTATACCGTAAAACCAGAGTATAAAATAAAAAATTGTTATACCGTAAAATCAGAGTGTAAAATAAAACAAATGTTATACCGTAAACCCAGAGTATAAAATAAAAAAAACTGTTATACTGTAAAACCAGAGTGTAGAATATATTAGAAAAAAAAATTTCATCAGTTTTTGTCATCTGCATGGATATTAACTTTTGATATAGCACTTATTTACTTTAACATATTATGTTCACATGTGTATGTGCCAGTAACTCAATGAGTTTTATCAAACTGTCTATCACAATTCATTTTAGACATATACATTTATAACAGCTTAATTAGGCATTTTCAAATATGTGAAATATTATAACTGCAATTTTATCAAAGGTCATTATATAACAGAAATATGTGATACTGAAACACCAAAATTTGGAGAGGAAAAATCCCCAAGTATATGACCTGTAGAAATTTGATTACAAAATGACAAAAAAGTATTAAGATACATCAATATTGCCAAGGTGTCGTGGTTTAAATGCACATAGGTACTGCCAAAGTGTGCTGGCAAGACAATTACCACTTAGCAATGGAACAGGTGTTTTTTTGTATCAGCAATGATTGAGTGTTCATATACTAGCAGGGTCCCTACACAGACTTGAAGTACATACTACAATCAGCCTTACTAGATTAACAACTTACCTGTAACTGTGTAGGCATTTTGATTTAGATACTTCAAACATTTCTCCAGACACCATAAGCAACAAATGCAGCACTTAAGGCAATACTGTGCACATTTGTTCTGTGAATTCTTCATTCTAAAATGAAAACGGGTTTTTGGATTTTTTCAGAATATTCCATTGAATTGTTAAAAACATCTAATTGGGATCCATCATAATAATTAGCTATGACATTTGTTCAAGTGATGGATGCAATAAAAAAGGCTAAAACAAACACAGAAGTACAGGTATATATCCATTTATCATCACTGATTTGTGGAAGTCATAGTTATAATTCTCTAAATACAGGTACACGGTGATAAATGTAGATTTATCACTATCTGGTTCACATTTCAATGTAATGCCAATAAAAAAATATCTTTATCTGATTCTCATACATTTTTTGCCTTTCAAATTTTGGTCAAGGGTTGTTTTTATTTCTGTACAATAAAAAGCACTTATCTATAATATAGAAAGAAAGATAAACTCCCTCAATTTGAAGCACACACTGGTAGACAAACCACCAGATAAGGTGAGTTAGCTAACATACCTACAGTACAGTCATTTCTAACATTGATCAAAGGCCAGTTGCAAGGTGTCCGAGTTTACTTTGGACATAATTAAAATGATGTATGCATACATTCAAAGGAAAGTCTGTGTATAAATGGAGTCATATAAGACCATAATCTATGAAAAGAAAACACGAAAACCTTACCCATATGGGATTGGAAATAAAATATTGTTGTCTGAGAGCAAGATTGTTTATTTTAGATGGCCTAATCATCATTAACATTAATCATGTACACTCAGAAGGGATAACTTCATGGCAGTGTCCATTGTGACAAATAAATTTAGGATAGCAAAAGTTCTGCACATCATCCATACAACAATATGTACATATTTCAATGAAATCTTGATTTTAATTGAAGTATAGCACTGTTAGGACAGGGAAAATTGGGTTTTTTTAGCTTGGATTCTATGTAAGAGAGTAACATATTAAATACATACTTTTTCTGCATGTACATTAAAATCCATCGTGGTAGCTTTACCAAGGTAATGACAAATGCACCAAAAGCAACAGATCCCAAATGATGGAAGATCAATCTTGTGATGGATTTACATATGGTACACGACAGTGACTTCTTATCTCTATAAAGAAACAAAATAAATGATGGAAGATCAATCTTGTGATAGATTTACATATGTACACGATAGTGACTTCTTATCTCTATAAAGAAACATAAATGATGGAAGATCAATCTTGTGATAGATTTACATATGGTACACGACAGTGACTTATCTCTATAAAAAATACAACATAAAATATGTTATGGTACATATGATAAAATTATATCATAAAGTTTTGTAAGTTTTGATACCATAAATTGGAATATTTTGGCATTGCTAAAATTTGGCAAGTTTGGTCTAAAATAAAGGGTTATTTTTTTGGTCAGTTAAATTTTGACCATTTATATATCATGTTTAGATTTGGCCTACCATCAGGTCTCAGTCCTGTTGAGTCAACCATTCCAGTTGTTTAAAATATCAAAATATTAAAATAATATTAAATCAATAATTTAAGTTGACGCATCACATGGTAATTCAGGGTAATGTCCACAGTATTATTAAAAAACACAAAAAAACTTGTCTGTTGATCTATAAAACACTAAAATAATTTAAAAAGGAAACTTGTGTACATACTTTGGATAGTTTAATTTTGGCCATTTCAATAGGGTGGCCAAACTGGCTGAAATTAAACAATGGCCAAAATATTCAAATTTACTGTACAAGAAACGTTTACAAGTTTATAATCAGAAAATTGCCACAATTCAAAACTTGTTGTTAAAGCAAAGCAGAAGTAGATATGAAAACTGTAAAATAACCAATCAGTTACTGCTCTTGAGAATCTTCATGGATAGAAATGTATTTAAAACATAGAATTACATCTCTGAATCTATTGTATGAAACAATTATTGAAACAAAAATGAATTTTATTTTCTCCATATCAGTTATAACTGCAAGGGCTTTTAGTAGCCACTGCTAACATTAAATCACCTCTTTCAGTATAATGTATGGGGTCTAAATCTTATTTTTGCTTAAAATTGTATTTTTGGTAATTACTTGGTAAGTAGAACATAGTGACATAGACGAAGATCATAGTTCTTCATTTTACATAGATCAATACTGATAACCTAAAACCTGGTAATTTGACATTTTAACATGTTTTTTAACCAGTTTAAATTCTACTCATCAATTAATTAAAAGAACAACATGCCTGTGAAAACATTGATGTTTATTCCAGTGACATGTTCACTTAGTAAAGCCAGCTATATTAGCTATTCATTGGATGTATGAACAGACTTTTACATTATAATCAATCATTTTCGGCTAATGAAAACATTTTATGACAATAAAAAAAGTAAGAACTTCAGTAAAAGATTAGATATCTTTAAATTTTGTATAAGAGTTGAATTCGTAGACCATACTATAGTTACTAGTGCCAGTGTATTTGAACCAAGCTCCAGGAACAAAGCCTTAATAGACTGTTATTACATAAAAAGAACACTAAATATGCATGAAGGGTCAGAATATGCATGATTGCTATATGTCTGTATCACTTTGCTCAACATCATAAAAACAAATAAAAACATTATCATATTTTATGATTTTTAAAAATTCTCCCATTATTTTTAGTACATTTACACATGTTTTTCTCAATGAAGCCAAAAATGAATTTATTGTTATAAATTGGAATTTTTCAGAATTAAGAAGGCTTTGAAGAATTGTAGTACTGGACAATAAAAAAAACTACAGTGATTTACCTTGTAAAATACCATGTGGCTACAGCTCCAGATACTACAAGTTGCTGACAGGCAATAATAAACTCACTGGTCCAGATAAGTCCAATCAAATGATACCACCAGAAGTAGGAGACATTCTCATGCTCTGTATACCTCACAAAACCTGTCTTTGGATCTACTGATAACGTCTCTGAAATAGTACAAAACTAAATATGTAAAACAGATCAATTCTGTTGTTTTAAAACATTAATCATTTGCAACTATGTAAAATATACATGTGGTCCATACAGTTAATATCAACAGAAATTTGAGCTAAAACCATTTGTTACAAGCAAAGTTTTGTCAACTTTTTTTTTAGTTTTATGTACCTATAGGGTGTTTCAAAAAACATGTCCCGACTTTACCATTCACTAAAATATGTTACAAGCTACAAATCAAACTAAGGGATATATCTTATTAAAGAGAGTTTCATAACAATGTTATTGGTATATAACTTTTAATGCATACACGTTAAATATCATTTAACTGAGCCACATTTTTAACTATTAACATTTTGGAAATTTATTAGTTAAATGTCATTTTTCATGACATATCCCAAATGTTCACAATTTACTCTACCAATAACTGTAACCTGTCCAGGAAGTTAACATTTCCATGTATATCCAATGGGATCCTTCCAATTTTATCCTTATTGCCTATTTTAAGTCATCAAGATAATTTGGGCATGTTGGGTATACTAAAAAAATTTAACAACATCAAAATGAAGGTTCTTCTTTCACTTCTTGTTATCCATTTTGGTAGTAAAACCAAATAATGCTAATTTATGATGATGTCATCAATGATGTCATAAAATAAGATCTGGGCCCGAAGTCACCAAATTTACTCAGTACTTAAGCTCAACTAACTTTTCATGATTTTAAGGTAAAAACACGCAAAAATTAATTCTGTAACTGAACATATTTGTATACTGACAGCATACAATTATTGCTAATTTGAAGAAAACTTCAGAAATATTAAAACATAATTTGAGTACGTTCTCAAATTTTGAGTACTGTACTCAACATATTTATTAATTTTTTACATGAAATTATAAGTGTGATGCAAAACTTTATATGTGAATGATGAAAAATAATGTTATGTTTCCTAATTACTTAAACCCAAAAGTTTACAAGCGATTATACAGTCAAAATAACGATATAAAAGTTGAGCTTGAGTATTGAGTAAATTTGGTGACCTCGGACCCAGACCTCATAGGTTTTGGGTTTACTGAATCACAAATTTTCAATTAAATTCTCTTTCAAACGATTTTTCACTTTTTAATTATCATTAGTCTGCACAAACTTATGGACATTTGAAGTGGGGACATGTTTTTTGAAACACCCTGTATAATTCTTTTGTATGGGCAGATATACAAATACATCTGGATACAAGCTTACAAAATATCAATGACAATTTGTGAACTGAATGCAAATTCATTAACTGAATTTAATCATTATACTATTAGCTTGTTTAACATAACATAAGTAAGTTTCATAACACCTTGACCATAACTTACTGCTTTCAACATTAAAACTGCAATTTTTATCAAACTGTTTTCATGTGTAAATTTATCAAATTCCATAAACTGCCTCTAAACTTGATAGGGTTTTTCTCTGCCATTTAAGCCAGTATTAATGTTTTGTGAAAATTCATCAAAATTCACACTGGGAACCTATAACTCAGTGTGAAAACCAAAGGAGGAATGAGAGATGGCTTCTATAGGAAAGATTTCAAAAATGTCTAAAAATCAGTTAAAATAGTGCATATATAAGGCAGATATTTCTTTTAGAAACAAAATAGGAATTTGAAGAAACATTCAATGAATGTTATACAATACATATTATACAAATGAAAAAAAGATTTTATGATGAGCTATATGTTACCTGCAGTGGACAGATAAGCAAGTACGATGACCCAGTAAACAAAAAAGAATATCAAAATGACAAATGTCCACAATGGCTGCAGCAACAGACAAGGCATTGCTCCTAGGCACTTCCCAGCCTCATAAAATAACGCCACAACTAGTGATATCCTCTTCCTCATAACCAAGAGAACCAACAACAAAATAACCTGTAGATGAAAAAGACATATTTGAGAAAGACTGTCACCAAAACACCATTTATACAGATTTTAAAGTTTCTAACTCTGGAAAATACTGTTGAATGTCTGCCAAGATAGAACTCATTCTACATTCTGTATACAGGGTTATTTTTGCCCTGTATTATTTTCGCCTCAATGCACTTGCAAACAGTTTAGGCCTGTATTAAATTCACCCAGACTTTTATTATTAGAAATAGATGAATTTACCATTCTGAATTTGCCCAGTTTTGAATTCGCCCACTGACGATAAGGGCAAAAGGGGCAAAAATAAAACGGGATTGAAAATTTCCTTGTACACAGTATTATAAATATAAACATGACAAAGCATCATAACAAATTTGTCTTTTAGGAAATAATACCACCCACCCACCACCACCGTCATTAATCTCTAGGGCATAAAAAGTGTCTACCAGCAAATGCAACTATTTCTATTACAGTCCTAAATTTTTCTACATAAATATCTATTATGTATTTATTCACTACAAAATTTGTCAATCAGTATACATGTATGTAACTATTTTCTGTAAATGATATTTCATGGGATTTGGGTTTAATTGTTCAATTTTTCTGAAACAAAAACCTAGAAATAAAAAGCACTACATCATGTCAGAGTACTATTTGCTTATTTTACCAGTTAGGAATCTTTTACGTGTCATACTTACAATGACACAGGCCTTGGTTCTGTTTCTATCAAGAAATACATGATTTTCAATTATCACACTTAGCTGTCACTCCTTGTGTTAAAATGTATTAGGCCTGCCTGAGATTTTAACCTGAAACTTCTGACTTGCAAGTCAAACACTCTATCATTAGACCACTTCAAAAAGATCAGTCAAAATAGTCATACATTGTAAAGACATTGTAAGTTTAGTAGAACATGTATAAAATTGCTTTTATTACTCTTCCTTATAACTTAATCATGGCCATATCTTGGTAATTTAATCTGAATAAAATGTGAACTTCAATGTAGATATATGCTTATTTTTAAACACATGATGGATAGAAAATGAACAGATAAAGCATGTGTCTGGACACAGTAAATGTGACAAAAAAACAAACATATTGTCATTTGAACACAAGTGGAACATCACATAAGATACTTTTTCCTTTATCAAATAAAATATTTATTATGCATTTATATGTTTTAGTAGTTTTTCCTGTAAATTTGTTCAACAAAAATGGGCTAGAAAAAATTCACACTTTATGCATAGCTTCCAAATAACTGAATCAATTTAATTAAAGTAAAACAGTCAATACCAGTATAAATCACAGAAGATTTCAGCAATTAAAACACATTAAAGTTAATTTACTTCCACAATTGTGAAATTACGTATGAATTATTAAGCCAGGTTGTGTAAATGCCATCGTAACTTCCCCAATGACATCAATTAAAACTCCATTATATAACTACAATCAGTTTAAACACTGATGCCTGAATGATAAATCTAAAACACTGTCAACTTGAGAAATAAACCCTTACACAGGATACTGCTCTTTGATTTTTTCACTTTCTTTTCATTGATTTTTAGAAACCTCCTATAATACAAAATGTATATGTAGTACATATGAGGAAACTACACATTTGAAGACTTCTGATATCTTTTGAAATTTTGTTTTTGCCTAAAACATACTGCAAGAACAATTTGTTTAGTTAAGTTGTATATACTCTGTCAGAATTATTCAGGACCATGTATTTAATTATTTATCTAGAGAATAAAATTATCAACTGAATAAGTTATGAAAATAGTGTGTTTTGGTATAAAAAACATCCTGACAATATAGTTTATTTTTTAATACACAAGATTAAAACAAAAAATGTGATGATACCTGATAATGTTATGAATTATGATAGTGATGATGACGATAATAATAAAAATGATGATAATAGTGATGATGATGATGATGATGATAACAGTGATGATTATGATAAAAATGATGATGATAATAATGATGATAATAGTGATGATGATGATGATGATGATAACAGTAATGATTATGATGATGATGATAAAAATGATGATGATAATAATGATGATAATAATGATGATTATAATGATGATAAGTGATGATTATGATGATGATGATGGTAGTGATGATTATGATGATGATGATAACAGTGATGATTATGATGATGATAATAGTGATGATTATAATGATGATAACAGTGATTATTATGATGATGATGATAAAAATGATGATGATAATAATGATGATAATAATGATGATTATAATGATGATAACAGTGATGATTATGATGGTAGTGATGATTATGATGATGATGATAACAGTGATGATTATGATGATGATGATGATAATAATGATGATAATAATGATGATAACAGTGATGATTATGATGATAATGATGGTAGTGATGATTATGATGATGATGTTGATAATAGTGATGATTATGATGATGATGATGGTAGTGATGATTATGATGATGATGATAACAGTGATGATTATGATAATGATGATTATAATAGTGATGATTATGATGATAATGATGATGATAATGATGATGTGATGATTATGATGATGATAATAATTATGATAATTATGATAATGATAATAATGATGATGTTGATGCATACAATACTGGTGTATAGCATTTAGTACTGGAATTTATAAACTGTTATTAAATTTCACTTTGAAAAAGATGGTCTTATATTTGACATATTTAATGAATGAACACTTGTCAGAGTGCATTTATTGTCAATATCCATATTGACAATAAATTCATTCTGACAAGTGTTCAATCATTATATTTACATATCATAGTTTTCAAACGGAAAAATAAAATAGTGAAATCGAATACCCGCCTTTTACGTGATCGGTATTATTATGATGGAAAAGAGAAGTTCAAGGTAGAACAGTAAAGTATAGAGTTTTCCTTAGCCATATATCTTGGTGTGACGTCATGTGATGAATGAAGTTATATCATTGGGTGACATCATATGAAGAACTTCATTTATAGCTGATATAAACACCGTCTAGATAAACGCCAAGTCTATGGGAGACTGCTGCAGGAAATGTAAATATATATCATGTAAAAGTCTTAATGGAGCTTATACACTATCAATAAATGTTCAGGTGTAAAATGGCCTGATTACAAGTTATTATCACAGCTAACCCTTTGATTATCAAACACTTCATCAGTTTGATGCAAAATTTTTATAAACACAAAAAAAAAATCCTTTTATTAATATATAGATTGTAAGCAAGATATCCATTGCATATATGTTGTCTTAAAATACACAATAATCTTTTGAACAAATTACAAGATCTGACAATAGTTGACACAGATTCAAATTAAACACATCACACATACCTTGACATGAGATACTGAGAGAGGCACTTACCGTTAAAACTGTAGCAATTATAGAATAAATAAGGAATGCTTTTTCACTGTCGATTTCAACATTCAGTAGTGGTATTTCTGTGTTCATTTTTTCATTGATCTCATTACTCTTGTCTACATATGTCCACCACAGCAAGCCTGTTCCAGCTAATGTAAAATAAGTAAATAATTATATAGATGACTAGAAAAGTCTATGGTGAGGTCAGGTGTCATCGAGGAGTAAGCATCCTCTGTCACAGAGGAGTAAGCATCCTCTGTCATTGAGGAGTAAGTTCTCTGTCACGGAGGAGTAAGCATCATCTGTCATGAATGAGCAAGCATCCTCTGTCACGGAGGAGTAAGCATCCTCTGTCACGGAGGAGTAAGCATCATCTGTCACGGAGGAGTAAGCATCATCTGTCATGAATGAGCAAGCATCCTCTGTCATTGAGGAGTAAGCATCATCTGTCATGAATGAGCAAGCATCCTCTGTCATTGAGGAGTAAGTATCCTCTGTCATGGAGGAGTAAGCATCATCTGTCATGGAGGACCAAGCATCCTCTGTCATGGAGGAGCAAGCATCCTCTGTAATTGAGGAGTAAATACATCTTAAAATGACATTAGGTAGTATCTTGATTGTAATAACTACATCTTAAAATGACATTAGGTAGTATCTTAAGTGTAACAACTTCATCTTAAAATGACATTAGGTAGTATCTTAATTGTAATAACTACATCTTAAAATGACATTAGGTGGTATCTTAAGTGTAATAACTACATCTTAAAATGACATTAGGTAGTATCTTAAGTGTAATAACTTCATCTTAAAATGACATTAGGTAGTAAACTTTCTGCATCTTTTTTTTGAGATTTTCAAATTCTAAACAGGAGAATTAGGATACACAGGTATACATACCAACACTCCCAATGACAGCAAGTGCTATGACCACCCACACAATTATTGAGGCTAGGAATCGAATCAATAATACCATCACAGAGGCAAACCCTAAAATAATAAAGTTAAAAACATTGAAATGCTGATAAAGATGTAAAGCACATAAGTTCCATACAGTTACTCAGTTACACATTCAATTTTGTATATTTTTTCTCTTTCAGATATACCCAATTGACAAAATATCTATTACAAACATTCCTAATCATGTAAGCCAGGTCAATGCATATCATATGTTTTAGATATCTCTGTTGATTATAACAAATGAACTGCTCTACTCTTCTTACCTCTGAAAGTCAGAAATCTTTAACAATTTCACATTCCATGCTAAAATGGGTGTCAAATAAACATTGGCATCGCAAATACCATTATTTTTTAAATGTAGAGAAAAGTATCACGATAAAAATAATACATCACTCAATACAAACGTAAGATATCTTTAAATTTAGAATGTTAAAATTAAACATGTAGAAACATAGGTGGCTGATACTGGAACTGTAACTGAGATCAAATCAGTCATCACCTAGTTCTGTTTTGAGTAAGATTGCATTTTACATTTATGACACCATTTTGAATTTGGAGATTCTAACACAGACCGCAGCTAAAGAAAAAGATGTATTAAAACAAGGTATCATTGACTGATTTTTCAAATAAACTTTTGTTTACAGGACAATATAACACTTTGAAATAGGTCATCAGAAATTCTTGTTGCAAGACTTTGATTTCAGCTATTTTGAACGTTAATTCCAAGGTGTTAGTTTTATATTTAATAAATATTCTTTATGGTGACCAAGACACCGGGACCCGGTTGCACAACACATTGTTAAATTTAACCTACTGTTAGCCAATTGGTTTAACATTGGTTAACTTCACATTAAATTTAACAACCTGTTGTGCAACTACGTCCAGAATTATTCATATTTGATATAACAGATGAATTTTTTGAAGTATAATCAATCCTTGGAAATGTACTATATTTCAATTTGCAATGCCAAGCTTAACAATACATCCATTAACATTATGAAGATCAATATGATATCATGAAATTTCATTTCTCTAGTGTATGATATGCATTGATGTAGACTGATACTGTAAACATATCTTAAACTTAGCAGTCAATATTAAATGCCGAGACAGTTTTAACATTTCTACGCAGCTTAAATTTGTCATTTTGAGAGTTATAAATGTGTGTGACCAGCAACTGAGTACTAAAGCATATCTGTTCATATTTACTAGTCAATTTTAGCCAACATAAAAATTTATCTTAAAAATGGTTGAAATTAAATGTGCACGAAAATATCATGTTTTAAAGTAATTATATTTCATTTTTAATAAATAAATAAATGTATAAAAAAGAATATAAATATAAACAATGAATGTGTATTTAATGATGTACAATATCACAGCGATGTGACAAGAACCTCTAAGTCTGTTATCTCTAAGCTCAAAGATAATAAAAGCACTTTGAATCCTAACAAGAAAATTGGAAACATAACAAATGAAACATCTTGATAATATTCATACAGTGAAACAGTAATTTACAGCAAAGATAAATTTGTCAGATCAAAATAAATGGTCATTTTTGGGGAGGAGGCTCTTTATTCTTTTCTCTGTTTTTTTGGTGGATGTGGGGGCTAAATAATTTGAGCATATGACCTCTAATTAGCAGTTACACCCAAAACGTAAGATCATTATGCGAGGTGGTTTGCCAGTTGATTTGAAGAAAGTCAGTGGTCTTCTCCAAGGTAAAATGCTTCATATAGTGTAAATACCACAAAAATAAAAAATAAAAAATTACACAATGCATTTGAATTATCTTGACTTACAACTCTTCTGACAAACATGCCCCAAGTCTTACAATGTACAATTGTAAGTGAAATAACAACTACATACTAAAACTATTGGGAGTGATTTTGGGACAGTTACTCATGTAATGTTTAACTTTTAAATGCAGATTCTTCAAAGTGTTGTACTATCTTGGCTCATCTTACAATTCCAAATTTAACACTTGACAGATATTTACATAGGTACAATGCTGAATGTAGCAAATGATAGGAAACATATACTTAAACATACACTTGGATGTCTAGACCACAAGAACTGTCAATGATAAAATCATCTGCATCTATATCAAAACTGGAAAAATATTTACGAATCTTTGTAGAATAAGCAACTAAAAAAAATAATAAGGATAATAAACATAGTTTGAAATAACAATTAATGCTATACTTCAAATCTAAACAAAAGTATAGCTAATAGAAGAATTTGTATTTTCTATACATTAACATAAAGACATACAGATATCAAGCATGCATGGTTTATTCCACCACCCTATACAGTCCAAGAACCAGAGGGATTAGTACTGCATTATCTAGGACCATGATATATGTATGCAAATTACATTCCAGTTTTAAAGCTAAAGTGGTTGAGGATATGTTTAAGGGATAATTATGTGTTCTGTAGCATGTATATGTCAGATTTAGGTGTACACGTTAAGTTATATATGTTGTTTGAAATGGAAAAAGTAGATGAATATTATAGAAATAATTATTTGGAAAGTATATCTTACTCTTGTACACTAGATGTCTCTATCTTTAAAACATCATACAGGAAGAGTATCTAAATGTTTAAAACTTTTCTAAAGTATCAAATATACAATACATCATTTGTGTGCAAGACAAATTTGCTGAAATCATTAATCTTCAAACTTAAAAAAATCATATTTCTGAAAGTAATGTAAAATAAAAGTCATTTGTTTTCTAGACAAGTAAACACATTATGTCTGATAATCAGTCAGAAAGCATTAGGTTGTATTTTCTGTAACATAATCAAATGCAACTTCATCAACCAGACAATCCATGCAAGTGCCTTGAAGCAACCAATCAAAATTGACATTACATTTGATGGAGAAAGCTTATATACAATGGGGTCAACAATAGTGTTTAAATCTACTTGTCCGATTATCAAGTGTACTATTTGAAGTTATTATTTTGTGTTAAACAAGTATAATCTTTATTGAATTAATTTTTGTTTCCAACAATTTCACCTGTCATTTCGGACAAGTGAGAAGTAACATCTAATTGTCTGAATGCAAAATGGACTTGTCCCGGACAACCGGACAAACCTTAATGTTGAACCTTGGAGACCGGACAAACCTTTATGTTGAACCCTGATACATTTTTGTATATGAATAGCCAATTAAATTGTAAAACTCACATATATCAGATGAACACAAGCAAAAGTTTGAATTGTACATCTCAAGAAATTGATGGCAACTATGTAGGATAATATGGTATCATTTCAAACTAATTTTGTAATATAAAAGATCTGTGTAAAGAGGGTCATCTAAAGCCATGGCAACAGATATAAAAGAGTTTGTTCTACATACATTTATCTTACATACTGGCATGAATGTCTACACCCCTGTGTTTTACTAAGCAGTTAATTCATACAACAAAGGAAACATTAGGTCAAAACGTAAGTGCAAAGCAGTGGCAAAACTTTGTTGATTATTTTTTATTACTTTTCTTGAGAAATGAAGCAAAAACAAGTTAAAAAGCACAAATTACAGAGGTAAAATAAAATCTTAGGGTTTTATGAGCTGTTAAAGTCTTAATCTTACAGAAATACAGAAGTAAGAATGTTGATTTTTTTAGGCAAATGTAACTAACTTTATCTCACAAAATCACAGACACTACATGTATGGAGTGGGTGTGTAAATGCTACTGAAGTGACAGTGAAAACACAGGACCAGGCAGATCTTAGGCAGGTATGACTTGAAGTCAAAAAGGAAAGAAGTTAACTACCATGAAAACTAACTCAAACAGATGTTTTCAGTAGAAATTACAACAAGATTTTGTGTTAACATTAGATGGATTAAAGATGCTTTATTAGATATCACTGAAGCTATGATTAGTCATTTCAAAACCTAAGAGGGGGTGTCCATAAATATTTTAGTTTTGAATTCTTAATGCTTATGACAAAAAATACTATAAATGCATGTCAATAACCTGTACAAACATTAGTTTAAATTAAGTCTGTTGATCTTTATGGGGTCATTATATAATACATGAACATAACAAAATGCATGCATTCAAAGCTTTAAGCTTTTGTATATAAACTAAAATGTATAAGAGTGTTAGTAACGGACACACCCTCTATAATGGTGTCTAGTTAAGTCAACTTCCTACCTAAAGCAACAAAACACAGGATGAGCATTTCACGCCAGGCGGTGATTAAATCTTTTAGAACTTTCTGGATAGTGTCACTATCATTTAGGAAGTCAAATATATCCTGTAATATTTCCTTTCCAAAGGAAATCAGTTGAGATGGGAGTGGGACACACCTAAACAGGATTGGCTCACTGTAAATATAGTAAACCATATTTCAGAGGTGAAACAACAACAAAAACAACAGAAATATGTCTATAGATATGTATATATCTACAACTGAAAAGAGAAATACATATAAAAAAGTCAAATCAATTTCCCACAACCACATCTCAAGCAGAATAAGCCATTGTTTATCAAGAGCAATTATATATTTGTATTTAACATACAAGTAAAGTTAAAATACACCAGAGAAAATAATTCTCTATGTAGGTAAACAATAATTTGTTGTTACTTAGGCAGGTAACAGTTATAGTTCTTTATGCAGGTAATGTTATTTATGGTTCTATATTTAGGTAACAATGCTTATGATTCTCAAAAAAGGGGTAACAATATTTTATTTTCAAGGAAGGAAACAGTATTTATGTCTATTTGTTGGAAAAAAGTTTTTATCAATGTTAGAATGAAAACATGTGCTGAAAATGTCACTTATGTTGAAGCAGTTTATAATTCTATAGTTTTTCTTTTTACCTTTACAAACTTTGAATTTAAAAATTGCATTATTTAATTGGCTTAAAGAAATCAAAATGTCCATAAACTATGCATTAACTTACAACTCTCTTTGTATCATTATCTCAGAAGATATTACAAGTCAACAAAGAGAGGGTGGGTAGGGGGTCAAATACTGACAATTATGGTCAAATATATAATGGGGAAGAAAACTGACAGCAAAGTCCCAGAATTCTTTACTTTGTGTTCAAGTAGTTAACATTGGCATTTTAATATTCAAGACTTAATTTATATATAACTGATTATTATAACTACATGATTTCATGATGTTTTCTTCAACCAAAAGATTTTTTGGTTTTTGGTTTTTTTTTATTTTAAACCTATATCAAACTGGTGAAATTTAGCTTTTATTCTGAAAGTAATAATGGCTGTATAACCACATCCAACTCCCACCAGAAGTTGTAAGAAATAGATTTCACTCCTTTATAATAAACAAAAATAGACATACAAAGTCAACGCAATATTTTGGTACCAATACCTAGTGCAACAAAGCACAATACTAGTATCTCTCTCCAGGCGTTACATACATCTGCTACCACTTTATGGAAACCATCAAACTTGTTAAAAAACACCATTAATTCGTTGGCTATGTCAAATCCCATATCTTCCAGGATTGACGGCACCGGAACACAGTAGCGAAATAAAAAATCACTGAAATACAAAGGTTTTGTTATGCTTCTTACAGTTACTAACAGTCACTCTGCATTACCATTAAATTAGTACAATTCTAAATAAACATTATCAAACTTTGTCCTTGATATTTGTTACAAGAAAGGAGACTTGAGTCACAAACATTGATCATTTTATTTATACATCTTGTATATTCTCAACTACTTATGAAGTATATTTTACTAGTAACCAACATGGCCACATTATCTACAACTCTTTCAATATTTTCTCCACAATTAAACACATTTTTACATTTATATCTATTTGATGTTTATAACAAATATCATGTCAATATAATATTATACAGTTATCCCAGATTCAGACATGTCATATTTTATACTAAATCTGGTGCTTCCAAGTGCAAATCCATCTTCAACTTGAA
Organism: Atrina japonica; assembly: GCA_030159075.1. NCBI lineage: Eukaryota > Metazoa > Mollusca > Bivalvia > Pterioida > Pinnidae > Atrina > Atrina japonica. The sequence continues at coordinate 1,050,605 of BROG01000068.1, read as the reverse complement.
ATTTGTTTAAAGAAATAAATGTCACAGGTCTTTCAGATTAAAACTAAAATCAATGTATCAGAAATAAATATCACAAGTCTTTCAGATGATACCTCACTTCAATGTAATAGTAGGTATGGCTAATAACAGAATCCCCAGTTTATATGAGAGAGAGGGAGATTTAAAATAAGTCATCAACAGCTCAAACACATATCCAACACCCAACTAATCTGTATTGTATTTAGATATGAACTAAGGTAATATCTTGAAAATGAGCCCTGCTTTTTGTTTTCTCAATGCAGAAGTCATGTAAAAATGTTATTTTGGCAGCAAGTCTACAAAGATTTACCTTTTGTATGCATATTTATGGACAAGTCTACACTGATTTACCTTTTGTATGTTTTTTTCTTGACAAATCCACATTTTGTATGTGGTTTTGGGGGGACAAATCTACACACATTTATCATTTGTATGCTTTTTTGGACAAGTCTTCACACATTTGCCTTTTGTATGCTTTTTAGGGACAAGTTTACACAGATTTTCATTTTGTATGCGTTTTGGGAAGACATCTACACAGATTTACCTTTTGTATGTGTTTTTGGACAAGTCTACATAGATTTACCTTTTGTAAGCATTTTTTGGTGACAAGTCTACACAGATTTACCTTTTGTATGCTTTCTGGGGACAAGTCTACACAGATTTACCTATTGTATGTGTTTTTGGGGACAAGTTTACACAGATTTACTTTTTGTATACTTTTTTGGGACAAGTTTACACAGATTTACCTTTTCTATAGTTTTTCATAGTTTTTTTTAAATCAATCTAAACTCTGTATTTCTGCTTGAAATTCCATACAAAATACGGACAATCCATACTAGTAAACAGGTCTGGACAAGTCTACACAGATCAACCTTTTGTAAACATTTTTGGACAAGTCTACACAGATTTACCTTCTGTATGTGTTTGGGACAAGTCTACACAGATAAACTTTTTGTATGTGTTTTTTTTAACAAGTCTACAGGGATTTGCTTGCCTTCTGTATGCATTTTGGGGACAAATCTAAACAGATTTATGTTTTGTATGCATTTTGGGGGATAATTCTACACAGATTAATCTTTTGTATGCATTTTTGTACAAGTCTACACAGATTTACCTTTTGTATGCATTTTTGGGGACAAATCTACACAGATTTACCTTTTGTATGCTTTTTAGGGACAAGTTTACACAGATTTACCTTTTGTATGCTTTTTAGGGACAAGTTTACACAAATTTACCTTTTGTGTGCTTTTTTTGGACAAGTTAACACAGATTTACCTTTTGTGTACTTTTTTTGGACAAGTGTACAGAGATTTACCTTTTGTGTACTTTTTTTGGACAAGTGTACAGAGATTAACCTTTTGTGTGCTTTTTTTGGACAAGTTAACACAGATTTACCTTTTGTGTGCTTTTTTTGGACAAGTTAACACAGATTTACCTTTTGTATACTTTTTTGGACAAGTTTACACAAGTTTACACAGATTTACCTTTAGTATGCTTTTTTGGACAAGTTTAGACAGATTTACCGTTTGTATACTTTTTTTGGAAACAAAGAGAGGGGGTGGAGGTAACAACGTCCCTGAAGGTAGACAGTATAAATAATTCGGTAGGAGTCTTCACCGTGGATACCGAAGGTATACAGAGTCCACAAAATAATAAATTCAAAGAATTCCAAAAAGGGGTTTGTGTCTAACACAATAAAAACTCCGTAAGGTTGAATAAATGATATTAACATTGAGCTTGTTGTTTACATGTAACAATAAGCTCAATGTTAATACTATTTATTCAACCTTACGGAGTTTTTATTGTGTTGGACACAAACCCCTTTTTGGAATTTTTTTGGACAAGTTTACACAGATTTACCTTTTGTGTACTTTTTTTGGACAATGTACAGAGATTTACCTTTTGTATGATTTTTTGGGACAAGTTAACACAGATTTACCTATCGTATGCTTTTTTTGGACAAGTTTACACAGATTTACCTTTTGTATGCTTTTTTGGGGCAAGTCTCATCATCTACTTGTGCATCACTATAGTCTTTAACTTCAATGTCATATCTACACAAAGAAGATCCATCGGTTTCTGCAAATTTCTGTATCGCTTGTATGTCATCTAAGTCTTCAGTTGGACATCTGTTGACACACAGTCTCATACTTGTGTCAGGTTTTGTGACATCCAGGAAAAACACATACCTGAAATGTAAAGGAACATGGTACAAATGTGGCTCAGGATATGTCAGGTCTCATATCTTTAACATGTGAAAAGTATCACTCGGGTGTATTAAACTTGAAATATTTCACACAATTCACTGTTTTACTACCTATTTATTGATTTTATAGCATTCAAAGATATGAGAATGCATAACATTGATAGAATGATCATGCAATAAACAAGAGATCCCAAAGGGTTCTTGGCGCCCACCATGAAATGTTCTATATCTGATCGTTGACACACTGTTCTTTTCTCTTCTTTTCTCTTATTTTGTGTCTCAGCATTGAATTTGAACTTTAATCCATATTTTTGTGAAATACATTTTTCACAAGAATATAGCAAAACTGAACTTGAACTGAACATATTACATTTTCAGAGAGAAAGGAATTCATCATGGCCGACAGTTTTCCATCTTAGATTTTGTGGTCTCTCTGAAAATGTAATATGCACATCTAGACCTCAGGGGGAAAGACCTCAAACTTCAAAGGCAACCTTCATGTCAAATTTCAATGAGATCCCTACAATACTTTTTTCAGAAATACAAATGGTAAGAAATCTCTCTGAAAATGTATTACAATGTATGCACAACTACACCCTCAATGGGAGCCTTCATGCCATATTTTAAGGAGATCTCTTTAGTCCTTCTGAGAAATAACAGTAACAAACTTCCTTTGTTCAAAATCCAAGATGGCCACCTGTCGGCCATGTTCGATTCTGATCTCTCTGAAAATGTATTATGCACAACTATACCCTCATGGGGAAGCTTCATGTCAAATTTTAAGGAGATCCCATCAGTCCTTTCTGAGAAGAAGTGGTAACAAACTTCCTTTGGTCAAAATCCAAGATGGCTGCCTGTCGGCCATGTTGGTTTACCATCTCTTTGAAAATGTAATATGCACAAATATACCTCAAGGGGAACCTTCATTTCAAATTTCAAGGAGATCCCTTCAGTTCCTTCTGAGAAGACACACTAACAAACTTCCTTTGTTCAAAATTCAAGATGGCCGTCTGTCGGCCATGTTGGACTCTGATCTCTCTGAAAATGTTATATGCACAAATGGACCTCAAGGGTAACCTTTTTGTCAAATTTCAAGGAGATCCCTTCAGTCCTTTCTGAGAAGCAGCTGTTACAAACTTCCTTTGGTCAAAATCCAAGATGGCCCCTGTCGGCCATGCTTAATTCTGATCTGTCTGAAAATGTAATATGCACAACTAGACCTCAAGGGGAACTTTGATGTCAAAGTTCAAGGAGATCCCTTAAAAACATTTTGAGAAATAGCAGTAACAAGAATTGTTGAGGACGGATGGACCATGGACACAGGGTGATTTGAATAGCCCACCATCAACAGATGGTCAACATTACAAAAATGACAACTTGATTAGAGTCAGCAAATAAATTGTTACATTCAAATCAATTTATAATCAAATGCTTTCAATACTATGTAGACATTACACAAATAAGATTTCAAAAGCTCGCATATAGTTAGGGATGTTGCATTAGACTGCCTGTCAAGGAATAACGTAGTGGTAATGATAGCCAAATGAAGTCAATGCATCATCTCACTTAAGTTTTTCTAACACTACTGAAGTGAACTTATAATTCAACAAAATGATTTCACAATACTTTATATATTTCATAAGCATTTTACAACTAAGAAAATTCATTTCAATTTTCATAAGTTCATTCCTGTTTTCACAAAAGAATGGAAGCCCTCATAAAATCATGAGGAGGCTGATACTGTGTTGTAGAGTTCACTGGCTAAGCACTGTTTATGATTTTCTCTGATTTATAAATTGATGTTTTAGCCAGGTTTATAGCATGTACATGTATAGTACAAAAAGGTCATTTTGTACCTTGTACATGTGATACATTAGATTTCAAACAATATTTCCCCAAAGTTGTTCTATGATGACCCTGTGTAGTTTATGATACTTTCCATTGTCAAGTTATTACAGAGTATTTCTATATGAGACAGCGCAAGTAAAAAAACTTGTAGTTTTGACATCAATGGTAACACAATCAGTTGTGATTTATTTACCTTTCATGTCAAGCTATTGCTGAGTATACACATAGCAGACAGCGCATGTAGTGAAAACATGTAGTTTTGACATCAATGCTCAAAATACTCGTTCTGATTAATTAACTAATCGAGTGTGATATCCTTTTCACATAGCATGTCAGATATAAAATCTTCTATGATGTCACCTTGTCATACAATAAACATTTAATTTTATACTTTCATACTGATAAAGCACAACTCATTTGATTAATCAATATCATTTTGTCTGAAGGATGTCAAATAAACATCTGTTAATTTACATAGAACAAAATTACAATGATATACACATTAATATCCAAATACCCAACGATAAAGCAGCATAGCCAATCAAAATATACTTTATAAATATATAGTTGTCAGTTTTTGTGCTGAAAATTATCCGAATGTGTTGTTAAATCAAATACTTATCAATCAGGTTCAATACATTTTAGAAATTGAATTGTTTATAAACCCTTGCTCCCAGAGTAATTGTTTCCACAACTTAGATATAAAAATTTCAGATACCAAAGTATAATATCAATAGGATGTCCAGGACATAGATACAAATCCGGTAAAAATGGACAAACACGGACCTCTGGAAACCAAGAGGTGAGATCAGGTGCCATGGAGGAGTAAGCATCCCCTGTCGACCGGTCACACCCGCCGTGAGTCCACAGTCAAGTCCAATGAAACATGTGAGGAGTGTACCCTCGTTACAACTAGTACAGACGTCTCAACAACCGCCAACAAACAGGCAACTCAACATTTCACTTAGTGAAACAGAGTAGTCGCAAACAAGACTATTATACCAACCATAAAATTTGCGGAACGTTGACATTAAACGCAGCTGTGTCAATAATTTGTCAGTGAGTAGTTTACCTCTGTATATGAAATCTTCATATGTTGTGCACACCCTGGCATATCGGATCATTTGTGAAATATAAACTCCATATGCAGGTGACTAAGGGAAATTACTACTTAAATGTGGAAAATTTACGATGGGAAAGCCGAAATCGTTGCGTTTATCGTATAGCTTAGTTGCTAATTTCCCGTCTGTGTTTATATTAAGTAAAATGTCTAAGTATGACGCGTGTGTACTTGATTCTGTTGTATCTTTAATTTCTAGTTCGCTGGGATATATCGCATTGACATATGTATGAAAATTGTCATTATTAATTGACAAAACGTCGTCGATATATCTAAATGTCAAATTAAAGGACACCGCTAACTTTTTCTTCTTTTGATTCAGCAGTTTCTGAATGAAGTCTGCTTCGTATGAATAAAGGAACAGGTCAGCCAATAAAGGAGCACAATTGGTTCCCATAGGAATGCCGACAGTTTGTTGAAAGACCACGTCTCCGAACATTACAAATATATTGTCTATTAGAAATTCCAGCATGTTTTTTTATATCAACTTCAGTATACTTATGTGTAGAATCAGAGTGGTGTTTGACGAAATAAGTATCCTGATAGCCAATCACTAGATATTTAAATTTTCGGGTACCACCCTTTAGTGAAAAAGCAGTTGTCTATGATGCTAAAAAGTCTTTCTTTTAATTTTTTATGTGGAATAGTAGTGTAAAGAGTTGAGAAGTCATAAGTTTTGAAACTGTGAATTCGAGAAAAATTGTGTGCCTTCAAATTTTCTAAAAGCTGTTTAGAATTTTTAAGTATCCACATCTGATTTACACCGCTTCTGGAATAAGCAACTGTACAGTATTTTTGAAGTTTCTCTTTAACAGCTGTCAATATCTTGGTAAGGAGTAAAGATAAAGGTTTGGTAGAACATTTGCTGGATCCTGCTATGTATCTTTGCTTATATGGGTTTTTATGAAGTTTAGGTATCCAGTATAAATGTGGTAGCTCGAAATCGGTCTCCGTTGTAGGTATATCAAATGAGTGTAATACGGACACGTGATTTTGAAGGATCTCGTCCTTTGAAAGTGAGCTACGAGTGTATGTAGGATTTCCAGAATTCGTATTAAACCCAAGTTCTTCTGATAAACAATTATAGTAATGTGCCTTACAAATGAAAACTATATTATCTGAGGCTTTGTCTGCTGGTACCAGTACATATTGGTCATGTAACCTATCCAGTTCAGTTACTACTTCTGGATCATTAAATACAGAGGGATAACGTGTTTTCATAGTCCCTTTAAGTTTTCGAATACGAGATTTTATCAACCATCGTATGGCTTTCAGCCATTCAGACAAAGTTATGCTCTTTCTAAATGCACTCAGTTTTGTTTAACAATGCAAAGAAGAGAAGATTTTCAGAAATAAAGTGAATTATCACCATATGGCCATATTGGCCCCACCCCAGACTTTGAACCCTTGTTTCAAGGGTCATATATTTCATATATTTCTCCTCCCTATGCAAGGGTAAAGAAGATTTTTTAAGCTTGGGCTATTTTTAGCAGTTTTGGCCCACTCAAATTGCCATGGGGTACCAAGATCACAAAATTCATTGTCTGTATTCCCCTTACCTTAATGAAGTTTCTTGCAAAATTTGAATATGGTTGGAAAAGTAGTTTTCAAGAAGAAGCTAAAATGTCCAAATGTTTATGGATGATAGATGGCAAATTAAGACCAATGGCACAAGTGACCTCAAAAGTGAGTAGTTAGAACTAGAGAAGGACGAGGGAAACAACAGAAAAAAGATGTGAGTAATAAGAACAGGAGAAACATGTGAGTAATGAGAACTGGGGAAAGATGTGAGTAATAGGGCTGGGGAACAGATAGAGTAGGAAAAATATAAAATATGTAAAATATATGTAAAAGAGCAAATACTCATATACCCGGTAATATATTGTCCAATCATTATGCTGATTTGAAGAACACAAATGGGAAATCAGAAAGGTTTTCAGAAAGTAATCTTCCGCGGATAACAAAGACTGTGACTAGATTACTGATATTGTTTAAATACTTGCCAGGAGAATTTACAGAGGCAATCTATTAAAAGCAATTTGCTGAAACAGTGACGATAGAATGAGACCCCTGACAATTTCTCTAACGGCATAAACAGGATTTCTCTTTAGTTTTTTCTGACAGAAAGGTAATTAGCTTGTTTTAGTATGGTGACAGTCTTTATGAAATCATACAGGCCTTAAACTTTATACATTGTACTTATAGATATACAAGGACTATTATAGTCATTACAAATCTAACCATATACTACACAATAATGGATGGTATTTTAGAAATTACTCAGGTGAAAAGATTAAACAAATAAATAGTATAGTTTTGCAAAAATAAATCAATACATTCAGCAAACAATTTATCACTATAAAAATATAGCAAATTAAATATGATGAAGAAAAAACAATGTTCTTTACTAAGCATTTACCAGTAAAAACTGATATCCAGAAAGAGAAAATATTGTTAATAGACAAGTGCCTGTGAAGCAACGCAAAAAAGAAAAGGGAGGACTTAACAATATGTTGTTACAAAGAATCACATTGTCTATACACTATAATTTACAGTTCAGTAAACAACAGCATGTACATTGTGTAGCTTTAATTAGTGCTTCATTTCATTTCAATAATGATGTGAAGCATAAAAAAAATAGCTGATTACGCTTCAATAGTAACATTCAATAGAGCTAACATTCATAATTCTGCATCCCTCACTAGCAACATGGTACAAAAATACAGTCCGTATTTCATTATAGTTTCAAAGCAAAATGCTATTTAACTAAAGGTGAAATTTCATCATAATTCAGTAGGAATATGCTACAAAACTACAACTGATAGTTAATTATAGTTCAACCACACAGTCTAATTATAGGTAATACTTCAACATAGCTCTGTAGCAACATACTTTGTAGCTATAACCTGTAGTTCAATAGGGAAATGCTGTACTGCTAATATTTCAGATTCAGAAATTCTTTAGAAAGGATAACTTACGGTAATCCTCTATTATCACGTCCCGACAAAGACACATTTGCGATCTCCTTCCCGGAATTATCTTCATCGCATGTATTACCAAAACTGTCATATCCATACACCAGTCTCCAAGCATCTCCTTGTATTATGGAAAATGCTGCTATGTAGATCTGGAAATGTAGAGGGGATTAAAAAAATGTATCAAAAATTACAACAAGTAAAATTAATAGGTAGATTTGTGAAGTTTACACTGTTAAATTAATAAGTTATATGCATATTTTGCTAGTACAATGTAAAAGTATTAATTATCATATTTCATTTTAAATATAAAATATAGGAATGGCTTGAATACTGGAACCTCAACGTTCCTGACCTTTGGAAGTTTCATACAAGTCCGCACTTTTTTTTCTTCATAAAAATTTGAAAATTAAAACTCTCGATGACTCAAATGTCACTACCTAGAGTTTCTTGAAAACTTGAAGTCAATATGAGGGTGTGATTGATTTAAAATTCCTAAATGTATTTCACTCTTGAGGCATTGAAGTCCAAGTTATCATAGCCTAACAGATAAAAAGACAACACTGTAAGGACACTGAGGGGATAAAACATAACAAAGGGTGTTTTTTACAAGTAGAATTGACCTAATCAAGGAGTGATGTGGTTGCTAATTAATCAAGGTCAATTAAAACTGAATAATTGTACAGAGACGTGTCACTAGCAATGATTTGAAGTAAGTCCACAGACAAGTGGGACATAAACATGTAAGGCAGTGAATTATGGTGTTCATAATCATTGCTTTAGTGACAGAAAATTACATAGTTTTGTATAACTGACATGTGCCTAACTGACTTTTCTAACTTATTGATCAGGCAGTGCTATATAACCATACACTAATTTTCTTTTGTTGACAACCCCAAATATCCCAAGCCTAGGGTTGTCACTGATTAGAAATTCTATATCACTTGAATCCTTGGATTGAACAGGAGACAATGTGAGATGCCACGGAGGTCACAAAACCCTGTAAAACCGAGGCTCAGAATATTATATGTGATAATGATGCCGAAGTCTTACCATGCCTGCCCAGAACAACACAAAAATGAGTAGCACAATTATATCTGTACATCCTCTATTCTTCACTGGGTTTGTTAGCTCAGCCTTCTCCTCAGACTCCTGAAATAAAATTAAGTTGATTTGTCAGTTTGATGTGTAATACTGAAATTTCAAAAATAAAAGTTACATTATCTATATATCTATTATGTATATCTATTATAAAGCATTTTAAATGTTTTATTCAAGACTTTCCTTTAAATAAATACATTTGTTTATCTGATAATGCATTTTAAAGCATGGAGATAAAAAACCCTAATACGATGCTTTTAAAATATTAAGTTCCAAAGAGATACACATGTAAATACCAATACTGAGGAAAACAGATTGTATAACTTTTTAGAAAAATAAATGATGTTCAAAAGTACTGAGGACAATTTATACCACCTCATGTATAATACAGGACTCATGTCACCTCTTTGTAAGTACTGAGGACAATTTATACCACCTCATGTGTATTACAGGACTTTGTCACCTGTCTGTAAGTACTGAGGACAATTTATACCACCTCATGTGTAATACAGGACACTTGTCACCTGTCTGTAAGTACTGAGGACAATTTATACCACCTCGTGTATAATACAGAACTCATGTCACCTCTTTGTAATTACTGAGGACAATTTATACCACCTCATGTATAATACAGCGCACACATCACCTCTTTGTAAGTACTGAGGACAATTTATACCACCTCATGTATACAGGACTCTTGTCACCTGTCTGTAAGTACTGAGGATAATTAATACCACCTCATGTATAATACAGAACTCATGTCACCTCTTTGTAAGTACTGAGGAGAATTTATACCACCTCATGTGTAATACAGGACTCTTGTCACCTGTCTGTAAGTACTGAGGACAATTAATACCACCTCATGTGTACTACAGGACTCTTGTCACCTGTCTGTAAGTACTGAGGACAATTTATACCACCTCATGTGTAATACAGGACTCTTGTCACCTGTTTGTAAGTACTGAGGACAATTTATACCACCTCATGTGTAATACAGGGCACATGTCACCTGTCTGTAAGTACTGAGGACAATTTATACCACCTCATGTGTAATACAGGACTCTTGTCACCTGTCTGTAAGTACTGAGGACAATTCATACCACCTCATGTATAATACAGGGCACACGCCACCTCTTTGTAAGTACTAAGGACAATTTATACCACCTCATGTGTGATACAGGACTCTTGTCACCTCTTTGTAAGTACTGAGGACAATTTATACCACCTCATGTGTAATACAGGACTCTTCTCACCTGTCTGTAAGTACTGAGGACAATTTATACCACCTCATGTATAATACAGCGCACACATCACCTCTTTGTAAGTACTGAGGACAATTTATACCACCTCATGTATAATACAGGACTCATGTCACCTCTTTGTAAGTACTGAGGACAATTTATACCACCTCATGTATAATACAAGACTCTTGTCACCTGTCTGTAAGTACTGAGGACAATATACCAGAATATCACCTCATTCTCTATGGATAATATACATGTATTTCCAGAAACCAATATCCTTTATAGAAATCAAGATAAAATGTATTGATCTGTTTAATTTCTTTGAATGGATACACAAAAGGAAAGGAATCTTTTGAAGTTAACTCTAAAACTTAAGAATAGTTACTAGTAAACATCAGATAGGCCAAATTGATGGGTGTAAAATAAGGTTATTGCATATTGCATTGTATGTTTAACTTAGCAACCATGATAAAAAATCGATGTCATGGGTCATTCACATTGTGTATTTCAGGGTGAAAAGGCCAACTAAGAACAAACTATACACAGGTGCTAAATTTTAGTCATTGTATGCAGTTTTATAAAACCAATGTATCAAGAAGCTTTCAAGTATGTACAAGCCAGGGAATTTTATTACCAAAAATCTTATCATAGACCTTAGTTGTAACAGAAATTTCAAGACCTACAAATATTTTTACTTTTCAGATTAATTTTATGAAAACAGTCACATGTCTTTGAGACTAAAATGTGAATAGTGCAATAGTGATGACAAAAGCATACAACATGAGAACTGATCACCAGAAATACAGGTACAGCAAGTGATGATCATCACGTCTATTATCTAGAGGACTGAGAATGAACTATGATGAATAGTTTGATCATTTAAACTGACATTTGTCGAGTCTTATTCCAATGATTAATCACTCGCTTTTTTATGTGATGTAAAATGAAGAATACCTGCACATCATATTTCACCCTTTTTTATCACACCTTTAAGAACAAACTACATGTGTAACTTTGTTAAAAATTCCCAGAGGAAACATCAAACCTAATTTACATTACATAACCTAATACTTGTTATCTCTAGCACATTCAGTGTGCACGTAACCACAGAATATAAACCATTAGATGTATTAGATGTACATGTATCCAGTAATCAACTATAACTTTGACACATGCCTGTGATAACTTTTGTAGCACTCTGTACTAATAGTCATCTAGTATTTTTGCTACAGGGAAAAAATACCTGTGATCACTGAACCATTTAGCAATAATTTAAAGAATCCCAGATGTTAACTATATCATGTAGGACAGTTTGGCAACATATATTATACAGACATACATGTGTATCTATATCCTGATTACTTAATGGCAATTAAAATTTGATAGGAAGTACTTGTACCAAGCAATTAGATAATTCTGAGAATGATTGTTCCCATGAATAATTTGTGTTTGTGACTCAAACTACTAGTGCATCATTTTGTAATTACTAATTAACTACTCTAATTGGCATAGAAAAATTACTAAACAATTAAATATACATATATACATGCTAAATATTTTATATTCTTTTCATCATAAAGCTAAACATAATTAATATTATTAACATCATGAACAAAGACCCTACCAACGAAATGGAGTATATCATATTGTATAATTCTGCTAAAATCATCAATGTAGTCAGTGGTAAAATACACTGTACACAGATGACCCCAGGCTAATAGTCAAGGTTTCTGTTACTGATACCATAAGTAGCCAGCCCATCACAGAGCTTATCATACAAGCATTAGTGGAAGATCCCAGGTTAAAGCTCTAATACGATAAGTACCATTGTCTGTCTTTGAGTTTGTTTTACAAATTAGTGGAAGATCTCAAGTCAAAGCTCAGGGCCTAAAGTCACCAAATTTACTCAATACTCAAGCTCAACTTTTATTTCATTATTTTGACTATAAAATTATTTATAAAACTTTTGGATTTTAGTGATTTGGAAACATATTATGATTTTTAATCATTTACATAGATTATTTACATTTTTGCATCACACGTATGATTTTTCTGTAATAACAAATAAATACTTTGAGTACGGTACTCAAGATTTGAGTACATACTCCAACAGTTTTTTAATATTTCTGAAGTTTTCTTTAAATGAACAATAATTTTTATCATTATTTACAATTGTATACCATCAATATACAAACATGTCCAGTTACAGAATGAAGTTTGCATGTTTTTACCTTAAAATCATGGAAAGTTAGTTGAACTTGACTACTAAGTAAAGGACTATATATGATAAGGGTCCAAAATGACCCCCAAATGGAGGATGGTCATATTTTCATAACAGGTTCTACATATCTTCAAAAGTTGAGATCTAAGTAGTTTGACTTGCTCTCTTGACCCCAAAAGTCATTTCAAGGTCATGTTAAGTCAATGGAACTCCAGTGACTTAATGAACTTTTGTGTTAAGTCTTGTGAAAAATTATTTCGAGAAAATGAAGTTTATTCCACAGATTAATTTTATCTGGTGAAAAATATATGTAGATATAAAATGAGTTCCTTTAAAAATATAGTATAAAAAGAAAAGAAAAAAAGTACTATACGCAGATTCGAACCCCGGACCCTTAAGTTCACAATCTGATGTGCTTTTTTTTTTTATCTTTTATTTCAATCTGATGTGCTAACCATTGCGCCACAATAACTTATATGGAAGATTGGTGAAAAATGTTAAACAGTCTGATTTAAGACCCAATAAGAGAATGCAGTCGCTAGTTGTATATCCTTACATTTTGTACTCGTAGTACTTACTTTGGAAAACTAAAAAATGTTCTATAGATTTACCTAATAGATCTATACTCCTATTTTTTAAACAGTAATATTATTTACTTTAAATACACTTGATAAAAGTGTCGGTGATGCCTGAGCTCAGAGGTAACATTCTAAAAATAGATTCTGTGTGGTAGGCCTGTATTAGGCGCTTGGGTAAAGAAATGCATAAGGGCCAAGCAACCAGATCAACTGACCTACATGTAGTAGTCATTTCATCATATTGTAGATCTACGATGGATAAAAAACACTGATCCAAGGGTCTACGGTAGTATACGGGTTACCAGTTGGCAATGTGTAACCCAAGCAAAGTTAGGCCTATTCGATCTCTCAAGGAAGCAAGTTTACCGTAGATTCTACTTATCTTTAGTGAAAAGTTGTCAAGCACATCTATCGATAGAGAATTCCAAGAATGAAAGAAAAACAAAGCATTGTAGCCTAGCACTTTGCTTACAGTACTCAGTATTTTCCAGTTGGTATTAAGAATGTGATTGCCGCAGTAATATGGAACCAGCGATAAAAAGAGAAGAAACTACCCACTGTAGCTATTTATAGCCTATAAAACAGCAGTGGGGTTTCCTGGTTTGTCAAGTACACTTTGTTTCTATTATGTATGGTCCTCGATGAAAATAAATGAACACCGTCTTACAGACTGTCAAAACAACCGGAAGTAGAATCTCCTTAGCAACGACGTAATACATGGACGTGTTGTTCATATGAAAAGTTGTGTGTACACAAAATAGTTAATGAACATATACAACAGAGTGTGGAATATCTTTCTTGTCCAAGGCTGTGCTCATACTTCATTTTACCCCCAAAGGCTCAAAAATAGAATGAAATAGATAAAATATTGAAAATATACATATTTTAATGTCGATTTTAAGACACTTTCCTGACAAGGAAACTTTTGTTTTTAGTGTGTATGTAAAGTGCTAGTCTTCAACTTCATAATGTGTACAACAATGTACTTTACAAGAAATACTTAATTTTCATTTCATTGGTGGGTATATAGGCATCTCTATCATATATAGTCCTTTGGTGACTTTGGGTCCTGATATCATAACTTGCATAAGTACCATTGTATGTCACTGAGCTTGTTTTACAAACTTGTGGAAGATCCCATGTTAAAGATCTGATACATGTACCATAAGTAACCCGTCACTGAGCTTGTTATATATGTACATGTGGAAGATCCCATGTTAAAGATCTGATACATGTACCATAAGTAACCCGTCACTGAGCTTGTTATATATGTACATGTGGAAGATCCCATGTTAAAGATCTGATACATGTACCATAAGTAGCCTGTCACTGAGCTTGTTATACATGTACAAGTGGAAGATCCCAGGTTAATACTATAAGTACATGTAGTCCATCACAGAGCTTGTTATACAAGTGGAAAATCCCAGGTTAATACCATAAGTACATGTAGTCCATCACAGAGCTTGTTATACAAGTGGAAAATCCCAGGTTAATACCATAAGTACATGTATCCCATCACAGGGTTTGTTATACAAGTGGAAAATCCCAGGTTAATACCATAAGTACATGTATCCCATCACAGAGTTTGTTATACATGTACAAGTGGAAGATCCCAGGTTAATACTATAAGTACATGTAGTCCATCACAGAGCTTGTTATACAAGTGGAAAATCCCAGGTTAATACCATAAGTACATGTAGTCCATCATAGAGCTTGTTATACAAGTGGAAGATCCCTGATTTCAGCTCTGATACCATAAGTACATGTAGTCCATCACTGAGCTTGTTGTACAACTACAAGTGGAAGCATCACAGAGCTTGTTATACAAGTGGAATATCCCAGACTAAAGCTCTGATACCATGAGTAGTCCATCACAGAGCTTGTTATACAAGTGGAAGATCCCAGACTAAAGCTCTGATACCATGAGTAGCCAATCACAGAGCTTGTTATACAAGTGGAAGATCCCAGACTAAAGCTCTGATACCATGAGTAGCCAATCACAGAGCTTGTTATACAAGTGGAAGATCCCAGACTAAAGCTCTGATACATACCATAAGAAGTCTGAGCTGTTGTTATACAAGTGGAACATCTATCCCACTTTAAACTCTGATACCAAGAAGAAAACAGGCTCATGCTATTACCCACTAAAAGTGGTTACAGACAGAACTTGATTCAAAAGAAGATCTTATACTAAACTTTAACTGACCATAAGTAATGATGTAAACTTGCATGGCAAGATGATATCATGTGTAGGAAGTGCCCAGACTCTTGGTGTGAAGTAGCAGATTTTGCTCTGTAAGAAGTGCACAGGATCTTAATGTGTAGAAGCAGATTTTGCTCTGTAAGAAGTGCACAGGATCTTAATGTGTAGAAGCAGATTTTGCTCTGTAAGAAGTGGCCAGACTATTGGTGTGTAGAAGCAGATTTTGCTCTGCAAGAAGTGCCCAGACTATTGGTGTGTAGAAGCAGATTTTGCTCTGTAAGAAGTGCCCAGACTATTGGTGTGTAGAAGCAGATTTTGCTCTGTAAGAAGTGCACAGGATCTTAATGTGTAGAAGCAGATTTTGCTCTGTAAGAAGTGCACAGGATCTTAATGTGTAGAAGCAGATTTTGCTCTGTAAGAAGTGCCAAGACTTTTGGTGGATATAAGCAGATTTTGCTCTGTATGAAGTTTCCAAGCTCTTGGTGTGTAGAACCAGATTTTGCTCTGTAAGAAGTGCCCTCCATAAGAAGATCCCAGTTTCAAGGTCTTACAAATAATGGATGGTCAAAAACACAGCTTGCTTCAAAAGAAGAAACCCAGTTGCAAGGCCTTACCCATAACAAAAGGTAAAAAACAGGACTTGCTTACCCATTACAGATGGTAAAAAACAGGACTGTCAATACAAGAGGATTCCAGCTTTTAGGTCTTACCCATCAAAGGTGGCCAGAAGTAGGATTTGTTTTATAAGAAGATTCCTGGTCAGAAACAGGACTTGCTTTACCAGGGGAAGTTGAGATGTTGTACAGCAGCAATGTGATTTATATATGATGATTAATCTTTGGTCAAATACTTAACTAACATGATTCATTGTTGACTTTGTCCTTTTGATCATCCTATAACTTTACAATATACAGCATTGTTTCTAGTGTGTATAGTGATGTATCATACATTTACATTACTGCCCACACTTTCTACACACTACTAGTCAATTGATAAAACAAAATTGTTACAATTACTGTCAGAAACATTACTTCAATACATAACAAATGATTGGTACAGTAGAAATAAAGCACAGGTGGCAACCAGAAATAGAACAGTAAAAGACATTTTTAACCAAAACAAAGACTAATAAGTTCATATAACAGCACGACAGAGACACACCAGCATTGTCGCTGTTACAAAATCATGTAAGTCTAACAAAACTCAAATCAGTTGCAGAAGATTTATTCCAACATGAACTAGATGTGTTCTGGCCCATTTGGGCCCCTATGAAGTCCTTAAGGGTACTAGGCACTTTTCATTCACCAACTTGAAGCAGCTTCATATATAGAGATACTAAGATGATTTTCTGGTTTTGTTAACTAAATGTTTTATGATTGCATTTAAAAGGGCATTACCTGTGTTTACCAAAAACAAATATTTCAATTTTTCTTCTTTTACTACATTTACTTGATGTACAATAACAAATAAAAGTTATACACAAGAATAAAAATTATCATATTCCTTATATTTTGTGAAAATAAGATAAAGTCCATTGTAGTGTTTATATACAAAAAGTAAAGTTGAGTTAATCAATTGCAAGTGCAAAAGTGTCAAACCTAGGTTTCTCAAGCAATTTTCACAAAATATAAAGAAATTTAAGAATTTTTATGCCTGTGTATATCTCTTTTTTTTTTAATATCAATCTCAGTACTAAAAAGAGGGGAATTATTTTTAAAAAAACACAGCTAATGCCCCTTTAAATCTGCTTTTATGTTTGGTCAATTCTAATTTTTCTGGGATTTGTATGCATTGTTTAAGAAAGAAATCAGTTATAAAGATCACCAACAGCAAAAACAGAATAATTCTTTAATCAAACTGTTCTTTAATTTTATTATGTAAACTCAAGCAAAATAAATGCTTTGGGTTGAAAACCTCCTGAAGGTTATTTATTACACCATTTTCATAAAAATCCTCACTAAACTGCATGGTCCAATTTTGGCCCATGCTTTGGTACAGGTGAACCTGCCTTGTGATAACATCCTTTCAGTCACTGAAAGGAGATCTCTCAAGACAGGTGGTCCCTCAAAATAGGTTTTACTTAAAGTTATTTGACTAAGTGCTTTTAAAACAGTGGTCTCTCAAGACAGGTGGTATTTCATGATAGTGATCTCTTAAGACAGGTGGTATTTCATGATAGTGGTCTCTCAAGACAGATGACATTTCATGAGTGATCTCTCAAGACAGGCGGCATTTCATGATAGTGGTCTCTCAAGACAGGTGGTATTTCATGATAGTGATCTCTCAAGACA
Source organism: Atrina japonica (assembly GCA_030159075.1). Taxonomy (NCBI): domain Eukaryota; kingdom Metazoa; phylum Mollusca; class Bivalvia; order Pterioida; family Pinnidae; genus Atrina; species Atrina japonica. The sequence goes on along the minus strand of BROG01000068.1, from coordinate 1,032,800 downwards.
AGTGGCATTTCATGATAGTGGTCTCTCATGACAGGTGGTATTTCATGATAGTGATCTCTCAAGACAGGTGACATTTCATGAGTGATATCTCAAGATAGGTGGCATTTCATGATAGTGGTCTCTCAAGACAGAAAGCATTTAATTATAATGAACTTTTAAGACAGGTGGCATTTAATGATAGTGATCTGTCAAGCCAGGTGGCATTTCATGATAGTGGTCTTTCAAAACAAGTGGTAATTCATGATAGTGATCTCTCATGACAGGTGGTATTTCATGATAGTGATTTCTCATGACAGGTGGCATTTCATGATAGTGATCTCTCATGACAGGTGGTATTTCATGATAGTGATTTCTTATGACAGGTGGCATTTCATGATAGTGATCTCTCAAGACAGGTGGTATTTTATGTTAGTGATATCTCAAGACAGGTGGTATTTTATGTTAGTGATCTCTCAAGACAGGTGGTATTTTATGTTAGTGATCTCTCAAGACAGGTGATATTTCATGATAGTGGTCTCTCAAGACAGGTGGTATTTTATGTTAGTGATCTCTCAAGACAGGTGGTATTCATTGATAGTGGTCTTTCAAGACTGGTGGTATTTAATGATAGTGATCTCTTAAGACAGGTGGTATTTGATGATAGTGATATCTAAAGACAGTGATCTCTCACTATGTTTGCTTCAGATATTCTTTTTTTTTTTTACACAATGCTTATTTCATAACCAGTCATCATTTTATATTGTGTACTTTTACCTTTATTTTTGCATTTATTGGTTGTAAATGTATGCTATTTCTGGCCAGGTGAGCTAATAGGTGACAACAGGTACATTTATTGTATGTTATTTCTGGCCAAGTGAGCTAAGAGGTGACAACAGGTACATATAATAACTACTTTAATTGTGTCAGAGTAGAGAAGTAGGTATCTCACTGGACCCTCACCAATGCTATCCAGGTTCAATCCTAGGATCGGAATGTATGTGGTGGTATGTCAGCCACTATATTGTACAAACAAACTGTACAAGTACATGTATGTCACCTGTGTTTCCAAAACAGTTAGTAAACCCTCATGCTAACATCCAAAACCAACATGAGCCATTCCTAAATATGTAGTTATAAAACTTCTTTGTTCATTGTAATGAATTAAATGATATTTATTTTTTTACTTTAATTAACAAATGACACATTTCAAGATGTGTGATGAAAGCTGAATGTTAACATCAAAGTACAGCAACTAAGACTTTGCTGGCAAAACATCAAAAATATATCGACATCAGGAAAAACTCCAGCTTAAATCTCTAGATGTGCTTGTAAGCATCATCAATTATGCATCTGTCAATATCAATAAGAATCCTGGCTTAAATCTTTAAATTTGCCTGTAAAACTCATTAATTATGCATGCAATTCACCCACAAGCAATTAACTAAAATGTTGATTTTTACTTTTCATATTTACTCTTATGTGGAAAACATTCTTCTTTAAAATTATATATAAACAATTACCAATGAATCACAAATAAATTTCGGCAAACAAAGTAATTCTAGGCCAGAATTGAACTGTCAATGTAATTATCCAAAATGCTGTTGTATATTTCCCTTGATGATACGAGGAGCATTTATCTTGCTAGAATAATGTGCATTATTGACAAAACAGGTACTCCTTCAGGAATACTGAGACAGACTAGCTCAGATGACATAAAGTTACACAAATAGCTAGAAAACTGAAGCCATTACCTTAATAAAGGTGGTTTTAAACAGGAAAATGATGCATTGTAGAACATTTTATCCCTGATGACAACTGTTTTATTGTGAGCTTGGTGTCAGTTGAAAGGACTATAGAATTGGATTATAAATGTTAAATATAATATGATGCTTTCTTATGACCAAGGTGAAAAATGTAGGTTAATTGTGTTGCTTTTAAAGTGATATAATATGTCACATTGATGATTTTTGTTCCCTGACATACATGTATGGTCGAGAATATGATAAAATGTGTGTTCAAATACATTATCAAACATGTGGAACACTGTAAAAGATCTTCTTTTTGAAGTTATTTGTTTTATTAGAATTTAAGTTTTCCTGTACCTTAAAAAATTTGGATGTATTTCCATATGCAATGACCGTTCAGATAAACTCTTTCGCCAAATCAAATGTGCTTCGTAATTCCACCGGGGGTCCCTTACGCGCTTGGTCTATCAGTAGTCTGGGCCATTTACACAATCATAGTATGTTAAAGTCGGCAGATTTTTATGTGTTTTATATTTACTTTTAAAATACAGGATGTGATTTTATTGGAAAGTGCATATATTATATAAAATATGTGATTTTCAACATTATCTTAAAGACCTGATTGGATGAATATGTAACTGAAAACTATGTGTACCGAATGTTTTACAATTGTGCCGCCGTGTCCGGTGGAGTTGGGCAGTTTATGATCATATGTGTCAAGAATGATAAAGCCGAGAATGCAATGGGACGAGTTAAAAATGGGTCAAGATCACCCGACATACCCTGCACGTGGACAATTTCAGAAACGACGGAAAAGACCAACTTTGCCTGATTTAGGTATGAAATGATGATGTACCCAAATAAACACAAAGAGTAATAAGAATGCACTTCCTTATTGGACACTCGTTAATCTTCGTAAAAAATTACCGAAAGTTGCTTTGCAATGCTCAAAGTAATGGCCGACAAACAATAACTGATATTATAGGTTACGTTTGACATTATTGTTGCAATTATACACATGCATTTGTTATCCTAACCACCAGATGGTCTCTTAGGGATTTACACGAGATAAAATATTACATAAAATGGGCATGTAAAATTTTTCACCTACGACAGCTCATATCACTTTAATATAAAAATTGTACATGTAAAAGTCAGTTAAAGTATTCCTCAAGTACCTTAACTTTGGAGGAAATTGGAAAATTATTGCTATTGTCAAGAAAATTACATAAAAAGTTCATAATGAAAATAAAGAATTGTTTCAAATAGCTAAGAGCACACCACAATAGAAATGAAGTAGTTGAATACATTGTAAGTGACCACTAGTGACCATCAGAAAATTCAGGTCAAGTATACCGACTTTCCAGAGATCATTCTAATGTGAAAAAAGAGTGAAAAAATTTTGGCATACAGTTTGCAACAATGGCTGATCAGGTTTACACCTTTTAAAGGGTTGGAATCTCGTGAACCGTGCCTTGGACTGCACATGTTTAAATTTTAGGTAATACATTTAAATTACACGAACGAGAGAACTCGTTCGTACTGTCATCATACGTATATTATCCAGTTGGTTATAAAATGCTTTTCCAGTGAAGCCTGTCATAAACGAAAAACAACAGAATCAACCGTATGATAATCAAAAGGTAACTACGCCCTGCCAAGTTATAACCCCAAAATAACAGAATCAACTGTCTGATAATCAAAAGATCACTTCGCCCTACCAAGTTATAACCGAAAACAGAATCAACCGCATGATAATCGAAAGGTTACTCCACCCTGCCAAGTTATAACTGCAAAATAACAGAATCAACCATATGATAATCAAAAGATTACTTCACCCTGCCACTTATTACCGCAAAATAACAGAATCAACTGTATGACAATCAAAAATTTACTTCGCCCTGCCATGTTATGTGAATCGGCCATTATCTGATAGTGTGCCTGAAGAATTATCATTGCATTGGTATTAGTCAATAGCATATGTCAAAATTTGTGGCATGTAATTTATAGCTTGATAGATCAACATAAAAACAAAAAGAAAGTCTGACAGAAACAGGACACAAACACTTCACATGTCCCCAGAAAATAAACTATTAGCCCTGCAAGATATAAGTCTATCTGAATTACAGAAACTTAAAAACTCCAAACACTGCTGTTGCATCTGTATGTACCATTTACACCACATAAAACTCAATAATAAAGACTGCATGTTTAAGTGACTATTGGGAAAACATGCACATATAACTGTAATATCGATAATGTCTTACCTTCTCACAGCAACATCCACACATCTTTCTTCAATCTGCAATATAAAACAATATGTGTATTATTTTTTGTTTCCACAAATTATGCACATTTAATTATCAATAGATCAGCCAAAATGTAACACTTAAATATGCATACCTAAAGTTATTTGTTGCATACATTTGGTAGAAATTGTGTAATTGTGTTACCTTGACGACAATTTTTTTATACGTTCTAGACTACAAAAAGAAGTATAACTGTATTATCTGTGACACAGTAATTCTGTATGTACTAAAACAGCCTGATGTGCAGCAATTATCAATCTAAATGCAATCTAAATAAATGTACCATAAACATTATTCTAATATATTATTGATGAACAGTCCCTATCATGAAAATATCACATGAAGATATAACATTCTCCAGTAAATATCAAATCACTGTTATCAATCATGTGTATAACTTCATCTGACAAATACATGGATATATCTAACAATGCATATATAACTAGCATTACACCAGCAGTTATCCATACTGACAATGTCTGTATAATATAGCTAGCATTACACTAGCAGGGATCCTACTTGTAAAGTCTGTATAACTAGCACTACACTAGCTGGGATCCATACTGACTGTCTGTATAATATAACTACATGTAGCATTACACCAGCAGTTATCCATACTGACAATGTCTGTATAATATAACTAGAATTACAAAAGCAGTTATCCATACTGACAATGTCTGTATAATATAACTAGCATTACACCAGCAGGGATCCAAACTGACACTTTTTAATATAACTAGCATTACACTAACTAGCAGGTATCTGCACTAACATATCTATATAATATACATTTCACATGTACAACTGAGCAATTATTTTGACTCCTATCCCAAATAAGCCAATATTTTACCGGACATTGACCACAAAGTTCACGTCAATAAGAAAATGCTAAAAGTATCACTATTGCATACATGTATGTGTTGATTTTGGCATCTACATGTAAATGTACAACTGATCACTTGATTTCCCTGATCTATAGTTCATGGACCTTACCTTTAGATATTCTAGAGCCTATAAGTAAATTTTTACTTATTCTACCACATAAAATTATCCATCGAAAAACTTCTCTACAATTGACCATTACAACTGTCAAAGTGACCGACTTAAGTGACCTACATTTCTTGTAGAAAAAAAAATTGTAATTAATTGGAATGTGTGGTTTTGATTTTTGTGTGTTCATCAGAAAATATTTCAGATGTAACTGAACTTTTGGTGGAGTCACTCTGTCAGTGGTGATTCCTACCAAAACTACAGTAAAAATGTCCTATAGAAATAATCCTATAATTGTAAAATAACTACAAATTAAATTGACATCTTAATACTCAGCGTCCACAAGAGTCTTTGTCAAACAGACATGTCAAATGTACGGCATAACAAGCATTTCATCATCACATGAACATTTACAACAAGAAACCACTGCAGTGGCTTAAGTCCACGCTGAAACTTAAAACCAAGGTTCTGTGGCAGAGATTAAATATCATGTGTACAACTGGACCCAGTTGTTCATCTACTGGTTAAATTTTAACCCTCGGTTAAATATTATAACCAAGGGTTAAAATTTAACCTAGGCTTAAATTCTGTTGCTCAATAATTGGTTAAATTCAACTATGGTTAAACCATTGGTAAAATATGGAAAATTTAGCCAAACTTTGAGGCTCGGTTATATATTTTAGACAATTAACGTTTATTATTTCAGACTGGCTAAAGATTGGCACTGTTATCAAGATTTTAATCCTAGGTTATATAAACCTTGGTTACCATATTTAACCGAGGGTTATATTTAACCGTCGGTTAAATTTAACAAAAAGATGAACAATTGGGTCCAGGAGACCTCACACTTAAGTGGCTTACCATATTCTACCATGCTCTGAATAAATATGCTTTAGAGGGGACGCTTATTTGGACAAATTTTAATCAAAGGACTGAAAGTCCTGAAAGGCAATTCCTTTGTCAAATCTGAATTGGTGAATTTATAAAAGAATATATATCTATACATACATGCAGTTACTGCTTAACCTGGGAATATACATCCTTCATCTACTAAAATCAAAAATTAGTATTGGATGTCATATACCATGGTGCGTCTTTAAACCAAAACATTTATTTGAAATATAAGAAATCAGTGGATGCTTATTTTTGATTATGCATCAGTAGAAATCTATACATTTTATGATATGTTTAAATTGTCATTACAAAACAGCAGACAAACAGAGTCGAACTGAGATTTACATGTACAGTCATGGGACAAATATATTTGTCACTTATGTTATTTTCTTCTTTGTTTTAGATACAACCAATAATTTTTTAATGCTGGTAAAATCCAGAATTTCACAAATTTGTATAAATTTATGGTAGAACAAGTACAATTTCATATTTCTAAAATATATATGTATTTTTAATTTATCATGTTTATTTACAGAAATGACAGTATTTTTCTCAGGAAATAATTTTGTAAATTCTGTACGTGTAATTATTCTTTCAGTCTAATGAAATATGTCAAAATTTATCTGAAGTAATTTTATCCTCCACAGAATAATTATTTTCTCAAAATAAACAAAAGTATATCTAAATTTCAAAATGATTAAGAAAATTAATGCAATTTCCCTCATGTAAACTTATACTATTTGAAATACTGCTTAAATTAGTGGATTCTGTGTGCATTTAAAATTTTTTGGTTTTATATAAAACAAAAGAGAAAACGACATACATGACAAATATTTATGTCCCATGGTTGAAGATGTATCACGACTTTCAACAGCTTTAAAAAATGTTGCATTATTTAGTTCCCTTCACTCCCCCCAAAAACGTTCATTCAACAACCTTAAAATTACATTGCTATTTGGTATGTAAAACCGGAGTAATAAATGTAGATCGATGTTTCAAATACGAATTGGGTTAAAAAATTTAAACATCGGGTCGAACTGATTTAAAGTTGAAACACCCGTGGTAACGATGACCATTGTAAATACATCAACTAAAACCACATGGATAGACTTTACAACTCTATTATGTCATGTGACTACAGTAATTCATCACAGCATTTTCGACTGTCTTCGTTGTTGAATTTTAGTGCCAATGAGTTTACAAATTAAAAGAAACAGTGTCCTAGTTCAGGAATTATAAGGAGAGAGTATGCAAATAAAACAAGATTCAAATTAGACACAAAGAAGTATTTTAATGGTTGAATCTCAGGTAACTACTTTCTACAGTGCAAGTAGTAGTTCGGCAAATCCTATGGCACATTGATTTTTGAACGGGGTTGCTGATGATGCTTAATTGAATACACAGAAAAGCCCGAGGAGTTCTGAGCCTGTCAATGCAATAAGGTCTTGCCTTAAAAATTACCTACCAAAGTTTCATAGCGATATATTTGGTTTTCTTAACCTTAAACTGAGTAATAGGCCTACTCCCATCTATAAGCCTAAATTCTGAGGTATATATTACATACCATTAACTTTGTCAACTATGCAATGATATTCCGTTTTTCGTCTATTTGTTTTGCTCTTGTCGCAGAGCAGTAAGGTTTAAAATTTAAGTCAATATTTTTGTAGAACAGTAGAAGGACAAAAATGAGTTTGCAAAATTCATTTTCACTATATACTATTAGCAAATTAATGATTTTTCATTTCTTTCATTTGTATACAAAATTTTATTTAGTATTCTGCATTGTAAAGCTCTGAGAAGTACATCATCTCAATCTAAAGAATTGTTTAAACATTTCTGTCCATAACTCTTCACTTATTTCCATATTTAAGCTTATATTTCATTTTTCAATGCAATTAAACAAATCTAGTTTTAACTTTTCAGCCAATGTTTGTGAAGTGTTTTGTTACTTTTTTATACTCCTTTAGGTAACAAGTATTTTTTGTAAAGCTTCACTAACACATGTAGAACAAGAAACCTCACTATAGTGGCTTAAGCCCAAAATAGTCATAAACCAAGTTTCTGTGGCAGAGCTTCACTAACACATGTAGTACAAGAACCCTCACTTTAGTAGATAAGTTCAAATGAAACATAAACCAAAGTTCTATGGCAGCTTCACTAACACATGTAGAACAATAAACCTCACTACAGTAGTGCCAAAATTAGACATAAACCAAGGTTTTGTGGCAGAGCTTCATTAAACACATGTAGAACAAAAGGAGACATAAACCAAGGTTTTGTTATAGAGCTTCATTGAACACATGTAGAACAAAGGAGACATAAACCATTGTGGCAGAGCTTCATTTAACACATGTAGAACAAAGGAGACACAAACCAAGGTTTTGTGGCAGAGCTTCATTTAACACATGTAGAACAAAGGAGACATAAACCAAGGTTTTGTGGCAGAGCTACATTAACACATGTAGAACAAGAAACCTCACTATAGTACATGTAGCTTAATCCCAAAATAGACATAAACCAAGTTCCTGTGGCATATATAGAACAATATACCTCACTTAAGTATATTAAGCCAAAAGTAGATATAAACCACTATTCTGTGGCAGAACTTCACTAACACATGTAGAACAAGAAACCTCATTTCAGTAGCTGAAGTCCAAAAGAGACATAAACCAAGATCTGTGGCAGAGGTTCACTAACATATGTAAAACAAGAAACCTCACTTTAGTTTCTAAAGTTCAAATGAGACATAAACCAAGGTTCTATGGCAGAGTTTCACTATCACATGTAGAACAATATACCTCACTACAGTTGTGTCAAAATTAGATATAAACCAAGGCTCTGTGGCAGAGCTTCGCAAAACACATGTAGAACAAAAGGAGACATAAACCAAGGTTCTATGGCAGAGTTTCACTATCACATGTAGAACAATATACCTCACTACAGTAAAGTCAAAATTAGACATAAACCAAGGTTCTGTGGCACAGCTTCGCAAAACACATGTAGAACAAAAGGAGACATAAACCAAGGTTCTATGGCAGAGCTTCGCTAAACACATGTAGAACAAAAGGAGACATAAACCAAGGTTCTATGGCAGAGCTTCGCTTAACACATGTAAAACAAAAGGAGACATAAACCAAGGTTCTATGGCAGAGCTTCGCTAAACACATGTAGAACAAAAGGAGACATTAACCAAGGTTCTATGGCAGAGCTTCACTATCACATGTAGAACAATATACCTCACTACAGTAGTGTCAAAATTAGACATAAACCAAGGCTCTGTGGCAAAGCTTTGCTAAACACATGTAGAACAAAAGGAAACATAAACCAAGGTTCTATGGCAGAGTTTCACTATCACATGTAGAACAATATACCTCACTACAGTAAAGTCAAAATTAGACATAAACCAAGGTTCTGTGGCACAGCTTCGCAAAACACATGTAGAACAAAAGGAGACATAAACCAAGGTTCTATGGCAGAGCTTCGCTAAACACATGTAGAACAAAAGGAGACATAAACCAAGGTTCTATGGCAGAGCTTCGCTTAACACATGTAAAACAAAAGGAGACATAAACCAAGGTTCTATGGCAGAGCTTCGCTAAACACATGTAGAACAAAAGGAGACATAAACCAAGGTTCTATGGCAGAGCTTCACTATCACATGTAGAACAATATACCTCACTACAGTAGTGTCAAAATTAGACATAAACCAAGGCTCTGTGGCAAAGCTTTGCTAAACACATGTAGAACAAAGGAGACATAAACCAAGGTTTTGTGGCAGAGCTTCGCTAAACACATGTAAACAAAAGGAGACATAAACCAAGGTTCTGTGGCAGAGCTTCACTAACACATGTAAGACCTCATTTTAGATACTTATATCCAAAATAGACATTGACCAAGGTTGTGTGGCATAGCTTCACTAATACATGTAGAACAAAAAACCTCACTTTAGTAGATTAAGCCAAAAGGAGAGATAAACCAAAATTCTATGGCAGAGCTTCACTAACACATGTAAAACAATATACAGTAAAACCTGCTATAGCGGTCACCTCTATATAAGGATCACCTGTCTATAAAGGCCAGTTTTGAAAAGTCCCTTGACTGCATACTTGACTAAATTGAACCTGTGTATAAAGGCCACCTGCACATAAAGGTCAATATTGTCTGGTCCCTTGGGTGGCCCCTATATACAGGTTTTACTGTACCTCACTTAAGTATATTAAGCTTAAAGTAAATACAAACCACTATTCTGTCACACAGCTTCACCAGCACATGTAGAACAAGAAACATCACTTTAGTAGCTTATGTCCATATGAGAAATAAACCAAGGTTCTGTGGCAGAGCTTAACTTACACATGTAAAACAAGAAACCTAAATTTAGTAACATAAGTCCATAGGAGACACAAACCAACGTTCCGTGGTAGAGCCTCACTAAAACATGTAAAACAAGAAACCTCATTAAGGTAGCTTAAGTCTAAAGCAGACATAAACCATGTTTCTGTGGCAGAGCTTCACTAACATGCATACAACAAGAAACCTCACTGTAGTGGCTTAAGTCCACAGGTCAAAATGTGTGGCATTTCATCTATAGCTGGTAACCTCTCAATATACAAAAGTACGTGACAGTTGTGCGACATAAAACAACTCTGAAACAAGCATAAAACTGACCATTGTCTCATACTGTAACAAAAAGACAATATTACCTATTAGCAATGTAAACATATTTCTACAAATCACCTGTTTAATAAGAGACTGGAGCGCACTTTGAAGAATCCATGAACCATATTGTCTAGATAATGTTAAGTCTCGCAAAATACAGTACAGGAAGCTGTCTGTAATTCTTATTTTCTTTATTTTTATTGTCTTCAGTCGTGTCCTTGCATCATAATCAATTTAAGATACATTTTGAAGTGAGTAATGATGACTTATTAACACATATGGATGTACACATGTTAATTTTCTGATATACATGTATGATAATATTAACCAGTACTTACATGTAGTTAATTCACTGTTGAAATTATTTAAGATAGTATATACCATTTTCATTATAAAATATAGAAGGAAAACATTAAATGGAATTTGCACATACTTTGCCTTTACTAAAGTTTCTTCAAAGGACTACAATTTTTGATGTTCAGTATTCATGATTGAGGTAAAGAAACTCGACAATATCTCACACATGGATACATATGCCATTCTGATTGCTATATAGCTCAGTATTACAACTGCTTTCAGAAGTTCAAAGACTGCTAGTGCTCTTACATGTATAAATTAGTTCAGTAATATGGATGCTCTTGGTTGTTCAGTTATTCTCTTCCTGTAGCTTGGGAATGCAACATTAATTTTAATCTCAGTAATAGTACATTTAACACCAGTCTCATGTATATAACATTTAATATCAGTCTCAGTAATACAACATTTAATATCAGTCTCAGTAATACAACATTTAATATCAGTCTCAGTAATTCAACATTTATTATCAGTCTCAGTAATACCACATTTAATATCAGTCTGAGTGATACAACATTTAATATTACTGTAAGTCTCAGTAATACAACATTTATTATCAGTTGCTCAGGATTAGTACAAAATGCATCAAAACAAATTGAATACATTGTAAATGTGGTACAACAATTGTTCACAGTAACTCAGTGATAAATCAACTGTTCTCAGTAGTTTAGACATTGTTCTCAATAGCTTGAGAATACAACATTCATTCTTATTTCCTCACTATTTGTATTGTACATTTAATACAACACTTCTTTTAAAACGGAAGGTTTCATTTACATGTACGGAACTTGTTTAGTCCAATTTAAGTGAGATCCAAAACTGCACAAAAATGAAGCTGTTCTTGCATACCTTTACATGTAAATGCACAGCATCAGAAATACAAGAGACCCCAGGGGGGGGCTTAAGTCGCTCACCTGGCAAAATTTGTCAATATTGCAGAAAACATAAAAAATGTGTAAAAGAGAAAATCACTAATAAACATGAAAACCAGTAGGCTCATTGGACCTTAAGAATCACCTGAGTGAAATGTATTTTACTGACAATATACTGAAAAGCAACCAAAAGCATAGTGGTGATCACTGAACAATAGGGAAAAACAGTGCAAAACATGAAAATATCCACTTAAAAGGGGAAATAACCCCCATAAGGGTCAACCCAACAATTTAATTCCTGTTGACTTTTTCGTAGATCTTTGCGTACTGAACATTTTTGCTTCTTCCTCTTTCTATCTATTATTCTTTTCAAGATAATAGGACAAAACTGTCAAAAATATGAGAAATCCACTAAAAGGGGAAATAACCCCAAAGGGGGAAACCTGACAATTTCGGCCCTCTTTGACTTTTTTGTAGATATTTGTGTGCTGAGCATTTTTGCTTATTTCACTTTTTTTCTATCTGTTATACTTTTCAAGATATTAAGACAAAACTGCCAAAAACATGAAAATTCCACTTAAAAGGGGAAATAACTCCCATAAGGTGACAATTTCGGCCCTATTGACTTTTTTGTAGATTTTTGCGTGCTGAACATTTTCTCTTCCTTCACTTTTACTCTACCTATTATGCTTTTCAAGATCTACTTAATCTACTTAAAATCTACTTAAAAGGGAAATAACTCCCATAACAGGCAACCTAAAAATTTCGGCCCTATTAACTTTTTTGTAGATCTTTGCGTGCTGAACATTTTTGCTTCTTTGACTTTTACTCAACCTATGATACTTTTCAAGATAATAGGACAAAACTGTCAAAAACATGAAAAATATACTTAAAAGGGAAATAACTCTCATAAGGAAAGACCTGACAATTTCGACTCTTTGACATTTACAGTAGATCTTTGCATGCTGAACACTTTTGCTTCTTTGACTTTTACTCTACCTATTATACTTTTCAAGATAATGTCGAAAAACATCCAAAAACATGAAAAATTCACAAAAAAGGGAAAATAACTCACATTAGGGGCAACCTGACAATTTCAGCCTCATTGACTTTTTTGTAGATCTTTGCATGCCGAACATTTTTCCTTTTACTCTAGCTATTATACATATTCTTTTCAAGATAATTTAAAAAAACTTCACTTCATGAAAAATTCACAAAAGGGGGGAAATAACTCACATAAGGATCGACACTACAATCTCCACCAAAATGAAATACTTGTAGATTTTTGCAATCCGCTCAATTTAAGGTAAGGATTTTTCTAGCTTTAATAATTTTGAAGATACATGTATCAAATCAAAAATATCTACTGACTCATTCGTTTTAAATTTAGCCATGGCAGCCATGTTTGGTCCTAGCCCCTTTTTATCAGCAAACTTTATGCAGCTTTACATACTTATACTTCCTGTCAAGTTTGGTTCAAATTGGTTGAATGGTTCTGGAGAAGAAGTCAAAAATGTTGAAAAGTTTACAAAAAAAACTTATATTTTCCATTTATTTAGGTGCTTGTGACCTTGACCTTTGACCCCACAACCTTGAAATTTTGTCAAAATGATCCTCAGATAATTCCTAACAACTTTATCATATATCTTTGTATACAAAAAGTCGATCAGTTTTGATTTACTTAACAATTTGTAATACAAATATACCCTGTGTTACTTAAGCATCCCCTAGTGGCTCGTTTTGGACAGGTTTCATTTTCATTCACAAACTTTGTAGATATCAACTTTACAATCATGCATACAAAATTTGAAACTTATCTGATCATCAGATCATAAGAAAAAGATTTTTAAAAATATACCAAGTTTTGGTCATTTTTGGCCCCTTTGAGGGCCCCTATTGTCCTATCCTTTTTTCATTCGCAAACTTTTGCGGCTTCACATGGGGATGCTGTATGCCAAGTTTGGTTTTGAGAAGAAACAGACGGACGACGACAGACCTTTAGTTTATAGCAATATTATAAAAAGTATTTATAAAGTACCGGTAGGGTCAAATGTCACTCATCTGAAGGTAAAGAAGCATACTGGCTGTCTGCTTTTATCTGAATTTGAAATATTGCTACATCACCTGATTGTACCTCCAAACTTATTACAAACTGTTTGCTAATTGCTGCTGTTTTCTGATATACATGTATCATGTAAAGTATCTTAAAAAAAAATTGCTATGTGGTCACAATAAGTGACCTCTCGTTATGTGTGTAAAGTTTGACCAATGAAAATGTGACTATTAAATATAATTTTGAAAGTTTTGTCAAATGTCAAAGAGATGTAACTCATTTCATTCTGAAGAAATTATCAGTCTGTAGAATTCATTTGGGGCATCTTTGGTGATTTGATCCTATCTATGGTTATGCAAAGAAAAAAGTGTAGTTTACATGCATAACCTGTGCTACAGTACAATCTAATCAGACATTTCAGTTGAAAAATACAAATATTTTAGTGAATGCAATGTATAAAATAATGGAACAGGTCTTTATTATATGATAAGAAGAATAAATAGTGCAACAGTTATCCATATGAGGTTTCTTTGTGTCACAAAACCAGTATTGATGTACTCTGTCAGATAAAAGTACATGCTTTTACATAAAATTGCACTGTTTACATTGGTCTGATTGTTTTACATGTAATATCTTTGAATTACAAAAATCACTATTCCATAGAATTTGTGTAACATAGGCAACAAGAAAGACTAATATTTACAAAAATTGTTGAAGATGATAATAGCAGCATGACACACAATAAAGGACTGGAAATCAGCTTGGATAGATCAACATGAAATAATGATTGATGTTCAATTTGTGGCCAGCCATTCATCAATCGTAATAAGAAGCAAGTGATTTATCTCAGTGCATGATCCAACATTGTTCCTCCTTCCATCAAAGTTCTGTCTGCCAAGCAATCTAATTTGTGGACATAGTACAAGTTAATAATTTAATAAAGCTGGTATACAGATTGTAATTGAGTGGTCTATCAGTCCACATCATCAACAATCTAATGCTTTCTCCTATTGATTTACATTAATCGCACTAAATATACATATAGCCTGGGTAAAAATACTGGTGTATATATCCCTCTGTGGTGTATATCATATTTAGGTTTTCATTTTTCATCATTAAACATCAACATCTCAATTACATGTATCTATGTCACCAACTACAATTCTATCTATGACAATAAACTGCATCCTGTGCTAACTCCATCTATGTCACCAATTACATCCTGTGCTCTCTTATATATGTCACCAACTACATCCTGTGCTAACTCTATGCCACCAATTACATCCTGTGCTAACTCTATGCCATCAATTACATCCTGTGCTCTCTTATATATGTCACCAACTACATCATGTGCTAACTCTGTGTCACCAACTACATCCAGTGCTAACTCTGTGTCACCAACTACATCCAGTGCTAACTATATCTGTCACCAACTACATCCAGTGCTAACTATATATGTCACCAACTACATCCAGTGCTAACTCTGTGTCACCAACTACATCCAGTGCTAACTCTGTGTCACCAACTACATCCAGTGCTTACTCTATCTATGTCACCAACTACATCCAGTGCTTACTCTATCTATGTCACCAACTACATCCTGTGCTAACTATATCTATGTCACCAACTACATCCAGTGCTAACTCTATGTCACCAACTACATCCAGTGCTTACTCTGTGTCACCAACTACATCCAGTGCTAACTATATCTATGTCACCAACTATATCCAGTGCTAACTTTATCTATGTCACCAACTACATCCAGTGCTAACTCTGTGTCACCAACTACATCCAGTGCTAACTCTGTGTCACCAACTACATCCAGTGCTTACTCTGTGTCACCAACTACATCCAGTGCTAACTATATCTATGTCACCAACTACATCCAGTGCTTACTCTGTGTCACCAACTACATCCAGTGCTAACTATATCTATGTCACCAACTACATCCAGTGCTTACTCTGTGTCACCAACTACATCCAGTGCTAACTATATCTATGTCACCAACTACATCCAGTGCTTACTCTGTGTCACCAACTACATCCAGTGCTAACTATATCTATGTCACCAACTACATCCAGTGCTAACTTTATCTATGTCACCAACTACATCCAGTGCTTACTCTGTGTCACCAACTACATCCAGTGCTAACTCTGTGTCACCAACTACATCCAGTGCTTACTCTGTGTCACCAACTACATCCAGTGCTAACTCTGTGTCACCAACTACATCCAGTGCTAACTCTGTGTCACCAACTACATCCAGTGCTAACTATATCTGTCACCAACTACATCCAGTGCTAACTATATCTGTCACCAACTACATCCAGTGCTAACTCTGTGTCACCAACTACATCCAGTGCTTACTCTGTGTCACCAACTACATCCAGTGCTAACTATATCTGTCACCAACTACATCCTGTGCTAACTATATATGTCACCAACTACATCCTGTGCTAACTTTATCTATGTCACCAACTACATCCTGTGCTAACTATATCTATGTCACCAACTACATCCAATGCTTACTCTGTGTCACCAATTACATCCAGTGCTAACTCTGTGTCACCAACTACATCCAGTGCTAACTATATCTATGTCACCAACTACATCCAGTGCTTACTCTATGTCACCAACTACATCCAGTGCTTACTCTATCTATGTCACCAACTACATCCAGTGCTAACTATATCTATGTCACCAACTACATCCTGTTATTACTCTATCTATGTCACCAACTACATCCTGTGCTAACTATATCTATGTCACCAACTACATCCAGTGCTTACTCTGTGTCACCAACTACATCCAGTGCTAACTATATCTATGTCACCAACTATATCCAGTGCTAACTCTGTGTCACCAACTACATCCTGCGTTAACTTTATGTCACAAACAACATCCACACAAAAATGTAGGCCACTTGATGACTAAGTAGTTCCTCATTCCTGGGTAAATACAATGTACATTGTAAGTGACCTAAAATGATGTATCCTATTGTCATTGATTAACACAATATCGTCTATTAATGAGTGCAAACAAAACATTAATAGGAGCAATGTACAATATTCTTATTTCCTGTAAATGAGATCTATATTTTCTCTGTAATCATTAACCAGACAGTATTTTACACTGGTTTACTTACCTTACAAAGAAATCCTTTAATTTTGCTCTTGTTTTACACAATTTGAACAAAAGTCTTCCTTCTACTTCATGTGAAATGATAAAAACAGACTTGAATTCATTTGATATCATTAATCATATTCAATATCAAATGCTGAATTGTAGTTATCTCATTCACCCCTAAACACACATTTAGACTTGCCAAAATCACTGAATCACAGATGAGTTCTTTGTTTTTCAGGAGTTGATGAGTAAAGAAGATAAAATAACTAAAACAATTCTGTATGTCTACATAAGCTAGTCCTTAAAATATGCATCACATTTATCCAAGATCAACTGTCTTGCAGTAATATATCTGAACCATACAACTGTGAATTACTGAAAATCTATGAACTAAGAAATGCAGGCCAATGATCTAAATTATACATGCACTTATTATGATACATCATAGGTACAAGTATAATAAATGAATATCCACAAATACATATTACAGGTACCAGCAGAGCTAATCTGTTTAAGACAGGTGTCTTATTTCAATTGACCCAAAGTCCTAAGTTTTGGAAGTATGGTAAAAAAAATCCTTTTGTTAGTTGTATCAGGAAAGTAGTGACTAAGATTAGATATTATATATGTATTTTTCAGATTTTTTACAGAAAGATATTTAATATATCAGTGGTATATGTATAAACAGTGTGTATGTGTGTGTATATATATATATATATATATATATATATATATATATATATATATATATATATATATATATATATATATATTATATATATATATATATATATATATATATATATATATAAAATATTTTTGTTTGCTTATTGTTGTTTAACGTCCCACTGGAGAATATTTCACTCATGTGGAGACGTCACCAAATGCTGGTGAAGGGCTTCAAATTTTGGCCTATGCTCGGCACTTACAGACATTGAGCAGTGAGGTTCTTTAACGTGCTGACACCTACTGTGACACGGGACCTCTGTTTTTACTGTCTCATCCGAAGGACAGGAAACCAACCTTAAACTCACGATCAAGAGTCGAGTATGCTACCGACTGAGTCAAGCTGGCACTATATGTATATGTATATTAATTTAAAACTTGCTATAGTTCTGTATGAAAGCCCATTATAGTAAAAAATAAAAAAAAAACAACCAAGAAAAATTCTTTTGCACTAGCATTCAGATCTTCACTTGTATTCAGATCTTCAGGTGCATTCCAAAAATCATTTTTTGAAGATGGCCACCTGTAGGCCATGTTGGATTCCGATCGCTCTGAAAATGTAATATGCACAACTACACCCCAAGGGGAACCTTCATGTCAAACTTCAAGGAGATCCCTTCAAACCTTTCTGATAACAACTTCCTTTGGTCAAAATCCAAGATGGCCCTGTGTTGATTGGATTCTGATATGAGTCGTGAGTTCAAGTCCAGCCAGTAGCAGGTCGGTTTCCTGTCTTTCGGATTGAGACAGTAAAAACTGAGGTCCCTTGTCACAGTAGGTGTTGGTACATTAAAGAACCCTCACTGCTCAATGGCTGTAAGTGCCGAGCATAGGCTAAAATTTGAAACCCTTTTCCGGCATTTGGTGACATCTCCATATGAGTGAAAAATTTTTGAGTGGGATGTTTAACAGCAATAAACAAACAAGAATCATTCAAGACCGATGGACAAACGACGGACGGACCACTGACCCAGGGTGATGTGAATAGCCCACCATCTGTTTATGGTGGGCTAACAACATAAACAATTCCATAAAGAAACATGGCATCATTTTATGCCAAGCAAATAGTTTTGTTTGTTTATTGTTGTTTAACGTCCCACTCAAGGATATTTCACTTATATGGAGATGTCACCAAATGCCAGTGAAGGGCTTTAAATTTTGGCCTATGCTTGGCACTTACGGCCATTGTGCAGTGAGGGTTCTTTAACGTGCCGACACCTACTGAGTTTTACTGTCTCATCCAAAAGACAGGAAACCAACCTGCCACCAACGGGACTCATACTCACGACCTCACAATCCAGAGTCAAGCACGCTACCAACTGAGCCAGGCTGGATCCCAAGCAAATAGTCAGTGCAGCAATTGATTTCTAGAAATTAAAACAATGCATTTCTATAATCATTAACTTCATATTTCCACTCAGGTTGTTAAGTATCATTAAGAGTGATTATATTTTGCAGAAAGTGTAATTTAGTGTAATGATTTAATCAATATCTTCTAGCATACGACAATTTTATTGATCTAAAATACATAAAAAATCAGTATTATTACATGTGTGCACGCTAAACCTCAAAAGGAAAAACTGAGTATTAGATGGTAAATTGTTCAATGATATAAATGAATGCACATGTACAATATTAATGCAACTTGATAATTGCATTTTTCTCCAAAATCATACATGTCGGTATACTTGCCAATACTTTCACATTTTCACTGCATCAAATCTAATAGCAGGCAATGTTTACCGATAATTGATATGGATTACTGGAAACAAATTAAAGTTAAGGCGACACTTCTAGCTACCTTAATTCACAATTTCAACATACAGGTACATAATAATGGGTTCTTTTTAGTACTTCTCCACCAAGTTGATAAAGTAAAATAATGACATCAAAGAGAGTTTAATGTTAACATCAAATACAGGTAAAATGTAAATAAGGTATTCAGGTATTCAAGTCTAATGTGAACAAGGTACACAGGTCAAATGTAACTAAGGTACACAGGTCAAGGTACACAGGTCAAATGTAACCAAGGTACACAGGTCAAATGTAAATAAGGTACACAGGTCAAATGTAACTAAGGTACACAGGTCAAATGTAACTAAGGCACACAGGTCAAATGTAAATAAGGTACACAGGTCAAATGTAACTAAGGTACATAGGTAAAATGTAACTAAGGTACACAGGTCAAATGTAACTAAGGTACACAGGTCAAATGTAAATAAGGTACACAGGTCAAATGTAAATAAGGTACATAGGTAAAATGTAAATAAGGTACACAGGTCAAATGTAAATAAGGTACATAGGTCAAATGTAACTAAGGTACACAGGTCAAATGTAACTAAGGTACACAGGTCAAATGTAAATAAGGTACACAGGTCAAATGTGAACAAGGTACACAGGTCAAATGTAACTAAGGTACACAGGTCAAATGTAACTAAGGTACACAGGTCAAATGTTAATAAGGTACACAGGTCAAATGTAATGTGTTCTTCTCTTACTTTTTTTTCTGACAATGTTATAGTCACTGTATTTTCTGTGAAACCTTTGAGAAGTAAAGATACCTAATTGTATATATTTTTTATTTTTTAAGTTGCATTTACTGAAGAAGCAGGACAGAGATATACC
This sequence comes from Atrina japonica, assembly GCA_030159075.1. Lineage (NCBI taxonomy): Eukaryota > Metazoa > Mollusca > Bivalvia > Pterioida > Pinnidae > Atrina > Atrina japonica. Next base: position 1,012,472 of record BROG01000068.1, on the reverse strand, counting down.
AGTATATTCCATTGAAAGAAATAGTTCCTGGATAAACTACACACAAAAAATCATAACTATCAGTAGATCATGTAATGTAGATATACAACTTGATACACAATAACAAACAGACATACACAGACATAAAAATTCTTAATTTCCAATATATTTTGTGAAAATTGCTTGAGAAACCCAGTTTGGCAATTATTCACTTGCAATTGATTGATTAAACCTTACTTTTTTATATGCATACCACACTGGACCTGACCTTATTTTCACAAAATATACAGGAATAAAAGGTTTTATTTATGGTTGTGTTACTTGTGTATAGCTCTTATTTGTTATTGTACATCAAGTACAAGTAGTAAAAAAAAAAATCCAAATAATGTTTTTGGTAAAGACAGCTAATGTGCCTTTAAGTGTAAAACTGACACTATACTTCTGTTGTAAAATTGACATTTTAACTTAATATAATCTAATGTTATTTTACAAACACTTACAGAAAAGACTGAAACATCAAAGTCAATACATGTTGTATTTCTGAAGGATGTCTGCTCTAAATAAAACTAAAAGTGTTGTGCAACACAGACTTAACTTGCATGGTATACATAATTAAGAACTTCAAAAAGACTGTTTCCTTTGAAACTATAGGAAATACTTGTAAACATGTGCATGTCTTTAAACCACTGCATCAGTTCTGGCATCTCCATCAATTACTAATAATCTGTTCAGACTAAGATAAATACATTGTACAATGTAATTTTACATATTACGATACCTCTAAAATCACACACAAAATCACAAACAATAACAAAAAGTCTTCTTAGTTACTCTGTATCACTATACATAAAATGTTCTCCTCTAACAATCATGTGTACTTTGTCACAATATATAAATAATCCTTATATAATTCCTTCCAACTTACTCTTATATCTTTGTATACAAAAAGTAAATCAGTTTTGCGTCAGCTGTTTGTATAAAACCATACCCTATGTCATTTGAGACATTTAACTTAATGAACAGATTTCAGTATCTTTTGCAAACTTAGTACATTTAGATATTGACTTTAAAATGATGTAAACCTAATATGACAGTCATTTGATTGTTGGTTCGAGATGTACAGGTTCCATGTTTTTGAACATTTTGGAGCCTTTTGGATACTAGCCCCTTTTTGCTTGCAAGCATCATCGTAAAATCATGGTCCGAAAGCGCTATGCTCTTTCCTAACCATGGTCTCATGCAACCCAAATCTCTCGCAACAAATAGATATCTATAAAGAGTACGTTTTATCCAATTTATCACAGTAGTTGCATTCCGCAATGGAAGGTATCACACAGTCTAACTGTTGATCCAATACAACTCTGAACTTGTTTAAAAGCCTCTGTCTGATTGAATTTGTTTGTTTATTGTTGTTTAACGTCCCACTCAACAGTCTTTCACTCATATGGAGACATCACCAAATGCCAGTGAAGGGCTTCAAATTTTTGCTTATGCTCAGCACTTACAGTCATTGAGCAATGAGGATTCTTTAATGTGCCAACACCTACTGTGACAAGGTATCTCAGTTTTTACTGTCTCAGTCTAAAAGACAGGAAACTGACCTGCTGCTGGCTGGACTCGAACTCATGACCTCACAATCAAGAGTCAATCACACTACCGACTGAGCCAGGCCGGATGACGTATGCAGGCACTGTTTACTGACACTGGCTGAGGCTTCATGAATAATACAAATATGTACAAGAGGTTTCAGTCGCATGAGACCATGAGTAGGAAACAGCATACTGTACCAATTCCAGATCATGGTTTTACAACATCGAGGAGCAAGATACCTGCCAAATTACATGTAGGTTGAAATATGTCCAATGGTTCTTGAGAAGACTGGTGTTATTTAGATGGGAAGGTTAACATTAAATGTTGCCACCAACACTGCCAATTTAACACTTGATGTGGAGGTTACATGTATCTGCCTCCACAGTCATAATATATTTTTGATTTTCATTATAGTACTTGACGGAGATACATCTTCCATCTCTACCTCCAGTATATCAAATTTGTTTGATGTGTCAATAACAGAATTTTGAGTAGATGATGCACTTTTCGATTCTGCATTTTAGACGATTTATTCAAGTTTCGAGTTTTGAAATCTAGAACAGTTTTCTGGTTATTGGAATGGATAACTTGTTTTTGTTGTTTATCAGTTGTTTGTAAAGACGCTGATTTTAAAGTAGTAAATTTTTAAAAACTATCTACAATAGTCAAAAAATGTCTTTTCCTTAAACTTAAATTTACAAATAAAGGCATAGAGATATACTAGAGACTATAGGCTGAATTTGAACTGTCTCTGGTGTAGAAGGCAGGTACATGTAGTTGCTATGTATACATGTACATGTACATAATGTAGTTGCTATATATACATGTAGAGTTCAGAAATATAAATACATGTACCATATTAATTTGTTGACACTTTTACAGGGGCATTAATAATATGAGCATGTTGATTGTTGAAGGTATTGATAATTATTATTCACTGATTGGCAAGAGAGTGTGTTGATAGAACACACTTCAATGATCAGGAGCATGATACCAGCTATTTTAGAATATCGGTAGTTACATGTACATGTAGGGGTCTCCAAAGCTGAGTGGTCAGATCATTGTGCTTTGAACCATGAAAAGTTCGAACATCAGCTAATTTTTTGTGAGAAAGTTTGCATCTTTAATTGCAGAATTAGGCCAATGGTCTCTTTCCTGGTACACTGTATCTAGGTTCTGTCCTCCACCAATGTATAATGTATAACATTACATGTAAATAAACCACTGCAATATCAAGACTTACTGTTAAAAAACTATCTACAATAGTCAAAAAATGTCTTTTCCTTAAACTTAAATTTACAAATAAAGGCATAGAGATATACTAGAGACTATAGGCTGATATGTCTCTGGTGTAGAAGGCAGGTGTAGTTGCTATGTATACATGTACATGTACATAATGTAGTTGCTATATATACATGTAGAGTTCAGAAATATAAATACATGTACCATATTAATTTGTTTGACACAGGGGCATTAATAATATGAGCATGTTGATTGTTGAAGGTATTGATAATTATTATTCACTGATTGGCAAGAGAGTGTGTTGATAGAACACACTTCAATGATCAGGAGCATGATACCAGCTATTTTAGAATATCGGTAGTTACATGTACATGTAGGGGTCTCCAAGGCTGAGTGGTCAGATCATTGTGCTTTGAACCATGAAAAGTTCGAACATCAGCTAATTTTTGTGAGAAAGTTTGCATCTTTAATTGCAGAATTAGGCCAATGGTCTCTTTCCTGGTACACTGTATCTAGGTTCTGTCCTCCACCAATGTATAATGTATAACATTACATGTAAATAAACCACTGCAATATCAAGACTTACTGTTAAAGGATGTGTTTTTGAAAATCAACTCCGAAACAGTACATTACAATTGTAGCTGTACCTACAGAATTATACACTGTCATAAAATAAAATCATAAACGTCAGAGTACTGAATGTGCCATGGTTGATAAGTCAAGTATACTCTTGATTGATTTGGCCTCTCTGTCATTAATCTGTACATACTACAATAAAATAATGTTAACTTACGTTTAGTGAAATCAACCTGCTAAATCTCAATCTGTAAGTCGTAATATCTAGATCAACGGTTATCGACTATGTGAAGCGTCCATTCACTAAAATCATCCTAGAACAAAACAGAAAAGCTAAGGTAAATCTCCCTTCAAACTTTATGTAAAGTACAAACAATATGTAAATGCAACACTGATGTATAGTGAAGTAGCTGACATAAATAATGTAGCAGATCTATTTAGCAGGTAAAGACTGAATCAATTCCAAAAACATTACATTTCCTTCATCACATCAATGCTCACAGATATTTTACAAATATTGATAATTAAATGTACATGCATAATGCATAGAAAGATATCAATTATGACATATCACTACACTGAAATATAACAATACAAAAAACACTATATTTGACCAGTGCTTCACAAAAGTTCATAAATCAGTAATTGATAATTTTACCATACAAGTTACATATACAACAAACACATATAATTACCATTAACCTATTTCAGAACTTTTGTGAAAGTTACCTTGGTATCTTTAGCTTTCAATGAAAATTCAATGATTTTTTAGTGAAAGCTAAAATACCAAATTGCCAATACTAGTGAGTCATTTAATTTGTAATGCCAATACAATATGTATGCACATGTAATATAATGCATACCGTAAATTATGATATATTGTTTATTTTTGGCCAATTTGGCCAGTCTATTTAAATGGCCAAAACTAAAACATTCAAAATATGTAAACAATGTTTCGGCTGATACTTTTTAAAAATATTTAAGTGTTTTTGATGAACAAGGGATGTCTAAAACAAAACTGAGTAAATGTTAATCTTAATTAATTGTTCTACAGTGTATGTGACATCAGTTCAAATTATTCTATCCATACTTTATTAATACAGGTACATGTATTTTGAAATTTCAACCACCTGGAGTGTTTGATACTGTAAGACCAAGGTCTGGTTGGCCATATACATGATATAAACATAGATCGCCAAAATTTGACTGGCCAAAAAATAACCCTTCATTTAATTACCAAAGTGGGCAAATTTAAGAATGCCAAAACATCCCAGTTTACAGTATAATGTATCCCGCCAAAAGTAAACAAAAAGAAGATTTGTTTGATGTGACCCAAACACCACACCTAACAAGCCCAAAACTAATCAAGAGATTTTTAGGCACATTATACTGCCTACATTATTATAATGTACTTTCTGATAAATAAATCTGAAATGTTGTCCAATTTACATAAACTGGTAAGTGTTGCATCTAATATGTAAGGATTTTTTTCATTTTGGAGACATATTACACTTTTTTTTAAACAATCTCTTTTAGTGTCAATACACTTTCGACAGCTTTGTTTAAGAGCCATCCTGCACTGCATGCATGACGACATCATCTGTCTGTAACTTGGTACCAGAAATAGCCTTTTTCAATTTTGGGAATAGATGGAAGTCTGATTGAGTCAGATCAAGTGAGTATGGCATATGTTGAAACAATGGAAAGCCACAATCATCAATGGCAGCCTAAGACACTCTTACTGAGCTTTCCCTGGTGCTTGATCTTAACTTTTTCTCTTACATGTACAAAATGCACCTGCCTAAAAATGATACATAACTCATTCACCCCTAAAGATGCATTTGGGCTGATCTAAATCATTGATTTACAGATGAGTCCATAGCTTTTCAGGGGTTGATGAGATAATATGTTCCATTAATTGTTTGTCCCTTTTGGAGATGATCTAGCATAAGAATACGAACAGCATCCCAGAGAACCAAAACAATATTCTTCACAGCAGGAACACTCTAAATGCCTTCTTTGGTGGCAGTGAACCAAGGTGCTTCCATTGTTAAGATTGTTGTTAGGTTTCTGCGGTGAAAGGATGGACCCATCCATAGTCACAAAAACCTGCAGTTGACAGGATCTGCTTCTAAATTGTAAAAGGTTCAGATTAGCACAAGGCATGTTCCATGATCCTATGTGCTTCTGATCAATTGTCAGCAGTCTTGGTATGTATATAACCAGCTGAAAGCTTTCTCATCTCAAGATCTTCTGTAAGTATGGAATGAACACTTTTCTGAGAGATTCGGATAGTATTGGCTATATACATGTATCTCTGTTACTCATTTGTCACCCATAACAATATCATGGACTTTAATTAAGTGACATTTCAGGAATTATTACAGTGACAGACCTTCCAGGAAGAGGGTCATCCCGAAGGCTATGCCTGCCAGGTTTACATGTAAATAATGCCAGCCATGCTTAAATTCTGCCACCCAACTTTTTACAGTAGCATATGAAGGGGCATCCTCTCCTAGTAATGTTACTACCATGTCAGCATGAAATTGATGAATAGTCTATTGTGCTAAACCTTTCTTGAAAAAATACTGGATCACTGCTCTCTCTGCAATTTTGTTCATTTTGCTAAAGTCACTTGCCCTGTTTACTTTAATTTAGAGTTAGCACAATTGAATATCAAACAATTTAGAAGCAACACAATGAAAATGCTTAAATTTACCAGGATCTGTACCTGAAGGCATACTGATATTGCAATATGGCAGTGAAATGGATTGATACACATCAATATTTCATTATATTGTGTTTAATGTAATAATGATACTTTCAGACAAATATCAGATACACTCTCGGTGTTCTGTTTACTATCTAAGAATCCGATATTAAATCACTTCCATACAATTTATATATATATAATTATCACAGCAAAGAGAGATGAGCATCAAAGGTTTTCTCATTACAATAAAAGACATTACTAGATGGCCGCCAGGTCTGACACTTTGTACAATGTAAATGTATCTGCTATGTAGTCACTTGAGATTTGCGTTTTCACTAAGTTTATTGATTTTTAGGTCTTGGATATAATGAGCCTGTTCGGAATTAAAGAAAACAAATGTTTTAAAGCATTGTTTTAGACAGTGAAATTTTTCTAATCAATGAACTTTTGGACCTTATTTTCTTTCAAATCATGTAAATATTTTGTAAAACTAAAATGACCAGTTCAAGAAAATTCATCAATCAATCCTCAAAGACTTGTATTTAGAGTCAAAAGTCACATCTAATACCTGTAGGTACATGTAATTTCCACTAATCTAATTAAATTAAGAAGTTGAATAATTAAAGATATAGACAAACACATGTTACATCTGCAAAATGTAGTTTATCTAAAAATGAAATCTTTTGAAAAACTCCATGGTGGTACATGTACATGTATGTACATGTAATGATGTACATTGTACATGCAATGCACCCATTGACACAAAATTGATTACCCTAATTTGGGATATTTAGTGTTGCTAGAATTTGACCACTTTGGTCTGAATTAGGGTTGGGTATGTTTAAATTTGCCCTACACTCACATATTTTTGTAATTTTGTGTTGACCATTCCACATGTTTCAATGGCTGGAATTATCATTATGATAAATGTACAATGTAGTTAATAAATATAATTGGATTCCTGTACATGTCTTCCTGGCCTATGGAGTGCATGTACGTTTATTTTGACATCTAAATTTTGGCCACATTAAAAGGATGGCCAATATTAAACTACTGCCAAAATATCTCCTTACCTACAGAATCGGGAGTTAAATTTAGCATTATCTTTTTGCTGTAAATTAACTGAATAACAAAATACATATGTAAAAATTAGAATGATTCTTTATTAGCGATTATTTCCAGACATGATACATTTGATTCAAAATTAAACCATTACATTAAGATAGAATTCAAACAGGTTATATTAGGAACAATGAAATTAGAAAACTACATGTATCAGTTTACTGTGAAACTTTCAAGTGATTTCGAAAGTACACAAATCTAATATTGATTAGACTTCACTTGATAATCTTCGTTTATAAATCTTTTCTACCATTCTGCTCAAGGACAAAAAACAAAATTCCTTTATTGCTGCCATTAATGAGCAGAGAGGAAGCTGTAGACAGGCCTGATGACTATAGAAAAATGTCAATCCCGCAATTCTTACTTAATTGACATCAATCTTGGAAATGCAATAGGACATTGTATCTTCTGTAATGAATACAAATAACTCCTCAAAACATTCTACAATGGATAATTTCAAATTCTTGGTGAGAAATTTATTAGTCTGTCCTTGTAATTGGTGAAGCTACTCATTGTAATTGGATTCACAGCGACAGGAAAGAGATATAAAATACAAAAATTGTATACACTGATGTGGTTAACTGCACATTTTTACAAGCAGTCACAATACAAAAAGAAGATCCAAGAAAAATAACTGGTTTAAAGTACAAGCCATCATATATGAACTGGTAGGAAAAGTTTGTTATAACTCATTCACTTAAAGACACATTTGGACTGGTCTAAGTCATTGATTTACAGAAGAGTCCATTGTTTTTCAGGGGTTGACGAGTTAAATGTGTCATAAACTCAGACCTATGCTATAGACTAGTGTCAATGAAGTTAGGTGAGTCACTTAATAATTACATACCGACTGCAATCCCCTTCACTGCAAGTATATAGAGCGATATATATATATTCTGGCAAATGCAGTATCATGCCCCAAGTATTAACCACTTTATTTTTCAGCATAAGAATACATGAACGAATCAATAAAGAAAAGAATATAACATGTTTATTTTTTATATATCAAATCTTAAAAGCCATACATTAGGCCTACCACAAAACAATAAAAATCACAGAAAGAAATCAGAAACATGAGACTACATCTGTAGCACATTGTAAAGCCTACAGGCCCATATCGCGATATATCTAGGTCATGTTATGACCAGAACCACAGACTACTGTCTGGCACAGAAATGAAAGTTTGCTTCATAGTAACAACAGAAATAAAAAAAAAGAGAGTAGGGCCTAGTGCAACTTTGTTAAGTATCTCTTGATAATCAAATCAATTTGTTTGCCTTCACTGAATATTCCTATCAGAAACAATTAGTCACCCGTATCGTGTGAAATCAGGTTGTGTGAAATAGGCCTACTTACATAGGTTACATACCAATCAGTCATCATGGTTCCGCTGCTTGGAAAAAAATGTCAAATAAAATGGCTACTTTCAGTTGTCTCACTTCTTGTAAGTCACACTCAAACTTTCTATAGTATATCCCATTAATAATATATCAGAATTAAAATGCAAATTCGTTGTAAATACATTATACAGCATACTCATGGGCGCGGCCATTTGCATTTTCAATTCTATTCTGATTTAACCTTCTGGTTATTCTAAAATAACTTAAAAACAAATCTGACTCTGATTCAAAATTTTCCAAATGACTGGTTTCTTTCAAAATGATATGAAAATAAGAAAATAAACTTTAATTCCATTTAGTATTTATGGACAGAAAAGGGGAATGACTTTTTGTCTCACACAGCTGTTTAGCTGCTACAACATATGAAAAAACTCCTGCTGCAAAGCTAATTAGAATGAATTTCGTAACCAGCTGACTACAGATTAACAGAAAATGATAATACATGTATATATAAATATAAGGATTGTTTTTCATTTTTTGAATAGCATCGAGTATAAATGCAATGGCTTATGGAAAAAAATTCAGTGCAGCACTTCGTGCATAAATTTAACTATGTTTGAGATTATTACATGTAGATGTACATTGTAAGGCCAAAATTAAATACATGTTTGTTTACGGATACCCAACCGACCCGACCTTTTTGTCGGCAACCCTAAAACATTTTCTCATGTTTTCAGAAAATCCAGTTTTGTACGATCCCGTTTCATTTTGAAAGTTAGTTTCGAGTGTTTGTAATGCTCTTTGACTATAGTGTCAAGCATCTGTCTGGCGTAGTGCTTCAGAATGTTTGATTCAAACATGATCTACATGTATGTGAAGTGTTTCATTCAAATTGGTAATGACAAATGGTGCCAAGATATAGTCGATGCATGTGTAGGCCATTGACTTGGTATATTGTTGTCATCAGTTGGAAAAAAAACTGAAACATGCATTTCCTTAAGAAAAAACCTATTTGACGTTTTTGTCAACGTTCATGGTGAAGCAAAATCTTGGCTGGAATTTACTGTATCCTTAAATGGATATGAGGTTGACACTGGGACTGTGTGTTGGTTATGTAATTTTTACTACTAGTAGCAATAGTACTACGTTTATTTTTCAATGCAAGGGACATGGACTTGATGGAGAGTCCGAATTTCAGATAGTAACAAAACGGCAACAGAAACACCAAATGTTTTCCTACTAATGATGGCTAGTTCCAAGGCAGGACCGTATCCAGATAAAAAAGCAAATAAAAAAAATAAATAAAATGAAAAAATCTACCTACCTACCCTAATTTTTTTTAGCTTTTCGTAAGGTTCTGTTAACAAACATATGGTATATTCTATATTTGGCCTAATATATAACCAACCAAAAGAAAAGGAACATGTTAGAGTGAAATTACATTTATATGTATTAAACATTAAATATCAACACTCAAATATCACCTTAAGGGAAAATTTCAGTCCTTGTGTACTAAATTTTGTTTCTCCATGATGAGGCTTTTTATTACACACTTTTTAAAAATTGTCAAGTTCTGTCTCAAGATGAAGAGTGCATGGTACAGAGCACCAGGGGGCAGCACTCCTCAGTTTAGCACCATTTCCTGAAAATGCACCAGTTACAGTAACTTTTTAGAATTATATCTATTCAGATTTTATTTCCATGAAACGTTGCTTCTAAATTTATTCATGAGATGATAATTTTGCAATTTCAAATGTGCATATCATCATACTATTATTGTACTTCCTTACAAAAGCTATCCTCCATACACCTGTGTACCAGGAAAAGGGTCCTATACCTTTTGCATTGGGAATTTCACATTACAATGGGGTAAATTTGGTAAAAATAATATTATTAATTGTGGTAATTTCACTAATAAAATTAAAAATTAAGATACAAAACTAAATGTGATTAATTTAACTTTTTATTATTAAACTGACAACATGTATTTAATCAGATGAAATGAAAGTATTAATTCAGCAGTTTTTTGTCTATATTAGTATATATCAAAAGTTAGGTACATATCGTAAACATAATGGGAAATTTTTGCTCAAAATTGGGAAAATATAGCTGATTTTGCATCGGGAATGGGTCCTTTTACCGGCCCCACAGGCTGCTGATATTTGCACCGATGTGAAATCATATAGAATTAGTCAACTACTCATCTGTTTTCTAAAACCTGTCATTTTCTTTTATGTTCATTGGTTAATATCAAGTCTAAGAACATTGTGCCTTTCAGTTTCACTTTCAGTTTCAGGTTAGAAAATTAAGTGAGATTTTTATTTTCGCGGGTGAGAATGCTTGGAAAATTACACATAAATAAAATTCTCACGATTAAAAACGGATTTACAGTATGTAAAGCTTTCTATACATGTGAATATGTAACTGCCAATATCAACATGATGAATGTCAAAGGGATACAAATTGTTTGATTTCTCCATTTCAACCAATGCATGGCTACATGTACTAGAATTGATTATGTTGTGTTAAAAGGACTTGAAACTAGTAAAATACATGAGCTCTGTGTAACTTAAAAACAAAAATGGGAACAAGTAGAGTGTGTAAAGCTGGAAAATGATCATTTAAGACTAGTACCAATTGTTGGTACATGCACAAAGTGTAGTTACTCGTTGTCAAGAGAAAATGGATACTCCACAGACTAGACAGTATGTTTATTAATCATGTATAAATTTGTAAAATAAAAAAAAAACATTACACATAAAGTACTCTTTTTTAAATCAATTTTGAATACAATCTTGAAAATATCATCATCATCAACGATGTCTGAAAACATCAGAATTGAAGTTTATTCTGTCTTAGTAAAACACAGTGAACTTACATAGGATATTTTGTTTTAATATGTATCAGTTTGATGTAATATAACACAAAATATCCTAAAATACCTAAAATTTCTAGCAGTAATATTGTAAATGTATGACTTCACTACTTTTGAAGTCACAGGCTTACAAAAAGCAATCTTAAAACAGCCTACAGCTCTTTGCCGGTTGAAATGATCATGAGCACATACATGTAAACAAGTCACCATTCAAGTCTGGCAGAAAATTATATGTCAGTCAGAAAAAACATGTGATATTTCAGTTTCTATTTGGGATTTTAAATGAAAATATACCAGACCATCCATAAAAAAATTGTTGATTTGCTGTAACACAACCTACTCACTCAAAACCCTGCAACCCATTGCATTCCGGATTTTTTTTTTACCAAGCTTCAGATATGTTCCCATTGCTCAATATACTGTACATTCATAAATTTGGTTTACAGTTTTCAAAAAAATAAAATCCTACCTACATACCTACTCAGAGTAAAACATCTGAGTCGCGTTAAAGCAAAGCAACAATTTTTTTAGAATGGCCTTAGGATTCAAAGAAAAATATGTCTAGAAACGCCAGAATCCCTTGTCAAGTCTTCATAGTTTTATTCGGGAAAATCTTGGTTCCGATGACCAGCTCACTTCCAGAGAAATTTAAGTAATAAATACATTTTTGTACCTGGGTGGCAGTCACTTAGTGGGTGATCTATCGTTTCTATACATATTTTTCTTTAATTCAAAAAATGTTTTGTTTAAAATAAAAAATCGAAATTGAATAGTCCACGATTCAAACTCCGGCAAAAAGTATGTGTCTGTCAGAATAACCAAGTGATAATTCAATTTCTATATGGGATTTTAAACCAAAAAGATGTTTGGATTCAAGGATAAATATGTCTAGAAATGATAGATGACCTACTGATTGACTGTCATCCAGGTCTTTATTATTTAAAATTCATTTCAAGCAAGCCGGTCACAGGAGCCCAGATTTTCCCGAATAAAACCATGAAGGTTTGTCAAAGGATTCTGGCGTGGCAACATGATAAAACAGCCGCGACAGAATACCCAAAGGGATAAGACCAGTATATAGCACCATTTGTGTTTTAGCTCTGTTTGCTGAGTACACAGAGTGTTCACTCTAAACACAGTAAAATTAGTGAATCTTGCATGAGGGAGAAGAATACTGACACTCACTGTAAGTTAATTTCTGTGGAAACGCTGGTTAAAACCAGAGGATTTTAAACTGGGACAGGCTTTTACCCATCGCTTCCACAGAAATTAAGTGTGAGTCAGTCTGTGTCAGTATGATTGTTTCTAAACACGAGACGCATAAATTAATTCAATTTACAATTATGATTACATTCAAATATTAAGTATTTTAAAAATTGTTAATAGTTGCCTAAAACCAACTGAAATCAAACAAAAATGAACTATGTGTGCACCTGTTTCGTAGTGTAATTTACATTTCACCACTGGCACTGATCCATATCGGTGTCAGTTTCGACTTCGAGGGGCGCTGGTTCAATTCGGAAAGCGGGAACAATGAAAATGAAAGAAAATGTACACATGAACAAAAAAGTCGACTGATAATAATCTGTAATGCAATAGAATGGCGATACATTAGGCACTTGAAAACATGATTCACATGCTGCAAATTGGCTTACCGTATTTCCTGCTGTTAAGCTCTGCAATTTTAATGTTTACCAGAAACTGGTCGCAAATGGTGTCGCAAATTCTCGATTTCACATTTCTGGTAATATTAACCCTTACTCAATGCAATTAAACATAAGACGGTGGTCCTTTGAGGTACACTTAGCGTTCTTTAAAAAAAACATAAATCAATATATATAGATAAAACGTTTTACGACAAACAAAAGCGTCTGTCTACAGAGTGAGTTAAAAGTTTGTAACTACCCGTCGCCGTTGCAGGTTGAACTAGAGACTGCCTGAACTAAAAATATTTTTATTTCAAGAACATTTTAAAAACATATATTTCCAGGGAAAATTTTTTTTTCAAATACCTTATGACTAAGCTCTAAACATATATCTACAGCAGTGTCGATCTAGAAAAATTAAAAGGGGTTTTGAGACTGGTGACATGATTTAAAACTGTTATGCAATCATCATAAGTCTTAGGCATAGTAGGGATATCAATAGGGAGGGGTGAAAATACAGCGCTATGACAAAAGTATTCGCAATTTTTATGCAATTGCAACGTTCTCACTGTGCGCTTCGCTCAGCGAATGGGTGATAACTCTCACTTCTGACGTCACCGATAAGTTTTTATCGTCTGCACTCTGAAATGTAATGTAGATAAACCATTCGCAATGAGTAAGAAATCAACAGAAATCTAAGAAGATATGAGAATGCATTACGAATACCCGAGTCAACCATTTCGTTAATAGAATAATTAGAAAGCCCGATGAAGTGTTCTAGCTAGCTCCCAGTCCAAATGACCGAACATTCTGCCCGGATTTTTAGCCATTTTTAACAACAACAAAACAGAAACAAAAACAAGAAAGAAAAAAAAACAAAAACAAAAAAAACCGCTTGAAATTGGGACAGAAAATTAGGCCTACGTTTCCCCGTGGTCTATATTTCCGGATTAACAAAGGCTTAAATACGGACACTCACTGTAAGTTAATTTTTGTGGAAACGCTGGTTAAAACCAGAGGATTTTAAACTGGGACAGGCCTATAAAGTCCTCTGCTTTTACCCATCGCTTCCACAGAAATTAAGTGTGAGTCAGTCTGTGTCAGAATGACTGTTTCTAAACACGAGTGCATAAATTAATTCAATTTACAATTATGATTACATTCAAATATTAAGTATTTTAAAAATTGTTAATAGTTGCCTAAAATTAACCATCAACCTAAATCCACCAGTGACATCTATCCCTGTATAGTATGAATGTGCAGTTGTATGTATGTGAATATGTAGGTCTATGTATGTGCATGTATGTGTATGTATGTGTATGCATACACATATTGCAAGTACATTGGATTCCTGTTAATTGCATAGCCAAAATGTCCAAAAAAGTTGTGCAAATAACAGGATTATGCAATTAACAGGAATAGTGTATTTTAGTGAACTATGATATTTCATGCTCATCTAATAGTTTCACTTGCATTTATAATACTATTATCAGCGATATATAAAGCTATTAGCTTTATATATTGCTGCTATTATAAACATCCTAGACACACTAATAAAAGATTCTCATTAAGTATTAGGGTAAAATAAAGTCATAAAATCAAATCTTTCATAAAACATAGTTTGATATGTTATCATTTCCGCATATATATTTTTACCACAATCAGTACATTTTCCCCATTTTGGGGAATATTTTACGCATTTAACAGGATTTCTTGGTTTAACCTATGCAATTAAAAGGAATACTTAACGTATAAGAGATTTAAAATGGTTTTGTGTCTTGGGTTATTATGCAATAAACAGGAATATGCAATTATCAGGTATGCAATTAAGTGGAATCGACTGTATATATTACAAACGTACAGATGTATGTAATAATTGCTTTTGCATTCCCTTGAGATAATGTTATGCATCTGTATTTTTTTTTTTGCTTGAATTATTGTAATGTTGGATAATGATAATATATTTCCATTTAGAACAAATTATGTATGTGTACATGTACTTTGGGCTGGAGGTCTTTAATATCGAATTGAATTGAAAGAGATTTGGAATGACTTAAACACGACAGAACACTACAAAAGAAAGACAACTCTTATTGATTAACCAAGCCAATGTAGGGAAATTCAAGAACGTTTTAGAATTTTTGAAAATTGACGGAAACCTTAATGTTGCGAACAAAACAAAAGTTGATAGAAAGAAGACAATGCAGGTCGCCAGTGGCAACATTACATAAAACCCTCTATTCATTATACAAGTATGACTGATTTCATAAAGTACATGTCTGTCAGATGATTTAGGTCAAGGGGGTCATCGTACCATTTGAAAGAGATGGTTATAAGGATATATGAAAACATATCAAAGCTCTGCTCCTCATAACCAAGTTTAAAATGATAAAAAGTAGTTCAAATGACAATATCTCGAGGAACGGGCTTATCATAATGCCTGCCTTGGTAAAAATGTCAAAGCGATATTTATTACATATCAAAAGTTATAACCAAGGTTAAAGTTTTTGAAAAGTAGACTAAATTGAAGACATTATCTAGATCACGGGGTTAAAGGTTTTTAAAAGTTTTCAAAAAGGAGGTCATATAGCTTTATCTATGTCGCCATGTCAAAGGTCATGGCATCAGTGGTCGTTGAATCCACCGGACACTTGGTCCCATCCCGTTTGGGATTCGCAATTGTTTTTCATTGTGAGATCGTTATTATATGAAAGTTGTCGTATTCTAATGTACTTTGAGTTTCGAATATGCATTAATACTTTTTCATTTTTACCTGAAAAGACAGATCACCAGAATTGCACATTTGAAACTCCAAAACTCTATTCTTAATGATTATTTTAAAAGATAAAACCCAAGTTAAGGTTTTAATAAGTGTCTTCTGTTCAAAGGTCAAGGTCACTAGACCAAAAGTTGAAGTTTCACTCTACACCTTTCATTACAATTGAGATGTAGAATGACAAGGTGATAACATATATTGTTCAAATGATATAGCCCAAACTTTTTGTCCATGGACGACACCGACTGATATTACAGTAGCAATCTGCACGCACGCACGCACGCACACACACACACACACACCATATTCTTTTTAGTCGGAGGTATACGTAAAACAAAGTTCTCACATTTGTATTTACACGTGTAGTTTGAAATACTATCAATATTTATGGAGAGCGGAGTTTTATATCTTCTGACAGGTTTAGGTCTAAATTATCCGATGATTACTACACATTATACTATACATGCTAATTTCCTTTCTTGACTAATAGTTTTCATTCCCGCTCAATTTAGTGCATTATATTTAATATTGTAAATGTATCTGGTGGTCTACCGTTTACATTCTTGATGTATGCAATGTCTTGGTCGTTATCATCTCAATTTAAATTGTCTTGACCATTTGTTCTGATCTTGTTTCTGCCAAACTATAACTTTGGTTTTATGTTAATGATACCTTAACACACTATTCCCAGCATGGAGTCGATCATTAAATACATTTTTGTTACAGTCACGTTCTTATTGTATTATAACATCTAATTACACGTGTATAAGGGTTAAGATAAACACATATGATGCATTACAATGTCATATCCCCAGAACTCTAATTTGAGGCTTTGTCACATTTTTAAGACAGTCTATTTTTGCAATGTTTGTGTAGTATAACAATAGAAAAGATATATTTTGTGTGAAGACATATCTATAATGCCTTAGTGTTGAGTGAATGACAAATATGCGTGTTTAGGCGTTCGTATGTAGTTAGTATGTAGTTGATGTGACTGTGCGCGTCACAATAAGTCCTTCTATATTGAGTTGCTCCTGGCTGCGAAAGTACACGGGATACAAGTCAAGACTGATTGTAGTCCTACTCCTGGCACTTTTTACTAAGCGCAATACATTTAAAACTCCCAAAGATGTAGCTGCATGATTATAACAATTTATTACAACAATAAATTTGGCATTAGCTGGATCTTGTCAGTATGAAGCTCTAGATCTAACACCAACTAACCTATAAAAGCTGTACAAAGGTATATAGAATGCATGTAGAGGAGTTAAGATGTCTTTTACATGTTGAATATGATTTAGATTAAACAATCACTTTTAATCTGAAGAATAAACATTACGGAACTTAAAATTTCTTTAAACGAAAGTATACAATATATCAATTAGTATAAACCTTAGATAATGACAAAGTTATCTCTATTGTTAAGTGTTTGTGACACCGGTTCTAAAAAAAAGTAAAGTAAATAAATGTATCAAGCTTAAACTAATGGAATAAAAATTAAGACACATGCATATGGAATGTGCAGTAGTTTCTTATTTTAAAATTCAGGATAGTTTACATTTAAAACTTGAAATATATGCAGGTAGATTGATAAAGATAAAATGTATAAAATATGTTCATATTAAAATTTGCTTTATGGTGACATTATTCATTTGTGTAAGTGATAAAATCAATATAGTTGATGGCGTCCACAAATTTAGGAAGGGTTAATAGTATCTTCCAGAGACAAGTCTCTATATTTACATTGCTATTAAAATCAGTAAGATATTGTTCACTCACTTTTTTTTACTTTTGCACGTGTTTTGAAATGTAAGATATTTACAACTTAATCGCTGGAACAACACGTAGACATATAATATATGGTTAACCAAAAAAGTGGGGATTCCTACACACCATAAAACATCAATATTGATTTATATTGCTCAATATTAAAATTTGAGCTAAAAACCGTCTACGTATTTACATTTTATATGTATGGTTAAGTATGGTTACAAATTGGAACGATTCCTCTAGCCAGTGTAATTTTAATGTTATGCTTTATTACTTAAAATTTAAACTCGTCCAGGTCCAAAAAGACCCCATCCCGCCATGTCATATGGATTTTACTATTATGGATTGCCATTTTCATGACTTTCTATTGCACTCCTTTTTACGAGTTGATGGAACATCAACGCAGTTATGTTATGCTAGGTTGTTTATTGGGAACAAGTGAAAGCACATTTTGCAGTATGGGGTTAACAACATTATAAGCATTACATTGACGCAAAATTACACGTGTATATACAACATAGAATCGGTATCTTATTCCCGTATGGCGGGGCGGAGTGTCATGTTGTAAATTTTGAATTTACTGGGTGGGTGTAAATACAAAATTTACAACATGATGTGAACTTGTCATGTTGCAAATTTTGCATTTACGCCCACCCAGTAAATTCAAAATTTACAACATGACAGGAGTAACCTTTTGATTATCATACGGATGATTCTACTTACTTTTCGGTTTTGACAGCTACACGGGGAAAAAGTTTTATTCCTCTTTTTTGTATGGTGACAAGAACTGTTAACAGTGTTATTTTAATGTCATGCTTTATTACGTAAAATTTAAACTCGTCCAGGTCAAGAAAGGGTTCACAAGACTGCGCCCCAACAGGTTACATGGATTTTACTTATATTTATAGAATGACTCTTGATTCATTTTTAGCTAGGGTTCCCAAAAGACGGTCTATGGTCACAGTTGAATTCTGTGCAACGCATTAACGTCAGTATCAACACAAAAACTTTGCTAAAAATATTATTTAACTGTTTCAAGCGAATTATAAAGAAGCAAATAGACACCAAGCTGTTTTTCATGGAACCAAATAACAATATGATTGGTGTCATACAAAAAGTTGGAAGTTCGGATTGATATATTGAATTACTGTGCACAGCGTGGTATGTCATGTAAAATGTATTGTTTTTACTTATCACGCACGTTAAGAAGAATGAGTTCTTCATTATACTTGTGTTGATAGGGTGTATATATTGTTAAGACGTCATGCTACAAAATGACTTGAGCCTTTCAGTCGTAGCTTGACAATTGTGAATAACAAGTGAACAATATTGAACATAGCAAAGGTTGTTGTAAATCACCCAGGACACACTGCTGCAAACTTAAATTTATGACCCTGAAGATTACACAAAACAAGGGACATAAGAACACATTAGATAGTCCGTCAGTCAATTTTAAATGTACAGGTCGTTGGTACAATACCAATCTAAAGCACCATGTCAGTCCAATGGGATATTATTAATTGTCAGAATATATTGTGCTAAAATGCAATAATATTGCTTTATTATTGGTTTAATAAAAGTATATTTACTGTAAAAGACATGTTTGACGGTTTTGGAAAATTATACCGGTAGTGGCCAATTCTCGACACATTAGTACAATCTTCTCTACCTGTTCTTCACGAAGTAAAAAGATCCCATAATATGAAACTAAGTTTGTATAGATTCATGTTTGAGAAACTTATTACAGAGTTATTTTTAGAATATTTGCACGTGCACAAGAGAACGGGAGCAATAAGTGCATCAGCTGGATAAATAATTTCCTTTTATGTCATTTAACGCTGGGAATTTGAATTTTGGTTACATTTGAAATGGGAATGGTGTTTTTAAAGAAAAAATTGAATGGTTCAGTATTTTGAATTTGTCACGATATTTACGATAACATTCGGTGTATGTCAGTAGTATAAAGAGAAATTAAGTGATTGTCTTATATATTAGCTCCACATGTTTTCCTTTGAAAAAGTTGGTTGATAAAATGATTACATAGTTACAATAGACTACATTTACATTTTCGCATCAGCTAATAAAGACGATTCCGATATTATGACCTCTTAAACCTCTCTAACTGCAATAGTCAACATATCCACCTTTTCCGACTCGCACTATTACAGTGTTTAGCCCACCCAAATTCTGACGTCATATCTAGGTTTTCTGCCGCTTTGCAAGGGGGCTTTGGATTTTCCATGTTTCTAGTTTTTTCGATAATAACAATTTTTTGTATTGACAAGTGCTAATCCAAACCGCAATTCAGAAATGACTAATAATATCGATTGAATCGCCGATTACGTGTCACTCACAGCCCTTACCTGAAGTCAATTCGGGGAATCTAAGGTGAAACTTTGAGTTATTTTGGTTAGTAGCTTGTATATTACTAGTATTTTGCAAAAATACTTTGAATAAATGTATTTCTCTTCAAACAACCTTGCATTCTATATTATTAAAATATTTTTTACAAAAAAAAAAAAAAAAAAAAAAAAAAGAAGAAGAAGAAAAAAAAAAAGACAACAAAAAACAAACAAACAAACAAAAACCACCAATAACACTGACGAGAATGGGCCTCCTACCAGTATTCATATGGAATATTTTTTGAAAGTTTCAGTACCCATGTCCCTTTTACAATATTTTCTTTTGGATTAAAATCTCATAAATGAATTCCCATTCTAGAAGATAATGTTGGAAAAGAAATTAGAGAGAGGTTCCAAATCAATATATAATATTTTTTCTTAATATTTTAGCATTATAAGTGAAAACTGAATTAAAATGGCAGAGCTTATTGAACTTGGATGGCAATTTTGATTGAAAAGGAATACATAACCATGTTTTTTAAAAATACAAATGATACTAAATTGATATGGTTCCAATGCAGAATTGTAAAATTAATTTTTTAAAAGCTTAAGGACCAATATCTACAACACTGTTAATGTTTCTCCTAAATCACCTTTCTATAGAATGATTAAAGATCAGTTTAAATTACAAAATCGTTTGGACCATTCTATATTTTTCCAACGACCAGGTGGACGATGATTTGTTGTCCTGAATTTAGAAAATTATTATTTGTTTTTCGACAATAGAAGAAGGTATGATTCCATCTGAGATTGTTTATTCATTTTGTTACACTCATTTATCATATTCTATGATCTGATAAAGTTGTTCTGTTCTGTAAATAATATATTAGCTACCAATACATTTCTACACACACTTGGATTCAGAAATGATCCTAAATGCTGCTTTTGTAATGCTGAAATAGAAACTATAAAACCAGTATTTACGACTGTCATTTGTATTAAAAAGACTTTGGAATGACATAAATGAGGTTTAAGGATAATTGTAATTTAATCCACTGATTACGTGTATATGTATTTTATTGTATATGTGTTCGCAATATGTATGTAGCGCCGATTTGCCGAAATACTTAAGACTAATAAACTATATTGTGTTATACTAATGAACAATTTGCATTTACGTTAATAGATATACTATTTCTTAAAACTGGTAAAAATACAAGGCGGTCAATGCATGTATAATCCTGATTAAATACTAAATCTATGAGTACAGGTTTTTTATAAGTTGCTAGAGTTTGATAAAATGTATTTGCTGGTTATACATAAAATTGTAGTTACAAGTGCTCTGTATAAAAAACTTCTGTAAAATGATGAATCCATCATTCATAGTGATTGTACTACTTTATATAGTTTGTATTATTAATTGTAAGGTTGAAGATGTATAGAAGGTGAAAAATATATTTCATTATAATTTTCAGCTGAACAATTAAACACATGATATTATATTTGTTATGGAAATATACAATATGTACAATATAATATTTCCTCTAAGTTGTGGTATTACCAGAGCCTCTGTTATTTCTTAGTTTATATACTTAGTTTGTGTGTAATTTTCTTTGTGTTGTTGTTTTATCGGAACCTCTGTTGTTTCTTAGTTTATATGCTAAGTGCATGTGTTATTTCCTGTAAGTTATGGTATTACCCGTGCCTCTGCTGTTTCTGCGTTTATATACTTAGTGTGTGTTATTTCCTCTAAGTTTGGTATTACCAAAGCCTCTGTTATTTCTTAGTTTATATACTTCGTGTATGTGTTATTTTTTTGTATCAGAAGATTTCGCAGATACTGTGCGCAGCACAAGTGTTAGTTTAATTTTTTTTTTTGCGTTTATGGTTTCTCATTTTTCTATACACAAGCTATTTTGTCTTGTGTATCAACTGTTACAAACGATTTTTGGTATAGAACCGTTTTCAATTAACGTTTACATTTAGTTTATTGATTTATAGTTACTCTATTTACCATTATGTAGATGGTATTTGTTTAAAGTACCTACACAACTTATAAAATTATATCACCTCAAATACATTTTCTGGAAATATTTTGGTATTATGTGGTACAGGCTAGGATATATTTGTGAACCTCGTTATGCATTTATTTATTTTGCTATGAATGAAAACAATGTCACCCATGTTTATATATATATAAGCAGAAGTTACTTATACGGCAATGTTTATTAAGTAATAAAACGATCTGTAGTTCTTACATTTGCTCCTGTCGATATTAACACTTTTATATATTTATCTACATTGTACTATGACGGTAGCCCATTACATTAGCCATAGCTCCGAGGGTTTGTGTTTTATTGTAAAAGTCCATTTACTTCAATATAAAGTCTACTTAATTACTTTCCAATGGAAGTACATTACAGGTTTAAATTAAAGATTCAACAGTAAATGTTCTAACAAATTTTTATCAACTATGTTTGCGTCCTGCAACCAATTTTATATGACGGGTTTGGGGTTTCAGCTTACGGGAATAAAAGCAAATTCGCGCATAGAATACTTTCTAAATTTGGATGGATGGATGATGATGATGACGATCATCATCATCATCATCATCATCATCATCATCATCATCACTTATGTCGTTGTTTATCTAATGTCCATGTGCACTGAAGCATCTGTTTTTGCAAAACGTCCTTAAATACCACCACGCTACTACATCGTATTTCGTATTTAGGGCAAAACTAGCATTATGTAAAATATAACAACATCAGAACCAATGTTTCGGACGTAGAACATAATGAAAATGGAATGTTTCCTCATGTCTTTTTTTCTGAATTAATGAAATCATTATGTTATAGGGGCATTAGCTGCGATTACCAAAAGAAATATTTCGATTTTTTTCTACTTTTACTGGTTGTACTTGATGTACAGTAACAAACAGGAGCTATACACAGGTATACAAAGCCTTATATTTCTATATAAGGTCAGGGGCAGTGTGGTATCCATATACAAATGGTGAGTCAATCAATTGCAAGTGAAAAAGTGCAAAACCTGTATTTCTGAAGCACTTTTCACAAAATATATAGGGATGTAAGAATCTTTATGTTTGTGTATATCTCTTTTTTGCTATCTTATATCAATCTTAGTAGTAAAAAAGGATATTAAAAAAACACACACAACTAATGTCCCTTTAAGCATACTGTGTAGAATATCGAGCTTATCTGTCCACCATTTTCTTTTTACAGTCGCATTCACATTGAACGACCTGGACTTGCAGCATCCTCCCACTGTAGTATAGTGAACAGGTGACACACATTAAAGCGTTGTTTATATTCCACTTCGGAGCTGTATTCTATCATGTGTAAGAAATGTCAAAGATCGCTGACAGGTACAAAGAAAGAAATATGTGAACTAATTATGTTAGGAACTGGGTTTTAAACAACAATGGACAGTGTTACTGCGACTAGATAATATTTTCGGGTACATAATACTTAAGACGTATCATACGCTGTGTACGATCTGTTTGATTCGAATCGCTCTAAATTTTCCCTTACAATTATTTTTCTTCATTACACTGAAGAAGCACACGAATGAACAATAATTACATTCAAATGCTTTTAAAATTAGGATGTAGTAATGAGACCGTACAAAAGAATGGTACAAAAATAAACCCATTTCTTACTTTTTTAGCATAAAATGAGCTGACAAACAGATAATGATAGCCTAAAGGTACTCATTATCGGGTTGTGATGTGTACTGTGTAGGTACAATGATTTTGTTTGTTTTGTTTGATTGGATGGTGTTTAACGCCACACTCAAAAATATTACCGTCATTTGGTGGCGGCCAGTTTTTAATTGTGAAGGAGGAACCCAGTAACAGATGCACCCGAGAAGAGATCACTGGCCTTTCACAAGTAAACTGGCAAACTTTCTCACAAAATCAGATTACTAGGTTTCAGGAGGGCTCGAACCTGTGCTGACCAGAGACGAAATACTTAAACCACTCAGCTACGGATGCCCCGGACAAAATTCTGTTTTTACGTAGACTTATGTTTTTGTAATTACGTGAAGGGATGACCAGAACGACGATTTCGGCTTTACCATCGTTAATTTTCCACATTTAAGTAGTAATATCCCACAATCACCCGCATATGGTGTATATATTTCACAAATGATCCGATATGCCAGGGCGTGTTCAACATATGAACATTTCTTATAAAGATGTAAACTACTCACTGACAAATTATATAGAAAACCGCGTTTGATGTCAACGTTCTGCAAATTTTACGGTCGGTATTATAGTCTTGTTTGCGATAACCCTGTTTCACTGGGTTAAATATTTAATTTCCTTTTTCATTTGAGGTTGTTGAGACGTCTGTACCAATTGTGACGAGGATTCGTTCCTCACTTATTTCATTTGGACTTGACTGTAGACTCACGGTGGCCGGTCACGGTCGACAGGGGATGCTTACTCCTCCATGGCACCTGATCCCACCTCTTGGTTTCCAGAGGTCCGTATTTGTCCATTTTTGCCGGATTTGTATGTGTCCTGGACATCCTAAAGATTTATACTTTGGTATCTGAGATTTTTTATATTAATCAATGAAAAAAACCACAAAAAAACAAAAACAAAAAACCAAACAAAAACTATTACACAAATAATTATTGTCTATTACCTAACTTTTCAGCCGATGTGCTTTTGCAACTGAGACTTAATCTCCACTTTGGAGCCGATGTCTCCATACACACAGTAGAACCGGCGGACTGCGAAACTACCAGAAGGCCCCTCCCATCCGGGAGCCGAGTGCCGACCAACCCATGGAGAAGAGGATCCCAAACCGACCAATGCCACCCAGATCCATCGCTCAAGCCTACTCCACAGGTGTGACAACGTATAGCAAATGCCATCATGGTTGCATGCTACATACAAGAAGCCACTCCGGAGCTATGAGTAGTCACGCCGCACGTTAAATCACCTCTGACTTAACTTGCATGAACTCCAAAGGTTTTGTAAATGTTATTAGCTCATTAGGACTATATACCTAGCTTGTTTGTTACTGTCCTGAAAAAAGAAGTATATTCCAAAGCTTTGTCCGTGTCATTTAGTGTCCATAGTAGAAGAACTCCGTAGTTTTGTTTCTATTACCGTAGATATACTACACAGAACATTTCAAAGTATGTAGGTCAGAGAATATTGAGATGTTGAAATTTCGAAAAGTTAATGAAAGACGTGAATATGAAATATAACACTTGATGTCGTACGACAGTGGCTAATTAGGGGACATATTACGTACTCATGTGACCTGAAATGGACAAAATTAAGACTAAGACTTAGGATTAAGGACTTGAGTCCTTTCGAAAACGGGTCCCTGAATGTCTGTCTGTTTGATGCTTCTTAGTGTATATATCTCAAAAACGGTTTAGTCATAAGATGGTGTTCATTATTTATTAATGGAGCGGATAAAAATATTTTAGTTTTGTTTTGACTGTTGTTTACGCCACACTCAAAACATTTTCAGTTATATGGTGACAGCCAGATTTTAAAAGTAGAGGTGACAGTGTATACCGGATTTCAGCAAGTAAACAGGCCTCACAAAATCAGCTTAGGTTCCGTCAGGGCTGACCAGAAGGGAAATACTTAATGGTTCGAAGCGCGATGCTCTAACCACCCCTCCGCATCCGATAGAAAAGAAATTGGTTATAATATACCACATAACTAATTACTATTCTTCCGCAACTACACTGGCAAAGTTCCCTACATGTATGCATTTTGATAATAAATTATAATTACTGTCCACAGTAAGCAAATTCCATTACATTTTAAATGACATAACGATTTTAGGAGAGAACAACTTACCTAGCGTTTATGAAGACTGGTGATAATGTTTTGATTTTATAATACCAGATGTCTCAAGCCAAATGACCCATACATGTAACAAGTGATGCAAAGAAAACATAACACAGTATATTTGTTCCCAAACGTTTCTTACGCTGTATGAGCAATCATATTATCCCAAGTAATCGTTGTATTGTTGTTATATATAGTTGAGTGAATTATACACAGACACTTTATCAATGATCAACGTTCACGATAACATTCTTTTCTTCTTTACTCCTTATTTCCCTTCACTGGAACTTGGAAAACATGGAAATTGACATATCTATTTCAATTTCAATGTGTTTGTGTTAAGTTTTCTAGATATCATTGTACTTAGTATTGGGTTACTATAACTACGACCAACATCTGTAGCTTATTGTATCATCCAGTGTCATAAATGTCAACTGTTTATAGATATGCATCATATTCTGTTCTCGTTCTGTAAAACATTTATTGAAAAATAAAAACAACATTTGTTTAGGTTAATATGTTTATTAATCTATAAAGCACAACGACACCATGGATTGTCAACTTGTTGTGTATCAATATGGAATACTTTACATATATAAATACTGTACATAACAGTTTGACTAATAACAATGTCTTCAAAGTTTAAATGGCATGATTCAATTGGATGAAGAAATATCAAACAATTCTTCATATTGAGAATTATCAGGAGAGAAAATTGTGTTTCATCATCAAAAAATGTACTGAATCGATACACAACACGAAAGTAAACACAAATTTATTGTAATTGCACGAAACATTTTTTTATGTCTGACTGAAGACTGACATTGATATCAGCCAAATCAGAAATGGATAATAAATATAAAAGCAGTGGCTATTGATAGAAAACCGAATACTGCTAAGATTCAAAGACAAAAATGGTTTATGATAATGAGCAAATGATTGTAGGAGAATAACTATTCGACAAAAATGTAGGAGAACTGATCCATTACATAGCTACTACACAAAAAATTGGAGAATTCATTCATTATACAGTTACCAGACATTTCCAATGAACGACATTAGACTTCCAGATTACTCTCCATTAATACAATGTTCATTGTGAGAGACTGATTAATATATCATATACACTTTTGATACACAATTTGAAAAAAAAAATTTATTCAGAAGGCGATGATCTTGCGTGAAATGAAACTGGATGCAATTTTCAGTCCGCAAGTAGACTGGTATATTTTCAGAATTTTTCTTTCCAAGAATTTCAGAACTATGTTTGTTTTATCTATCATAAGATATTTCCGTTAATAATAATAATAATAATAATAATAATAATAACGTACGTTGTAATTTTTAAAAGATATCCAGAATTAAGAGGAAGGATAATAATTGTTAAATCTTTTTATATTACCTTTTATATCTTATATAACCAATGCATACACACAGAGTTCTATAGAAATGTAATACTTAATACTTGATATAAATAACATGCTATACACAAATCAATATATATAATCGTATTAATTGTTACAAAATATTGTTCAATAGAGCAAACAAAACTTATTCTTTCATAAATGTCAATGGAATTCTACTGTATTTTAAAGAGGTACTTTGAGTATGCGTAGAATTACCTTTGATCCATCCAATGAAACTATGTTAATCATTGAATGCTTTACTTCATTGTTGAATTAAGAGTTCACATTCCTTGCGTAGTTTAAGTCTTTAAATTTTTTCACAAGATTACGCTCAAGTATTTCTAATCCAATTATATGTTCAAATCAGTTCAATGCATTTATGATCTCTTTTATTTTTTCACTTTGATAACTACTTGTATTTTTTCTGCAAGCACTAATTGGTTTTATTAAGAATCTCGAGGTTTTAGAATGTTATCCAATATTATGATTACATATGTTGTACAATACCTCACCATGTTAAATCATAAGATCATCGCGAGATGTTTAATATCAAAATGTGAACTAATGTTTATCGCGATATAAAATACTGGGGCCCGTTTCAAATTTCAAAACTTAAGTCATTTGATCTTCAGACAAAACTTAGGACTGTTTTATCAAAGTCAAGTCTTAAGGTATATTCGCGTATTCCCAAATAAAATCATAATAGTATATGAATACTTTTACCTGCTACATTTACAAAGATAAATCATATATATATATATATATATATATATATATATATATATATATATATATATATATATATATATATATATATATACAGTGAAATCTGTATATAGAGGGCACCCAAAGGGACAGAAAATATTGACCTTTATGTGCAGGTGACCCTTATACACAGGTTCAATTTAGTTGAAGAATGCAGTCAAGGGACTTGAAAAACTGGCCTTTTTAAACAGGTTATCTTTATATAGAGGTGGTCGCTATAGCAGGTTTTACTGTATATATATATATATATATATATATATATATATATATATATATATATATATATATATATATATATATATATATATATATACGTCTACGCACTGCCTCTGGATAGATATAAATACCTAACCTGATTTGGTCCTATGTCCCAATTCTTTATAAAAATGTCGCAAGTCGTAAGTGTTGTCCTAAGACCTAGTTTAAGACTTGGGACCTTTCGTAAAACGGGACCCTGTATTGTGTTGAAGACGAAAAGTAAGAGAATATGGTGGTTATGGCAACCGATTTTATATTTGAAAACAGGTTGAAAGGCAATTTTAAACACTCTTGAACAACGACTGAGTATATATAATATTGCTTATAATAATGACACCGCCGACACTTTCAGTATTAACGTATCAAGCATCATGCTTTGTCCTCGCCGGAGATAAAAGGTATATCTTACAGTTGTTTATTTGACGAATATAGAATACAAAAATGTTGAAAAGAAATTACAAATAATACTCAGGTTAATATCCACATGGGGAGCCAACATCACAAATTAAATACTAGTACGAGATATCAGACTAATCAAAGACTATATATAATAACACATCATCTCGTCCTCAGCAGACAAGTCAAAGTCGCTGAACACATAATACCACAAAACCTCTATTAAATTCCTGAATACTTCTATTAAAATCGACGGGATAATAGTTGCACTATCAATCATCGTTTCACGGTTCAATAATTCATTGTTAGAATCCCAGCATGTAATTCAAACGTTTTCTATCTCAAACTTCATCACTGTAATGTCAGTATTCTTAACAAGACTTTGCATACGGTGTCTGACAAACAGTGCATCAAATATCTACATCGCATCCATGACTCGTATATTCCACGCTATCTGATAAGTTCATGAAGACGTAATCAAGCAGCAACATGACACCCGTTACAAGTATATGTAAGTTGTTGTGACGCCAAATCTAGCGCTGTTTGTAGCGCTGGGTGGATCACCAGGATCATTCTCGTCTTCTGGTTGGATCCTTCTACCACTGATTTGAAGAATGCGTTGTGCAAACTTGAATTTATATTTGAGTTCTCTGAAATATATATGAGCTTTACTGTCGCAAAGTCTCAATGCCTTCTTGACAACAGGGTGTGAGTATAAATCATGACCGTTTAGTGCAAGCTGGAAGGTAAGTGGCGATGATATCGGTAATTCTAGCATAGTGAAACCTTGAGGGTCCAAAATACAGCCAAAGAGAGTTGATTCTTCAAATGAATCAAGTAGTGTAAAAAGTCCGGAAAAGGATGTCAAACGGGGCCTGTTTCTGCCGCTTATGAATCTAACAACAATCGGAAATTTTTGTGTTGCAATCAAACTTTCAGCGTTGACTGCCATTCGTCCATTGCCCAGTGGACTAGGCAGTGCTTCAACAAATTCCCCTGGTTGGTTCAAAGGTATTAGTATTTCGACATCTTTTTCATCTCTGCATTTTAGATATCTTATTTGTTGGATAGAATTTGACTTCATACTAAACAATTTGGATTCATTTTTTACCCGTGCGGTGCCCGTGAAAACTTTATCGACAAGGAATACGTTTCCGGATGTGTAGTCGATTTTGATGTAATCGTTGGAGGCAATATTGCGTCCCATTTGAAATGCTGTTAATTTACTGAGATTTACGAATGCCCTTACGTTGTGTTGTGCGAGTGATTCAATGGTTCTGTGACATGTGTGGTCTTTTGCTGTCCTTGATGACAAACGCAGGAACAAACCTGAAAATTAAATCACAACAATGAAATTTAAGATAACTTTTATAACACGATAATAATGGTTAAATCTTTTATGTGGCAAAAGTGTGTTTTCATAACATTACATCAGTAAGTCAGTGGGGAATCTTGTAAAAATATAAGGAAATCTGAACGTCAGTAAACGCGTGTATCATATGCCACATAACATTCAAGCACGTGACTGGATATTCTTTATAACTATGCGTGTTGCAATTATGTTGTTTAAGTTGCTATTTGAGAGTCTGTGGTGTGTAGTGTCGTATACGTTTCGACATATTTTTCGCATTTCACGTAGTTTATCTAAGGGACTCTCAAAGCGTATTAGAATGTACATTTCTTTTTCACCTCGGCTTAATTGGGGATGCAATTTAATAAACAATTGAAAATTTCCAGTTTATAAAAACAGAAATACATAACAGAGCCAGTTTATAAATTTCGATGACGAAAGAGCGCCCTTGAAGTACCGATTTCCAACTTCTATCGCCAAATAGAGTTTAGACTAAGAGATGTAGTTACTTGTAACATACTGAGAATTTTTGTAACGCTGTTTGACACTGGCTCACATTTACATCGACCTTTGACCCATTATTCTCCAAAGTATGCTTTCAACTGATGACTGGGTTTTGAAAAACTACTCATCTTTACAATATACACGTATCTTCGAGATAGCAAAGTAAAAATGAAGAGGTACCAATTGATAATCGAAACTCAGTTCCATTAGAACATGACGAATTCGATATGCAAATGGTCTCAACATTACGAACAATTGCGAATCCCAAACGGGATAGGACCAGGTGTCCGGAAGGATTCAGCGTCCTATGCTGCCATGCTACACCCGTCAATAAAAGCCATCGCAGTACTCAATTCACTGTTCAAATATTTGCTACAAGATTTCGACACAGGTCATATATTGATCAAAACTTATAATAATATAAAAAATCTCAGATACCAAAGTATAAATCAATAGAATGTCCAGGACACAGATACAAATCCGGTAAAATGGACAAACACGGACCTCTGGAAACCAAGAGGTGGGATCGGGTGCCATGGAGGAGTAAGCATCCCCTGTCGACTGGTCACACCCGCCGTCAAATCCAATAAAATACGTGAGGAGTGTATCCTCGTCACAATTGGTACAGACGTCTCAACAACCACCAACGAAAAGGCAACTCAACATTTCACTTTGTGAAACAGAGTAATCGCAAACAAGACTATTATACCGACCGTAAAATTTGCTAATTTCCCGTCTGTGTTTATATTAAGTAAAATGTCTAAGCGTGAAGCGTGGGTTCTTGATTGTATAACCTCCACCTACTCAACATACTTGAACCGTTTATTATTCAAAATATGAAAATCTTTTGTAAACCATTCCTTGGCACAGTTTGCTTTACTTTATTTGCTCAAATTTTGAAATAAAAATTGTGGTAAAATTGTCGTGGATAATCGAGACTTACAACATTTTTACGCCAACGTATTTTCCAAATTTAAAAAATCATACACATATTCTACCTCTGTGATAATATGTTTACATATCAAACAGTGATTCTTCAAATTAGCAAATACGCATTATAGACAAATCTTTCTAGTGACAGGTAAATATTTTACCTAGAACTAATATCAACACACTGGGTCCTTTTTCGGTACTGTAAATTGTGGGTACAGTAATCCTAATATTAAACAAATCATAAGTACAAATAGAAAGTAAATCAGACATTGTACAAAATCAAATGTCCAGTTGTAAGTTGAGTCAAAATAGATTGGTAAACATTGACCTTAGGAAAGGGAAGGTCATATTTACTGGTTGGGTTAATAATTTAACATGTCTTACCTATGCGTCTATTATTGAAACGATAAAAAGCTTTTGAAATTTAAATTTAAAAAATGTGTTGAAATTTTTTTTTGATACATTCCCACTCCATCTCCCTACACAGCAGATATATTTGTAATTGTATCACCGGTAAGTCCAACAACAGGTATAAACCGCGGATTAGTTATATTGGTCGTCATTGTACAACACATACAATCTAAGAATAGATATTGCCCAAATTATCTGTATAGAAGACAAATCGTACCTGCAACATTCATACATTTGGTTAAAATTACTTATTACTCTGTAGATTTAAAAATAAATGATGCAAGAGTATCGATATTGAATATTTTACAACAAAGAATTCCATTAATGTAACAATACCATGAATTAACATTGATTTAAGCAAACACGAAAATTCAATCAATACTTTAATTAAGTCTTAACCAGGCGGACGCAAATAAAACCTATAACCATACACTCGCCCGTTTCGCTGGTAAGTGACTTAGTACTATCATGTTATCGTTTTTGATTCACCAGGGTTTTTTCCAAACGTTAGAAATGTTAAACTGCCTCCAAAACTATCATACTTATATCATGAACACAATTATTCTATACAAAAATGCCAGAAATAAAGATATTCTGACTATATTTCTGTAGACAAAAGGGAATATTTGATGTATAATGAAGAAGTACCGATGGCTATCCTAAACTGCAAGTCCATTAGAATACGACAAAGTTGTTATAACAAGTCTAAACACCAAGTACAATTGCGAATTCCCTACCGGATGGGGTCAGGTGTCCGGAAGGGGACCAAGTGTCCGAAAGCTTTGTACTATTCCAAAACTTGTGATTTTTCAAATTTTGGAACGAGTCTTAAAGTTTCAGTAAAAACTAAATGTTGAAATAGTGCTTGAAATTAGGGTGAGTCTCGGGTGAAGTATGAACAATAGTATATTGTACCTATTTAATTACAGATTCCTGTCTAAAGAAGCGTCCAAAATAAACTTTAACTATAAAATAATTCGATCATTTAATTAAAAGGTTCATACAAACAACATTCTATCAACTAATTCATTCAAAATTCTACAAGATCAAACAGCTACTGTTTTGTAAATTAAAGTAAATAAAGCGGTATTTTAAATTCGAAATCTTTTATACATGATTGTGTAAATGTAGATTAATCATTTGACAAACGCGACGATTTCGGTTTTCCCATCGTTAATTTTCCACATTTAAGTAGTAATATCCCACAATCACCCGCATATGCAGTTTATATTTCACAAATGATCAGATATTCCAGATCGTGTTCCATATGCAGAGGTAAACTACTCTCTGACAAATTATTGACAAAGGGATATCGAAAACCGCGTTTGATTTCAACGTTACGCAAATTTTACGGTCGGTATAATAGTCTTGTTTGCGACTACTCTGTTTCACTAAGTAAAATGTTGAGTTACCTGTTCGATGGCGGTTGTTGAGACGTCTGTATTAATTATGACGAGGATTCGTTCCTCACGTATTTCATTTTAATTTGACTGTGAACTCACGGCGAGTGTGACCGGTCGACAGGTAATGCTTACTCCTCCATGGCACTTGATCCCACCTCTTGATTTCAAGAGGTCCATGGTTGTCCATCTTTTACCAGACTTGTACCTATATCCTGGATATCCTAGTTATTTATACCTTGCTATCTGAGACTTTTTACATTGATTTCCCAAAACTGATGCTTTACAGCAAAGCTACCACAATAGACCTCCTTTCGGTCCGTAATATTCACATTGACATTCGATATCTTGTTTCAGTTCACTTAGGGGAATTAAGTTTAGATGTTCTTTCTGGTACAGATGAGAAATGTTACTATTCTGTAGGCTGTTTTTCACATCTGGCACCTAGCAATACACGATATCCATGTTTCAGGTCATATATAGGCCTATACGATAAAGTGCTTAACCAAAAGTGATGTCATCTGCATTTTTCTTTCACGTTGCATACTACATGTACTATGACAAACCGTTACGGAATGGAACAACTCGAAAAAGGACTATAACAACTTTTCATATAATGTTGCAAATCTCTATCCAAATGAATTTTTGACATTTCCAATGTTGTTTTACGCCACACTAAACAATGTTTACGTCATATGGCGGCGGCTAGATATTTCACAGGTGGAGTAGAGAACTCAGGTACAATGTACCCGGGAAGAGACCAACTGCTTTCTGCAAGTAAACTGGCAAACTTTCTCACAAAATCAGCCTATGTTCCAATGAGACTCGAACCAAAAACTCTATCCAAAGCGGAACAGAAAATTTTTCTTGACAAAGATTTTCTATAACAAGAATTAACTGCTGTGTTGTGAATCGTTAATATCTTAAGAAAAACGTTGGAGGGAGGTTTGCTATAGAGAACCCGACGATGATATAACTTATATTGAGTTCTGATACCACAACGGTTATGTTTATAAATTCTGCAATGTAGTACTATATAAAAAGAATAAACCATAAACAGAATGATATAAAGGGAATGCCTGGAGTATTTAAACTTATGGCGTAATACACAATTCTGTATGTTGTTGACTGGGACAAACGTATTAAGATTGCGAATAGGAATTCTAAAGACGACAGTTACGACCATTCCGAGGTATTATCTGAATTATAATACTGGTATTTCTTTATTTAAATGTAAACATTCATTTCTTTTAAATTTCTATTGAATCAGCTAGAAACACAATGTCAATATAGTTTTCAAACAATGTTTGCCCGTAAAGCATATACGTGCATATTTCACACTAAATGAAAGGTCGGTTGTAATAAGTTAAAACATTCCCCAGTTTAATAAGATTCATAGCACTCAACAAAATGTCTATCACAAACTGTATACAACACCCAAAATAATGTATGTCACAAATTGTGTAAAGCACCCAAAATAATGTATGTCACAAACTGTATACAACACCCAAAATAATGTATGTCACAAACTGTGTACAACACCCAAAATAATGTATGTCACAAATTGTGTAAAGCACCCAAAATAATGTATGTCACAAACTGTATACAACACCCAAAATAACGTATGTCACAAACTGTATACAACACCCAAAATAATGTATGTCACAAACTGTATACAACACCCAAAATAATGTATGTCACAAACTGTATACAACACCCAAAATAATGTATGTCACAAACTGTATACAACACCCAAAATAACGTAGGTCGATGTCACAAACTGTGTAAAGCACCCAAAATAACGTATGTCACAAACTGTATACAACACCCAAAATAATGTATGTCACAAACTGTATACGACACCCAAAATGATGTATGTCACAAACTGTAAACAACACCCAAAGTAATGTATGTCACTAAATGTGTACAACACCAAAAATAATGTATGCCACAAACTGCATATAACACCCAAAATAATCTAAGTCATTAAATGGTTTATAATGTATACTGAACACAACATAATGTAAGTCACTAACTGGTTTATAATGTCTACTAAACACAGCATAATATAAGTCACTAATGTAAGTCACTAACTGGTTTATAATGTCTACTAAACACAGCATAATATAAGTCACTAAGGTAAGTCACTAACTGGTTTATAGTGTCTACTAAACACAGCATTATATAAGTCACTAAGGTAAGTCACTAACTGGTTTAGAATGTATACTAAACACAGCATTATATAAGTCACTAATGTAAGTCACTAACTGGTTTAGAATGTATACTACACCCGACATAATGTAAGTCAGTAACTGGTTTTTATGTATACTACACCCGAAATAATGTAAGTCACTAACTGGTTTATAATGTATACTGAACCCAACATAGTGTCACTAACCGATTTACAATAATGACAATGATTATCTTTGCTAATCAAAACAAGGAACAAAAAAGGCCATGATGCTATACTAAATGAAACTATAATTTAGTGCTTTACACTGGTTTCTATGATTTAGTGCTTTACACTGGATTCTATAATTTAGTGCTTACATTGTACCCTAGTTTCTATAATTTAGTGCTTTACACTGGGTTCTATAATTTAGTGCTTTACACTGGTTTCTATGATTTAGCGCTTTACACTGGTTTCTATAATTTAGCGCTTTACACTGGATTCTATAATTTAGCGCTTACCCTAGTTTCTATAATTTAGCGCTTTACACTGGATTCTATGATTTAGTGCTTTACACTAGTTTCTATAATTTAGTGTTTTACACTGGATTCTATGATTTAGTGCTTTACACTAGTTTCTATAATTTAGCGCTTTACACTGGATTCTATAATTTAGTGCTACCCTAGTTTCTATAATTTAGTGCTTTACACTGGGTTCTATAATTTAGTGCTTTACACTGGGTTCTATAATTTAGTGCCTTACACTGGATTCTATAATTTAGTGCTTACCCTAGTTTCTATAATTTAGTGCTTTACACTGGGTTCTATAATTTAGTGCTTTACACTGGGTTCTATAATTTAGTGCTTACATTGTACCCTAGTTTCTATAATTTAGCGCTTACACTAGTTTCTATGATTTAGCGCTTTACACTGGATTCTATGATTTAGTGCTTTACACTAGTTTCTATAATTTAGCGCTTTACACTGGATTCTATGATTTAGTGCTTTACACTGGATTCTATAATTTAGTGCTTACATTGTACCCTAGTTTCTATAATTTAGCGCTTACACTAGTTTCTATAATTTAGCGCTTTACACTGGATTCTATAATTTAGTGCTTTACACTGGATTCTATAATTTAGTGCTTACATTGTACCCTAGTTTCTATAATTTAGCGCTTACACTAGTTTCTATGATTTAGCGCTTTACACTGGTTTCTATAATTTAGCGCTTACACTAGTTTCTATAATTTAGCGCTTACCCTAGTTTCTATAATTTAGCGCTTACACTAGTTTCTATGATTTAGGCTTTACACTGGTTTCTATAATTTAGTGCCTTTGGAAAATCGAAACAAAAAATTCTATTTTGTTTGTTTGTTTTTTTTAATGTGATCTTGTGCTTCATTTTTAACCAGTGCTGGTTTTCCCATATGTAGGTCAAATCACATTTATAATGTATCCAGATCTAAACCAATGGTTGTCGGACCTAGTTGTCTGAATTGTTATTGCAAAATTATTGATTTTGTTAACTGTTGTTTTACATCTCACCAAGAAATGTTCACCACCTGGAGATGTCGCTGCTTTAGATGAAGTGTCACAGAGTTTGACCGGTGCTATAGACGGATGTCAATGTTATGGTTCTTCTACGTATCATGGTTACAGTGACATTGGACCTCGGATTTTAGTCTCATCCGAAAGACTCTGATTTTCACTTCTTATGCCGAGTGTTTATGGTTACTTCAGAACACGCGTCATTTCATTTTAGTATCCGTTTCACCTCAACTGAGATATAATTTTTTAAGCAACGCAGTGAATGACATTTTAGTGAATTAAAACATTTAGGTATGGAAGCGTAAACAAGCAATTAGTTTCCGATATATATAACTGCACTGTTACTTTTTAAAGCGATATGAGCTTTTGTAGGTAAAAATGACTATTTTATGTAATATTTTATCTCATATATTTCCCAGACACAAATGCATGTGTATAATTGCAACGATCTTGCCAAACGTAACCCATAATATCAGTTATTGTTTGTGCGCCATTTCTTTGAGCATTGCAAATTAATTTTACCTGAAATTAGGCCTACTTCCAAACACGTTTTATTTGCAGTTAATATAAATTCTATTCTTATTATCCTTTGCGTTTATTTTCGTAGATCATCAATCCATATCTAAATCAGACAAATTTGGTCTTTTTCGTCGTTTCAAAACATTCTTTTCTGAAATTGTCCACGTGTCGGGTATATAGGGTGATATCGACTGACTTTTAACTCATGCTATAGCATTCTGGGCTTTATCATTCTCGACACATATGATCATGAACTGCCAACAAACATGGCGGCACGATTGTAAAACATGAGTTACGCATACTTTCCACAGATAATATATTGTTTCGATTTTGTCTATGTCATCATTCAGGGTAACATTAAAGATCGGGAAAATTTCTTTTCGTGACCCAATATATTTATTCATATAGGCCTATTCATCCGATTTTCATAAGGTATTTAAAATAGCTTTGAAAAGCATACATGCACTTTCCAATACAAATCACGTCCTGTATTTTTAAAGTAAATATAAAATACATAAAAATCGGCCGACTTTAACATAGTTCGAGGCATAAAGGACCGAGATCCCCTGACCGAATTACGATGTACATTTGATATGGCGAAAGAGTTTATCTGAAAGGTCATTGCATACGGGAATACAGCTGGATTTTTTTAAGTTACGGGAAAACTTAAATTCTAATAAAACAAATAAATTCGAAAAGAAAATCTTTGACAACGTTTTAAATGTTTGATAATGTATTTGAACTCACATTTCATCATACTCTCGACTTTAAGTCTGGGTGCAAAAATAATTATTGTGACCGCTTATATCGCTTTAAAAGTCGACTTACTGTAATATAATGTCTATCCATTACTTTACCGAGTACATTGTAACCGGATTATCTTCTCCACAAATAAAAAATTGACCGCCACCATATAACCAAAACATTGTTTAGTGTGACGTAACACAGCGTTCGAACTCAAATTTGATTCATTACTTACGTAAAGGATCTTAACGTAATACTATGCCGTCTGCAAATCTACCATAGTAATAAAATTGGAACACTTATACCATAATTATTTGACTAAAAAAGGGTAACTTGCGATCGACCGATTGTCGAATTCGAAGCAAGTCGACTTAGTGTGTCGACCTCGATACATAGTGTTTTGATATTGTATGGCAACATATTATAACGACAATAGATATGCAATGTACATCTCAACATAGAGGAAAATGTCATTTCTACCGGCAGCGCTCTACAATGCGACCAAATCACTCGCAAATGCGACCATTTTTTAGATTTTGGCGAGTGTTTATCTTCATTCAGTCGCCACTTTTCCCCGAGCCGGAAATCAAAAGTTTGTCCGTTTTCACTGTGAAATTACATTATCGAAATCATGGTCTGTTATGCGCTTAACAACAACCAATTTGGTTAATTAGAGCATCTAACTCAGGTGGATTACTGTATAAAAACACGTTGTATCGCTTTCATGTTTTCGACTTGAAATTTTCCTAACAGCACACGATGGCATTTTCTTTTCTCGGTCGATTTCAACAGAAGCATCATTAGACACTACTAAGTTTAAACGATCTTGGTTAAAAGGGATACTGGAACCGAGTTATGGCTAGTGTTCGACTAGGCCGAACTTTCTGCCCCAATTTCGATTTTAATTTAAGCGAGTTTTAAGTGGTAAAATCAGGGCAGAAAGTTCGGCCTAGTGTTCGACGAGGAGGGCAGGCAGACCACAGCCTAATTCCTTTGGGGATTCTATCGTGGCCGTTTTATCGTGGGGCAACACAATAAAACGGCCGCTACAGAATCCCAAAAGGGATTAACCACAGTCGGAACTGGAAATTTTATCTGTAAATCAAAATCGAGAGTCAAACATCCGATTGCCGGACAAACACCTATAAATTAAAGAACTTTATAGGTGTTTGTCTGACGATCAGGTCACGGGTGTTGGACTCTAGATTTTAACTTACAGACAAAATTTACAATTCTTGTGTGCAGTCTGTTTTGTAAATTCTGTGTCGAAAAGAAACTGGCGCTAAAAATTATAAAAAAAAGTTTAAGGTTGCCTCAATATTAGAGCAACAAAAATATAGGCATATAAACACTCCTGGATTGAAAAAAATGCACAAAAAGGTGCAGTTCATAACCTTCTTTTTAAATGGATTGAAACAATAAAATGTTACATCAACTTAGAAAATTAATATTTTATTTCATTTCTGTATTTTCATCCAGTGGATTTTTTATGAACACACACACACATTATATTTTATATATATATATATATATATATATATTATATATATATATATATATATATATATATATATATATATATATATATTGGCGAGTAAAAGTTCCTGGCTGGCTAGTAAAATTTCTGGTTCACTGGCCAAATGAAGAGTGGATTTTTTTAGTGTTGTAGAGCCCTGTTTCTACGTCATCCATAAAACGTCATATCAAGATAGTTGAAGATATGACGCTTTTCAAAGTTTGGCTTGATGTGTCGCAACCCATCTTTTCGTCATCAACTGATGATGTTATGGTAAGTTGTTAGGATCAAGTAGTCAAAGCACATTTTGCGGTATAGGGTTGGTAACAACATTATATTGACGGGAAATTACACATGTACGTGCATTTCAGCAACATAAACTCAACTTCAAGATTGAAATTTCCAAATCACTCTATTATTCGTTACTTTTTGCTTTTTAAATTGATGAAAATAAAGTAACAATTCGCTGAAAAATATAGATCTAGAAGACTTGTTGAAATATATACTATTACAATTCAATCCGGTGTCTTTTATGAGTTTTAAGATATTATAAATTTGCTTTAGAATGTTACTTTTCAATTAAATTTTAATAATATACACTTGAGATTGAATTTACGTTAAAGAGATTGACCGGATTGTTTACAATAATATGCAAATGAGTTTTTGGTCGAGTTGAGTGGCAAGATCTGTGAAGTTGGACGTAGAAGTTGCGTCACGTGATCTTAACTGATGAGAAACTCGCGGCAGTCTTTGAAGTTGGGAAAAATGTTTTCCATGCACATGATTGGAAGTGTCGTTTATCATTTCCAATTTTGGTAAATTGAAAATGGGTACACGACTACATATGTACCCATTTTTCAATTTACCAAAATTGGATTTTTTGTTTGTTTGTTTGTTGTTTAACGTCCTACTCAAGAATATTTCACTCATATGGAAACGTCACCAAATGCCGGTGAAGGGCTTCAAATTTTGGCCTATGCTCGGCACTTACGGCCATTGAGCAGTGAGGGTTCTTTAACGTGCCGACACCTACTGTGACACGGGACCACCGGTTTTTACTTTCTCATCCGACAGACAGGAAACCAACCTGCCGCCGACTCGAACTCACGATCAAGAGTCGAGCGCGCTACCGACTGAGCCAGGCCGGCTCACCAAAATTTGAAATGAATAAAAGACAAGTATAGTGTAAGGGTACAATATTTCCTTGTCGCATAGGAATTTAATATCGATGAAACAATGTTTATAAGCACAAGGTTTTATAATCAGTTCGCTGATCTATGTAGTTTGTTGTATAATAAATAAGCCATCAGTACCCACGTTAGGCCAAATGCCTGCCCTGATTTTAATTTATTTTTTGTAAAACCAATTTTTCCAAATAAACAGTAACTTGAAATCGTTGTAGAAATTCAGCCTAAATAAGAATGTGTAAAAAGTTGTGATGTCTTCATTGTTATCATTGTTCTTACTTGAAATAAAATTGGGTGATTCACACAGGTTGCTAATTTGGAAACTGGAAATAACATACATTTTCTCAGCAAACACTGATGTCATATTGTGACAGTAAATTCAAAATTTACAACATGACAGTAGTACACTTTATTGAAATTAACCTGCAATATATTTCAGACTTGTGGATACAATATATATTTTTATCAGTATATTGAGTGTATATTATACCTTATTAAAGCTTAACAATTGCCATCAACTCGTATCAGTACTTTCAGTACTTTGATTTTTTTTTATTAAACGTGACTTGGACAATTATACCTATGTGGTACATTCGAATTGGGTGACAAGTCGACAAGTGAGTGATAAACTAGCTAATCAACGTATAAACAATCTAACACACCAAGAGAATGGCAAGTGTTGACAGAAATGGTCCTCCATAGACTTAAGTAACATCAATAATTTAGTCTTCAACAACTAGCACCCGATAGATAAATGAACAAATACATATATTGATATATTACCTTCATAATCAGCTGGTATGACAACGGTTTCGTCATTCTCTGTGTATCGGCGAGTTGCCTGATCGAAGACCACGTTCCGTGCTAGAAGTTTACGTATAGTGCGTTTGTCGTATAGTAGAATTGGTTGAGTTAGATTGACTGGTAACGGAACGTCTCTCTTGACCAGAATTGCTTGTTGGTTACATTTAACTATCTGTGGTAAAGTAAACTGGCTGGTTATATTCTCCGCTGTGAACGACTGTGTGCTCCACTGTGCCCGAGAAGTTTCCTCTGCATTCTTTTCTTTTTCTCTGTAAGAATTAGATCTGACGTGAGAACTGCCATTCATTTTGCCGATTTTTTATAAACTAGAATTCCTTAATAAATACTCTGAACGACAGTGTCAAATGGTGTCCCGATAAGTAATCCGAGCAAAACTCAACATTCCCATGGGAATCAAATGTCCAATGAACACAAAATACTCGTCCAGAACGTGCTACAATATAAGAGCTGCGTCGACCAATCTAAACAGTATTCAAGCTGCTTACAGGTAGAAGTTGTTTGTAAAAACAGTTCGACCACCGCAGATCTTTGTCAAATGAATGAGTGTGTAAAACTTGATTTACCTTGTCGACCTAGTTGGTATTTAAATGCTTTTACGGTCTTAAAATATTTAGTCGCTGGATTAACCGGTTCACAAGAATCTAAAAAGAAATGTTCCGCATTACGACACGGATATATTTTTAATCTGTGGACAGTAGTTTTAACTTATAATTAGAATTACATAATATAAATAGACGGTGAACTGATGACGCCTCTAAATGATAAGATTTTCCCTTTTTACGTTCATAATTGTCATTTTAAAAGTGCAAAGGCATTTCTGAGTCATTCTAGAAATATCAGAAATTGAAATGATTTAAACTTTTTAAAAGTCAGAAATATGCAACCCAAATTTTCACTTATGGGATAATTTACCCCTTAAATTATGTATATAAACATGAATGGCTCTGGCCTAATTCCGAAGATTGGGAGATTATCTATTATTTTTAGAACATTAATTCCATGAATTATATTTAACGACTAGTATATTGTACATCACCTGAGCTCAAATTTCAACTTACGCCATTGAATGTAACATAAACCTATATAATTCTTATCATTTCTGACTGTTTTGCATCTGTTTCTCACTAAAACTGAAGGTAATAAGGTCTTGCATTACACTTTTGTATAATGCATTAACTCTTTAACCGTTGCGTAGCACTCAAAAATGAAAATGTGGCATGATTAAAGATTATAAAAATTACTTATCATATCCATTGACCTATAAAATCATTAGGGTACACCCTGTCAAGAAGGTCAGTAAATATTGTCATTTATTCATTTCCAATTTTGGAAAATTGATAATGAGTACACTATATGTAGTCGTGTACTCGTTTTCAATTTACCAAATTGGATATGAATAAACTATAATATGCTAATTTTACAACATTTGAGGGTATGATGCTTTTCTGTATCTTCCTACATGTCTTACTGCCTGACACACGGCGTCGTTACTATATCCGATCCGCACCGCAGCATGAAACACACACACACAGACACAGACACACACACACACACAGACACACACACACAGACACACACACAGACGCACACACACACACACACACACACACACACACACACACACACACACACACACACACACACACGAGCTACATCAACGCGTTGCATCAGAGAAAGGTAAAATCGCCTTCTTTTGGAAAATTAATTGTACTGTTTTGGTTTCCGGAAAGTGGCATTTAATTTTTATATCAGACTGAAGGACAATCATCCATATTTATTTTTTAAAATACATGCACTTTCCTATAAAAATCACGTCCTATATTTCAAAAGTAAATATAAAACACATAAAAATTGGCCGACTTTAACATAGTCTGAGCGCGTAAAGGACCGAGATCCCCCTGACAGCATTAGGAGGCACAATTGATATGGCGAAAGAGTTATTTATCTGAAAGTTCATTGCATACGGAAGTACAGCTAGATTTTTTAAGGTACGAGAAAACTCAAATTCTAATAAAACAAATAACTTCGAAAAGAAGATCATTTACAATGTTTTACGTGTTTGATAATGTATTTGAACACATATTTCATCCTATTCTCGACTATATGTTAGGGGACAAAAATAATCATTGTGACTGCTTATAATCGCTTTAAGCTACTTTTAACGCCGTGATACGACATAATACGTCAGCATGCGCGTTGTCGGTTGATGACGTAAGCTAATACTGCAGATTTAACGCTATACTCGTATAAGCGTAAACTCACGTACGCAAATGCTCGCCTTGGCCGATCTTTTATCAAGGTTAGCAGATTAACACTTAACATGAACGCTTCAAACTCAGTGACCGTCCGTTGACACACAGAGGGCCAAAAATTTCCCCGATAGTACATGGGAACAAAATACTTTTCCATACAGCAATTCCCATGTTTATA
Organism: Atrina japonica; assembly: GCA_030159075.1. NCBI lineage: Eukaryota > Metazoa > Mollusca > Bivalvia > Pterioida > Pinnidae > Atrina > Atrina japonica. The sequence continues at coordinate 968,289 of BROG01000068.1, read as the reverse complement.
TAGCTCCCCACTCCATCTATTGTTCTGTGACCAAAATAATCGTTAATATTTAACATATCTATTGCTCTAAATGTAGCATTAATTTAATCAAGAAGAAAAGAAAAGGAGAAATCAGGGGAAAAAAAGTTTTTCTTTTTTATTATAATTATTTTTTTTGTGGCCATGCTAGTTTCAGCCTCTTATAAAAAGGCTATATATATATATATATATATATATATATATATATATATATATATATATATATATATATATATATATATATATATATATATATATATATATATATTTACATGATATGGTTGTACCAACAATCAATATCACGTTTTAGCTTTAATGTATGTATGTATGTATGGATGGATGGATGGATGTATGTATGTATGTATGTATGTAACAGTATGCATGTATGTATGGATGTATGTATGTATGTATGTATGTATGTATACACATTATGTATTTATATGTTTTCTACTGTGTCACAGTAGATGTCGGCACGTTAAAGAACCCTCACTGCTCAATGGCCGTAAGTGCCGAGCAAAGACCAAAGTTTGAAGCCCTTCACCGGCATTTAGTGACGTCTCCATATGAGTGAAATATTCTTGAGTGGGACGTTAAACAACAACAAACAAACAAACAGCTAATATTACCACTCTCCATGTCACCTATATTTCCTCCTCCTTATCTTTCTTCCATATGTAGTTTCTGTGTATTGCCGCAAATTTATTTTGATTTCTGTCCAGATGAAATATCTGAGTTATCATTAACTCGCTTTACCATTGTACTACAAATGTTATGTGATATATATACATGTATATATACTTTGTTAGAACAACTAGTACGTGTATGGTACTGGTAAAACATACAATGAGAATTAAATATGTTTTAGTGATTATTCTTATTTTGAATGAATATATATATATTTAATTATATCTCTTCCCATTAAAAATACCATCTATTCATTTGTTGGAATGAACGAATAGACTATTTCCTTTTATAATTTTTATCTTTTGTTTATTTTCAAATATTTTTGAGTTCTCTTTTTGTATCAACATTGTGTTTCATTTCTTTTTGTAGTTACATCCAATTTTCCATGGTAACTGAAACAAATATCTGTGTCTTTATGTAGGCCTAAGAGCAATTTTGTCTTATCAACCACTCATCTATGCAATCCAAGTTTTAATTCAAAGTACATCCCTGTTATTGTGGAATTATTTGGCAATTGTCCGGTGTATGCAAGCGCTTACTGCCAAAGTTCAACACTGAAGAAAGTTTCGCCAGCAAACGTAAGCTACGAGCGTATTACGACGGAAGATGGCGTAAAACGTATAATTTCAGCTTTATTTTGAAGTTCGAAAACACCCAATCATTAAAAAGATATGCGTTATTTTCCTATTGTCAAAACAGCGTATCAAAACTAAATACGGTTAAATCGGACATTTATAATAATACCTTAAGTATTTTTAATAAATATCAACAATTCGGTGTATTTTGAGGTCTGAACATGTGATACAAGGTGCTATTGAATTTTTATCTAGGATAACAACAATTTTATTTGACCCAAGGTCAACTCATATGACCTCCAGTTTGAACTCAATCGGGAAGTTGTTCGTGCATGCTCATGAAGCCAGGTAAACAAAACAAAACAAAAAACCAAAATTCATAAAAAAATTTAAAAAGTTATAAATTCAACAGTGAAAGGAACCGATCGCAAACAGATTCGGAAAGTGAAAGTAATAGAACCAGAGCAATATCTAATTGAAAAAGGATATATATATGAGTGATTAGTTTGAACGCTGAAATAGTAATTATAGAAATAAACAGTAAAACAGTACTGTACCCAATAAATGAATGTATAAAATCTAAAATTAATTTCGATCGTTAGCCTATCGGAAGCGTCTTCGGAAAAAACATACCTGATGAAACATATTCCACGGGCAGAATAACCCCATAAAACACAATTATACGCGATATCAACATTTAGGCATCAATTTTCAGTGGTGAAATATATGATTTTGAGCTACACTATGCCTGTTGTCTTGAGGTATGTTACTTTAATTCATTGACTACTACTTAGTCAAGTCTTCTATAGAAAGAAACCTTACATTTTCCTTTACCTGAAATTAATATACATACATATACATGTATATATATAGATAGATAGATAGATAGATAGATAGATATGCGTGTGTATGTGTGTCTGTGGTAGTGTGTTTCCATACTTTGTCAGGTGATACAAGTTTAACTACTAAATCATGATGTACATTTTAAATGATTTTGATAAAGTCCGATACTCTTAAGATTTGGTATCTTGTTTAACATTTATATTTCTGAAGAATAAATTGATGTATTCTTTTCAGCTTTATTAGTATGCTTTACCTAAACTCATATTTGAACACGATCGTTAAGTGATGCTTACACACGGATATAGACCCACATGTAGGTATGTAATTACCAAACCTTCCACTTACAATTTTCATAAAATACATGTTCGTTCATCTATTCATGATTTACTGCACGTGCATAGAAACACCTCACTGGAACACAATTTAATGGGATAATTCAGATGAATTTACATAGTGTTTGTCAGTAAAATAATTAACCAAATAAAGAGTTATTAATAGAACTCTAAATATACTACACAGTGATATAGTCTTGCAAGTTGACAAACCGGTATTTAAAAGGTAGGAAAATAGTGGTGTGAATGAATATTAATCTAGGTCAGAGTCTGTATGGTTGGTATTATATATACATTTTTATTGATTAACGATATTAATCGAAATATTCCTGTCTTTGCTGCAGAATACTAAAATTTAGATTATTATGAAATGGTTACGAGGGATGTTTAATGTTGGAATGTTATTTGGTTCTGTTTATGATATTTAGTTAACATTCACTGCATTTCATCCAGGCTATAGCAATAAGTTAATGCGTTTAACGTCTGGGCTTTATTTAAAAAGAGGATTATAACTTATGAACAGAAAACAAGACATAATGTATGAAGGGAGAGTATGATGTCAAAAGAATTCCTTAACAGTTCATTACACACGCAAAATGCAATACATGTGCATCAAAGGGTTTAGGGCTGGCAAAATACTAGAGGGTAATTCGTGGTAACAAACAAACAAAATGCAATATCTGTGCACCAAAGGGTTTAGGACTGACAAAATACTACAGGGTAATCCGTGATAACAAACAAACAAAATGCAGTATCTGTGCATCAAAGGGTTTAGGGCTGGCAAAATACTAGAGGGTAATCAGTGGTAACAAACAAACAAAATGCATGGGCTCTATCAAATATTGGATAAACTTATAATGACATGAGACAATTTCACTTGTGGTAAAAAAGGGAAAAAGATGTCTTCGAATTTGACATATCAAATTCCCAAACCACACGATAAAGAACCTGAGTTTTCAGTGATGTTGCACTTTGGTCATGTTATTTCTTTTTCTACAATGAAATATCTTGTTGGTAAGAATACTGTCTATTTCCTGGAATACTAGGTGTTGGACGCTCACCAATGTAGGAGAGCAACTCGATGAGCACAGATATTCAGAAACCGGCCCTTGTGAAATCTGTTTAACCAATTGTCCCACAAAAGGCAGCTTCCCCCGTCTGTAGATTAGGTCTAAGATTGTGACACTTCAAGTACAACTCTTGACGTCCCGAATACTGACTTGTATGTGATTTAAAGCATCCTCATATATCATCCATATACTATAATATGTAGAATGTCACCCTTCAAAATGAAATAAGTCAATAGTGCGATTAAGGAAAACTCGAATATTCAGCTGAAACTTTACATTGTATCGCTCACTGAATTTGTGGTCACTGCAAAACTCTTCGAAATACACGATAGAAGGCATATTGAAATATAAATAATGAAAAAAAGACACAAATGATGAGAACACAGTGATATTACAGTCATTTATTTGTATTGTCTGTAGTTTAATATTATTTTGTTCAATAAATAACATTCATCTATTGGAAAAGATAAAAAAAATTATATTTTCATTTTGAAATATTTTCTATAGAGATTAAACCATTAGTACACCTACATCATATGATGTGCTCCCATAACTTCTATAATAATGTTCTATCAATTATAACCTCAGCAATTTAAGGTAATACAGACGTGTACGATGTCAAACCTTGTTGTGCGACTTTGCCTATATTGAATTATCTTGATTCGACACACTATCTATGTGGTTATTTTGTCGTGTTATTGAATCGGATAATTAATTTTTTCTGTGATATATATTTGTTTGTTTTATTGTTGGTTAACGTCCCACTCCAGAATCTTTCACTCATATGGAGACATCACCATATTCTGGCGAAGGGCTTCAAATTTTGGCCTATGCTCGAAACTTACGGCCATTGAACAGTGAGGGTTCTTTAACGTGCCGACACCTACTGTGGCAAGATACCTCAGTTTTTACTGTCTCATCCGAAGAATATATATATATATATATATATATATATATATATATATATATATATATATATATATATATATATATATATATATAGCAATGCCTTAAAATACACTGGAAATTGTACATTTAATACGATTCCGTGAGTCTGAGAACTGGGCCTGGCGTCATAAACGTTAAGAAATACTTACGTCTAAATATATGACTCAACTTTAGCTGATCCTGAAATCTGAATGGCTGAGCAGGCCAATTTGAGAATATTCTCAGACTTGAGTAAATTCGCAAGTTTTATGGTGCCGTGCCCTGGTCATTAATACTGGGCTAATACAGAGAAACCGGTTAATACAGAAATTTTAACCGGTCTAATACAGAATTTTCACTGTCGGTTCTGAATCATGAATGGAGGCATTGAGAAAATGACCACCATCGGGTGTAAACTGATAAGGACTGTAATCGACTTCCCTAAAACTGAACATTCCGGAATGGACTTTCTATATTTAGCCGACGAAAACAAAGGAAATATAAGTCCATGACAGAGTCTCAGACAGAAATGCACAAGACGGGAAGTTGTGAAGGGCATTTTGATTTTGACTCATAACATTATAAAACTTAGTGTCTTTATTTGGCCTAATATCTTATATCTTATGGGATATACACCGTCAGTGAATTCCATATGGGACGAGAGTGAAGACTGTAAATTTTATGTCTGTACGACTGTCCTTTGGCTAGGCCTAGAGCCTATAAAGCTTTCCAGCATTTAAAATGATGCAGATCTATAATAAACGAAATGTACAAAAGCAACGTTGTTGCATACTTCATTGGATTGGACATATCTGTAGAAGCAGTATAAGGAATATCGTCAAAGGTTAATTTGCTTATAGCGGCTTCACATAAAGTTATTTTTTTAGTCGGCTTATGCTGGTCATTTTAAGTCTTTGGTTAATGAAGGTGTCAGGAAATGGGTGTTTTCATATCGATCCTGTATTATGTCCTCGTACAATCGTATTGGGTCACCAATTACACTCAGCTGTATTGGCCCAGGTTCCATCTCGAGCCAATACAGCTGACCTCGACCCAATACCACTGTACTCGGACATAATACAGGATCAATATGAAAACACCCATTTAATAACACAATTTATTGAACGGTAAAGTCTGGACGTGTTTTTGAAACACCCTATATATATATATATATATATATATATATATATATATATATATATATATATATATATATATATATATATATATATATTCAATTCATTTTATTTTGAGACATACGTCTCATTAATGTCATATAATACAAGCATATCAGTGATAGTGTAATGGAGGGGGGAATGAAGAGTTTGTTTACAGTTAATGGTTTTATCTGAAATTTCTGCGATTAACATAGGGCCAACACAAAATGACAACAGAGACAGATTGTAAAAATAAAAGAATAATCAATCATGTCAGCAAAGTAGAGCGAAAATTAAAGGCATGTCTTAGGTATACTGGGTACTGGGTATATATTAATAATACCCAACTATATACATTGAACATGATGATTATAAGTTTTATACTTTTCGCCATTTGAATACGAACATTTTCCCACTATACAGGATATCATGCGTGACTCCAATAACACTGTAGGATTGAACCCAACACCATTAATAGGGAAAACTTGAGAGTCTATATCATATCATTAGTAAGTCAAAATATTGATAGATAATTCGAAAAATCACAGCGAAAAGAAATAGATACTTACATAAAATAAGAATGACAGTAATCTCTGTGACTTTGAAAATGACACTCGTTGGAGAACCTACAATTTCAAACAACACATAATAAATGTCAACATGGGATGCTTACTCCTCCAGGTCACATGATCCCACATCTTCATCTTTCGTAACTCTGTGTGTGTCCAATGTTTACCAGGTCTGTATACTGTCTGTTGGACCACCTGATTGTTAATACTTTGGTATATGTGTTTGTTCAGTGTTCACCTAATTTGTATTCTGTCTCTTGGACCACCTGACAGTTAATACTTTGGTATCTGTGTTAATCCAGTGTTTAACATTTTTTACTGTCTCTTGGACCAGCTGAAGGTTTATACTTAGGGATCTGTGATTGTCCAATGTTCACCAGATTTGTATAATGTCTCTTTGACCACTTGAAGGTTTAAACTTGGGCATCTGTGATTGTCCAATGTTCACCAGATTTGTAAAATGTCTCTTTGACCACTTGAAGGTTTATACTTGGGCATCTGTGATTGTCCAATGTTCACCAGATTTGTAAAATGTCTCTTGGACCACTTGAAGGTTTATACTTGGGCATCTGTGATTGTCCAATGTTCACCAGATTTGTAAAATGTCTCTTGGACCACTTGAAGGTTTAAACTTGGGCATCTGTGATTGTCCAATGTTCACCAGATTTGTATAATGTCTCGTGGACCACTTTAAGGTTTATACTTGGGCATCTGTGATTGTTCAATGTTCACCAGATTTGTAAAATGTCTCTTGGACCACTTGAAGGTTTATACTTGGGCATCTATGATTGTCCAATGTTCACCAGATTTGTATAACGTCTCTTGGACCACTTGAAGGTTTAAACTTGGGCATCTGTGATTGTCCAGTGTTCACCAGATTTGTATAATGTCTCGTGGACCACTTTAAGGTTTATACTTGGGCATCTGTGATTGTCCAATGTTCACCAGATTGGTATAATGTCTCTTGAAACATCTGACGGTTTATACTTAGGTATCTGTGATTGTCCAATGTTCACCAGATTTGTACAATGGTTCTTGGACCACTTGGACCGGGTTGCACAATACTTTGTCAAATTTAACTTGAAGTTAACCTATGTAAGACCAAGAGGCTGCTAACCATAACTTAAATTTAACAATGCACGGTGTAACTAGGTCCGGACTGTTGGTACTTAGGTATTGTCCTAATTACACATAACTTTGGTGGAGTGGAGTAACCCTTTGCTTATCATATGGACGATTCATTCACCTTTCGGTTATGAAAGGCTTCAGGCAAAATGCATGTTATTACCAACTGGATAACCGTACGTTTGATAATAAATAGTAACGATAACTTTTGTCAGTGTTATTTAAACGTATCACCTAGGTCAAGAAAGTGTTTTCGAGACTCTATCCTGCCAAGTTATATGGATTTTACTGCTTATAAATTCTCAGATACCAAAAAATAAATCTTCAGGATGTCCAGGATACATATACAAATCTGTTGAAATTGAATAAACACGGACCTCTGGAAAAGAGACCAAAACAAATGCCAAAGACGATCACCTCTGCCAATAATATTTCATCAGTAGAACTGTACTTTGATACTGTAATTGACAGTTTGGCAATTACAATTAATTGTAATGGTGATGCAATCGACAGTGCTGTTGCATACAATCTTCTATGTGAAACACTATCACTCAATTTCAAATACAATTTTTGTTGCTTTTTATAATATGAATGTAATGATTGCAATCCATATTTTATTTTTTTTAACTTAGTATACTTTCTCTTTTATTTTACTCCTCTCTCTCTCTCTCTCTCTCTCTCTCTCTCTCTCTCTCTCTCCACACATCCAGAATATATTTGAATTCTAGACAAAAATTAGACTTACGTCATCAGTTATATAATAGTCAGCATGAACTTCATATGAGCCACCTGGACCATAATTAATGAGCTACAAAATAATAATATGTGTAAATAAGCAAATAAACAAAAATAATGATGATCACGGTGATGATGATGATGGTATTATTATTATTATTATTATTATTATTATTATTTAGAAGATGATGATGAAGAAGAAGAAGAAGAAGACAAAGAATAAGGAGAAAAGGATAAAATTGTATGCCCGTATTTACATTTGATTCTTATAACACAAAACTACACACGATAGTTATGTTTATGATTACGCATTAGGAGATGGTCTCATTTTAAAGTTTAACCTTTGTAACAAGTACATGTATCCATGTAATGATAACCACGTTACTTGTTAGTTACTTTGCATTTGGAACATGATTAACTATGTACACATGGCACAGATATACAAGTCTTGCGATCATGAAATATAAGAAAACTACAATATTTTCAATACAGATGTAAACGTATAACAAATCTACTGATGCCAATAACACTAAATTGTTCTAATGACCTGCTGCCTAGTTCTCTGTCCAAAAACACCTCGACCCGTCGTTGTAACTGCTTGTTGACGCTCGAATTCAAAGGGAACTTGTTACTATAAAATCGTGTATATAATAATAAAAGAAGTTACAACATTTAAAATTAATACGCCCATTATCTTGTTTTGTAACGATCTGCTAGATTAATGTTGAAGTAAGTACGGATGGATATTCGAATTTAAAAGTCTATTAGAATACGACAAATAAGATATAACAACGGGATGGGCCCAGGTGTCCGGAAGGAGTCCGTGTCCCCTGTTAGAATGCCGCAGCCATAAAAAATATGTTGTGTTCATTGTTACACCAGGATGTCAATGGAATCACGTAGTTGTATCGATGTCAATGGACTAATTATTATAGTCACTTCACAAAATTCATTTCAAAAGTTGTAGATGTAATGAAATCTAACTTTTAAGATATCCTATTTGGTACAACTTACGAGAAAAAAGTAAATGTCACTTGTAAAAGATAAAATAAGATTATTCAGGAAAATACAATAATTCAGGAAATAAAATAAGTGAGCTTAGGTATACTTTGCTTTTAAACAGTTGAAAAAAAGTAGAGCGTTTAACAAAATGGGGAAAACATGAAATAATAACGTGTGACGGGAAAATAAATAGGAAATACATACCGTCAACTATAATTTTAGAATATTTTTGGGAATTTTAGAATAGAAAAGAGTTAAAGAAGGTAAATCTACTGAAAATTTTGAAAATACTAAACGTTAATCTATCTAAATGGTAGAATCAAACATCCAGAAATATAACATTTTATGCACAAATATTTACTCATACTGTACAATTGTGACGAAAATTTCTACCTCACCTATTTCATTTGAATGGGACTGATTCATGTACCACGTGATAACCGATAACGTGTGTGCAATACTAGCATCTCCAATGGTGATCGAAGGTAACGCTACGTAATCTTCTTGTTGAAATGAAGTTACTACGGGATATCGTCTGCTAATGTCATTCCATCACTAATACAAACAATAGTCCCGCACAAACGTCATCGGATATCTTGTGGTTCATGATTTAATCCCATTTGACTGTGGGCTTGTAACGCGCTTGCATCTTGATCGTGAGGTCGTGAGTTCGAGTCCATCCGGCGGCAGGTTGGTTTCATGTCTGTCGGATTGAGACAGAAAAAACCGAGGTCCCATGTCACAGTAGGTGTCGGCACGCTAAAGAACCCTCACTGCTCAATGGCCGTAAGTATCGAACATAGGCCAAAATTTTAAGCCCTTTGTGACGACTTCATATGAGTGAAAGATTCTTGAGTGGGACGTTAAACAAAAAAAAAAAACAAAAAAAAACTGTGGACACTGTGTGACCGGTCAACAGTGGATGCTTACTTCTTCATGGCACCTGATCTCACCTCTTGATTTCCAGATGTCTGTGTTTTTCCAATTTTTACCAAATTTGTATCTATGTCCTGGACATTCTAAAGATAATTTATAGTTTGGTATCTAAAATTTTATATCATTATATTTTAAGATATTTCAAAATATATTGTTTCAATACTTTTGCAACAGTTTGACGTCATCTGAGATGACTGTTCCACTTGATAAATAATAAATACCTCGTGTCGTCTGCAAACAGATGAAAAACACTTTTATTTTGCATTTTTCGACAATGAAAAAATGATACATTTAAATATGTAGTGAATTTTATTTCCTGAAATGTTTCATATTTTTAAAAAATGCTGATATGATTATATGTTTATATGCGTAGATTTTAAACGTAACCATTATTTGCTCATATATTCAAGTACAACATTTTGGTTTCACAAATCCTTGAAAAAATGAAAAATTGTTTTATAATAAAGATCCAATACACCATTAAATAAATATTGAGAAATGTAATACATTCTGATATTTGAAATTACGAAATTAGGGACTTACCTCATTTAAAATATTGGTCCTTAAGTTTTCACTTTGATTTTTCGTTAGGAGATCATGGAAGATAACCACTGCCGGATTACTACTTATTACCTCTAGTTTACGAGGATTTAATTTCAGAGAATTAATTATGTAAAAGCATTTAGCTAAACGTATAGGAAGAGACTTTGAAGCCTGAAATTAAATGAAGATATGTGTATTTGCAGCAAACGGAATTATGTCATCTATCTAAACATAAAGGAAATACAAATCACAGTCTGAGTACAAAAGTTCATTTCGTTGTTTAAGACATTTTTTGAAGTGTGCAATAGATGTAACTGAAATCTCACCTCTACATAAATACATTTCACAGTTCTATAAACGATTAAACTGGAATCTGACAGATGGTAAATGACCGAATAGAATGAACACTAATTTAAAATAATCTGCCAAGAACAAAGAGGGGAAGACTAATACAATAGTTTACGATGGAAATGAAAACATTACTACCTTGGTGTATGGCGTCTGGTCTTGACAGAGGTCTTCATAAGCTTCTATTAAATTCCAGTTTCTTTTGAATTCAGCTCCCACGTAAACTGCTTTGTCTTGATCTATTTTTCTGCCACTTTGGAGAACATTTCTCTATCCAATTTTTGAACTGTTTTCTTTTAGAAAATTTCCTCACTAATTATTAAAAGAAATAAGACCAGATAACTTATTTGTCATAGAAAATTAAATTGGTAAAAGCACACCCCTGAAGAATATACTGTATGTCCAGGATACATACTGGTTAACAAACACTGGTTGACAAACACTGTTCTCTAAAAATCCAGAAGTGGGATCAGGTGTCATGGAGTAGTAAGTATAAATTACATGAATATTGAACAAATGTGTATCTATGGCAAACCTGGAGTTTCAACCAGGGGCATGGTAGAGTAAATATCTCCTGTTATATGACCACACCCGTAATCAAATCCAGATACAACGGGTGAACAAAGAACCAAGCCAAACATAAAATTGATTTTTAAAAAAACCAAACAAACACTATTAATTACAAATAACATTTATTCCTTTCGGATTCTCTGGATAAAGGCGTTTTCGTACAGCTAATTTATGTGTACATGTGTATAATTATATTTCCAGGTGAACTTTCTCATGATATAAACAGTATAAGATTTAGTTACAATTCTGATGAAGTTTAACTCATCCCCGAAAAAAACAATGAACTCCTTTATAAATAAATGTGTCTATAGGGGCTTTATACTTTATGTACACAAAAATGCATGTATCTATAGAACATTTGCTGGTGAAGTCGTCGTTCACGTGCGTTAATGAGTATCACTGAATGAATACATAATCTGCTTGTTTTATCATGTATACATGTTTAATACTCACTATGTATTTTTGCTTTTCCTAAATCGTTTTTAAATTTCTGAATCTGAAAAAATAAATTTCGGTCAAACGAAACAATATTTTCCATTTAATATTGAAATGATAATTTTCACAGCAATAATGAGCATTATGATACAGGTAGTCTCGTCAGACAATCAAAACATTCGTGCAAGCTGTGTGGACATAGGTAGTTTATAAATCACAAAATGACAACCACAACCTACTGAAACTATTTCCCGTGTTTTGATAATTGAAATTCATTGAACGAAATGTTCATTGAACGAATTGTTCATTTGAACAAATCCAAATGAATGTGCCCTGAATTATCAGAATAATTTCATAAATATACCCTGAATTATCAGGGTAATTTAAATGAAGAATTTAAGCGTTATTGCAGCAGTTCTTAGCTTACAAGATGGGTGCTAGCTGAAGTTACAAATACTGGCTAAAAGTATATCAGGTTATGCTCTTGATGCATTTTATAAACATAATACCAAAGTTATAATGCTCTAGACGATCGTTTCTGACAATAAGACTTCATCAGTTCAGCTGAAATGATTTAAATCAATTACAGTTAATTCCTAAAGTAACAGGTACCGGAAGTGTATTGAACATAAAAAAAATTCAACCACGCAGTCTGTCATGCATGATAAGATTGGGTATAATTCCTTAAGTTGCATTGTCGTTATACACAATAAGTACAAGTTACAAGTAAATGTGAAGTTAAGATTGGGAGTCAAATGTGTGGGATTTAGGTTGGAAGCGATTTCACTACCACTAAAATATTGTATTATACTTTTGAAAGTCTGATATTTACCTCTGTAATTTAAAATCTACATCAATTAGCTATAATCCAGATTTACATCACAAGATAGTTACCATTTGTTGGACGCTGATTATGTTTTGATCTATAATTGCTTCAGTTAGCTTTGTATGTTGACCATTGTTGGTGACGATACCTGTGACTCATTGGTCAGTCGTTCTTGCTTGCAATAAACCATTCCATGGCAAGTCGATGAAACTTCTTTTTTGACGTATATCGTAACAATCGCTAGCTGAAATAAAAGTGATATCAATAAATGATATCTTTCAGTATATTCAAAATGATTTAAACACCTCATTTGATTGGATGAAAATGCTAGGTTAAATCTGTATAACCCATTTTGCTATCACGCGAGGAACTACATTAGCCTTTGCTTGGACAACAAGTGCAAATGTTCAATAAATAATTACTCTCCATCACCAATTGTATTTGTGTTGTATTTCTTAATATTGTTATCAAATTTTAAAATTTAATTTAAAGGTTTTTTTTTTTTACTTTTTATTAAATTATAAAGATTAACATTTAAACAATTGTCTACTGAAAAATAAGCAATGTTGAGGCAGAGTACACTTTATATTTCGATCATTTCTCAGATACGTATTTTAACATGAATTATAAAATTGTGTTTATTCTGTTGAAACTAGATAGAACAAAGACTGATTTTTAGATGTATTTCTTCACTAGATGAATGTTTCGTGTTGACTTTCCTGGATTCCTATCTGGTAGCCCCTCTGTACTAAATGTATTTGAGAGAGAGAGAGAGAGAGAGAGAGAGAGAGAGAGAGAGAGAGAGAGAGAGAGAGAGAGAGAGAGAGAGAGAGAGAGAGAGAGAGAGAGAGAGAGAGAGAGAGAGAGAGAGAGAGAGATTAAATATCGAACGGTTAGACAATGTTAAATTGGAAATCAATAACATTGGGGAAGACATTGACTGAGATCAAGTGGGATAGAGGGACTTTAGAGCAACAATCAAAATATTGCGCCGAGGCATCAGGAAAATCTCGGGAAAACTTATCCGAAGCTAACGATTACCTGGAAACCTATGAAATTCTGTATATTATTGTTATATCGCTGTATTGTTTAACGTCCCACTCAAGAATATTTCATTCAGATGGAGACGTCACCAAATGACGGTGAAGGGCTTCAAATTTTGGCTTATGCTCGGCACTTACGGCCATTGAGCAGTGAGGATTCTTTAACGCGCCGACACCTACTGAGACACGGGACCTCGGTCTCATCTGAAGGACAGGAAAAACCAGTCGCCTCCGCCGAGGCTCGAACCGGCGACCCTTCGGAGCACTCTACCGCATAGCCACGACGGCTCTCCTGTATAACATTACCTAATGCCGTATATATTAAATAGAGATTATCATATGACCATTTTGATGTCATACTTCTTCTTGTTCCCAATATCAGCCTGAGGGCCGAATTTTTTAATCATGTGTCTTATTTACATTTCATAACACATAACAAGAAAAAAAAAATTACTTTCTAATTCCAATATTCTGGTCGACAAAGAATTAAGAATCCTTTCACCATGTTTAGTTTCATGATTTTGGATGACACCCGACGAGCAGACGATGAAATATACCGGAATCAATAACGGAATTCTTTTTTATTCTTCTTTTCATTGATCACATTATAAATAGAAAAGTCCCGAACAGGGGGTGCATTACGAGAAGAAATCAATGTATGGGGCGTGACAGTATCGCATATACAAATGTAGACATATATAGTACAGACATATGATAAATACATATGATAATGGATAATTACCCAATGACCCTAATAATCCAGTCGTTATATTTCGCTCAGTTCGATCACTATATTAATAAGTTAACCGACTCTACGTCACGTTCGAGGGGAATCTAGCGGTCTCGCGTAACAACTTTCCCGCGATTTCCCTGATGTTTTGGGACAATATTGAAACGGGGTTAGGTTTCAATGAAATTATATTGTTCATATTTGTGCATTAAGATAAACTGGAATTGGTTTGACACTCCATTCGTTGTTAGCCAATCAGAATGTAGGGATTCTGACCAATCAAAACGACCTTCATGCCATATAATGCTGACTAATAATACGTGTTAATCTTCATTCGAGAAATGGAAATGAAAACGTCAGATAATTAGATAGTAAGAACAGTTAAAATACACTAGCACGTGGTCATTACACTATTGGTCACGTGGAATTGAGAATTGGCCATCAGTTTGTAGTAATCCTGAATAAGAATGAGGCACCTGGTATCTTTAATTTCAATTGGAACCCGCTACGTGAATTTTGCAGTGTATGGAACCCAGTCACTGAAATAAAGTTTTTGAATATAAAAAGAATAACGAATCCATTGCTCACACTGGACTCTGATAAGTGGTATACTTAATAGTGTAGATATCCAATAATCATAGTTCCCAGGTAGAGAAAGAGGACAATTTTTATATACGTTCAACCCTATTGTTAGTTTATTGTTTATTAAATCATTATCACCCAGTAGTGTTCGTTCATATTATTTTATCTTCACCTTTGCTTTGTTCCTTACAAAGAACACAGCTACACGTTCCAATATCTTATTGATTGCAAACCCATGGAATCACTTTATAATGGTACATGTACTATATACATTTTTATATACGCCATTGTGTAATAATATACATTGCTGATCGGTGATGCACATCTTAAGTATTCAGTCAATCCAAAAAGAGAAGGGGATAGGTTAAACACCATTCGTACAATATTGGCGAGCGCTTCGACAAGCATTTTCAAACCAGTAATTGACCATGCCACAATGCGCAAATAGTGAAACATATTATTGACACCTATAGTCACTGTATCGGTCATACATCTGGCGTATTGTCAGTTTCATCAATGTTAGTATTTCGGTAAATCATTAACCTCCGAGATACATTTTGTGTTAACGCTGTACCTGAAAGATTTTGGAATTGATATCCGTAAAAGTTGCCTTTTGCAAACTGTTCTGTTGATATATTATACGTCGTTTGAAGTCGCATGATTCCTGTAAACAGCCCATCTATGTCATTTTGTTTTGGCAAATACTCATGTAGTCTCAAAACACTGTACCGCAGTTCTGAAACAAAATCAAAAGGTGATTGAAATTTGGAAGTGGGAATTGTTCTGCTGTAGAGCAAAATATTAAAGGGTTCAATCTTACCATTCAGTCGTATATGCATATGACTGATTAACAGATGTAATAACTAATCATTATATAGTTAATAATCAAAGCGACACAGAAGCGATATCGCGATCAATGATGTCATTGTGGACAATCTATACTCATGGAACCTCTCATGGTCAGTGAATCCGGTCAGCAGGAGGATGCTTCACGGACTTTCGGTATTTCATAGTAGGCCTAATTAGGATTTGTTTGAATCCATTGTTGGTAAATCACACTTATGCTTCACATTTACATGACCTTTATGCCAACATAACATGGCAAGAGGTTGCAGTCTGCTGTGTCTAAGATGTACCATATATTTTGGCTTTCAGGTATAGATCATTTCACCATTAATAGAATTGTGTTGAAGCATTTTTACTCCACAGCAGTTAAAGTACTGTACATATTGTTGTGATCTTTACTTAGATATAAAATAATAATAATAATAATAATAATAATAATAATAATAATAATAATAATAATAATAATAATAATAATAAGAAGAAGAAGAAGAAGAAGAATAAAAGATAAATCAAAATACCTTGAGATTTCTTTTCGTTCATCTCCATCTCAATTATTCTTCTATCCATCTTTAAGGCATTTGAAAAACTGAACAATCTTGCCGTGTCTCCGATTACAGACTTGTGACTGTCTGCCAGTTTGCTCTGTAGATGTTTGAGGTTATTAACTGTCCTTCGAGTAAAATATTGAAAATGCTACATGGTATAATTCTATGTTAAATTAATGTGCTTTTAATTTCAGTTTCTTGAAGGTTTGGGAGTGTCCCACCTCGAATATAATTCCTTTCACCAATGACGACGATCACGAGCAACTATGCAATGTTCTTTAAATTTACCACAATGAACAGCTCTTCGTCGTCATACAAAGAACGATAACTCTTATTACTCAAATAAATGAATAATGTTCCGTATGGAATATGAAACTTTATTTCTCTCATCCCAGTAAGGTCTATAATCGAAAAAGGTTTCATTTGCTTCCAGATACTGAGCTTTCTAATAAACTGATGTGTGCATGTGTTTAGAAATATAACAAAAACGCGTTAAATAATTTTCTTTGTAAAAAAATCCCTTCAGTCTTAGAGGTGCAAATTATAAATTAGTTTTTCCAACAGATCAGATGACCTGGACCTAGTTTAGTTTTCACATTAAACTTTGCTTTTGTTTTATTGTTTTTATTATCATTGTTTATTTTTGCTTTTTCGTCATACAGAGTGTATCCTGTCTCAACATTGGTCAATTGAAAAGTTAATGTTAATCGATATATATATATATATATATATATATATATATATATATATATATATATATATATATATATATATATATATATATATATATATATATATATATATCGAAGTCAAATTTTTGGAACGACCTGTCCCTTCATCAGGACAAAACGATTAAAATAACTTAAAAAAGTACACATACACACTCCCACGCAAACACACACTCAGACATACACACAACCGGAGAATGAAAGAAATGCTACATAATAAAAGTATATCGCGATCAAGTTACAAAATAATTGAAAATTGAAATCAAACAAATGGATAACTTTAAAACTACCAACGAAGTGTGAATATAAGTAGATCTAAATGAAAATGAACGAGAAACTGCAAAGTTACAAAATTAATTTGATCTAAAAAGTCCAAACACTTTAAGTTCAAAAGTCAATCTGACAGAATGGAAGCAATTGGAGCAATCACTTCCTGTTTCTATTTTATCTGTAGAGGAATACATTTCCAAAAAGTTGCAGACATTGGGTGTTACGAAAACTGACAGTAAAATCACTACACATATATCCATGGTGATGTTTTCCTTTTGGATTATCTCCGTACCTAAAACCATTTCGATCTCTACGTCAGGTTATATTTGAACATTAAATGAACCCATATGTAATTAGTTAAGATTGTATCAATGTAAGTAGTGAAATGACACCCATTATACATATGTACAAATTTCACAAAGATTGAACTTGAAGGTAATTGACCTTAATTAAATGTTGCCTTATTAAAATCGTTTTCACTTTGGAAAGTGACCAAGCTATAGACGAAGTACCAGATTTATGATACAAAGTAAGCCAATATATTGAAGATTCTTTAATATTTTCATTGTGTATTCAACAACCATAAATACCGACAGTGTAAGATTTAGCTATTGTAATATTGTCAAAACACAATCTGCATTTTCATGGCTATATTATATATAAAGTAGTTCTGTAGTTTGTTTGATAGTATAAGATGCATTTTAGATTAGATAGGTGTACTCAACTATATATAGTGTGGGTAGTTATCATTGTGAAAGGTGTACACAACTATATATAGAGTGGGCAGTTATCATTTTGAAAGGTGTATACAATTGTGTATAAGGTAAGAGGTCATCATTTTGAAAGGTGTACACAACTATATATAGGGTGGGCAATTATTATTGTGAAGGTGTACACAACTATATATAGGGTGGGCAATTATTATTGTGAAGGTGTACACAACTATATACATGGTGGGAATTTATAATCGTGAAAGGTGTATACAACTATATAGATAGGCTAGGCAGTTATCATTTTGAAAGGTGTATACAATTGTGTATAGGGTAAGAAATCATCATTTTGAGAAGTGAACACAGTTATATATAGGATGAGCAAATATTTTGAAAGGTATACACAACTGCATTTAGGTCTGGTTACTTATCACTGTGAAATATGTATGCAGTGTCTGTGATTACAGATTGCAACTGGTGTATACTATAACGATTTTGGAAGTTCATACGGCAGCAATTCTTATAAACTGTATGTAGTGTAAGCCGTTATTATTGTGAGATATATAAGCAGGGGGTATTATAATTACTGTTTCGTATAGGCAGTTGCCATTTTTAAAACATCTACTGTATATAAAGTAGGCATTTATCATAGAACCACTATCATTGTAACTGTGTATAACGTAGACAGTTATTTAAAAAAAATATGTATAGAACTGCAATTATTGTTACTGTGTTAAAGTAGGCAGTTATCATAGAACCGCCATCATTGTAACTGTGTATAAAGTAGGCAGTTATCATTTGAATTATTTACGCAGTAGCCGATTTTTGTTAGCATTTAATGTGTATATGCACAACGGACATTTTGTAAAATATTTATAGCCGACAAGTATCACTTTTAAAAACACACATTAAGCAGCCAAGACTCAATGCCGCGCTGTTTTACAGTGAGAAATACCATGGTTTAAAGTTTTACCATAATAGAGGAAAGTTGTGGGCAGGAAACTGTGTTGTAAGAAAGTTTTGTTTTGTTTTGCCCTAATTTTAGCAAGTACTATCAAAAATGTTTCGATGTTTTTGAAGACGCCATATTGCACAGGTTGTACTTAAGCCAATATTGTAGTGGTTTTGTTAGGTATCATGACAAACATGGCATGGAACGCAGGTCCTAGGTCAGATCGAAAAACTTGAGACTGTTGTCTCCAGTACAGAGCACTTGGCGAAGGGACAGTCACTAGTCTTAAGCATGACTTAAAAATTGGTATGGGGAAACACGGCCGGGATCTTCCACTCGCTCTAGTAGACGAACGCTCTACTAATAGTTCACCACAGGTGGTGTAGAGTTTAATATGAGGAAGCCATGTTTTACTTGGATTAACAAATAATTATCATTCTAGGTTTACCTTCCGTGTTTTTGTGTGTGAAAATTTTAGACAATAAATACAACACAAATATTCAAAACAAAATTTTAATGTGTGTAATACTAGAAGACCCCAATGACTGGTACTTTATCATATCAAGTTATAAGTATAGAGATTTAAAATTACTTAATTTTTTTTTTTTTTTATATACGATACATTTTTATTCCAGAGTAGCACACAACAAGCATACGGTTCACATACAAGTCCTGCTTGATTACCTCTGGGACAATACAAAAGCTTATGGTGAGCAGCAAATGTATACACCTCGGGTGAAAGACAACGAAGAGTCTTCCCACGACTTCATATCACGGCTTGTATATCTAACTTCCATTTCCGTCAATTAATATGGGATCAATGATACTGAAAAATAGGTAGTTGCCTAAGGGAAAACTGACACCAAAAAGCCTCTTAATCATTCGATGATTGCACTGGAACTTAACAAATTGTAATTGTTTAATTGAAAGAAAAAATAAAATGGAATACTCGATGTACTGAACGCAACACTTTAAATTTACCTGTATTTTCACCGCGTACTAATATTTTCTTTATTTAGGTTTGTTGACATTCATCGAAGTCTTTTGATGTAAGTGTATGAACAGAGTCATCGATGCATTTCAAAATAGCAGTAAAATGGCGACTTACTTTTATCAGAGAGCAGAGCTTCAAAAGTTAGTCAAAACAAGAAATGATGAAGGGAATAAAGAAAGAATGTGTGACACCACCTAGACAAGGGTCATCCCGAGGTATCACAGACGGGTATCACAGACGGATTTTACTGGTCTACATAGAATGTTTCTGAAATGATAAAACGGAAGTTAAATAATTTACTTCAGCGAAATAACAGTGCTCCGGAAGAATATCAATGGAGTTCACAATCTTACAATTTGGGGCATATAACGTCGTGTTTCAAACTTCCATGTGTGGTCAAATGTAGTGTTGATAATTGCTCCACACAATGGCAGGACTTCCGGTTTGACCTCACACAACCAATATTATTACATAGTGTCCAAAACAGTCGAAAAGTTCGTGCCAGATGTTTAAAAAAGGATGGGGTAACAAGCGAATTCATTGAACTGGAACATGCTAATGTCATTCCAGAGCAGTATGAAGGTTTGTAAAGATAAAGTCAATAGAAAACGCCATACGTAGAGATGTCCATAATTGACAGGGCTATCCAAAATATACGGTAGCCGGATATTTTTCTCTCAGAAAAATATTACCTTCGTCGCTATTTATATATAAATATTCAACTAAATGTGTTACAGCTCGACAGCCAAAAGTAATGATACCACAAAAGCAAGGGTTAAATCTTTCATAACTTGTTATATATGAACCGGTAACATACATTTGTACAAAGATATTATAAAGATGTGATTGGTGCTAGATAATTATTCTAGGTCTAAACATCATCATCTCAGACCTTTGACAGTCTAACTTTATCAAAGCAAAATTATACAATGTGTTAAAATATAACACCCTTGCAAGTTTTAATAAGGTTTAAAATGCAGCTGATCTGCTATCAACTTCCATTAAACATACCTTGAATAGAGAATTTTCTTTTTAAATATAGACATACATTTCAGTCCATTTTATAACATGAAAATTATTATTTGATAGTCAAATTCTTGTTTCTAAATGCAACATTTGGAACATGTTTTGGTTTTCTTTTTTTAGATGATAGATATATAGCTATAGTGTGAATTTCTTATATAGTTTTAATTCCATCTTACTCATTGACATCTATGGCCCGATTATACATCCAGTCGCATTTTGACAATACATTACTGTTCACCAAGTTATACTTGAATTAGTCAATATGCTTTACGATATACTAATAACGTTAAACCCTAACCCATTACCAACATACGATATAGACATACTGAAAATGATTTATAAATTTTCGATTTTAGGTTGGTTCCAGATTATAGAAACGCCAGGTGAAACAGTAAAATCCGAACAATCTGTTCAGGCAATATTACACAGTTCAGCAAACCAGTTTGTATTGGCTAACAGTATTGAAGGACTAGATGTCGTGACGGAAGCAGATGGATCTAAACTATGTGAAATGAAGGAAATCAAGAGTGGTGAATTATTACGTGTAAAATGTACTTATAGTGACGATCTCCGTCAAACTAGTGTTATTTCGGGTGATTTTGACAAAGTTGCCGACACCAATGAAGAAAGGCCAGTAAAGTACGTTCTGTGTAATGACGAAAAAGATGACAAATTTCTCTTACCTGTATCTCAAACAGGAAAATTTTATAAAATCTATGACAGTGAAGAGATGGGAAAGGGTTTGATTGAAGTGGAAGATCTGATTGACAAGAGAGATGTGTTTCCGTTACTTGTACGTCATGTTATCGGAGATATTCCAACGCTAACTATTGCTTATTCCACGGTCATGAAGTGTTATGACGTCATTGAAGAGCAGACGATTCTTGCTTCAACTCTAGATTCCTTCACGATGTCTCTGCTTGAACTACAGATTAATTCGCCAATCAAGTTTAAAATGGCGTTAAATGAAGGCCAGATAAAAACAATGGATACCTATCTGGAAGCTCTACAGTTGTGCAATAACACTGGAGATGATTACATGGGCAGTATCAAAGTTGCTTTCACATTTTCACCTGAATTGTTAGATGATATAAAAGAAGACAAGAAGAATGTCCCCGAATCTGACCATTCCGATCAAGAACAAAATGACACCAGTAGTGAGCTTGTAGAAGAAGATGCAAATTCAGAATTTTCATTTGAATGGATACCAGAAACAGTTAAACCAAATAAATCATCTTTACAGAAAAAGAATCAAAGTAAAGGAAAAGAACAGCAAACTGGATCGGATACAAAAATTCCAAAATTTTTTAATAGTTGTATCAACCACCCCAAAGCACCCTCTGATAGCAATATAAACAAATGGAACGAACAACCAGATATCGTATGACGAACATGGTTATTTGCCGTCGAAGATGAAATTATGTTATGACGTCACACACTGCTGCTAAACTAAACTTTTATAATGTCAACAACAAACTTATCAGTTTATATATACATGTTTATAAATATATACGCTTACACGATAATAGCTTTGTGTTTAATCAGTCATGAATAACATTATTACGCTTTAAGTATGACAAGTTCCTATGTATGTTTTATAATATGTAAGACGACCGATTCACAAATATAAAATCACATATCTGTAGATAATTTAATATCACAAGCCAATGAATGATAACGAAATGATTTACAAATAACATGTAAAGCAGAGGTACAGCCGCTTGTCAAAAGTATTCAGACTTTATTATTTTTACAATATAGGTTATTAATATAAAACCACAACGTAAATAAATATATAGCTCAATAGTGAAGTAATTTCTTATTGCATTTGAATATAATTCTCATCGTTAATTAGACAATTACCAAGTTTCATTCCTTATTTGTTATTTTCGAGTTTGTAATTTCAAAAATTTGACAATTTAAAAAAAGGAAAAATTAGATATATCAATATTAGTTACACAAATAGAGAATTTCGTAACAAAAATTAAACTTTCAGTTTGATTAGATAAATCTTTTAATTCTTAGTTCAGAATATTAAAATCAAAATATTAAGTAATAAATGATAATCTCTGTCAATTTTTGTCAAGTCCCTGTAGGTCATCGTCGTCATTCTAGGACGGGGTATCCGAGGTAACGTTAAACTCTATTTTTGATATATCTTCAAATGAGCAATGATTTTTCATTAGTTTCAACTGTATGCTATAAAGTCAAACTTGCATTAAAAGTCATTCAACCATAACCTTTACTAACGTGTTTGATAATAAATAAACATCTTTTTGGAGGGCACCTGTCTATAACGGTTAATGTTGCCGGTTCCCTTGAGTGGCATTTATAGACAAGTTTGACTATATGTGTATGCGTTTAAATAGCCACACTTCCATGTGCAACTATCAAGTGTGGTTATGTTGATATTATACAAGTTAATTTTGTAAAACGAAACTATACTAATAGAATGTGGAAAACTATTCACTTTGAAACTCTAGGACTAGAGACCCCCGCAGAAAAATAAAATGGAATAATGATATTCTTTGGTGCATCTTACATAACCATAATATTGTTGGCAATTTAATCGATGAGGAGATCTTCTTTCAAATTGAAATTTACTAGTTTTATTTACTTTCCTTTACGTAAGTTGAATTATCATAATTTTCATTGTATTTACTACTGCAAAGTCAGGTAAAGATAAATATCCAATATTTGCACTGAAAGTTTTTGTATACAATATTCAGTAAGACTGTTAAGAAAGTGAACACCACTTAGACTTGTTTTTAACTTTTTACTGTTAAGAAAGTGAACACCACTTAGACTTGTTTTTGAACTTTTTATTATTCATAACCACCGATATTACTTCACATGATAGTAACATCATTGCATATAAATAAAATATAAGATAAAACATGAAAACTAAAATGAGCTTGTATAATACGCTGATTATCAAAAAATCATTTATTTGTAATAATGTATTGATTTTACATGAAATATTACATATAATATATACACCTAATTCTAAATAAAACTAGAATAACCCTTTACCGGGATATACATACATATATATATATGATGCTTATATCATATATAATATATCTATACTTGATAGCATGAGAAATGATAGAAATTCAATCAACAAATACAACAATTACTACAAATCAATGTCAATGTATGAAACCCATTGCAAACTTATTCCAAGTATCTTTTCTAAGATTGAAAAGTTCTTGAATACTGTAAGTTTATCACTCACATTTTTGGTAAGAATAGAATGATGTAAGAATACTTGGCTTTTTATTTTCCTTCAGCAATTGTAACGGTTTTACGTTAATATAAAGTATAATCAACCCTCAAATGTCAACGCGATTATAATCGCCAGACTTTGGAAATACGAATGTTGATGACTTGAATGCTAGCCTGAATATGAAGAACATATAGTTGCACTGAGGCATATTTGGAATGCACTTACTTAATAATATATATACAATTAACAAAAAATGACAATAACTTACTTTGTACCAGGAAATATTTTGAACTGTTCTTTGCAGGATCAAATCACAACTTTATAAAAGGTTGTGACCTCTGTGAAAATATAACTTCTTTCACTGTGTATTTCACCACGAGGGTGAAGACCAATCCCTTGAGATTAAAACACTGATACAAAGAATTTGACAAAAATGTTTACATGCGTACAACCTTAGTATCAGAAATATGAAGGTTATTGAAATAATTTCTACTTTTACGATACAGCGCCAAGCAATGTAAGCAGTTGTTTTTCTAGATAAGCAATGTCTTCAAATGTATCACTTTATATCCTCATGTTTAAGTTTCTGTATTGAATATCTGTGATAAATAAACATATAATAACATAGTTCAAATTTTACATTTTGTTTTTAGGACATTTAGGTTGAACTCCTACAGAATCATGTCCCTGCGTGTTCTATCACCAGTTTGTATTCTACTACAAAAAATGTTTGTGCTTTAGATCTAGTACAAAATAGTTTGTACTTAACCACAAAATTGTTTCACTTTCAACTGTTTCCTATTTTGACTAATTAGTATATGGTAATCGATAATTATTGGATATAAGATGTGATTATACATATCAGCATGCATCTGATTAAAGCTAGGCGGGTATGAAATGAGTTGTAAGAATATTAACAACTGATTGTATATATAAATCTAAAGATATTATAGCCATCCTCTTGATAACGATGAATATTCTATATTCAAATTTTATTAAAACAGCAAAAACTACCATTTGCAAAAACATTAACTGTTGTCTTTCACGCTAGCAGTCAGACCAACAAATGAAAGATTCTTGAATTAAGAAATGAAACCATCTATAAAAAATTAATAGAATGCAACTACTGACAATGTTTCAGGGCTATAATGGAATGATGTGTACAATATCAGTCTTTAAAGATCGTCTATAAAGGCTAAACAATAAGGATACTCTAAGCAATTGCAATTATCACCTAAAATTTATCGTATATATGTTACATGGGAATTCTCCATAACTAAACTGACCTCAAACACAGAACACATTTAACTTTTATGGATATTATATATCTCAGACAGAACTGTATATTTAATAATCAGGCATCGCTATATATAGTCAACATTAAGACACTTCAAATGATATATTTATACTGATATATTCATCATTCAGTCTTATATAAACATTGATTACATTTGTAACTTTAATAACATCAGTATTTCCTGAGTAAGAAGACATCAAAGTACGATGAAGAATGCCACTGGTTTTAATGCTGTTTTGCAACTTACTCAATAATTTTCCTTTCATACAGAGGCAACTATTATTAATACTGGTGGAGTTGAAATCCCGAAAACAATGTTAACATGAACAAACTATCAGTCTGTAAACAGGCAAACTTCCCCGCCTGTCAAAAGTAAACAGGCAAACTTCTCCGCCTGTCGAAAGTAAACAGACAAACTTCTCCCACTGTCACAAGTAAACTGGCAAACTTCCCCACCTATCAGAAGTAAACTGGCAATATTCCCCACCTGTCATAGATAAACTAGCAATATTCCCCACCTGTCAAAGGTAAACTGGCAACATTCCCCAACTGTCAAAGGTAAACTGGCAATATTCCACAACTGTCACAGATAAACTGGCAATATTCTCCATCTGTTACTAGTAAATTGGCAATATTCCCGCCTATCACCAGTAAATTGGCAATATTTCCCACCTGCCATAGGTAAACTGGCAATATTCTTCAACTGTCACAGGGAAACTGGCAATATCCCCACCTGTCATAGGTAAATTGGCGATATTCCCCACCTGTCAAAGGTAAACTGGCAATATTCCCCAACTGTCACAGGTAAACTGGCAATATTCTCCACCTGTCACTAGTAAATTGGAAATATTCCCGCCTATCACAAGTAAATTGGCAATATTATCCACCTGTCATAGGTAAACTGGCAAAATTCCCGCCTGCCACAGGTAAACTTGCAATATTCTCCACCTGTCACTAGTAAATTGGCAATATTCCAACCTGTCATAGGTAAACTGGCAATATTCCCCACCTGTCAAAGGTAAACTGGCAATATTCCCCAACTGTCACAGATAAACTGGCAATATTCTCCACCTGTCACTAGTAAATTGGAAATATTCCCGCCTATCACAAGTAAATTGGCAATAATCCACATCGATCACAAGTAAACAAGCAAATTTCTCCATCTGTCAAAATTAAACAGGCAAACTTCCCAGTCTGTCACAAGTAAACTGGCAATTTTCCCCACCTGTCAGAAGTAAACAGGCAAACTTCTCCACCTGTCAAAATTAAACTGGCAAAAACAGCTTTGGATTGAGCTAGGTCAAACCCATGATGATGTGGGAACTGAGGGCCTGGATGTAAAGACAAATCATGATATATCGTATTGTATACTACACTGTTCTGGAAACATGAGATAAAATATTTGTTCATCCGGCCATTTCAATATGTTCCCATGGCCATTTTAAAACACATATTTAGGAAATCTTTGTAAATGAAATATACCAAGTTTGTTCCCTCATTTGTCATTTGCATATAAATGGTTTAACAAATGAAAACTTTACCTTATGAATTAAATCATATTGTTAAAATACTGTTATAAAACATTAGTAATGCTTTGTTGATGGCAGTGTTGATTAATTTTCACTTCCATTAAACTAATGACCTGAAATATCTTGATTACAAAATAATTTATTTCTAAATATAATATATAATATAGATTTCATTGCTCGATATCAAACTATTTTTAATTGAAAGTGGAGTATTTCTCAAGTACTATACATGAGTATATGTTATTTATGACACTGTGTATCATTGAATCTTCCAATCAGTAAAAAGCTGAATTTACCTTTCAGGAAATAGTATGAACATGGTAATGATTTTCAGATCATCACTACAAAGGTATTTTTTGCAAAAAAAATGACTTTATTTAAAAGTCTGGAATTAAAGTTAAATTTTAAAAATGAAACAAATTGATAACAAAGTAAAGACATAAACAATAATGGTACAAAATAGCATGGTTCATTAACAATGAATACCCAATCCTTTATCAGAATGGTGGTAACAAAATAGCATGGTTCATTAACAATGACTACCCAATCCTTTATCAGAATGGTAGTAACAAAATAGCATGGTTCATTAACAATGAATACCCAATCCTTTATCAGAATGGTGGTAACAAAATAGCATGGTTCACTAACACTGAATACCCAATCCTTTTCAGGTTTTAACATCTTTCATAACCCCTGACACTAAACTGAACAAGGCATTGCAGACGATACTTATTCCCTCCCAGCAGAATTGTGATGATGAACATGAATTATGAATTGAACAGGGTAAAAATTAATTTTTTTTATAAAGGGGAATAACTCCGTGAAAACAGAAGCAAGAGTTACAGTTCTTGAACACTGCACTCTGCCTTGATGTGGTCTTGACGTGTATGAAGTTTGATTACCATGCATGGTTTGAGAGTTATGCTCTAGACAAATATAGTATGTACATACGGGCAGATCCCTAGTTTATTTGTCTAAAGATGGTTTCAAAGAAACTCCATAATGTTGTTTGTTTGAAATCAACTCCAAAAATGATTATGACGAAAATTAATACATGAAGGAATATATGTAGGAACATGAATAAAGTTTAAAGAATGTTCAATTCTGATAACTGCTGAATAAACCTAATATAACAGGATAATGAAAATCAGACATGGAATTTGGAATACTGTATGAAATAGAAACCACCATTCATCACCACTGTCTAAATAAAAAAATATGTAGGCAGTGTGATACTCTTTGTGCAGGCTGTTAAAGCTAGATTAACACTAATATTATTTCATGATAAAAACATGATGGTATGATTTATAGACGCACAAGTTAGATGAATAACAATAATATTGTGACAAACCTAAATTGTACGTTATGTAATGATTACACATGCACAAGTTACTTATATTGTATTGTATTGTATCCTATGATAAAATGATTTATACATGCACAAGCTAGAAATATAACAATATACAATGTTTCCATAATATAACCTACATTGTATATTATGATGTTGTAATTTATACACACACAATTTCAATGTATATAACAGTTAATGATATTGTAACAATCTTCTTTTTATCACATGCATGTGTAATCATACAGTTACAATACAGAGTTCAATATGCCCTTTATGTAGTTGAACACCGAATTTTGCCGGAGCTACTTTTCTACATGGGAATCATGTCATCCAAAATATTTGATGGTATCATTAAAAGCAGAGAGAATTAAAAATTTGTGTACTTATATAGATAAATAAGGGACATGTAATAAATACAAAACCACACAAATGTTTCTATCTGCACTTGATTGTTGTAGCAGATGGATTCACCTCAAGCTACACTTTCATTGAATCCATTGGCTACAAAGATGGCGTGCAGTCCGACGATACAGATAGATACATATGTATGGTTTTGTCTATGTTTTTATGATATTGTAATTTATACATGTATAAGTTAAATTTATAGCAGAAAATGACATTGCAATAAACCTACATGGTATTTTATGCTGTAATTTATGCATGAACAAGTTTATATATATATATTGTAAGAAACCCACATTGCATGTTACAATGTCGTAAGCTGCAACGTATAATAACAAGAAAACTTAAACTGTGTGTTATGATAATATAATTTGTACAACATTCTATCCACAATGATTAAAAAAAACTGATAATATATTACAAAATAGCAGGTAAATGAAGGACAGGATCATATGTGAAAGGTAACAAGGTGTTACATGTATGTGTAAAGGGATGATGTTTATATTAGATGAGATTTCATTAATTAGTTACATACAATGTCTACCTAGAGTCAAATTCTACATTCATGATTGATGAAATAAATAACATGTGTAATAAATGTTGTTACCAAGAAACTGCTCATCCATGATTTTGATATAGACGACAGTAAGGTATGCAGATAAACATAAAATGTTCCTGGAAGACTTATATTTTATAAAGTTTCCACATATCTGGAAAAAGAATATAAACTAAAATCTACGAGGTATGCAAGTGAAAACTGCTTCAGTTTACAGTTCGCTTTGCAGATTAAGTACAGGTTCAAGGTGAAAAGCTCAGTATAACAAAAATCACTTGATTGTATTTTGTTGTACAATGCATCATTTAAAGTGTGACCAAGGTATTACACAACTGCTAAACATTGTGATTGTCATCTTTAAGAATACACACATCATTCAACCATCACAGACAGGAATCATGTAAAAGAGATATGTCTGCATTGGTCACAATGTTACAGTTTCACCTGTTAAAATTGTTGATCTCTAATCGCAATTTTCAGAACTTTTTTTGAATGAACAGTTTCACATGTTAAAATTGTTGACTTCCAATCGTAGTTTTCAGAACCATTACATTCTACAACTGCATGGTCACCTTGTATTCAACTATGACCAAAATTGGCAAAGCTGGCTTATCTCGAGTAAGATGATGTATGTTCTTTGATTTCAATAAACATTTATACCAGAAGCCTTTTTATACATGGAACCTGAACAGAACTAGCCATACTAGTTTTCAGTGGACATCTATGCCAGTAGTCACTTTATACTAAGAGCCTGTATAAGTATACTGTTTCTGTACCTATTCTCGGATGGTATCTATTTTTAGACACGTCTCTGTTCATGTGAACAAACAAGATTTTCCCCTGATTTTTAAAAATTGCCCGCTTTTTAATGATAAATAAAACATGTTACAAAAATCATGATGGATAATTCTAGTACCTTATTATTACTCATCATGATGGATAATTCTAGTACAACCTTATTATTACTCATCATGATGGATAATTCTAGTACAACCTTATTATTACTCATCATTCTATCGTGGCCAAAATAAGGCCACGTCAACCAGCATCCCCTGCATTGTTGAGTTATGATCCTAGACAATGTACATGGAAAGTTTCATGACTGTAGCTGCAGTACTTTGCCCACAATGGACATAAACAAAAACCTTGAAGTAGTACTATTCATATAGTAAATGACTTCAGATTAGGAAACTGGAAATTTGGGTCAAAATTAGAGCACAGCAACCAGCACCCCCTGCATTATTCAGTAATGACCCTAGATAATGTGTATGTAAAGTTTCATGGCTGAAGCAGCAGTACTTAGCTTACAATGAACTGAAAGAAAAAGCTTAACACAGAAAAAGGATGAAGCCGATACCGATGGTGACACCAAAGTAGTGACAGCAATAGCTCCTCTGTTCTTCTAATAGGCGAGCTAACTTGCCAAAAGGGAAGTGATATCACTAGTTCAGCGTAAATACTATTACTGTTTGTGAATAGGTGCTCCTGCAGTCATGATTACAGCAGGTATTTAAAACAGGCATAATTCAGTTTGCCTTGTACTTACCACAAAACTCATCAGATTATATTGCATCTTTAAGTAACTTAATAGGATAAAATAAAGTATTTTGATCAGATGAATTGAAAATATTTTCGTCTGGTAATAGGTAGCGTACCAGTAACACAGCGAGAGAAAATTTCATTAATTTCTTTTAAGAAAAATGTCATTTTCTGTTTATCTAGCACACTGTATGACCCTTGACCAATTTCTTTCTCATAATGGTCCTCATAAAATCTGACTTGTCATATACATGTACAAAATGATCATCCACTGACAAATTTATTTTTTAATCTATGTTCCTGTGATGCTGACTTTTAATCTCATGACCTTGTATTTTTTTCATTGTTAATAAATTTCCAGTATAAACCGGAATACAGATAATCATACATCATAATTTCTGTTCATGTCCTCATGACTTTCAAATTTTGATCTGTGTAATTCCTAGCGTGGCACATTTATAAATGGGTTTCATTTTCATTTGCAAAATTCATATATGCTGACTAAGGGATACTGACTAAGGGCTATTCCAGAAACATAGTGTCTCCAGGGGGCAGATCGCCATTGATAATAAAATGTTTTTGGACCTTGCAGGGAGCCTGGACCTGTGAGGGTATATGTAACAGGCTCGTTAATAAACATTTAAAAAAAAAAAAAAAAAAATAAAAAAAAAAAAAAAAATAAAATAAAATGTTTTGATGGGGGGGGGGTTAAAATTGCATTTAAAATGTTTTTGGTAGGGTATGAATAAAAAAGAAATGCAAGGGGGTGGGGATTAATACCGATTTTGAAATAAGCATTTGACCCTGCACTGCCCATCATTGGTGATTTGTTGTTTCTTTTCTCTTTCATATTTTCCAGTCGTTATTACATTTTACTGATCGCTTTATATAATAATGAATAAAACACGCTTTATTTCATCCCTGTTATGATGTTATTTTACAGTTATTTTTTATGTAACATTGTTTTATCGATTAAACACTGGCATCTTAAAAATTATAAAGCGATAAACACATATGTTTTAGTGAACTTAATTCATTAAAATAGATATTCATTTTGTACAGTTTTGATTTGTAAAATTGGCACCCTCCTGGATGGAAGTTAACGTCTTGTTCCTGGCCAGAAGTGGCCTGGAACGGTTTACAGATTAAGTCTTTGATACGTTGCAATATAGATTTGATGTTCAGGAAAAAGTATAAAGTTTATTGTGCCAATGTATGCTGCAATTGTTGTTTGGTTTTACTTTGGTGACCATATGTGTTGGTAGTCTTCAAAATGAAAGTGAAACCAAAATCAGAAAATGGCATCGAAACAACGAAAGGTAATAAGGATATCTTATTGTCACTACTAAAATTGTAATATATTGTTGTATCGATGTATTGTTACATGCATTGTCTTGACCACTGTATTGCAATAAAAGGCTAAAACTATATAGGATTTAATCTTATCCATTATAACATATGGAAAAACGACTTAATTTTAATTTAAACTTGTTGGTGAGGGGGAAGGGGAGTGTTACCCAAAATGTAAAGTAGTTGGTGGGGCTAGTTTTTAATTAAAAATTCATTGGTGATACCCCTAAATTTCATGGGCGTTCTGCCCCCAAGAGGCCTGATCAATTACACATACCAAGTTATAAAGAAACATAATTATTGATTCTTCAGAAGATTTCAATAGATGTACAAATGTACTAGGTTTTGAGACTTTCTGGCCTTTTGTACAGTTGGAAACTAACATCTTTTTGTTTTCATTACTTGAAGCTTCTTATTAAGATGCTTACTGCCTTGTTTGGTTGATATTGGCCGAATGATTCTTCAGAAGTCTACAACATGTACAGATTACGACAAACTGACAAACGACACTGGTAGACATACAAAACATAAAGGCATTAGGTCACTTTGAACCTTTGGCCCTTATGATCTTAAAAGAATACCAAATGCCAATATATACATATAGTTATATCATTAACAAAGTATAAATAAAACAAAATGTGTTCTATTGTTTCAAAAATAAAACACAACATATCAAAATATTCACGCACTAATTACATCTTTTGTAAACCAAACTTTTAATGCAGCCAAGAGAAAATGTACACATTAATTGTGCATTTTTCAAATCAATTTTGTGAATTCACTAAAACATTTCACATTTTTCTTTTTGTATGAACTATCTAAACTACAATAAATAGTAACAACAACAATCTTATTAAACTATAGTAACAATAGCACCTTGATGTGTATATAAGCAAGCTTATTTCTATGGTAACATTTTTATCTTTAGTCAATTTAAAAATTGTTTCAACAACCTTGCATTGTCAATACAACTAACTACATGAGACCCATGGGCCACATCGCTCACCTGAACTGTGTTGGTATCTTACAAATATGGGAATCTCAAATTTACAAATTATTTTAACACTCCTTGGGAGTGAAAGAAATTTAAAAATGAATGAAAATTACATAGCTGGAAAAGATGTCAAAAACATGTCAAAAATTAATTTTCCACTTTATTCAGAAAACAGGAAATGGAATCATGCATCCATAAAAATCTCTCAGATGCAATTAGTTTTTCAATCCATGCAGCAGTTCTGGAGAAGATTTTCAAAGAGGGGTACCCCTTCGGTTCAGGTGAGCTAATAAAAAAACAAGAAACCACAAAAGGCGATATGATTGAAATTGAAAAACATTGTATTTCAAAACTCATAACAGCTGTAAATGTAACAGTTAAAACAGACTGAGAAACATCATTAATTCATAGATCTGTATTTGCTTTGCAATCCGACCAAAAACATTTCAACTAGAACCAATAACATTTTAACCACAACTATATACATATATATATATATATGAGACAACAACAAAACATTATAACAGGCTGTTACTGTAATTGGTCAATTATTCAGGAGAAATAGTGAAATGATAATATGAAAACTACATTGAGCAGCAGTAAAACACTCAATATTCACATATATTGAATTTTGAGAGTTTTACTGTTTTTTCACATAACAATGCTTCTCTTTGGAGGACACTGAATTTTATTTAAATACATTGAACAGCTTTCTCCAGGACTATGTTGAATGAAAAATAGTAAAATTATAAAAACCCAAAATGTACATAAATCTTGTCCCAGTTAAACCCAAAATGTAATTTACAGCTATGAACATGATAAATGAAACAATAAAACTACTAACATGATGAAACCAAACATGTATATCTCTTTCCACATATATCAGAGATAATTAATTGATGAAACCAAACATGTATTGTACAATTCTCTCCACATACATGAGAAATGGTGAATTGATAAAACCAAAAAATGTATCTTACAGATTTTTCTACAATTGTAAATGGAATACAGAAACTTAAAACCTATGGATGACTTTGTTCCTGACTGGCTTTGCTTGTTTCACGCTTGACATGACTTTCATCATGTTTCATTTCTTCTGCTGTAGCTTGTAATTTTTCAAGATAAAAGAAATGTTGGTACAAAGTCGCTAGAAGTCCTTCCTCATTTTTGACATTGTTACCTGAGGAATAATCAATATAATTTCCTTCAAGTGTAGTCATTTTACCACCCAGGGCACTTAGAATAGCATTTCCAGCACATATGTCCCACTTTTTTATTCTGGTTACGTGTATATATGCATCAGCAGTTCCTTTCACCACCTCGAGTGTTTTATAACCTATGAAAAAATGAAAACATTAATGTACATAAAAATCAGGAATGCAACAAAATCATGTGAAATTAAGTGGAATAGTCATAGAACTGCCCAAGATGGACTACACAAGCTTTTAAAGGCCCATGACCAGCTAATATTGAACTACATGAAATATCGTAAAAAGTTCTCCGATTCACACATTATAGTTTATACAACTTAAAGACATACTGATCAAAACTAGCGCACACATACACTGCAGTTAGTCAGAATGATAACAACAACGTGATTCAAACACTCCTAATTAGCGATCGCATGTGTACCATTCACTGCTGTTACATCGATATGGAAAGCATGTCAATCTGCAATTATTAATTTTTCTAAAAAAAAATATTGTGTTTCTATACATACACTTTTATCACTTTCAAGTTAAACAGATAAAAACAAAAGAATGTATTGGTATTCTCTGAATAGTTTGAAACTCCATGATTGAATAGAAGTGATATATAAATAGCCTTGGCAGATTGAGGTTGCTTCAGTGGAAATTCAAAGAAAGGTGGCAAATTATTAATTTGTTGTCTTTATTTCCTTCCTCAAAGCATTTCAACGCTCTATTTCTGTTCCTAAATGTACTTTTTCGGTTTTTTGTGTTTTGTATGTTTGCTACCTGTACATGCTGTATGATGTGAACCTGTTTACAGCTCTGTGGAATGTTGGATAACTTGGACCCATCACAATTCATGCCCATCTCAACTCATATCCTCTTTGGCTAAGTCATGCTTACGGTTGACTGACCATTTCTTGACCAATGACACATTCAAATTTTAGAAAAATGACCAAAGTATATTTTTACAATAGCAAAAAAAAATATTCAACAGTTAATAATGACCATGTCGAACAAGTTACACATGTTTTAGTAGGCTGAAATTAAAGCTATATACATGGCAATTATATTGTTTGCAAGCAGTGCAATTTCATTTGAAAATTACGACGTTTTCAATGGCATAAGAAGTTAACAATGCGCAATGACCACAACAACTAAATACTAATTAGCATGATAATTTTGTCTCCTGTCATATAAACAACTGAAAAATATGACAGAGTGATTCCTAAATTTGCCATGTAAACTGTAAACAAACAGTATAGGTAGCCCTATCATCCGTCCAGATTCACTATGCTCTTTCCTACCCGTAGTTTCATGTGCCCGAAATCACTCGTGCATATTTTATTATTCATGAAGCCTCAACCAATGCGAGTAACGGTGCTCTTGCTTTCGTCAGCTAATCAGATCGAGGATATTAAACAATTTCTGAATTGTATTAGATCAATGGACTTCTGTTGCTGATCACAACTACTGTGATTGGATAAATTGAGCACACTAACTCCCTTATAAATATTCATTAGCTACGAGTGATTTTGAGTACATGAAACCACAGGTAGGCAAGTGCATAGCGATTCCGGACCATGGTTTTATGACTATGAGGGCACCCATCTATAAAAACATCTATGCACATTTGGGGGTTCTAAATTTCTTTGTTTTGGAAACAAAAATCAAATTGCCAAAAACTTGAAAATTCCCTTTACCTTATATCCATATAATATGGCGAGATTTATTATTGTGAACCATTTCTTGACCTGGACACGTTCAAATTTTAGGTAATAAAAAATAACGACATTAAATTTACACCGACAAGAATAATCATTCTTTCTTGTTATCCTACCTACAAGTATCCAGTGGGGAATATAAATTTTTTTTTCCATAAAAATTGTCATAACCGAAAACTGAGTAGAATCATCCGCAAGACAATCAAAAGCTTAATCCACCTATCATGTTTTGTGAAGTGGACAATGCCTCTGTCAGCAAAGTAGCCTGCCAATTCATTTCCATAGATAGTTGTATTTTAATTCAATACCAAACCACATTATGGTAATTGCATTGTTGGTAAATGCATGTATACCTTCATATATAATTCTACAATCAAACAGGCAATGGGCATGAATGAGTTTATCAATGGGCACTAGTCAGCTAAAACATGGGTACGAGTCAACCAATTCACTTAGATACGAGTTGTGATGGATATGAGATAACAATAACCTATATGTTGAACTTATTCATCTGAGGTTGCCATGAATATTATGGAACTCTGTTTGTATTTATTGTCGTTACAAGTAAAAATAATTTTTTAATCTTCAATCTCAGATTACTAGAAAACATAGAATCACACAGAAGCTTAATTAATGGGAAGATAATAACTTTATATAAGCATTTTGCAAAGCATGTTGCCATTTAAATCAAAATTAACCTTACTGAGCATAAAACGCCAGTCATGGGCCTTAAAAGTCTTCATACCAATAAGATAAAAGATGGAAGACATACTGTTTTTGTACCATCATTTTTTTCTGTAAGTATATACAAAGTTTCTTAACTTCCCTAAACCTTTGCACAAAACAAGACTGAGTTGTAATATTTGGTAAAACATAATGTAGATCAGGTGATTTATAACTATAAAAAAAAAACAACTCTTACACCTTCAAGGTGGATTTATTTTGTTTTCATTCAATAGTATTTTACACCTTACTTAACATTTGTTCAGCTCTACAGATGCGCCAAGTTTATATTGGTGGAGACAAATTTCTGTGTGCAGTGTAACAAGGAAAAACCATCAGCCTTTGCAAATTAACAGGAAAATTGCTAATAAAATTAGTATAAGTTCAAACCCATAGTGACTAGAGGCTTCATGTAGGGACTGATTCTAAATGCAAAATAAAGTGCAGTGGTCAGGAATTTTCTTTGCATCAGGATAGATAGAAAACTGCACATGTGCATCTAATTTATCAGAATTTGGCCAGTTTTGGAGGCTAACACATTTGGACACTATGTTTTGTTTTTCACTGATATCATGAATCTTGATGATCTATAATAATAATTATAATCATTTGGTATTATGACAGCCCATATTATATTCAGAGTTTGTTTTGGGTTTTATTATATTCTTATGTCCTCTTTGGAATTATAATTTTATATATAAAGATGTCACCAGCCATTGGCAAATGTTAATCTAGGCAGCATTTATATCAGCTATGAATGATGTTCCTCATATGATGTCACACAATGATGTGATGTCATTCATATAATGATGTCACACAATATAGTTCATTAAAAAAACTCTATACTTTTCGGTTTTTCCTTGAACTTGACAATAAATACACTCTGACAAACGTTCATTCATTATATTTACATGTCATGGTTTTCAAATTGAAAAACCAAATAATAGAATCGAATACCCTACCTTATATGTGATCAGTCTCGAATTGAATACCCCGCCTTATACGTGATCATACTTATTATGATGTAACAGCAAAGTTTAAGGTAAAACAGAAAAGTATAGAGTTTTTCTGAATGAAATATCTTGGTGTGACATCATTATATGAATGAAGTGACATCATTCTGGATGTCATATGCTGAACTTCATTCATAGCCGATATAAATGCTGTCTAGATTAACAACAAGTCTATGGGAAACGGCTGCGGGAAATGTAAATGCAAAGTTCTGAAAAATTGCGCAGCACGGTGTAAAACACCATTAAGAAAGCTTTCTGACATATCTGAAACACATTTAAGGAGAGGGCTTACCTGCCCCACCAGCAGGAATCACATCAGTCTTGTTACCAAAGTTATTCTTTGCTACTTTCTCTACTGTTCCACTATGTGACCTTGACACAATTATTTTATATGGGTCATCTTTACTCTTTTCTTTTTCTGGGGCTGGTTTCAAATTTCCAGAATGTCCATTATGTGTCCATGCCCATGCTAAAATGGAGAAAAAATATGCACTGGTATATTAAAAAAAATATCCAGCAAAATCATTTAACTGTCTGCTACACATTTAAATACATATTTCAGAGGAAAATAATATAAAGCTCGTTCTAATTTTATAGAGAAAGTTACCCTTATTTATATGTCATCCATATAATTTTTCAATCTGTAATACAAGATATTTTAAAGGAGCATTAGCTGTGTTTTTACACAAATTTTCTTTTCCTTTTTACTACTTAGATTGATATACAATAGTGAAAAGATATACATGGATATAAATTTTCTTAAATCCTTAAATATTTTGTAAAAATTGCTTGAGAAATCCAGGTTTGGCACTTTTTCACTTGCAATTGATTAACTAAATCTTAATATTTGTAATTGAATACCACACTGGACCTGATCATATTTTCACAAAACATATTGTTTATGCCTGTTTATAGCACTTATTTGTTATTGTACATCAAGTACAAGTAGTAAAATTTGAAATATTTTTATTTTTTGATAAACACAACTAATGCCCCTTTAAGATATCAGCTATAAATGCTTTATGACACGAGACAGTTTGTATAATTTAATGGAGATGAATAATAAATGTACTCAACAAAGTCAGTATTATTACTTAACTTTTGTAGTATCTAGATGTTTCATTTGTGATATATATTTTTATTTTTTGATAAACACAACTAATGCCCCTTTAAGATATCAGCTATAAATGCTTTATGACACGAGACAGTTTGTATAATTTAATGGAGATGAATAATAAATAATTATATTTCTCAACAAAGTCATAGTATTATTATACTTAACTTTTGATGTCATATCTAGATGTTTCATTTGTGATATCAATATCTAAATGTATTGTTTGTGATATCAATATCTATATGTCTTGTTAATAATATCGGTATCGAGATATATTATTTGCGATATCAGTATCTAGATGTATTGTTTGTGCCATCTAGATGTCTTATTTGTGATATCAATATCTAGATGTTCTTATTTGTGATATTAATATCTAGTTGTTGTGTTTGTGATATTGATATCTAGATGTCTTGATTGTAATATCAATATCTAGATGTCTTGTTTGCAATATCAATAACTAGATGTCTTGTTTGTGATATCAATATCTAGATGTCTCATTTGTGATATCAATATCTAGATTAATTGTTTATGATATTGGTATCTAGATGTATTGTTTGTGACATCTAGATGTCTCATTTGTGATATCAATATCTAGTTTTATTTTTAATATTGATATCTAGATGTCTCATTTGTGATATCTACATGTCTCATTTGTGATATCAATATCTAAAATTCTCATTTGTGAAATCAATATCTAGATGTTTGTTTGTGATATCAATATCTATATGTCTCAATTGTGATATCAATAGCTAGATGTATTGTTTGTGATATCAATAATTAGATGTCTCATCTGTAAAAAATCTCATTTGTGATACTGATGTCTCATTTGTGATATCAATATCTAGATGTCTCATTTGTGATATTGATATCTATATGACTCATTTGTGATATCGATATCTAGTTTGTGATATCAATATCTATGTCTCATTTGTGATATTAATATCTAGATTTCTTGTTTATCGATATCTAGTTTGTGATATCAATATCTATGTCTCATTTGTGATATTAGTATCTAGATTTCTTGTTTGTGATATCAATATATAGATGTCTCATTTGTGAAATAAGTATCCAGATGTTTTGTTTGTGATATCAATAACTAGATGTCTCAATTGTGATATCAATATATAGATGTCCTGTTTGTGAAATAAATATCTAGATGTTTGTTTGTGAAATAAATATCTAGATGTTTGTTTGTAATATCAATATCTAGATGTGTCAATTAGGATATCAATATCTAAATGCATTGTTTGTGATATTAATATGTAGATGTCTTGTTTGTTTCATTTGTTTGTTTCATTGGTGCTTTATGCCATAATTAACAATTTTTCGGTGGCATTGTAACAGTTATACGGTGGCATTGTAACAGTTATACGGTGGCATTGTAACAGTTATACGGTGGCATTGTAACAGTTATACGGTGGCATTGTAACAGTTATACGGTGGCATTGGTGGCGATGAGATGGAGGAGAGAACCTGTTTACAATGTACCCAGGGCAATGACCAAGGCCTTCCACAAGTTAACTGGCAAACTTTCAGCTTGATTTCCAGTGGGCACGAACCTACACTGACAAGAAATAAAAGACTCCATGGTTTAAACCAGTCTAACCACTCTACCAAGAGAGCCCCTCCTCAAAATCTAGATTATTTTAGAGGCATTTTTAAGTTAGCCATCTCCCAACAGGAACATATCTATCAACATGTTTTATTTTAGCAATACCTGTTTCATCTTGGAATGGTTTGTGGATGACCCCTATTGTTGGCTGTCCATTTACAGCTACACATATCATAACTGTGACAAAATGTCGTAGATTTTCTGAAAAACAAAAACAGATTTAATAAGGTAGGAGCCAGCATAAGTCAAAGGTTTAGTAATTTCTGATATCAGAATACTAATTTAAAATGTACAAGCATTAGAATAGGGTTAGCCTGTGATTGTTTTACAAAAAACTGACAGGGTATTGGTGATTCCCCTGTCAGAAATGAATTTTCAATGCAAGGTGTCAGCTTCTTTGTTTATAGAATATTGATGTGCTTAAAAATAGTCACTGATTTATTGTTTGGATCTAATAATTCCAATACAGCATTATTGACAAAAGTTGTGAAACAATATATCTTTATATTTTGGATTTAAAACAATGAATTCTAGACACTGTAAAAATGGTTTTAATATAGATTATTATAAAATGTGTAAACAATTAAGTTCAACAAATGCATTGAAGTTGGACTGTTTGACGTCATATAAAAACAAGCAGTGAAATGCGAATCCCCTGCGAGTTTTTAACATCATCAACCAATGAAATGATGCAAAACAATGCATTAGAATAGTTTTTGAATCTTAGAAAATCATAATGAACTTTGTCTGTGTCTTTTGCTTTATGCCAACACAAAACGTCTGATCCATAGCAAGAATATTGATCTAACCACACATCAAAAGTTTACATTTTGTTTGTACATCTAATTAAGTATATTTAAAAATAAACTGGACTGAGCTCTTCTTCCTTGAAGTGCTAATCGTTTTTTGTGTTATTTGAAAACAACCTTTTTTCAACAATATACCTAAATACACAAACTTTGCTTTTGGCAGTCAAAAATATCAAAAGTTAGTTTAATGATCACTTTCACATCCTGTGTCAGTCGTTTGCCTCATGACAAAGATAGAGATGTCTGTTACTTGCAAGCCTGCACACCAAAGACAACGATAAAATTTGGTATATTAGGTCACACAAATAAAATGAAACTGTGATTGGAATAAACTTTCTTTTTCACTGAAGGTGGATCGAGGTAGGCATATCAACAAGTGGGCAATAAACATTGTACTGTGATCCCTCGATTGGAATTAAGAGCCGAAAATTAAAATTTTAAGTATGTGCACATATTTTATTCATCATCAGTGAAAGTAAATAATATGAGACAGCGATGCTCTATCACAAAATGAATACTGTAAGTTTTTAGTAACAGATGATAGTTTGCATTATTTATTCCAGGGACAAATATAATGTACAGATGACTTTTGAGATATCTACTGAAACTGTGTCACTTTTGTTAATGTTCATTTCATGTATAACAGAGGTTAACTAGGGGTTCAAAATTCCCCAAGTCTGAAGTCCATGACTTTGTTAATTTGGGTTCAGACTTGGCATTCAGAAATACCCAAGGTCTGGGGGACTTGCCTCATCTGCAATCATTTAATTCTACTGTATTACTTATTAACAAAATTCAGCATGGACTTTGAAATATCTCAATTGGACTTGCCAGAAATTTACTCTCCAAGTCCCATACTTGAGTGTCTAAAAAAGAAGTTTGAACACCTGGTTTAACTATTTGTGGTAATGATAAATCACAAAAACTTTGGCATCTAGCTGTCTTACAGTTACTTTGCATATTACGTTGGCAATCTGTGCACGTTTATTAACTGCTCTCCGTTGTTGATGACGCCTTATGATGGCCATGTTGACTTGGATGATGTCTATAGTAAAAATACCATTGGATTTGTTTCCCTTGACCATAATGAACATCAAATTATTGCACTTTGTTTTGTGGTGTGGTGACATATGTGACATCGCTGCATTTCAATCTCACTTGACTGACAAAGTAATCATTATATTTAAGACACACAGAAACATGTGAATAGATTGATTTAATCATTTTTATTACCTTGCAGCTAACATCGCTATCACAAAGTTTCACTAATAATAAATTCCTATTATGATTTAATCTTTCTTGTTTCCTTGCAGCTAACACAGCTATCACAAACTTTCACTAATAACAAATTCCTTCATTTTTCAACCAGAGACTGAAAATGTGTGCCTTTATTTTCGTGTATTTTGTTGATTTTTATTGACTTGGGGACTCACACATTTACCTAAGGACTCTGGAATTTTGTTCTTGTAGGTCCCTGGGACTCACTTAATTAACACCCAAGGGGAAACCCTGGTGGAATCTAATGCATCATCCCAAATTATAATTACCTATATACTTTTGTGTCGCATCTAATGGATCAACCCAAACTGTAATTACCTGAATTCTCTTGTGTGGCATCTAATGGATCACCCCAAACTGTAATTAGCTGTATACTATTGAGTGGAACAGGGTATTCCCTTAAGCATGATTTCTGCTTCTCTGATGCATAAAATATTTTCAGGACACAAAACATGAATATTAGCGAGTCCCTAAGACGCACAAAAACTCAGTATTTTTTTTTTTCAACCTGAGACTGAAAATGTGTGCCTTTGTTTTCATGTATTTTCTTGAATTTCATTGACTTGGGGACACACAAATTTAAGTAAGGACTCTAGAATTTTCTTCTTTTAGGTCTCTGGGACTCACTTTAATAACACCTAGGGGAAACTCTGGTGGAATCTATTGCATCAAACCAAACTACAATTACCTGTATACTCTTGTGTCACATCTAATGGTTTACCCCAAACTGTAATTACCTGTATACGTGTGTCGCATCTAATGGATTAACCCAAACTGTGTAATTTTACCTGTATACTACAGTATTGCATCTAAAGGATTAATCCAAATTGTAATTACCTGTATACTCTTGTGCCACATCTAATGGATTAACTCAAACTGTAATTTTACCTGTATACTCCTGTGTTGCATCTAATGGATCAACCCAAACTGTAATTTTGCTGAATGGCACAGCAGTATCACCTGTCACGATTCTTTCTACTTCATCATTTTTGGTGTTGATGTCAGGGATTGACTTGAAATTGACTGGCTTGAGATCTGTTTCTTC
The DNA here is from genome assembly GCA_030159075.1 of Atrina japonica. NCBI lineage: Eukaryota > Metazoa > Mollusca > Bivalvia > Pterioida > Pinnidae > Atrina > Atrina japonica. Next base: position 924,413 of record BROG01000068.1, on the reverse strand, counting down.
AGAAACAACCTGGTTTAAATAACATAAGTAAATACAATGTAACATTAATTCAGCAGATGTAATAACATATTTAATAAATTTTTAAATATCATAGTGGTGTGTGATGGTGACCGTAACTTTTCCTCTTTCTTTAGAAGTATTTTTTATCTACATGTAGTGATGTACCTATGTAAACGTACAAGATACTGAATCCATTCCTGACTTAATTAAAATAAAACCTAGGCTTCTACCTAAATGTACATTATGTTTATTCTGACTAAGCAATATATAGACAAAACTTTACATGTTATTGTATGTTTCTATCTATGATAATAATCAGTCTGCACGCAATCATTGCAGCAGATGGATTCAGCGAGTGTGTAGCTAGACTCAAAATGGTGCGTTCTCAGGACATAAAATTAGTTTGAAAACCAAATTACTAAGACTGTATTTTGCTCGTTTTTATTGAGAAACATCAGAAATTTTCATTTTAAATCTGTCAGTTTTTATTTTTAATTTTCTGGTGTCAATTATTTTTTTAACCTCTGTGATGTGCGTGCCATGGCATTTTAGAGTTTATGGAACTATGCCAAAGTGTATATTGGTTTTAAGGGCACCTGCACTATAACATGTTTATCCTACACAGACTCATTCATCCCTGTAGACACATTTGGACTGGTCTAAGTCATTGATTTACAGAAGAGTCAATTGCTTTTTTAGGGGTTGATGAGTTAACCAATTTTAAATACCTTTCTTTAAATGATTAAAGAAAACAGAAACAGAATTATTCAATATTTTTTCAATAAATTAAAAACAACAACAAAAAGGACACATTTTTTGCTACAGATAAGGGCATGGTGCTGAAAATGGGCATGACGTTAAAAAAGGGCATGGCATTAAAACAAGGCATGATGCAGTTTCAAGCTATGTTGTTCTAGATTCAAGACAGTGGTTGAATTTAGCAATCTTATCCCACCAGTCAGTTGGACTAGTTGAAAACAAATTTTACTAGTCCTATGACAAATTCACTAACCCTAAAGTGATTCAATGAATTACCAAATCTACACGTATTTACTGAATCAATACCTGAATTACCAAAGTGGTAGTATTAGTAAGGTATATATTTTTGTGTTTTTATAGTCTCATGAATCAAAGCAGTTATAGTTATATCTTAGTTTGAGTTGAGAAGAAAATCAAAACAGCTGATTAGGTAATTCTGTTGTCCAATGTATAGCAATTTTATTAATCATTGTTCTTGTTCATATTGTAATCTTTATACAGTTTTTCTACTAGTCAACTGGACTAGCTGGAGCACAACCTTGACTAGAATGCTGCAAAAGTTACTAGTCTCGACTGACAGACTACCACTAAATTTTAACCCTGCAACACAATATATTATGCACAGTGTTCCAGTTCGAAATTTCGAGGAGTAGCCAGCGGAGTTTTCTCAAAAAAATAAACACTTTTCAAACTGATGTCACCATAAACAATGCAGCACATATCTAAGAACTTCTCTTTTCACACCACAAAAATATAATAAACATATCCTATAGTCTTTTTCTAGCTCCAATACAATGCACTTATTTAATGGAATGAATGGAAATGGACATGATGGTACAGGACAGGTGGTATCCTCTACATGTATTGTAGCTGGAATAATTATACTTGTTTACTTTATATATACATGTACATGTAAAGTAAAACCTGTTTTAACAACCACCTGTGTATAAAGACCACCTGGTCACAAAGACAATTTTTTATGTACCAAATAGTTTCATTTATGAACATATAAACCTCTAGATAATGACCACCTCCCTATAATGACTGGTTTTATTGTGTCCTTAAGGGGTTCTTTATATACAGGTTTCACTGTACATGTACATGTGTGTACACATGTATGTGTGTGTGTATACTCTAAAACTAATGGCATACAATTTATTTCAGCTGAATATAGAATTATCCTTAATATGACATTTGCCCTCAATGATGGGCTATATTGATTTTGATTTTTGCAGATTTTAGTTATAAAAGCACAGCTGTGATTTTATGTCTCTGTATCAATAAATAACTGCCATGATCAGCCTTAGATACTTCAATGTTATAGAAGTGTGTATCATTTTATAATATTTTTTGTCACAGTATGCCTGACTTACGTGAACATCTGCTGTACATGAATGAATTGAATCAATATTATAAATATAAATACATATGTTGTATACACATAAAACTTGTTACTTTGTATAATACAGATATATCTAACGCAATAAAAATGTGTGACCATGAGATGATCGGTGATATATTCTGTACTTCTTAGTGTAAAAATCTTACGAGTTACCAGTTATTTATAAAACAGTGCACTTATTTAAATTTGTAAGTTATTAAAAAACTGCAAAACATTTTTTTCTTGATTGTTTTATTTTTTACTAAAAATATAATGTGTTATCATACAGAACATTGACAATTTAAAAACAATTAAGTAAAAATAGTTGATATTTACAGTTAAAAAGTTAAATCAGTCCTCTTTAGGCAACTACAGATGGTAAGCTATCCTTGAAGCCACTGATGGTTGATGCCCAGACAGCTGCTATTGGGATATTGTTCCACAGTATAATGGCAGAAGGAAAGATGATTACTGATGACACTGCAATCTTGAGAATGGTATCTGAAATCAATGATCCTGTCCTCTGGATGAAGCTCCCTTGGGTATGAGGTGATGCTTAGATGGAATAGTCACAGGATGATGGACTATTATGTAGAGTATTTTTACTCTTCTTCTCTTCTAGAGTGTATCAGTTGCATTCTTACAACATATTGTTAACACTGGTAGTCGTCCTGTAGTCCCCCACTCTAAACCTCACTTCTCTCCTTTAGTACCATATCCAGCATGTAACTGATCCTTTGTGCGACTGGGTCCCACACCACACATGCATAGTCTAAAACTGTTCTGATAAATGTTGTGTAGCACTGGGTCATGATCTTTGTTAGGCATGAGCTCAAAAAGACTAAGGTGTTGTTCACCTTTTTGTTTGTTTTGTCAATGTGGGTATTCCAGGAGCGGTTGCTACTAGTGTTAAGTCCTGGTTACTTTGTACTCTTCACTGATGTTTGTATGCTTCCACACATGGTATAAATCATCCATGATTGGAAATGGTTCCTCTTGGTGGTGACTCTCAATACCTCGCTCTTGACTGGGTTAAACTGAATCAACCATGTTTCTTCCTATTTCTGCAAGATGTCCAAGAGTGCCAAGACTTTGGAGAATGGTGGTATCTTCCTTGTTTCTTATCTTTGTTAGTTTGTGTACAACAGACAATCATCAGCAAATAGACTGGCTTTAGCTGTTACTAGCTTGGGCAGGCTGTTGATGTAAATGAAGAAAATGAGTGATCCAAAGACTGTCCACTGGGGCACACCAGATGTAACAAGTGATATGTCTGACTCCTCCCCTTTAAGACAACTTGTTGTGTGTGACCTTGTAGGAAGCTTGTGTTCTACTAAAGGACCTTGCTTCAAATACCATAGTGGTGACAATTTTTGATGAACCTCCTGTGTGGTACTTTAACAAAAGGTTTAGAAAAATCTAAGAGGATATAGTCAAGTTGGTCAAGATCTGTGTTGCTACATGTACATTATGAGAAGATGTTTTCTAGATGTCTGATGATGTTATGTGTGTATTATGCATAGCATACTCCTTGATGTTACAGGTGATAAAGCTTAACCCTCTTATACCGGCCAGTTTCAAATAATGGTGTGAAATCCTCTGTTGATGTCATCATAATTATGCTTCCCAGACCGGCATGTTTCACAATAAAATCTATGACAACGTATACAAAGCAGCAAAAATCTGTATTCGCAGTTTTTGTTAAAATTTGATGTAGTTATTTCATATTAGTTTCTGGTATATTTTAAAGTCATATCAGCATACTTCAGTATGTCAAATGATGTTTGAAACTCGGGGGAAATCTATCGCATAGATCTACAGTGACATGCCAAAATTGATGCAACTTTTTATTTTTTTTAATATATTTCTGGAAAAAAAACACATTTTATTGAAAAAGCTATTACATTTACAAGTAATTTCCAATTGGATTTCAATACAATTTTCTGAATGAACCCTTAATGTTTTGTCAGATGTTTCTGGTTTTGATTTGATATAAATTTCCATTGGTTCGTTTTACAGACTAGTTCTGGTTAGTTTTGCAGGATTCAAACTTTTAATGTCTCAAAAAAATATATGTGCAAATAGAATATGGTGACAGAAATAAATAAATATTCTGTTGAAATTGTTGAATTTGGAAAAATAAAACTTTAAACAGTATGCATATGAACAAATACGTAATGGCAGTGATAGATATTTTATTTTTATGGTATAACTTTTTATCAAAGTTGTTTTAGAAATGACTCTCCATGACTTTTTTTGAAATATTATGAATTTATATTAAATATATAGAGAATTCATAATAAAAAGTTGCATCAATTCTGGCAGGTCACCTTGTATATACAGTTCTTAATATCTAAATAGAAATGCAATGATTTATCCCTAAACCTCGCAAGAAAAATATTCATCTATCTATGTAAAGTTGGTTTAAATTATAACAGCGCGACAGGTGATTTTTCTGTAGATCGTTTCATTTGGAACATTGTGTTCAACCACGTTATTCCAATTAGAGAGTTTGCTTAGTGCAAGATATTCCCCTGGAAATCTCTGAAAAAAAAGGTTGAGATTTCTATAATGACAGTTTTTAACTTTCGTCCTCAACTAGTACTGTAGTTCAAACTCTCGTTTCTACCCAAATACTAAGCGATAAAACGGTCTCAATGTGATCAAGAGTATGTATCACATTCATTACTATTTTGAAAGTTAGCTAATTTTGTGACAGTCATTATTTGTAGTTTGCTAAAAGTTTGTGTGTGTGTGGCTTTTCTTTTGTGTACTTATGTACTTTACCACACATTAAGAAAATCTTTGGCAAACTTCACGCACAAATGCTGTATGAAAACCTTTTATTTGTATAGTTTGGAAAACTAGGAAACTTCTATGAGCTGATTTCTTCTATGAACCAAAGGTTCAAGTGAGCTTTTCTGATCACTTTTTGCTCATCTTCTGTCCGTTAACTTTTCACATTTTCGACTTCTTCTCCAAAATCGCTAAAGGGATAATGATGAAACTTTGTAGGAAGCAATTACTGAAGGTCCTCTACTAAGTTTGTACATTTTGGCCAGATAGGCCAAGAACTGGATCCAAGGTAGGTCAAAAGAGGCCTCAGGGGGTACCCCACTTTGAAAATCTTCTTCTCCAGAACTGTTGCATGGATTAAAAAACTAATTACATCTGATTGATCTACAGAGATGTGTGATTCAAGTTTGTAAAATTAGTAAAAATTGAAAAAAAATTTTGATGCGTTTTTTTTTTTACACTTTCTTCATACACACTGTCATTCATTGTTTTTATGATTTCTTTGATTTTCTCCCCATTTATTCATCATGATGCATTCAAGATTTATTTTATATCTGTAAAGAAAAGTTGAAGAGATTGAGTATTTATCGTCTTAAAAGTAAAGTGGTCTTTATGCTATGTTCCACTGTATTTGTAATATACCAACTCAGTTCAGGTGAGCGATGTAGCCCAAATGGGCCTTTTGTTTTTCTCAACTGCTGCAGATATGTTGTTTTTGCCTGAACATTTTACCCATATTTCTGTATGTTTTTAAAAAAAAATGTTTTTAAGATATTTTGAGTGACAACGGGGAAATCAACATGGTTGTTCGAAGAGAAAAATGCTTAGCAAAATCTGGGGCATATTTAATGTATGATATATCTCAGTAGACGTTGTCTCATCCTTATAATAATTTTAAAAAGAGTCACTTTCTGATCAACATTCAGACAAACTTCACATATTTAGTGTATGCCAGTTTATAAATTCAAATTCGCTGCAAACTCAAAAGAACAAAACCTATACAATTTGAATACAGATCTATTCCGGAAATTTGTTTTGATCTATGCTCCGAAATTATGTAAAACGATTTGTTTGGGAAATACAATGCCCCTGACAAAGAAGTCATTTCTGAATATTTTTAAGTTGCACAACATTGGCAAATAGTACTTAATGCTCATCATGATCGCAATATGTTGAGAACTTATCAATATTACAACTCTTTACATTACAACGGAGCCAAGGAGGTGACATAGTGGTAAACAAAAATTTTGTGCAAACGGAATAATTATTGAGAGAAAAAAAATATTCCATGCGCATGTCACCTCCTGGACTCCGTACATTACACAAAGCTTAATGTCCTATGTGCACAGGTGAATAACTTTTACATACTTTTAGTTATGATTTTGTTTGTTAAAAATTGACTCCTCTTCAGTTTGCATTTCTTTGAGGACCCCTTCCTCAAAAGATGGAAAACACAAAATAATAATAATAATAATAATAATAATAATAATAATGATGATAATAAATAAAAGACAAATAACACAAACAAACCAAACTTCCCCTTAAAATCAATACCCCCCCCCGATTTATTTACTGACATCATAATTTCATAAAGGTTCTATGTGTAGGTGTAGCATTTGACATACTTTTTTTCGAAGACTGCAAATGGTATGTTTATATACAGCTGTACATTATCTTTGGAATATGTGCTTTATCTGACTTGACAGCCCTAAAAGCAGTATACCGATTCTAAAACGACACATTTTAATCAATATAGGGTAAAGTGTCACCCAAAAAGTCGACTTGTTTTTCTGACAACATACATGTTTCGATCTACATGTACTTTATATAATTATAACTTATTTGCTGGATTGTGACATCATTTTCGAGTAATGACCTCATGAAAAGACATGTAACATTATATTTTTCTGAAATGTAATCTTTAATTTCTTTAAAATGTATAAAAAGACCCATGGTTTATCAGAATAACATAACAAATGATATATTTCAGAGAGATCGTCCTTCCAGATCTAAGCCGGCCAACAACATATATGTCCTTCGAGGTCTAACCCCGCCAGGGACATATATGTCCTTCCAGGTATAAGAGGGTTAAGGGCATTGGTCTGTAACTGGAGGCTTTATCGGACCTTTGTCTCTCTTCTTGAATAAAGGTACCACAGTAGCCTTACTCCAGGCACTGATGAGGTATCTTGCCTTAGTGAATTGAGGCACTAAGTATAAGAGTAAGTGCAGGTGCTATCTCGTTTGCTAAGTCTTTCAGCGATTACCATGGAATATTTATCAAGCCAGGTCCAGTCACCTTATGTGGGTTAATGTTGTTCAGGAGCTTTAGGATGCCAACTGGAGCAGTGATGCACTGATGGCAATATGATCGAAGAACTGTTGAGAATCCTCATGGATTGTACATGTAAGTATGTGGTGTTAACAAATCTAACATTATTACCGCTAAAAACTAAATGCAAATGATCTCACATTAAATTTTATTTGTTTTTCATTTATTCTATAATTGAGTTAAATGTTTGTGTTTACTGATGTTTTGTCAAGGGGTTATAAGTTTGTGGGTCAACTTCCGGAGCATTTGTCTTTTCTGTCCAACCTCAGTTCACAAATGCAGTTAATATAGGTTAAAAGTACAAGAAGCAGATGACAATATTGAGTCGTATAGTTTATTCATCATGTCGAAATTTGTTCGCTAGTGTCTGTAAATCTTTGGTACTAAGAAAATGGTGATAATTTTGACTACTTTAATTGATTGTTATTTAATCTACCTGTCGTAGCTCGTATGTCTTCAACATTTGAATCCATCATGAATAAGTAAACCTAAAATATTCCAAAAAGCATCAAATCTCATTAGACATGCTATCTTATTCTTTATGAGACATCAGGGAAAAACATGTATGACGAACTTGCAACCTCCACGAACTTACAATCCCCTCCAGGGTATCTGTCTGGTATTTGAAAAAATAGTTTACATGTATGGTATCATCACAAAGAATGGTAATAGTGTTGTAATATTATGCGGGATCGGGATTACCTTTTATTATTATGTAACATCAAGATCAGCTGATTTTACCGGTTCCGATAGTTCTATAGTGTATGCTGGCCAAGACTGACGTCTCTTCTTAGGAAGGGCGTTGTGAGGACAGACTTAAGAACTCTGTGGTAAGTTATAAAATAACTTATCCTTGCCACTTTATAATTCTGTTGTTCAACTAATATTTATGCACTTCACAACATTGGCGTCGCCGGTAGGATCTTTCGATCTTATGTGAAGTGCAAGATTTTTTTATTTTCGCGCGAAATTTAAATCGAATATTTCTTTGTGTTTTCTTTTCTTTTCATTGACTCATATTAATTAAACGTGAACACAGTTTATAGTTTGTCTATGATTGTGTGTGGTTTCTTTCTTTTGATCTCGAACATTTATACTAAGAACTGTCGGAATTTCTGATAGTTCTTACTTTACTTTAAACACACCCTTTGACTATTCAGTCGGAATTTCTGATTGTTTAGACTTTATAGATCTACAGTTTTTTTTTTATCTCTTTTCTTTTCCTTTGTTGGTACTTAATAGAAAGGCAAACATGAGTGACCCAATCAATATGAACACTGCTAGTGCAGATGAATTGCAAGAGATTCAAAATATTGGGGATAAAATAGCAAAAATTATTATTGAATGTAGGGAGAAAATGGGAGGGATCCTTACCCTTGAGGATTTGAAGTCAATGTCACAAATTCCAAGTATGATATGGGAACCATTAGTAGCTGGGGGTCATATCACGTTTGAGCCCATTGAGAAACAAATTAATCTAAATGAGGCACTAGATTCCATTAGAGAGCTACAATATTGTATCAAGAACAAAGATAAACAATTGGACATATTACAAATTGAATTAGATAGAAGTCGAAAAGACAAACATGAACAACTCAAATTACAAGAAAATGAACACATGGAAAAAATAAAAAAAACTCACCAACAAATACGAAACAGAGTTAAAAGACTGTAAAACTGATTGGGAACAGTTAAAAAGAGAAATGGACATGTTGACAATGACAAAAGAGGCTGAAATCAGTGACATTAAAGCCAGGGCTAAAGACCAAGACAAAAAACTTCAAGACAAAATATTTATACTACTAGAAACAAAGTCAAACACATGGAAATAGAGAAATCAGCTCCTGGTGGAATTTATAAGAAACAATTCACTGATAAACAACAAAATGACCAAGATAAACCCGAGAAAGGTCCCTCTCCTCCTAAGATGTCAACATTTGATGGCAAAAGTGATTGGAAACCATTCTTCACTCAATTCAATCACATTGCTAGAAGATACAATTGGACCAATGAGCAAAAATTAGACAAATTAATTGAATGTTTAAGAGACAAGGCCTTAAAATATTTTAGTTCCAGATCCGCAGTGAATCAAACTAATTTTTCAAATCTGGTAGCCAAGTTAGATGAACACTTTGGCAGGAAGGAGTTACCCCATATAATTAGGAGACAACTACAAGATACTAAACAAGGACATGACGAGACAATTGACGAATTTGCAGACAAGATACAAGAATTAACAACAGACGGTTACCCTGACACCCCAGATAATTGCAAGCAAATTGTTGCAATTGATACATTTTTAAGGGGATGTTCAAACAAACAGGCCGCATTGACAGCTATGGATAAAAATCCTAGCAATCTTGACATGGCAGTACAATATATGAAAAGTGCTATGACAAATCAGAGATTGATATTAGGCATTAAAAAACCAGACATTGTAAGAAAAGTAACTTTTGAGAATTCCGATAGTGACCATAGTGATAGTGACAATGAAAACAGTGACACTAAATTGACACAGAAAGTAAGAGCTACATACACAAATAGAAACACACAAAAAAGTAATGAACACCAGAAACTAACACAGTTAGACACCAGATTAAAGATAATCGAAGATGAACATAAAGAAACCAAAAGCAAGTTGGATGAAATCATAAAGATACTCAGAAGTGATAAACAAGCCAGTCAAAGGTCAAATAGTTTAGAACGTAGACGGAGTAACTCTCCAAGGAATAGTCCCAACAAGGTTGTCTGTTTTAAATGCGATAGAGAAGGACATTATGCTAGAGACTGTGAAAGACAGAGGTATAGGTCACCATCCCCATAGGCCAATCGCCAACCTATTCTCAAATTACAAACAGGCCTCTACCTAAAGTAAAATTTAGAATTAAGGAAATTGAATTATACAAACTTGACAAAGAACAAACAATGAAAAACACTCTATATGTACATTGTACACTACAAAACAAACAGATGAATGCTGTTATTGACACTGCCGCCCAAGTTACAGTCATGAGTAATAATTTTTTTCAATCTTTAAAACACAAACCAAAATTAGGCAAAGAAGTCATGCTAACAGGGGCTGGTAAAAAGAATATCATCAAAGGTAAGATTGTCAAAGATGTTGAAATAAGAATTGGAGATATTGTCAAAAAAGTATATCAGATATAATTGAAGTTTCAAAGGGAGATAACTAGTACATATGACTGTAGTCATAGTACACTATCTAGTGACTTGCATGTGTTCATGCATTCAGTTACTGCAACTAAGTATACATTACCTTAAGCCCTGGATACGTTTTGAGCAGTCCATATACTATAGCTCTATGTGATTCTGTATCACCCATGGTCAACATTTCATCTGCGCCCTCTTTTGTTTTGCCTTTCACCTTTTCTGCCAACGTGTTATCATCACGTATAGCACGCACCCTGTCACCACCTCGTTTGGCCAGTTCAATACAAACTGACAGAAGTTCCTTCATGCTTATTTTTTCTTCCCGTTGAAACCAGTCGGGTAAACCGAACAGGTAAATAACCCAACACAGTCCGACAGCCACACATACCGCAACGGCCACGGGGTTGAGCCTGATATTCGAGCCAGCACCCATCTGTCTAGAGATGATGCGGATAATATTTTCTAATCAGCCGCTGTTTCGTATTCACAACAAATTTTAAATATTGTTTTTATATTTTGAATTTCAGGGATCGATGCGAAAATACAATGTTTCAATCTGATGTAGGTCAGTTAGAAAAGTTTTTATATTAAAATTTATCAATGATCGAAATTAGGAATAAATACGAAACCACACGTAAACAAGATTACCAAGAAATATGGCTTCTATGGAGGTCTGGGATCTCCTTCCTTATTTTATAATACTATCATTTACTTTGGTTCTTCCATGTTGTACAGTATTTTAGTATTGATATTCATCTAATATATCTTCATTTCATGGAATAGAATTGTAAAATTCCTTTTCATGGTCGTGTAATGATACGGAATTATTTGGGATTTTGTCTATGTTATCATAAATGTATTGCCACTTCAGGTATAAATTGTAATGTTACCTGTAGAACAGCGTAAACTTTCTCACGGTTACACCTAAAAATAATTGCGTTTGACCATTACGGCATTGGGTTTAGTTTGCACTTATGCAGTAACTGCTGCTGGGTATTTTTATCTAAGTAAACTATAAGCAGCCAATTATAGATCTATACATTATTTGTTTTTTACTGGTATTTAGTGATTTCTGGTAGGGGTGGTGTAAAATGGGTAGCTGGACTGAGGAAACGACCCAGATAGATGTAATCTATTAGACGTATAATAATATCATGAATTGTCACAATAAGGGACATCCAGATGCAAGCGCAATTGAATTTGAAAATGTATATGCATGTATCCTGCAATAAGAATTGACAGTTTAATATTATGTTTATGAAATGGCATTTATAATTTCTTTCCTGAAGAATGAAACATTTGATGTATGATTTTTTTCACTCACCATATATCAACATGTCATGAATTAGACATGACTAGAAATAAAATGCACCTAATACATGTACATGTAAATAAAAGTAAAACACAGATGTCTAATTCTGATATCTGATTCTACTACAAACAAACTGAACATTGATCCTGTCTAGTACTTGCACTTTATATTGATTGAAAAAAAAATTTCAGTTGAAAAATAAGCTAACACTTCTCCTTCATGCAGATATCTTGGATAAATCTTCATCCAAGTGGAAAGCAAGCATGGCATATTTGTATATTCAGATCACTGATAATGCTGTAGTTTACTGTACACATATCTCCAAATTCTGGATAGTGACATTGACATGTGAACATATTACATGTATGCTGTATTATTAGATAGACAATGGAATATTAAAAGCATACACATTATTATGATATCATAATTTGAAATATTTCAAATGAATCTGTAAATAAGTAATTTTTATTTTCTTTTGCAGAAAAGATTACAGAAAGAATTACAAGCGCTTACAAAGGATCCACCAACAGGAGTTAAAATAGACACAGAAAGTATATTCAAGAATCTCTCTGAGTAAGTTGAATTAAGAACTACAGTGAAAATGACAAATAGTTTATAAAATTCTTGAGAACCATTAATTAAACATGTTAAACAGAGAGCAGAAATTATATTTAATCAAAAATGTTAAACAGAAAGTGGAAGTTATATTTCATTCTAAATAGAAGAGAAAGAAGCTAACAACTTTTCATGAAAATAGCTGACATATTTGTTGTCTGTAAGTTGCTATTGAAAAACCTAAAGGTTGTTAACCTTGGTACTGTGCAAGTCTTTTTGGTATACTGTATAGATGTATTGTTCATCAAGGCATTTTTAAAAATTGTTTTCTAGTAAAATCATGCGAATATGTGATAATTTCTTGCCTCATTAGTTATCAAACACAATGATGTTAGTGGACATCCATGTTTGACATTTTCATGTCTCCTCTAGATCTTATTGTATTTCATCAGTGGACACACAGTCATATTGTCTTGTCCCCCTATAACATATCTCAGAATATTACATCAATGGACACAGTCATATTGTCTTGTCCCCCTATAACATGTTACAGAATATTACATCAATGGACACAGTCATATTGTCTTGTCCCCTATAACATATCTCAGTGTATTACATCAATGGACACAGTCATATTGTCTTGTCCCCCTATAACATGTTACAGAATATTACATCAATGGACACAGTCATATTATCTTGTCCCCCTATAACATGTTACAGAATATTACATCAATGGACACAGTCATATTATCTTGTCCCCTATAACATATTACAGAATATTACATCAGTGGACACAGACATATTGTCTTGTCCCCCTATAACATGTTACAGAATATTACATCAATGGACACAGTCATATTATCTTGTCTCATTTGACATGTCTAAGTGTATTACATCAGTGGACACAGTCATATTAGCTTGTCTCATTTGACATGTCTGAGTGTATTACATCAATGGACACAGTCATATTATCTTGTCTCCTTTGACATGTCTCAGTGTATTACATCAGTGGACACAGTCATATTATCTTGTCCCCTATAACATATCTCAGTGTATTACATCAGTGGACACAGTCATATTATCTTGTCTCATTTGACATGTCTAAGTGTATTACATCAGTGGACACAGTCATATTATCTTGTCTCATTTGACATGTCTAAGTGTATTACATCAGTGGACACAGTCGTATTATCTTGTCTCATTTGACATGTCTAAATGTATTACATCAGTGGCCACAGTCATATTATCTTGTTCCCTCTTACATATCTAAATGTATTCCATCAGTGGACACAGTCATATTATCTTGTCTCATTTGACATGTCTAAGTGTATTACATCAGTGGACACAGTCATATTAGCTTGTCTCATTTGACATGTCTAAGTGTATTACATCAGTGGACACAGTCATATTATCTTGTCTCATTTGACATGTCTAAGTGTATTACATCAGTGGACACAGTCATATTATCTTGTCTCATTTGACATGTCTAAGTGTATAACATCAGTGGACACAATCGTATTATCTTGTTTCATTTGACATGTCTGAGTGTATTACATCAGTGGACACAGTCATATTATCTTGTCTCATTTGACATGTCCAAGTGTATTACATCAGTGGACACATGTTATCTTGTTCCCTTTGACATGTCTGAGTGTATTACCGTATTTTACGGCCTATAGGTTGATATTTCTTTCCTCCAAAGTTGTGACCTTGACCTATACACCGCATCGAATTATCTTAGTGAAATATTTAACTTGTATCTTGTTTCCTCATTGTAACATCCTAATTCAAGTGTTTTCACTGGATAATCTGGGGCCTACTCCAAACACCAATTTGCATTTACACTTTAATAGAACTTTTAAATGTGACCTTATGTGTGTGTAATGCACTGTGTTCATAAAAAAGTGACAAAATAATGATATTTCAAGTTACAATATCATTGGGATTCAAGACTGTGTCAGAAACTGTGTAATAAAAATACATCATTTTTATATTGATACAGTACAGTTCTTACTTTTGAATGTTTCCCTTCTTGACCTGCCCCCCCCCCCCCCCCCCCCCCCATCCCCCCCGCTGTGGAGTGAAGTCTTTTTCAGGTACACTACAAGCTGTGTTCACTGGAACGTGACATCAACTGATAATTCACACAGCATTCTTTTGAAGTTGGGCAAGTTTTGGAAAAAGTGTTACATAACCAATTAACATTCAACCTTTAGTATTTAATTGTTTGACAATTGAGCTACTAATAATTTAGGCCAATGTAAGGATAAACAAGGATTGAGGTCACTTGTGTAAAACGGCATACTGAAAGTAAAAATCAATGATGATTTGACAGGTAACATAATAGCAATGTATGTATACATAATCAGTACACACAAGTAATACATGTGTATAAGTGATGTTAAGTATGATAAAACTAGTAAGCTTTTTAATCACTGCTATTTAATAATGTACAGTAAAACAGGCCTATTACTCTGATTATTTTGGTAGGCTACCATTGTTTTAGCACCAGTTATTAAACACAACGATGTATTTTTGTGTTCTCCCATTCATGTTTTCATCTCTGCCGACATTGACCTATATTCCTCTTCGACCTATCAAATACTTAAACCTGGATTTTGTACCAAAAATCAGCCATTTGACCTATCCCCACATCGACCTATAGGCCATAAAATATGGTACATCAGGGGACACAGTCATATTATCTTGTTCCCTCTTACATGTCTAAATGTATTACATCAGAGCATAGTCGTATTATCTTGTCTCATTTTACATGTCTCAGTGTATTACATCAGTGGACACAGTCATATTATCTTGTCTCATTTTACATGTCTCAGTGTATTACATCAGTGCACACAGTCATATTTTCTTGTCCTCTTTTATATGTCTTAGTGTATCACATCAGTGTACACAGTCATATTATCATTATTGTATTTACAGATGGATAGTGGATCTAGATGGAGCACCAGGTACACTTTATGAGGGAGAGAAATTTCAGCTTATGTTTAAATTTGGATCTAGATATCCATTTGATTCTCCTCAGGTAAGTTTTTATCATGTGTCTATGTTGACATTCAGATATTAGTTCTACACTAAATACTAGTACATTTTATTATTGCTAAATACATTTCTCAATTTCTGTTGAAGAGAAAAGAGCCCCAGTCCATTGTACAGTTCTTGAGAGTACATGATGCAGAAAATTAGATATAAAATTGAATGTGATGGCACTCTAACTTATTTCTTATTTATAGAATATTTTTTTCAATGTTGGAATATTGGAATGTTTATCACTATATATTTTTTGACATCATCATTTAGCTTTAACACATTAGGCACAGACAATGCTTTAGGCTTACAAATCCAAATATATACAAAAATATCTTGTCCCAGTGTTAAATTGTTAAGAGACCATCATACAAATAGCCTGCCACTATCATACCTGAGATATCTTTGGTCGATACAATGACCATGTTTCACTTACCGTACAGAAATGTTGAGGTACTTGTTTGATATTATTTGATAGTACTGTTATTTGGTGAATCATCTATATCGACTACGACCAGGCTTTATTTTGATTTCAAATTTTCTGCGGGCTCATGGCAGTTGGGCTGGTTGACAGGACCAGGGATTCTAACTCTTCCACGGCACCTGATCCCTCTCCTGGATGTTCCAGAGGTTCATGTTTGTCCAACATTCACCATATTTGCATATTGTATTTTGGACTTTCAAATAGTTAACACTTTGGTATTTGTAATATATATACATAAATGTTAAGCTTAGATACAACCTCAGAAAAAATAGAAGTGTACAAGTGTACAATATGTAAAATAGATGACCTGGTGAAATATACTTTCAAAGAATGCAAAATTTACCATGTTTACTGAAGATGTCACATTTGTGAAGCGATATTTAATTATTTATGCTCTGTCTATTATTATCTATTTAGCTTGCCGGGACAAAAGTCCTGAGAGCTAATGTCATACCCCCTGGGTTGTTGTCATCATTGTTGTTGTTGTCGGTGTTTGTAGACAAAACTTTAATGCGGCCTATATCTTTTTAACTGGTAAGGACAGGGCTTTGATATTTCACATATACATTATACATTCCTTATGACCAAAGCTTTCATTTGGTACTTGACTTTGGTACTTGACTTTTGACTTAGTGACTTTGACCATGGACTTTGACCTACTTTTCTAAAACTTCAACCTTAGGTATTTCTTTTAAACCGTGAGGGATAGGGCTTTGATATTTCACATATAGATTTCTTATGACTAGAGTTTTCATTTGGTACCTTGACTTTTGGCCTAGTTACCTTGACCTTGGACTTTGATGTACTTTTTAAAAAACTTAGATGAAGGACTCAAATATCTACTATACCTTGACTTTAAAACCTGACAGCTCTGGATCAAAAACTTATTTTGAACATTAACACTCATTTCCTTCAAGCTTTGTGGTGTTCTGACAACTCTTGTTGAAATTAGAAATGACAAACAATCTTTGGCTCTACTAATATTTACCCTAAGCAGCCATATTGCTTTCAAACTATGCCCTTGTTAATAATGACTACATCATGTAAATATATCTTCATATTGTCAGTATCCTAAAACAGGAGCCATAAATGTATTTACTGGTACATTTTTCATGTTGGTATTATACATTCAACTTTCGTTTTCCATTTACCTAACATTAGATGAAAAGATGCAATAGCCCACACGTAGGACTGGTTTTGAGGTTTTAGGTTTTATGTTATAGTCATACCCGCTATAAGAATGACACATTGATGTTATTGTTATTTTTTGTGAATTAAAAACAAACAATTATAACAATTGTCTCAATGATAAAGATATACGAAATGTATAATAAAATGTTGTGGAATGTCTATGTTGAAATATTTATGCCCTCATTGATGGCAAGGATAATTAACTAACTTCCGAGAATTCAGGCATAAATATTCACGCCCTCAATGATGGCAAGCAGAAAGACCTATCTTTCGAAATATTTACACTCTCATTGATGGCAAGGAGAATTATCTAGCTTTTGGGCTTGGGTGTAAATATTTACGCCCTCATTGACGGCAAGGAAAATTATTTAGCGAGACTTGGGCGTAAATTTTTATGCCCTCATTGATGGCAAGGGGAATTATCTAGCTTTCGAGACTCAGGTGTACATTTTTATGCCCTCATTTGGCGAGACTCTAGCTTTGTCACAATTTTACGCCCTCATTGATGGCAAGGTGAATTGTCTAGCTTTTGAAGAGGTGACACCCTCCTTTATATCTAGCTTTCAGGCATAAACATTGATGGCAAGGGGAATTATCTAGCTTTCGAGACTCAGGTGTACATTTTTATGCCCTCATTGATGGCAAGGAGAATTATCTAGCTTTCAAAACTCAGGCGTAAATATTTACGCCCTCATTGATGGCAAGGTGAATTGTCTAGCTTTTGAAGCTCAGGTGTAAATATTTACACCCTCCTTGATAGCAAGGAGAATTATCTAGCCTTCGAGACTCAGGCATAAATTTTTATGCCCTCATTGATGGCAAGGGGAATTATCTAGCTTTCGTAACTCAGACGTAAATATTTCAACATATGCATAGTAAATACTTTTGTAGGTAATTCTCTCAGTCATTTATTAATAACAAAGATATTGATTATAAGTCAAATCTGTACTGTGGGTACTGTTACAATGACCCAATAGTAGACCAAGGCTTGATGATGTCACATATGATACAGATCTACAAGCATTAATGTATAATTATAATTCATATTCTTTTCTGTTCTAACAATATACCTTATGTGATATTTCTGCCATTTACTTTACAAATTTACACATCTGTAAAACTTAAGCGATTCATGATTATCAGGGAGATTTACAGTACATCGGAATGTAATCGATATGAATAACAACACAGTAACATTTTTGTAAAATATTAAAAAAAAAACCACTTTTTGCATTTGTTAGGACACACCGTTGCATGGAATACATAAACACAGAGATACTTAGAGAACAATTTAAACTATATATCAATGATCGATGTATTTTTACTGTCATATTTCAGGTCATGTTTATAGGTGAAAATATACCTTTACATCCACATGTGTACAGTAATGGTCATATATGTCTTTCAATCCTGACTGATGATTGGTCACCGGCACTTTCTGTACAATCTGTCTGTCTCAGTATAGTTAGTATGTTGTCTAGTTGTAAAGAAAAGGTCAGTATGATATTATGTGTTTTACATTTGTTTATCATTTTACAGGTCTGTTATATAAAGTTTGTATTAAATAAGTTTTTATCTCAAGGTGTGAAAGAAGTGTCTTCATGACTGCAGTATTTCAATATCCACATATTTATTACATGATAACATTTCCTGCAGCTGTCTGCCATTGACTCATTGTTAATCTAGATAACATTTATAAAAGCAACTACAGTATCAAAGTTCCATCACATGATGTCACACGATGATGTATCCTCATTCATAACATGATGTCACACAATGAGGTAACCCCATAACATGATGTCACACAATGATGTGACCTCATAAAATGATGTCATACAATGATGTGACCTCATAACATGATGTCACAAAATGATGTAACCTCGTAATATGTTGTCACACAATGAAGTGACCTCATAAAATGAGTTCATACAATGATTTGACCTCATAACATGATGTCACACAATGATGTATCCTCAGTCATAACATGATGTCACACAATGATGTAACCTCATAACATGTCACACAATGATGTATCCTCATTCATAACATGGTGTCACACAATGATGTGACCTTATAAATGATGTCATACAATGATGTGACCTCATAACATGATGTCACACAATGATGTGACCTCATAACATGATGTAATACAATGATGTGACCTCATAAAATGATGTAATACAATGATGTGACCTCATAACATGATGTCACACAATGATGTATCCTCATTCATAACATGATGTCACACAATGATGTAACCTCATAACATGTCACACATTGATGTATCCTCATTCATAACATGATGTCACACAATGATGTGACCTCATAAAATGATGTTATACAATGATGTGATTTCATAAAATGAGTTCATACAATGATGTGACCTCATAACATGATGTCACACAATGATGTATCCTCATTCATAACATGATGTCACACAATGATGTAACCTCATAACATGTCACACAATGATGTATCCTCATTCATAACATGATGTCACACAATGATGTAACATCATAACATGATGTCACACAATGATGTGACCTCATAACATGATGTCACACAATGATGTGATCACATAAAATGATGTCATACAATGATGTTACCTTATAACATGATATCCCACAATGATGTGACCTCATAACATTATGTCCAACAGTGATGTAATCTCATAACATGATGTCACACATGATGTAACCTCATAACATGATGCCAAACAATGATGTTACCTCATAACATGACATCATACAATGATGTAACCTCATTACATGATGTCATACAATGATGTAACATCATAACATGATGTCACACAATGATGTGATCTCATAAAATGATGTGACCTCCTAACATGATGTCACACAATTATGTGACCTCATAACATGATGTCACACAATAATGTGACCTCATAACATAATGTCCCACAGTGATCTAACCTCATAACATGATGTCACACATGATGTAACCTCATAACATGATGCCAAACAATATTGTAACCTCATAACATGACATCATACAATGATGTAACCTCATTACATGATTTCACACAATGATGAAACCTCATAACATGATGTCACACCAAGATAAATCAATCAGATGTACTTCAGATGTACACTTTATTCTTCTACCTGGAACTTCCTTGTTTTATCTGTTGATATTGATATTACTGATTCAGATGAGGACAGCACTACACTCTACACTTTTCTACCTGGAACTTTGTTCTTTTATCAATATATGGCTTTTCCTGACCTTTGGATGAGACAGTAAAACCCCGAGGTCCCGTGTCTCATAAGTCTGAGTAGGTGTCAGCATGTTAAAGAACCTTCACTGCTCAATGTCTGTATGTACCACACATAGGCCAAAATTTGAAGCCCTACAACGGCATTTGGTGATGTCTCCATATGAGTGAAAAATTCTTGATTGGGATATTAAACAGCAATACAATTCAATCATCCATTCTCTGTACCCCTGAGAATATAAAATTTTGACCTTTCTACCTGAAGGAGAACATTTGAAGAGTAATTCTACAATACCAAGTTTATCCTATCCACATTGACAAGTGATGGCAAAATCATGTTAACCTGTGTAATATATTGGTATAAGACAAGTGACCAAATATTCAGATAGTAATTTCATATTAAAACAATTTCTATTTACTTGATTGTCAACAGGATTGTAGCCTATTTCCTTATATCTAATGGACCAAAGTGGTCTATGCTTGCAATTTATTGTATATTTGAATTGCGTTTATTTTATATTGCAGAAAAGACCTCCAGATAATTCATTTTATGTTAAAACCTGTAGTAAAAATCCGAAGAAGACAAGATGGTGGTACCATGGTAAGGTTATCATATAAAGTCTATAGACCATGAATTCATTGTTAACATCCATGTCTACAGACTTTGAAATGATTTTAACATCCAAGTCAATAGACCTTGAAATGATTTTAACATCCAAGTCAATAGACCTTGAAATGATTGTTAACATCCCTGTCTACAGACCTTGAAATGATTTTAACATTCAAGTCAATAGACCTTGAAATGATCGTTAACATCCATGTCTATAGACCTTGAAAAAATCGTTAACATCCATGTCTATAGACCTTGAGATGATTGTTAACATACATGTCTATAGACTTTGAAATGTTTGTTAACATCCATGTCTGTAGCCCTTGAAATGTTTGTTAACATCCATGTCTATAGACTTTAAAATGATTGTTAACATCCATGTCTATAGACTTTAAAATGATTGTTAACATCCATGTCTATAGACTTTGAAATGTTTGTTAACATCCATGTCTATAGCCCTTGAAATGTTTGTTAACATACATGTCTATAGACTTTAAAATGATTGTTAACATCCTTGCCTATAGATTTTGAAATGATCGTTAACATCCATGTCTGTAGCCTTTGAAATGTTTGTTAACATCCATGTCTATAGACTTTGAAATGTTTGTTAACATCCATGTCTACAGACCTTGAAATGATTTTAACATCCAAGTCAATAGACCTTGAAATGATTTTAACATCCAAGTCAATAGACCTTGAAATGATTTTAACATCCAAGTCAATAGACCTTGAAATGATTTTAACATCCAAGTCAATAGACCTTGAAATGATTTTAACATCCAAGTCAATAGACCTTGAAATGATCGTTGACATCCATGTCTATAGACCTTGAAATGATTGTTAACATACATGTCTGTAGCCCTTGAAATGTTTGTTAACATCCATGTCTATAGACTTTGAAATGTTTGTTAACAGCCTGTCTATAGCCCTTGAAATGTTTGTTAACATACATGTCTATAGACTTTAAAATGATTGTTAACATCCTTGCCTATAGATTT
This sequence comes from Atrina japonica, assembly GCA_030159075.1. Classification (NCBI taxonomy): domain Eukaryota; kingdom Metazoa; phylum Mollusca; class Bivalvia; order Pterioida; family Pinnidae; genus Atrina; species Atrina japonica. The sequence continues at coordinate 902,544 of BROG01000068.1, read as the reverse complement.
TGAAATGATCGTTAACATCCATGTCTGTAGCCCTTGAAATGTTTGTTAACATCCATGTCTATAGACTTTGAAATGATTTTAACATCCACATCAATAGACCTTGAAATGATTTTAACATCCATGTCTATAGACCTTGAAATGATCGTTGACATCCATGTCTATAGACCTTGAAATGATTGTTAACATACATGTCTATAGACCTTGAAATGTTTGTTAACATCCATGTCTATAGACTTTGAAATGATTTTAACATCCACGTCAATAGACCTTGAAATGATTTTAACATCCATGTCTATAGACCTTGAAATGATCGTTGACATCCATGTCTATAGACCTTGAAATGATTGTTAACATACATGTCTATAGACTTTGAAATGATTGTTAACATCCATGTCTGTAGCCCTTGAAATGTTTGTTAACATCCATGTCTATAGACTTTGAAATGTTTGTTAACATCCATGTCTAAAGACTTTGAAATGTTTGTTAACATCCAATTCTATAGACATTGTATTGATTGCTAACATCCACAGTAGGGGTGCAATGATACACTTTCATTTACAATGACACGTTTAACAATATTTGGCTCTCAATACGATACGTATCGTAATACGTTATATTTTACTAGACTGCTCTGAAATCAGAACAAAAATTAGATTTAAATAAAAAAGAAACAAATTCTGCAAATGGAAAAAATTATTAATCAAAAAAAGGAAAGCATGGCCTTGAAAACAAAACAAAAATACACATCTATGCAACACTTATTTTTCACTGCATGAAATGCGCCCAATTCTACTTGAGAAAATGGTCTCATATCAAGCACTATTAAGTTTGTAATTTGTAATTGATATATCTTTGATATGATTTTTGTATATTTTAGAAAAATGTTAGCAATATTTTTGATACAACGTTAAACTAAATAAATATAACAGATCTTTACCAGATTTTGAGGTAAATTTAGAGTATATCAGAGCATATATGTATTATGATTAGACCTACATGGAAGATCTTAAACGTAAAACATAGTGCCTAATGCCTTATATTCATAGCTGTTTATTGTATGCTTTTACCAGCCACAATTTAAATTCTGGAGAGGGACTTAAGGTTGGCAGCCAATTCTTTTGTCCATCTTTATCATTTTCTACAGTACAAGTATATCTAATTTAATTGTGTTCATCAATAGGTCATACACTTGTTTTAGCACCATATTTGGTGTGTGTGCCACTCTGTAAGGTCACTGTAAGCTTTCACAGCTATTCTTTATATACAGTAAAACTTTGAGTCAAACTTCAATCAGTCCAATTTCTCAATGTTTCAAGCTATTGACAAAGTCTTGTAGAATAATTTTATCTTACACTAGTTATAAACAATTTATAATATGGATTTTTTGAATGATTTGGGCTCTTTTCTATAAAAATGTCAAAAATTCCTATAATTATAAAAAGTCAAAATTTATAATTGTATGAAATTATTCTACCTCTCTTAAACTCTCAAAGTTTAAATTTACGAAATTTTAATGGTAATCATATTAGATAATTATGACTTGGTATGTCTCGTATGGTTTTGAAGTGGTCATATACACCCTAGACAATAACTGAAATTACAAATTGTATGATTCTCAGGTGCTATTCAATGGCATTTAGGAGTCTTTATGTTTCTATTTTTTTCTAGGTGGTACCTTGAACTTTGACTCATCAAAATTATACTGTACTTTAAATTGCTGCAATAGAATGTTTGGTTTTAGTTTACTACTGTAACTTCCTTATTTCTCTCTATTTTCCAGATGATTCTGTTTGACAAGAACGTATTTATATGAAGTGACATCCTCACATCGGACATATAGAATTTTTTCATTCATTGCTCTGTTCATATGTAAGAAGATAACTTTGTAGATAATGCTGGTTCATTATACTAAGATTTACATTGTATATCAGACAGTAATACTCTTTAAGAGACATACAGATATAATAATGTATTAAGAATGTATATAGTATTTGTGACAGTATAAAGGTTTTGCTATTATTACTTATGGGTAGCCTACATGTGTTGTTGTAAAACTTCCTGAGTGTCGACCAATGTGGCAGGGTTCTGTATGACAGCATTTAATAATTACATGTAGTGTAATTAAGGACTATCAGTGTATCTTTTGATATATATTTATTAAGTGATCATGAGATAAATAGAGATATGGGGTATACCATACTGCAACTTAAGTGTATATGTGTTAAGTAGAGAGAAGTAACAGAGTTTGATTTGTTTGAATTCTTGTTGAAGAATAGCACACAAATACATAACAGAATTAGGTATTCTTTTAGTATTTGGATTTTTTATAATTATCATGGTTTAGCTAGTATACTGTCAGGAAATTAGAAGTAGGGCAAACCATTTTGATTGAATGTTTAATCAGTTTCCACTCGGTGGTTTTGTTGCATACTGTTTGTTCATATTTACCTACTGAAGTAATGCAGTTGTTATCAATTAACCATCTAGCAGAATCCAGGGTTCAACATTAAGGTTTGTCCGGTTGTCCGGAACAAGTCCATTTGGGTTGGACAAGTACATGTTACTTCTCACTGATCTGAATGGACAAGTGAATGTTTTGAATACAAAAATTATTTCGATAAAGATTATTCTTGTTTAAACACAAAATAATGTCTTTAAATGTTACAGTTGATTTTCGGACAAGTCATATTTAAATCTGGACAAGTAGATTTCAGTACTGCTTGTACAGCAGGACAAGTGGAAGTTCTCATTATTGTTGCCCCCTGGAATCATGATTTAAAGTTTCCTGCTCTGTCAGTGTTTTTGTGATAAGTTATTATTTTTTCAATTTTCTCCAAAAAGATGAATTCCACCTTTTTTATATTTTGTTGCAGTAATTATGCTTTATTCTCCCTATTAAAAGTTGACAAGTGCTATTTTAATTCTTGTTTTATCAAAGACCCCCCCCCCAAAAAAAATGCATGAAGTACAACTTACTTTAAAGTATATGTCTGTTTCTGCTCTTTATCATTTGATGAAGAGATACTGGCTACCACCACTAATTAATGTTAACAAATGTCTATTCTGATGTTTTTTTCTGCTTTGTTATTGTGCAATAATATTTGTAGGGGCCTATACTGATCTGTGTTTTGAACAACAGCAAATTATAGACAATAGTGAAATAGATTTGTGTGTCATAACATTACCAAGAAAATTATCATGATTGTACACACACACACACAAAATGGAGTCTCAATGCACAGAATTAATCAAGTGTTAAGTTAAGCACTGGAGTTGGAGATAAATAAGGAGAACTGAGATCAGTTCTCTGTATTTTGTCAAAATAGTCGTGTTGTTGATATGTTTAATCCATTCACCCCTAAAGACACATTTAGACTGGTCTAAGTCATTGACTTACAATTAAAAGAGTTTAGTGTTGACAAGATTAACAACTATAATGCAATGTTATTTAGGAAAACCTCCATTCACTGATACATTGTCAGTCTGTGATATGTTTATATTCACACAAAACTTTGTAAACATATTAAAACATCAAAAGATAATGCAAATACATGTATTATGAAATGTTTGTGAGTAAAACAGAGCTTGGCCCCATAAAACGTAAGAATTACTCAAGTCTCAAATTTGGCTAATACTGAAATCTGATAGGCTGAGCAGGCCAAGTTGAGAATATTCTCAGAATTGATTGAATTCTCAGGTGTTAATGTATTTATGTCAAAGATAAATGATATTGATTGGACAGTGGTAAAAAGCCATTGCTAGCTAAGTTTGTGTCACATTTTCATTGGTTTAGCCAATGCCATCCTGTCATCAGGATTGCTGATCTCAGACATTCCATATCTTAAACACAAATACATACAGGCATGTCCTGATATTAGATACTAGAATTATCAATGTCATTGTACCATTTGGCCAGATGATAGACTAGGTTGGTCAATCAAATAGTTCTTTCTTGATTATCAAGATGATATATGAATTTCAGTAATCATGATTAATTAATGAAATAGTTTAACTATTTTTGTATAAGTCAACTCTCTTTTTTAAGACCATGTTCTTTGTAATGACCATGTTCCTTGGCGATTTTGTTCTTGTTTTGAATTGGAGTACCCTGTAGATTTCTGATCTTTTTTCTTTATAGGTAAAAGTTCTCTCAGCTTTTAGTGATCCAAGTTTGATGAATTTAATAGATCTCTCCTGCTTTTAAAACAAATAACCTTACAGAACAAATTTCATGTGTAAGCAACAATCATAACTGTTGATCAGATAATACATTTTAAAATTCCTCAAATGGATATTTTTCTTTGTATCCTTGTTTCTGAAGCTGTTAATAGTGTTACAGTTCAACAGTACATTAAAACTATATTTGTTCTCGCAAAAGAACCAGCAAATCACCATAAGGTTATGTGAAATGTTCCATAACATGTAGGCCTATCATAAACGTCAGACATAAATGTTATTACAACATAGTCCAGCATTTTTATAGCAGATAAGTTTGTTATACTAACCTTTTCATTTTACAATTTGAGTTTCATTATTATTATACTGAATGAGTGAATGTGATTTCAGAGCTGAATGATTTTAATCAAGTGCTACACATTGTTTTGGTTTGCATTTTATGTTATATAGACTTATGATACAGTATAATATATACTCATTGTCTTTCATTTGCTAGAAGAGTTTTTGTATTACTCTATGAATACATTCATTGTTTGTGTTTTACTTCTGTAGCATACTTATCAAGTCCTTGTTTATTACACAACAGAATAAAAATCTGGTAATTCTCTGGGACCTTATTATAACAAGTCATTTGGCCAAACAAGAAATGATAGTATATTGTAATTCCTTTTCCCTGTGGCCTATCCTATAATTTTAAAGTCATTCTACAGGCGCTTGCATTATTTGTTTCAATCTATTACACAGAGTTGTTGGTCCTTGCCCCCTCGATCAGTCCGTCTCCATTTTCCAAGATTCTTGATAAATATAAAAAGTCAAGTTTTAAAAGAAGTACCTCTATTAACCCCAAGTTTCCAAAGGAAAAAAAAAATAATATTAAAGAACTTCCTGACCCATCTTCTGTATTTTCAAACTTATTACAAGATGTAAAAGGAATTGCACATTTTACATTTTTTATTAGGCTTTTCACAAAAAGGTACTAAAGTAAATTAAAAAGTTTAAGAATCGTTATGTTACAAGAGGCCTGATGGTATACCCGACAGGTACTTTAATGTTTGTAAATGGTTTATTTGCTATTAAGATTCCATTTGACATTACTGAACAACCTTCACTAAGTGTGAAATGTATAGGCTACTGGTGTAAGTGACTATTCTTACCAAGTCATTTTGAGAATAAATTATAGAAGGCCGACTAAATAAATAGGATACAAATGTCACTGTGGTAAAAACATTCAATTTTCTTCTTCCCAACTTTAGAATTGATACTCTTAGGCTTACCTACTATTGTACTTTACATCACTTCAGAGCTTGTTTCTTTACAGTACAGAATCTGTGCATTATTGCTAGAGTGAGAGTTGATCATATCAGCCATTTATCATTGTGATTATCTAATGGTACTGGTAACATTTTATCTTTATTTTCACAAATGTTTGGAAGGTGTATACATTGATTAGAGGAAAAGGATGCAAACAAGTTAAGTCATCTAATATGTTGTGCAAAATTGTTTAGGTAATGACAAGATTTATAAATTTGGGTTAATCACATGATCATAGAAATATAAATGATGTGGAGTATTATTAGTACAAGATTGACAATTTTAGTCACCAGTATACAACCTTTAGTGAATACCAGTTACCATGACTACATGCCAGGTCAAGGTCTTGGAGACCATGACCTAGGTTTGATTCCCATGTATTCCATCTTTGCAGAATTATTTACAGAACAAAGGTATGTGAAAATCTGTATCACTATTTGAAATAAAGATACTGGTAGCAGTTACCTTGGTCATAAAATATCAGTTTCTGCAATTTCTAATATATCATAACGACATACCTTATAATATTTCATTTGCTTAATTTGCCAGTGTCCTTTTGTTTCACCTCGTTCAACTTTTATTCAAAATATATTTATATAGGAAAAGGATGTCAATATTGTATTATTTTCAGATTGTACAAAATACAAAACATTTCACGTCTCATTTAGATACAGGTACATTTAGAAATGCTTTTATATTTGTATTTCAAATTTTAGACGAGGACTATTAGTCATGGTAGTCAGCATAATATATACCTGGTCACTCAGGTAGATACATGTGTAGAAATGCTGATAGGATGTACAAATGTGTTGTCTAGACAATTGTAATAATATATGTTAAGATAAAACACTTGTTCTATTGTTATTGATTAATAATGATAAATAAATATTACAATTAACTGATCTTCTGTCTATTTTTGCAACAGAACTGTTGTTTTCCCCAATCCATTTTAGCAACACTTCAGGATTAAGTTTTTCATGCCTGCTTTGATTTTTGGTGTTCGTATGGAGAACAGAGTTGATATTTATAAAGTTATATTTGTAACCTTTTCACCATGCACATATGGAGAACAGAGTTGATATTTATTTGTTATATTTGTAACTACGGTACATGATTTTAAGTGGTGACATTGTTATTACTATTAATGTATTATTATTGCTATAACAATGACCCAAGACCTAGAGTAAACTCTGATTTTTTTCTTTTTGGCTTGGTCTGCAGAATGAGATTTCAGGATTAGCTGTAATAAAAATCTCCGTAGGCCCAATATAAAATGTAAGATTACTGTCAATCCCGAGGAAAATAAGTGCAAAATATTTTAGGTCCAAAAAAATCTTTTCATTATTATACGATTCTTATTAAACTTATCCAAATTGAATAAGCATTCACAAACTCACCAGAGTACAATAATACCCAGATTTGGCCCCTAGCCCTTTTCATTTGCAAAGTTTATGGGATATGGGGATACTTCTTGCCAAGTTTGGTTAAAATCCACCCACTGGTTCTTTAGAAAAAGTCGAAAATGTGTCAAATTTGACAAACCCTTGATATTTTTTGTTTACTTAGGTACATGTACCTGTGACCTTTAAATTTTTTCAATCAATTTTGAGTTACAGTAAAATTCTGACATACCGAATTCCTGTGGACGTTGTATAAAAATTCATAATAGGCATAATTCATTATACACCTATAGTGAACGTTACTTGATTTTCACTTTTGTTATAAGAGTAGTTTATTTGCTCTACATAAGAAATTTACATTCAAGTCATACTTAATCACGTCCATTTCAAAGAAAAATAGTATTAGGAAATATACATTGATGGAAATGTAAATGATTATTAAATGTAGTTGCATAATAATGCATGTATTTAAGTGCGAGGTCATATGGTACAGGAGATCAAAAATATTTATGAATTTTATGAAAAAACTTCAGTTATTAAAGTATATTTTACATTATATTTTAAGGGGAACAGAAATTACTTCATTATAAAGGTAAATTTGTTATAAGCGAGTTTACAGACTTGACATGAAAACATTATAATCCCGTCTTTTGATGGGTGTATATATATTGTCGTGGTGAAGCTGTAGTAAATTAGAGTTGAACTCTCTATTTCCTTGTCTTAATTAAACCTTGCAAGATACACATCTCAAAATAACAAAGTTACTGTCAAATCATTGTTAGGTAAAATATTTTGCTTTCACAATACAGTAACTAATTCAACACAATTTCCCGTATCACATACAATTTATTTGTATACTGTCTTTACAATACATATTCTGGGAATTCAAAGGAAACATCTTTCCCTGTTAGTTTCTTGTAAACAGCTGCAAATGTGTCCATCTGTCATAAAAGACAAAAAGATATGAATTAATATTATTAAATATGTAAAGCTTTGTTATTTAAATATGTAAATCCAGGCTTAAGTATTTGTTAATAACAGATGGAAACATGAATGGGAGAACACAGAAAATTGCATTTTCAATAATCAGTGATCGGCCTTTCTGAATCAAGAGAACACATCACTTAAATGTATACAAACCTGTCAAATCATCATTATAACACAACTTAACAGGTTACTGCAATTGTCAAACAATTAAATTTTACTTTATGTCTTTCCAAAACTTTCCCAACTTCAAAGACTGCCGCGCGATCCTTATACAGAAGGTTGACGTTTTGAAATCAGCTATCTGTTATGAAGACTTTTTTTAGACTCACCAAAATAAATAACAAATATGGTCTCCTTTAAAAAATGAACAATTAACGATGCATTTATTTTAAATCTGGATGCAGTAAATCAAAATCACCTCTGAATTGAAAGATCATTATTGGACACTTTTACACATTCTTACGCAAATGGGTGATAGTCCTATTAAGTGTAAATACAAATGGGTTCAAATGCAACTCCCATGGAAAATTTTGAATTAAATAAAATGAGGAATTGCAGATAGTTAACTATTTCACTCATTTTTTTTAAACATATGTCGATGCGGAGTCGAGGTCACAAAATAATTGTTCACCTATTTGTGCCGTAAAATACGGTAACATTTTTCAAGTAAACAAAAAACGAAGTATAATAACTAAAAGGTCAATTTTACTTTAATGTAAAGAGTTGAAAATCAAATATTTTTTTAGGGCAAACATGTAACAAATAGTCTCCTTTAAAAAATACAATTTTGCGTAATTATTGTTAAATTTGGCTAAATCAAACACCTCATTCTGTCAAGTGGACTTTACCAGTACACATGCGTTGATCATCATACAGGGGTCATTGAGTTAAATACTAGACTGTTATCATTTATTTATACATATGCCTGGGAGATGAAATAATTGTTCAAGTATTTGTGAATGATTAGTAAACAACGAATGCTGGGTATTTGAATGTAAACAAAAATCAAATATTGGGGCACATGTCTAGTACCAATACACAGTGTAACATCATTTGGTCACGTCAATACCAGTACACAGCGTTGATCATCATTTGGTCACGTCAATACCAGTACACAGCGTTGATCATCATTTGGTCACGTCAATACCAGTACACAGCGTTGATCATCATTTGGTCACGTCAATACCAGTACACAGCGTAACATCATTTGGTCACGTCAATACCAGTACACAGCGTTGATCATCATTTGGTCATGTCAATACCAGTACACAGTGTAACATCATTTGGTCACGTCAATAAGTACACGGCGTACATCAGCATGTCAATACCAGTACACAGCGTTGATCACGTCACGTCAATACCAGTACACAGCGCTAATCATCATTTGGTCACGTCAACACCAGTACACAGCGTTGATCATCATTTGGTCACGTCAATACCAGTACACAGCGTTAATCATCATTTGGTCACGTCAATACCAGTACACAGCGTTGATCATCATTTGGTCACGTCAATACCAGTACACAGCGTTGATCATCATCACGTCAATACCATTTGATCATCATTTGGTCACGTCAATACCAGTACACAGCGTTGATCATCATTTGGTCATACCATTCAGGTTGATCACTGGTCACGTCAATACCAGTACACAGCGTTGATCATCATTTGGTCACGTCAATACCAGTACACAGCGTAACATCATTTGGTCACGTCAATACCAGTACACAGCGTTGATCATCATTTGGTCACGTCAATACCAGTACACAGCGTTGATCATCATTTGGTCACGTCAATACCAGTACACAGCGTTGATCATCATTTGGTCACGTCAATACCAGTACACAGCGTTGATCACCATTTGGTCACATCTAGTACCAATACACAGTGTCGATCATCATTTGGTAATGTGTCTAGTACCAGTACACAGTGTAACAGCATTTGGTTTTTGTTTGTTTATTGTTGTTAAAAGTCTGACTCAAGAATCTTTCACTCATATGGAGATGTCACTAAATGCCGGTGAAAGGCTTCAAATTTTGGCCTATGCTCGGCACTTAGGGCTATATATATGTGTGCATGTGTGTATATATGTGTTTTGTTGTGACGTGTTACGTGAACATGTTATGGTATAATTATGTTACACCCAACAAGGAGGAGTCTATCTTGTATCTATATATGCGACACATCTTTATGAAGGGTTAATTTGCTATTTTGTTATAATAATCGCAGATTTGTGCACTAGGAAAAACCATGTTAACACATATTCAGCAAAATTGGGGAAATAAACTTAAACTTGGGAAAAGACTTAGTTTGCAAAGGAAAACAGTTTTAAAATTGCTGTTACATATATTTGATCAAATGTGAACTTAACAATCATTTACCTTGTGTTCAATATTTGTCTGTTGGTTTTTGTCCAGATGTACTTTAATTAGTCTAGAACCATCAAGTTTGATCCTGATTCTTTTACCAACAATTTCAGCCGGGAAAGTCAAATCTTCCAGAATAGAATCATGTACGGCAGTAAGAGTACGGCTGAAACAGACAATACAACAATGTTAACTTGTAATTGACAATATAATATCTATCCACAGTAATTAGGGAATAAATGAGTTTGCCAAACTTTCTCTCCCAATTTTAAGCGATTTTAAGGAGGGGGTAAACCAAGATTTTACCCTAATCCCTTTAGAGATTCTGTGTAGAAATTTGTAAATGGCAACTAAATATTAAACTAACTTGCCATTTTGGTGGCCGTAAATGACCTCTTCACTGCTTAAAGGATCGCCCTCGATGAAAAGTTGAAGTAAACCCATAGTAGGTTGTTATTACATAACAACCCATAAAAAAACTGATCATGGCGAATAAAAAATTTCAAATGGTGAGTAAAATTCTGAGTAGGTCGCCATTTGGCGACTAGAAGTCAAGATGTACTAAGAGCCCTGACATGTATCAGCATTTTAACACATCCTGAAATTCAGTTCTGTTTGGTATCGTTCTTTTATTACACATACCCAAGTTCCACTTCCTTCATAAATTGCAAACAGCAACAGTCAACACACGATGTGTTCTGTGACTTTTTTGGCCATGAGATAAAAACTAATGTGTTCACTTGTAAATAAAATAATTATTTTAGTTTCTAATTGGTTTTTAGAAACACATTTTGAACGATAAATAGAAGGAAATGGATCACTTTGGAAACTTTAGCTTTTTGAAATAACGAATGGTTGTTCTTCTATTTCGTTTTGATAAAAGCAGACATTCGAACTTAACATGTAAAAATTTTTAGCTTTATCAGACTGGTAATTTTATGGATCAAAATTGGGGAAAACAGATACTATTTCCAATTGGGAATGGGGCCGAATAATGGCCCCCAAAAGAGGAAAAAATATCTGAAATCAATTCGACAAATGGGCGACTTTGTACATAAAACAATTTGCCAGATCATAAATTCAGTCGCCTCAGGCCAGGGCGTCTCCCACTGAAGAATATTTCACTCATATGGAAGCATCACCATACACCAGTGAGGGTCTTCTAATTTTGGCCTATGCTCAGCATTTACGGCTATTGAGCAGTGAGGGTTCTTTAACGTGCCAACAACTACTGTGACACGAGACCTTGGTTTTTACGGTCTCATCCGAAGGACAGGAAACCAACCTGCCGCTGGCTGGACTCGAACTCACAATCTTACGTCCAAGAGTCAAGCAATTTGTATAATACTAAGTGAAGCATCTGTATAATCGAGCTAAATTTTCTTTATCTAATGGTCTTTCTTTAGTGACGAATAATCATGCAAAGAGTAGAATTTAAGCACTCTAATGAAATAAATCAAGCATTTTGCATTAAATTCAAACACACAAGGGTATTTCTGTTCTCAAGCACTTTTCAAGGACTAACTCTATATTCAAGGACTTTTCAAGGTCTGTGCGAACGGTTGACAATGACGTTTTTCCTTTTCATTAAAAATATTATCCAAGTTCAACACATGGGTGGGGGGGGGTGTTTATCTTGTACCATTTGCAGTACTCTTTTTTTCTTACAATAACTTATTAAGATATTAACTTACGATCTTGGTCTCTTTTGCTTATTCTTCCTTCTGGTTTTTCGTGTTGGCTTTGGAAGAATTCTTCTCTGTAATAAAAAAAAGAATCAATTAATAAAATGTTACACAAAAAACATTCTCATGACTAATTCAATTTTGACATAAGGAAATTCCACTGTAATATATACGAATCGATGCTCTTAGAATTGTGATAAAAATAAAAACAAAATGTCAAGTGAATTTATGGACAAGCAGAGATGTTTCTTGTCCATATGCCCCTACCTTCTAAGTTCTATTTTGAGACAGTAGTACAATTTCAGCAAAAGTGGGAAAATAAGACTTACCACACCTGTTTTTACACTTGTAAATTAATTACACCTAAAATATCAATGATGAGGTTTGACTTAAACATGATTAACCTTAGGATTATTGATAATCTGACAATGTACAAAACCTTTTTTATGTTGTGTTTTATGCCACCCTCAACAATTTTTCAGTTATGTGGTGGTGGATAGTTTTTAATGGAGAAAGTGGTTATCCAGGAAGAGACCCTCAGCCTTCTGCAAGTAAATTGGCAAACTTTCTCAGAAACATCAGCTTTGGTTCCAGTGGAGCTGCGCTGACCAGAAGTGAGAGACTTCATGGTTTAAAGCGTCATGCTCTAACCACTCGACCACAAAGGACCCTCAAAACAACTGACACTGTAAATGAGAAAATATTGAGGGGTTTTTCTGGGTACTCTGGCTTCCTTCCATAGTAAGCATCCCCCCAGGTAAACATCAGACAGGAGCATCAATATAACTCGTTTGTTAACTGTTCTTAAACAGATTAAATCACAACCTCCTTACAATGGATAAATTTCTCCCATATTTTGTGTTGGTATATTCAAAGACACCAAATATGATTTAAGTAGTTCATAGAGGATATAGTCATATATTATAATATTATAGTGAACAGCACAATAATTATAATCATGCTTTTTATTGCCTTAATCTCAAATTTGCCCTTTAAATTATTTCTTAACAAGAATTTTCTGTTCACAATCTGACAGCAAAATAAAAATACTGATGCATAAGAATCTAAAAGTGATGATACACCAACTTACCTGGGCTATAAATACAACATGCTTTCCACTGAATTTTTTCTCTAATTCACGGACTAGTCTAGTCTGAATTTTTTGATAAGCTCGAAGCTGTGGTACTGGTACAAAAATGATGATAGCCTTTTTCCCTTGAACATCAATTTCCTAGAAAAAAAAAGAACTCATATTTATGGTGAAAAACAAAATACAAACTATAGATTTGTCACATTCACTTTGAATAAATGACCAAAATTTAGTCGACAATGAATACTATAACCCACAAAATGCAAACTGTATTTAATCTTTTTTTATTGTTCTTAGCAATGTGTTGGGAGTACTTGGTCACAGCATATGATTCACTGTCCATTCTTCAAATATTCTATTCCCTACTTTTTCCACTTTTGTTCTACCAACTTCTTTCATCCAGAATACTTGTACAAATGATTATTCCACCAAGAAAATAAAATCGGGAATATGGCAGGACTCTTGCACCTTGTTTTGTGTATGAGGTCAGGGTTAGTCAGATGGGTAAAATTAATAGCATTTTCCCTTATTTTTAGAAAATCATGACTGAATCGTGTATACTTTAAATATTAAGAAGCTTTTGTCAGTCTATTATACTGTAATGCATGTCCTTTATAAAAACATGTGTACATGTGTTAACATGGACAATTAACTTTTCAAAATTAAATGATAATTTTTTTCTTTTTTCAAACTTTTTTCTCTGAAATTTTTTCAGTGAATTTGAGCAATGATTACAGTATATCACAAAATTTATGAGAATGGAAAGAGAAAAAATCTACATACCTTTGCCCCTGTGATGTACAACTCCCTTAGCTGTGCCTTCAAATCACTGTTCATTTCAAGTTCTAGAAGAGCCTGAAAATTTTAAACACTTAAGAATTATAAAAGCATGTACAAAATCAGAGATGGAAATTTCTGAGGCATACAAGTGAAAAACAAAGTATGAGTGACATTGCTTCACCACTGAATGTCGTTTCCGAGATCCCACAACAGACCCATCACTGTCATGTGACTTTCATCACCACGTGACCTAAATTTCGGCATATTTTGGACAACATGACTGGTACATAAAGTAGTCCCCATATCAGCTAATAAATAATAAAATTCAGATTAATACAAAAATTACCACAATTAAAATTTAAATTTTCAATCTATTTCCTACAAAATTTTGACCACAAACCATATGATGAGGCAGAAACTCATAATAGGGGTTTGGATGGTGTATCACAGAAACACGCTCCAGTCATGATCATATGTTCATTTTTTGTATCGAATAGTTTTAAATGAAATGTCATCCTTCCACAGATATTTATCTCGCTCATTTTTCTTCCTGGAGTCCGATTTACAACATTGTATCACACATCAGCACATGCTTTTGTAAATGTTATAACACATCTCGCTGCCTCTGTTTACTTTGTATTTCCCGTGACAAAAGTGCCTAGAATTTGTTTACAGTCACATGATCAGCGCATTGTATTTTCTGAACCGTTATGGAAACAACGTATTAAAAATTAATGAACACTTTAATAGTGGTTTGTAATAAATTACAACTAATGCTGTCTTTTTTCACTTGTCTGTTTATACAAGTGCTTCCATTCAGACAACTGCTGAGGAAGATTTGTCACTTCTGATTTTCAACTGGCACGGACAATCAAACGTTAGAATATCAAACCCTGAAAACATACAATTTTTCATAATGAACTACATGAACGTATTCTTACCTGTGAGATTGACGACTCAAACTCATCAGGCTTTTCGCCTTGTGGCTTCACAATTTTAGCGCTCGCCGAATACATCTGAAAGAAAAAAATAAACCAATGGAAATGGATATGGGAGAGAATTAATTTTGAATATTAAGCAATTTGATAATTGGATGGGATCATCAGAAATTACGGCATTACAGCGAGGTCAGGGATGGAGGGGTTTGTCTTGGATGAATAGATAGTAGATCATGTTGAATCTATTGTCACAGCATTCAGCAATAACATTAACACAGCCACTGGACATTTTTTACAATATTTCTGCGAGTACTGGGCACTGGGCTGTCAGAAAATTGTAAACTCTGAACATTTGTGTTTGGAAATGTTGAATTAATAAATAGTAAATCCACAATCAAGTCTTGGATATCTTACTGGATAGAGAATTTACGGCAGCAAGATTTATGCAAAACTACCAAAAACAAAACACCTTTCACTTTTTACAAAATATATAAATGAAATAAGCATGTATAATAGTTTTAATACATAGCTACATCGTTCTCACTCAAATTAGTCCAATACATGATGTTCATGTATAGTAGTCAGAGTCGGGTTCATGGAAATATCGAAAACAAGGAATTGACGAAAACACCATTATAAATCTGATAAACAACTTAAATATTATAGATATTGATATTTTGGTTCGTTACGTAAAGTTTTACAGAAATTGGATGCATGTGAAAGAAGCTATTATGATTTTAATACACAAGTCATGCTGATGAACTCTGGTTTGACACAATAAACATGGCTTCATATATTTTGTGTTCAACTTGCGTTAGATGCATTCTGGTATATTATCACAAAGGCTTGTTGTATTTTTGAAAAAAAAATGCCAAATAATTAGTGGGATTTACATAATTTGAGTTGAATATGCATCTTGATGTCAATTACAATGTAAACCGGAGCTCATATGTGTGACTTGTGTATCAGAAAAAATACAGGGATGTGATTTTATAATGGTGAAAAAGGAGGAAAATAGATCATTTGTAGCGGTTTAATGGGGAGAAATAATGATTTAACTTTGCAGCAAAACTTTACAAAGGGAGGAATTCCTCCATCAGGAGGACAATTCTCATCCTTGATAATATTGTAATAATTTCTTTGAAATGCATAAAAATTATCTTAAACTTTACATTAGGGAGCCAGATAGAAATATATTTAATAATTAAGTTGTTTGTCCAATTTAAACTGGTGTTTTCAGTGCTTTTTCTGGTGTTTTTAGCAAATCATTATTGTTTTCAGTTTGGATATTTCCATGAACCGGTCATAGTTGGATTCGAGAAATGGCACATTCCAACATAATATTAAAGGTAGATTTCCTCCTCATTTCTTTTCTAGTGACATAATATTTACGTAAATCTTTATTACGTTATTGGATATCATTTACAAGAAATATGGAAAATTTTTGGTAATATTACGTTTGTGGTTCGAACGTGTCATGCGTTTGCATACATCCTGGGGTGGAGGCCTACGTTTACAAATTCATACTGCATTGACTTTTTACACAAACCTGTTAAACCGTCATATTTTTTTGCAAAATATAATTCAAAATTATCATTTCCATATCTGTTATCATGTGTTTGCACACATCCTGGGGTGGAGGCCTATGTTTACAAATTCATACTGCATTGATTTTTTTACACAAACCTGTTAAACCGTCATTTTTTATGCCAAAATATAATTCAAAATTATTATTTCCATATCCGTTATCAGAAATAAAAACATTTTTCCACAGTATTATACATAATTATTTGATGTTTTGGGTAGTTTTGGGTTAATCATTCTGCCCAGAAATTTGTGTCAGATTCGGATGAGGAATCAAATCAGCAAATTCACATAACTTAGATCAGCTGTAGCTCTTTGAGCATCAGATGATTATTTCATGTTAAAATGATATTTCTCTTACATTAAATCTTTCTTAAGATATAACTTCACAATAACACATGTTTGTTATTTTCTGTTATAACTCTATTGTATAGCCACTAGGCCTATAGTGTTATGACTTATGTTTTATAGGCCTACCCTAAACTGCACATTGTCATATCATAATCATATTTTAAGTTCCAGGTGTATCATATCCTGTGGGTTTTGAAACAGATATATAATTGGATATTCATTTAAAATATTTATTTTCAAAAACTTTAGGCATTTTCACAGAAAACGGCTAATTGTACACAGAAAATGGGCTTTACTGGCAATGGTTCGGTGAATAAGTACCCCCCTTCTCAGATATATCCACCGCAATCTAAAAAACGTGAAAACATCATTTGATCTTATAGCAATATTTTAAATATAAATTAACCAAATAATACACGGATTGTGTTTTATTGAAATATAAGTAGTAATATAATGATAATTTCAACAATAACAGTGTAACGTGTAGCAATATGCACCTTCGCTATGGCGGCGACGGAAAAGAGAACAACTTCCGGTGAATTGAGAAACGAGGCCAAAATTAGAACAGTGCTGTTAGTGGCGAAAGGCATGGTATGCTAAATTCCAGACTTGTCCACATTGTCAATCGCACTTTTTGGTCGCGTAAGATGCCATACTATGCTGTCAGGCGAGGAAAGAATCCAGGAATATACAATGACTGGTACAAAGATGTTATTTAGGCTAACTTACTTACTTGTTATTAATAGGCTAGACCTAATTCAAGTCAGTAAATGCAAGTGCAACGCCAAGATATTTTTACTGACATGTACACCATCGAGTCACCTATTCAAAAAGTTGCATGTTAAGTGCAAGGCAGGAAATGAGAAATGATCAGAAATGGTATTTGTATTAAAAGGTCTAACTGTGGCATATCTGACTTTTGAGTAAAGTTCCCTGTAAAGGGAAACAACTCATTATTTGATGTTAGCTTTTTAAAAGGTTTGTTTTGTCAGTAGGCCTACTGCTTGCGACCAGTTTCCGTGAAGTACCAGTTATCATGATTTTCATGACAATACAAGAACACACACGTTTTCCCAAAATATGATGCTGGCAATGGTGCAGTTTATGATGCCTGAATAACAAGTTTTTGTTTGCAAAACATCATTTCATTCTGTGTCACTGTCTTATAAAAAATCGTAAAATACATTGACGGTCATTGAAATGATGATTTACCCATAGATATTCATTAGAAGTGGTTTTACTTGTGTTCACCCAGTTTTTGTAAAAGTTGTTCAAACGAAAGTATTAGCATGTGCAAAGGGGTGGGGTGGGGGGGGGGGGGGGGGATCACTCTAACCTGGCACTAATGGGGTGACCTAAAAGTACAATGATGAGTAAAATTATTTGTTTACATATAATCTATATTTATTTCTTTAATTGATGTTTAAGGACTCTTTCAAACATTTTCAGTCACACTGTAGTGTCGTTTAAAGTGAATTTTAGAAATAATATGCATATTTGCCAACATTTGAAAATTTTCATGGGGGAGACAACGCGAGACAAAAATTTCCAGTGGTTAGCCAGACTGCGCGTGACCAGTGTTCAAAAGTAATTAGGTGAAGAAATGCTTTCAGGAAAGAATTTCGCTGCAATATGATTTTAAGAAAGTTTTTATGAATTTCTTATACATTGTAACGTCAAAAAAAGGCGGGGGGGGGGGGGGTATTTTTTCACATGGTTGGCTTGTTCTAGGAAACTATCAGAGTTTTTGAAATTCACTAAATTCACCAAAACCCAGTGAATTTTACAAAAGTCCAGTGAAATCTGTCTGATAACTGGTCCAAATGGCCAGTAATTTTTCATTTCTTTTCAATTGTGTATATATACAGACCAGTATAAAATTTCCAAATTTAGGCAAAAGCTTTGATTATTACATTATTTACATGTAGGACAAATTCTAGTTTTGTTCAAACCATTGCCTTTTGAGATCCCCACTATAAAGGCATATTATTTTTTGTTCCTTGTGTCCCTCAGGGTAATTTTTGGCCCCAACTTTTCAGAATTGGTCAAGTTTCTTGAAGACTATTGAAATCTCCACATGTACATTACCCCAACTTAATATGTTTTCTCGTTAACTCACCTGAGCAGTAGACTGAAGTGAGCTTTTTGATCAGAAGTAATCAGTTTTGTCTAGTAGGTGAACATTTTGGCAGCTGGACATCCTATTTTGTAATGACCTGGCCACCTAAATTACATGTATGATGTGCAAACTTTTCATGATGATTATATATCACACATTTGAGGTTTAAATTCTAAATTGTAGGGATTCCTGTAAACAGGAGGTCATAGGATTCTCTGGAGCTCGCTATAAAAAGTTCAGCACTGAAGCAGAAGCAGAAGCTTTTGTAAATGACTGTGATTCTACATTCAGTGGCAGCTTTACCAGTAAGTACGGTGCTAGTGGGAGTTTCAGTGGCGGCGGCTACAGTAGCAGTAAAGGAAATTATAAGAGTGCATCTAACTACAATGGAGGATATAATAACAGCAGGGGTAGGCATGATAACAGTGGAATAGCAGTATTGATAACTTTTGAAGTTTTAGAGGGTATAATAGCAGCAGGGGTAGGCATGATAAGACTGGAATAACAGTATTGATAACTTAGGAGGTTGTAGAGGGTATAATAGCAGCAGGGGTAGGCATGATAAGACTGGAATAACAGTATTGATAACTTAGGAGGTTGTAGAGGGTATAATAGCAGCAGGGGTAGGCATGATAAGACTGGAATAACAGTATTGATAACTTAGGAGGTTGTAGAGGGTATAATAGCAGCAGGAGTAGGCATGATAACAGTAGAATAACAGTATTGATAACTTTGGAGGTTATAGAGGGTATAATAGCAGCAGGGGTAGGCATGATAACAGTGGAACAACAGTATTGATAACTTTGGAGGTTGTAGAGGGTATAATAGCAGCAGGGGTAGGCATGATAACAGTGGAACAACAGTATTGATAACTTTGGAGGTTTTAGAGGTTATAATAGCAGTAGGGATAGGCATGATAAGACTGGAATAACAGTATTGATAACTTAGGAGGTTGTAGAGGGTATAATAGC
The DNA here is from genome assembly GCA_030159075.1 of Atrina japonica. NCBI lineage: Eukaryota > Metazoa > Mollusca > Bivalvia > Pterioida > Pinnidae > Atrina > Atrina japonica. The sequence goes on along the minus strand of BROG01000068.1, from coordinate 882,786 downwards.
AGCAGGAGTAGGCATGATAACAGTTGAATAACAGTATTGTTGAAGTTCTGCAGAGGGTTTAGAGGGTATAATATAGGGAAAGGCATGGTAGCAGTAGAATAACAGTATTGTTGAAGTTCTGCAGAGGTTGTAGAGGGTATAATAGAAGTAGGGAAGGCATGATGGCAGTAGAATAACAGTATTGTTGAAGTTCTGCAGAGGTTGTAAAGGGTCTAATAAAAGTAGGGAAGGTACAATAGCAGTAGAATAACAGTATTGTTGAAGTTCTGCAGAGGTTGTAAAGGGTATAATAAAAGTAGGGCGATAGCAGTAGCGTAACAGTATTGTTGAAGTTCTGCAGAGGTTGTAGAGGGTATAACAGAAGTGAGTAGGTATGATAGTGGAATAATAGTATTGATGACTTCAGAGGTTGTAGAGGGTATAATAGGAATAGGGGTTGGCATGATTGTAATGGAATAACAGTATTGTTAACTCCGAAAATTGTAACTTCAGTAGTAATATTTATAGTGTTAGAATAATGGGGGAAGTACAATAGACATGTAGAAATGGAGCTAAAGGTTCTTACCACTGCTGGTTGATTAATCAGAGAGTAGAAGTGGAGAAATGATAGGTGTAAAAGTTGGTAGGCTAAAGTTATCTAGGATCTTGTAATGGTGTGACAATGTAGCAGACTGGGGTTATTACAGTCTAATGATAAACCAATCTCTTATCGTTCCCTTTATCTGATATGTAGGGTAGAGGATCTAAGTGACCTGATAGATGTTTCATGTTTGATGAAAATGGGATTTATGCACCCTTGTTTATCAAATGGTAAAGATATTTATGCATTATAAACAACACTGAACACATAAAATTCAGAAGTAGAGAATTCTTCTCATAACTTTGGAAAGAATTGAATCAGCAAAGATTCTTCAAATGAATTCTACAGAGTGATGATTTCTTCATTATAAGAGCGAGTTACATCTCTTTGTAATTTGATAAACTCTCAAGTTGTAATTTCATTGGTGGAACAGTACACATCTATTATAGGTCACTCACATACATGTATAACCCCATAGTTGTTATTTCATTGTTGGAACAGTACACATCTATTATAGGTCACTCACATACATGTATAACCCCATAGTTGTTATTTCATTGTTGGAACAGTACACATCTATTATAGGTCACTCACATACATGTATAACCCCATAGTTGTTATTTCATTGGTGGAACAGTACACACCTATTATAGGTCACTCACATACATGTATAACCCCATAGTTGTTATTTCATTGGTGGAACAGTACACACCTATTATAGGTATTATATGTCACTCACATACATGTATTATACATGTATAACCCTATAGTTGTTATTTCATTGGTGGAACAGTACACACCTATTATAGGTCACTCACATACATGTATAACTTCATAACAGGTTTCATAAGATCTTGCCATATATCAGAAAATGGGAGCACTGAGAGATCATTTTTTTTAATTAGATTGAGGTTTTTAAAGCTGATATGCCAGTGTAGAGGTAAGTAAAATATTAGTGAAGCTTCTGTAATTATCAGTGTTTCAACATTGTCCTTCACTTACGATAAGACTCGATCAAGATTAAGAGTAACGGTAGAGGACATGTGGTATTTATATACATGTCGGGTCAAAGTACTTGAATTGTAGAACAAATTGTAAAACACCTTTTTTTTCAAGACAAAGAAAGAAACATTTTAACCAAATGCATTAATGTAGATATTTACTGTCAGATCACATGGTTTTATCATCTTTATATAATAGTCACTTCATTTTCATTCTCATGTAAATTTAAACGTTAATGTTTTGATAATATATAAAAGTAATACATGTAGTAACAATAGGCATAATATGTGTACATGCCTTATGAAGATCATATAAAACATTTACTTTTTAAAGTTCTGTGATAATTATACTTTGTAAAATTCACCAGTATTGATTTTTTTTTCAGAGATTAAGTTTCAGTTTTATTTTGTAAAATGATTATTACAGCTTAGTAAGTGATGTTAATTTGGATTTATGATATATGAGAGGATACATACTCCAGTTAAACCAGTTTAAGTGTTGTTTTTGTGCATTCAGTGACTTCAGATTCATTACCAAATGAGAGTTCAACATCTGCAGTGCCTACTTTAAAGAAAGAAATCAAGTTAACCTTACAAGTACTGCAAAATAAGCTGAATAATACTTTTAAAAATTGTAGTCAAAAACGTTCTTATTGTGATAAATCTGACAGCCGACCATCAAAACGTTTTAAAAAGGGATCATCTGAATGCTGTGAGGATGGTGTTTTCACAGGTAATCATTTTAAAACTTGTACAGCATCATGTCAAAAGTGTGGCACCTTTTATTTTTCTTTTATGTACAAATGTAGAAGATTTCATTTATTTATAAAATGCTGTACTGAAGCAACTGCATGATCTACAATTAATGGGAATCTTCACAAACATCTTGAAGAAAAACAGTCCTATTTAGTTTAAGATTTTTTTTAAACTCTCCGCTGTTATAGAATCAAAAACAAAATATGGAAATCAGATGAAGATATCAGTTCAAGTATTCAGTTTCATAACCACAAATATAAATTTAAATTTAAAGTACAGTTTAACCTGCCTTAGTGACTCACTGATTTAAAAAGACTACCTGCCTTATATGACCTAAATCTATGACTCCCAAAGTGTATTTTTCCAATTCAAATCACCTGCATTAAGAGACCACCTGTCATATGCGACCATTTTTGCCTCTTCCCTTTGACAGTCTCTTAAAACAGGTTTGACTGTATTTAAGAAAAGGTTTGTTCACTTTTCAGTTTTGCTTTAAAACCTATCAGAAATTGAATCATAAACGAATTTGCTAGCATTTTATGAACAAGTGAATCATATGTAATAGACAAAATGAAAGAATTCACATTTGGGTATGATATTGTATCAGTCTTAATCTTGTATCAGCTGTTTAAAATTGTTTCCAATGGCAATGTCATGACTTATTGATAGTGTTTATCTCAAAAGCTGTGAAAGAGGATGGATTTGATTTGAGATTGGACAGATCATACTTGATATGTATTATTTTTTGTTTGTTTGTTTAAGGAGGATTTAAACACTATTCAAGTAACGCTGGACGTTCGGTATGCATCAGTTAAAAATGACAATTTTTTGTTCTTTCTGTTCTTTTTGTTTTTTCTTGTTCTATCATTGGATTGTGACTTCATAGTTACACAAATGTTAGATAGGCCATTTAATTAATTGTGACATCATGATGAAAAAGTTTCCCTATAGGTTCCTTGTCAGACATTTGGCGAATGTTAAATTACTGAGATGACACCTATTTACTGAAATGTCAGGTGTAATCACATAATGATGCCCCTATCTACCAGAATGATATTTTTAAGGAAATTTTTTTCATTTAAAATACACTAAGAATAATTTTAACATTTAATCAATTGATTCATAATCAGTATTTACCAATTTATTTTTCAAATGTTAGTCATACCAGAAAAATACCGAACCTGACATATGTGTTACTAATACAATAGTTCATTTTTTTATCATATTTCATATTTCTGTGGATAAATTCTTTTCATATTCATACTGTTATATAATAATAACTGAAGGAATATGAAAATATTTTTAGGGAAAAATTGAATTTACAGATTTTTGTAAATTGTCAATTTTGGGAGAAAATTGTTAATTTTTGTTCTATAATTGCTATATTCATTGAAACTTTTATTATATAGATATTGAAAAATATACATTCAAAAATACATATATTCCCTTGTTACTTTTATGAGAAAAATTTTTTTTTTTATATTAATTTTGTTTTTGATATACATTTATGTTTATATTTGGAACAGTAACCAAAAATTAGATTGACCTGTTTACACTTTTCAAGGGAATCCTAGATATGCTTTGGTGGAGGATATTCAAAGTAATTTTTCTCAAAATTGTGCAGATAATTTTTTTCACATTTTGCATTTCAATAGAAATCAGAATTAAGTATTTTAAGACAGAAAAAAAAATGAAGAAACTTGAATTTAGGAGTCAGGTGTTTTATACCCCTTTAAATGGTGTTGTACTCCATTTCCAACAATTTTTCAGCTGTAGGATGGTCAGTTTTTATGGGTGTTGAAGATGACCCAAATACACTGTACATGTACAAATTATACTTAGCAATATATCACTGGCCTACTGTAAGTACATATGTAAAAATTGACAAACTTTCTCTCTTAAGTGGAAAACATGTAAGTTCCAGTGAGGCTCGAACTCTACTAATTAGAAGTGAGAGACTTTATAGTTTATGCACAATGTTCTTACCTCTCCACCCTGAATTTTTATTCTTATTCGTACAGGAATGTGCTCAGCTTAAATGAAAAATTCTAAGTGAATTATATCATATATATGATAATCAAATTTTAAAAATTCATCTCTCCAAATAGTAGAACATTATGTAGAAATATATAACAATAACTACCGGTATACTACACTATACTATACTTGCTACAAATATTTCAAATTTTAGATGTAGAATTATGACTAAACTTTTTGGAAAGTAAAGAAATTGTATCATCAGACTTTTGATATATTGAAACATAAATACAAATAACCCTAAACTGAAGGTAAATCTGACAATGTTTATACAAGTTTGGTGAAATTTCATACACTGACAGTTCTACCGTTATAACTTACACAGTCTGTTTGACCTAATGACAGTGTATATCCCATATTAGGTCAAAGAAAGACTGTAATTATAATATCTTACTATCCGTATGAATGCCCTTTTGGTTATTTGTTTTTTTACATATAAAATGATGTGTTTTATATACAATATACATAAGTAAGTTAATTTGTTATACGTTTTTTTTTCTTTTCAATGATCACACAATACTAGTGTCACTTACCTTGAATACATTAGATTTATATTGTGACCTCGCTTACGGCTAACTTACTAAGGGAATATACCTCCCGTGGAAGCAGTATATGGAATATATACCGTCTTCAGGTGTCCAGTCTCAGCCAATGAGTATCTCAGATTATACCAGGAGTACAAATATATTTGTGTATTGACTTAAATAAGTTTGATTCAAATACGAGAAATAAATTACAAGATAGTTTTAAACATGTAATTGATTTCATGTTTGTATTTCTTACTACAGGACAGTCTTTCTCCAGGAGTGATGCTTGTGTATATACAGATGGTTCCTGTAAAGTTAATGGTCAATATGGTGCTCATGCTGGCATTGGAGTGTACTGGGGACCTGACCATCCTAGGTAAGGCAGGTCTTCTTAATGTCGTAGGTATACATAGAACGTGTTATTTGTCTCATATTTGTCATCAGACTTCACACTTAGTAACAAGTGAAGAATTCTGTCAATTACCTCTAGAAAGTCATCATACTTCACACTAAGTCATGTGTTTGAAGTATTCTATCAGTTGATAGTCAATTACCTCTAGAAAGTCCTCACACATCACACTTAGTCATGGGTAAAGTATTCTATCAGTTGATAGTCAATTACCTCTAGAAAGTCCTCACACATCACACTTAGTCACGAGTAAAGTATTCTATCAGTTGATAGTCAATTACCTCTAGAAAGTCTTCACACCTCATGCTTAGTCATGAGTGAAGTATTCTATCAGTTGATAGTCACTTACCTCTAGAAAGTCCTCACACTTTACGCTTAGTCACAAGTGCAGTATTCTATCAGTTGATAGTCAATTACCTCTAGAAAGTCCTCACACATCACGCTTAGTCATGAGTGAAGTATTCTATCAGTTGATAGTCACTTACCTCTAGAAAGTCCTCACACTTTACGCTTAGTAACGAGTGAAGTATTCTATCAGTTGATAGTCAATTACCTCTAGAAAGTCCTCACACATCACACTTAGTCACGAGTAAAGCATTCTATCAGTTAATAGTCAATTACCTCTAGAAAGTCCTCACACATCACACTTAGTCACGAGTGAAGTATTCTATCAGTTGATAGTCACTTACCTCTAGAAAGTCCTCACACTACACGCTTAGTCACGAGTGAAATATTCTATCAGTTGATAGTCAATTAGCTGTACAAGGTCATCAGACTTCACACTTAGTAACAAGTGAAGTATTCTATCAGTTGATAGTCAATTAGCTCTACAAGGTCATCAGACTTCACACTTAGTAACAAGTGAAGTATTCTATCAGTTGATAGTCAATTAGCTGTACAAGGTCATCAGACTTCACACTTAGTAACAAGTGAAGTATTCTATCAGTTGATGGTCAATAGTGACCTGGATGATAATATTTTGTGGACTTAATTTCTGGTTCCTCCCACAGATATCAGATAGGAGATGTGGCTTCTCCGTTGATATGTTTACTGAAGAATTTCGGCACAAAATGGCAAAAATTATTATTTTAGTAAGTGTATACTTATCGGTGTTCCCACTGGGTACAAGGGGTACAATGATACAAATCAGGGGTACACATATATAGAATTAAACCTAAAGCTAAAAAATTGGTTTTATTTTACTCATCTCAACCCCATTAAGAGACACAACTGTGGATCTGATGTAGAAATTGTGACACCATGTGTGGATAATGCACTGTGTTCAACATCTGTTGACAACTACATGTAGTGGACTTGAATGTTATGATAGCATTGGGATTCAAGAGTATTTAGATACTGTGTCAAAAATTGCATAATGAAAATCTGTAGAGATTTCAAATCATGACTTTATCTTGGCACCACACTGTGAAGTTGAAGTCTTCAGTCAAGACACTGCAAGCTGTGTTCACTGGAAGGTGACCTTCATCTGATACAATGTAAGGATCATGCGACAGTCTTTGAAGTTGGGAAAGTCTTGGAAAAAGTGTTATACACACCAGTACATAACATTTAGAAGCTTAATTGTTTTATAATCACTGACACCCTTTACAAAGTACGAATAGGACACAGGTAATTGACATCGCTGTAGTGTTACCATCATAATGACAATACAAATGATAATGTGATAGGCATCTACTATGCGTGAATGCACATGCTGTGTTTTGTTTTTATTTGAAATGAAACTGCATGATTCACGCAGGTTTTTGTGTGTTTGGGAACACACATATGCTACTTTTTGTAAATTAGGCCTGAAATGTCTGCTGTGGGCATCTAGTGCTTGGATCATCCGTCTGTCTGTTTGCGTGTCTGTTTGTGTGTCTGTCTGTCTGTCTGTCCCACTTACATATAAAGTGCAATATTTCTAGTTTGGATTGTGATACAGTAACCAAACTAAGACTGAAAGTTCATCTAAGGGTTGCTTACACTTCATTGACATCACATGCCCCTGGGTTGTGGTGGGGTCAAAATGTAGGACATTGCAAAAATTTGTTGGGACGGGGGCATTTGTGTTTCACAAACATATCTTGTTCTTATTGTTGTGTAGTTGATAACTGAGAATTGAAACAGTTGATGAGTCACATGTGAAGGTTATCAGTTGTCAGTTCTTTTTTTATCCTTGAGACGCCATTTTCCACGCACTGAACGGTTCTTGCATAGTAAGTATACATGTAAATAAAACCAACCCAAACTTACAATTATCAATATACATTTACCATATCTGTACTTTTATGTTGTACTTGTATCGATACATTGTTTATGTCTATTTATTATGTAGACTTACTCTTTATTTACATGTAATAAATTGTTCATGCCAGGTTTCTATAAACATGTAGTATCTATATGTATATCAAATACACTGTTAATGAAATAAACTCTATATTTGTGTTACTTAGCAATGTAAGTGAGAGGCTACCAGGCAGGCAAACTAACAACAGAGCAGAAATACATGTAAGTAGAAATGCATCTAAGTAGAAATACATGTAAGTAGAAATACATGTAAATAGAAATACTTGTAAGTAGAAATGCATGTAAATAGCAATGCACGTAAGTAGAAAAACTTGTAAGTGGGGGGAGGGGGGGGGGGGGGTAATAATTTTCCACATTTTCGACTTCTTCTCCAAAACCACTAAAGGGATTTTGATGAAACTTTACAGAAAGTAAGTACTCAAGGTCCTCTACCAAGTTTAAACTGCTGTATGGATTGAAAAACTAATTGCATCTGAGTGATTTTTATGGATGCATGATTCAATTTCCTGTTTTGGAATAAATTTGAAAACTAATTTTCAACATGTTTTTGACATCTTTCCCAGCTTTGTCATTTTCATTCATTTTAAGTCTCCTACACTCTTAAGGAGTGTTAAAAATAATAATTCTGCACTGACAGAAGTGAGAGACTTCATGGTGCAAAGTGTGATGCTCTAATCATAGTCTACAGAGGCCCCCTCCATTTTAAAAAGACATGTCTTCCACACCTTATTTTTACATGATCTGTTGTATTTTAAAAGATAAACAGTTTAAGTTTCATTTCACAATTAATTGCTTTTAAGAAATCTCTTCTATCACTAAACCTTTTAATGATATATTGTATTTGTTTTACTCTATAAACAATCCAAATTGTACATGTGTCTCTTATAATATATGTTTGTATTTGAAAGGCTGCTAGAAAAGCAATACAGCAGGCCAAAGAAAAGGGAATTAAAAACCTTACACTGAAAACCGACAGCCGATTTCTCATTGACAGTAAGTAATGTATTCTTTTAATGCATCAGACATCAATCACTGATCACATGTAAGAGGATATTAAAGATTAACTTTGTAATACAGTCAGTAGTAGTCAAGATATTGTACCAGTATGTGAGAAAAAAAAAACTTGATTTACTGATACTATGTTAGTAGTAGTCAAGATAATGTACAGGTATGTGAGGAAAAAAAACTTGATTTACTGATACTATGTTAGTAGTAGTCAAGATAATGTACAGGTATGTGAGAAAAAAAAACTTGATTTACTGATACTATGTTAGTAGTAGTCAAGATATTGTACCAGTATGTGAGAAAAAAAAAACTTGATTTACTGATACTATGTTAGTAGTAGTCAAGATAATGTACAGGTATGTGAGAGAAAAAACTTGATTTACTGATACTATGTTAGTAGTAGTCAAGATAATGTACAGGTATGTGAGAAAAAAAACTTGATTTACTGATACTATGTTAGTAGTAGTCAAGATAATGTACAGGTATGTGAGAAAAAAAAACTTGATTTACTGATACTATGTTAGTAGTAGTCAAGATAATGTACAGGTATGTGAGAAAAAAAAACTTGATTTACTGATACTATGTTAGTAGTAGTCAAGATAATGTACAGGTATGTGAGAAAAAAAAACTTGATTTACTGATACTATGTTAGTAGTAGTCAAGATAATGTACAGGTATGTGAGAGAAAAAAACTTGATTTACTGATACTATGTTAGTAGTAGTCAAGATAATGTACAGGTATGTGAGAAAAAAAACTTGATTTACTGATACTATGTTAGTAGTAGTCAAGATAATGTACAGGTATGTGAGAGAAAAAACTTGATTTACTGATACTATGTTAGTTGTAGTCAAGATAATGTACAGGTATGTGAGAGAAAAAACTTGATTTACTGATACTATGTTAGTAGTAGTCAAGATAATGTACAGGTATGTGAGAAAAAAAATTGATTTACTGGTACAATGTGTATAATAAAGTAAACTCAAATAAGTTTTGGATTTTAACTACAGTTTTCAATTTTGTTGAAGAAACTTAAATGATTAAAGCAAAGGAAATTTGGTAGGCTTTTACAGCCTTTTTGGGGTTTACTTTGAGGACTATCCTGTTAGCATTTGCACTTCCTGTAGAAAAAAGTCCCAATTCAAGAATTCACCTTTTACAGAAAAGTCATATATTTTGGTGTAAATGAAAGGAAATGTAGTTTGAATAGTCAGTAAATAGAATATCACATAGGTCTACTTACTTTTGGGTTTTGAAATTATGCAATTCTCTTTGTACTAGTTTCTGCGCAACATAATCCATCTATTTATATATATATCGAAACCCCACTAAATGTAGATTCTAGTGACCTTGAGGATGTAATAGAGAAACCAAACAACAAACTGCAGTATTACTCAGCCATTCATCATATTGATATCGATAGCGATGTAAATAGAAATCATTACATATTGCTGATACCAATGTGAAGCTAAATAACTTCCTGTTCAACTCTCAACAAGAATAAATTATGTATGTTTTCTTTTTCATGGAAAAATGAAAATAAAAGCAAACTAGTGGGATAGCATCAAGAAGGAGATGCATGTTCAGCGAATGGCACTTGAAAATCATATTCTATAGACTGTTCTCAATAAGTTCCTATCCATTTTGAAATTGATCAAATTAAAATGTTTATCAATAAAAAGTCTCAGATTCCAAGGTATTAATTGATATACATATTCTTTCTTAGCGAGATTCCAGGTGCATATTTATTTAGTTATCAACTGCCTTACACGACCAGTTACTGCTCAATTTCAGCTGAATGTCACTTGTCCTGGTTAGCCACTTGTATAATTTGTTTAGCTACAAACGCAAAGGGAGATAACTCGAAGATTGAACGTTCTTGTTCATGCTAGAATTGGAAAAAAATTGCAATGTCTAATGTTTACAAACAATTGTCAAACCTTTGGAAGTTAATTACGCTTTGATTAGGGTGTATAAAAACATAAACTGTTTGTGTCATCGGTCTGTTTATGTTGGATATCAAACATAAACAATGTCCTCAACAAAAAGTACAGCTTTATCTTTTGCCAAAAGCACTGATGTTAACTTTTAAGCAAAATTGTTACTCAATCATTTTGCTACATTGTAACTTTAGGCCTGAAATATGTTGATGAAAAAGGATTTCTTAAACAATAAACATTGGGTAAACTCTCATTTATATCCATACAATTATTTATGATATTAATTAATACAAGATAGAGAATGTTATTTGATCTTTTTTTAGTCTAGGCAGAGTACCTTGGTAACAAAATTGAAAGCAAAGGATTGTTTACATTTGATATTACAAGCCTTAAGTTAGGGCTTAACTTGCCTAAGGCAGTAAGGGTTCATGTCCAACCATACAACCCGTGTATCTTGGGGTTTTAATTATTATCATTTGTCCATGAAAATTAATAAAATTTGTTTATTACGGCCAGTTTTCTTTTAGTGATATATAAAGCTATATGTACGTTGTAAATTTTGGATTTATTGGGTGGGTGTAAATACAAAATATACACACCCACCTATTAAATTCAGAATTTACAACTTCACACCAGGATTTGTTATGTTGAAGTAGAACTAGTACTTTGTCCTTGTGACCATTGATTAAAGCAGGAACAACTCCAGTATTTTCAGTCAAACAGTTTTGTTCTTAAAGTTCAAACAGCCTAACATGTTGAATGCTGAATATGCTGCTCCAGAACTAAGCTTCCTGGTGGCGACCCATAAGTTTCTTACTTATCACACAGTGTACTAATTAACCACACACATCTTACATCAGGTGTGCTGATAAAGAATACATGTACAGACAGTTCTGTGATAAACCCAAACAACATATATGTAAAGTTTGTAAACATATGGAAACATCTGAATGTATGAATTATGTATTAAAAATTCAAGTTACTGCCATGTTGATCTGATCAAACTGTTCAGTATAATGCAGTAGTCTTTAGGGCAGTAAAGTATACTGTATTAGTGTTTGGTTTAAAAGACATCGGACATGAAAATTGGATGTTGGTTTTATTACATTTTTGGTTAGATATACATAAAACTTAAATATTATGTACAAAGAAAATTTTTTTTACTCCTCTGTTTAGGCATACCAGGTTGAAATACAATTTAGAATGTTGATTTTAATTTTTTAGTGGCTGTAAATTAAAGTTTTAAGATCTAATTTAATATTATTTATTTCCATTTTGTATATGTTAAATAGAAGTTGTTGAAATCCGATGGCTATTTTGTCAAAAAAAATAACCCATTAAATTTCAGTACTATCAGTACTTTGATTGTTTTTTTGTCTAGCAACAGATTTGGGAAAGAAAGATATAGGTCTTACTTTTCAGTCATTAATATTTGTAAAAGTCTACCGTTATGTTTTGGCTTTTAGATCCATTTCTCCACATGTAACATTAATGATCAACTAAACTTGACACATAGATATATAATAAAGCCAATGAAACATGTCAAATTAGTTTTTAGTCACCTACTAGTGAAACTGGGGGGGGGGGGGGGGGACTATAAGTTTTGTCTGCGTCCGTCCGAAACCTTTGGTTAAGGTTTTGGTTAAAGTTTTTTCTACTAATTCACCAATCATCAAATAATAATATTAGGATGCTGATACTTTGCTCTTTAGGGATCGAACATTAATGTTGGAGAGTATAACAGGAAAAATTATTTTGTTTGTTTTCTTCTTTTTTGTCATGTTATGGACTTCACTTCCCCAAATCTGCAGTTTAAGGTTTCAGTTAAAGTTTTTCAGTGGTTCACCATTCATTTAATAACAGTATTAGGATGCTGATACTTTGCCTATAGGTTCTTTAGGATTCAAACATTAACATGATTAATGTTGGAGAGTAAAACTGCACAAACATTTTATTTTCTTCTTTTTTCACATGTTTTGGACATGATATTGACTTGAAATTTCAGACATGGTTTCACATGATGGACTTTCATGTATGTAACAGGGTTTTTGTTGTTTAAATTTGGGAATTATTGACCATCCAACCCAATAGTCTTACACTTCCTTTGCCATCACCAATCAAGCCAGGGCTGGTTTTAACCTAGGGGGATGGTAGGGGACATGTATTCATTCATCAATACTCTGAGAATGCTTGTATTTTTTTTTTGTCATTTGAGTCATTTTGCGGCCAAAAATCCTTTGAACTTTTGAGTGTTTTGAGAATCTGCCATATCTTTTTCAACAAGTGTCAGAATGACTGTTAATTTCGCTTCATATCTATGATGTTGAAAATATTAAATGAGATAATTAATTTTTCAATTTTATGTGTTTGTTTTTTGGATTGAAGAATTTCAAATTTTGGGCTATTTAGAGAGAGTTGACTCCTCCATTTAAAATATAGTAGTGTTGTGAAGGTGATTAAAGTAGTTTGTACAAATGTGCATACACTGTCACACACACACAGATTAAATAATACAAATACATCAACACATATTTTCTTAAAATAAATACACACACACACACACACACACACACACAAATATATATACATACATATACACACCCTGGTTTACATTTATACCATATAAAAAATTCCTCCCCATAGGCATAACTAGTTGGATGCAGAAATGGAAACAAAATGGATGGAAGTTATCAAATGGAAATCAAGTAATCAATCGAGAAGATTTTGAACAACTAGATCAAGAACTACAGGGAATCAGTGTTAAATGGGTAAGTATTAGAAATGTTTTTTTTTATAGATGTCGGAAAGTAGTGTCACAATCAACGTTAAATGGCTGAGTATCACACATGTTTTTAGCTCACCTGAACCAAAGGTTCAAGTGAGCTTTTCTGATCACCTGTCCATCCGTCTGTCTGTCCGTAAACTTTTGAAATTTTCCACTTTTCCAAAACCATTGAAATGATTTTGATGAAAGTTTATAGGAAGCAAGTACTCAAGGTCCTCTACCAAGTTTGTTCATTTTGATTAGATCAGCCAAGGGGTGGATCCAGGGTGGGGAAAAGAGGCCCCAAGGGGTACCCCTCTTTAAAAATATTCTCCTCCAGAACTGCTGTATGAATTGAAAAACTAACTGTATCTGAGTGATCTACATAGATGTATGATTCAAGTTAGATAATTTCATTGAAATTGGAAAATAAATTTTTGATGCTTTTTTGACGTCTTTTCAGACTTTGTAATTTTCAGTCATTTTTGTATGATTTCTTTGATTTTCTCCTGTATTATTCATTATGATGCATTTATTTTATACGTTTTACCTGTGGTTTGGTAGATAAATGCTTTCTTGAAGGAATTTTGCTGAAATATGATTTTTGAATTTTTTATGAAATTTTTAAAACTGCAAAAAGGAAAAGGGGGGAGGGGTTAATTTTCAACTTCTTCTCAAAAACTGCTGAAGGGATTTTGATGAAACTTTATAGGAAGTAAGTACTCAAGAACCTCTACCAAGTTAATTGGCCAGATCAGCCAAGGGGTGGATACAGGGTGGTGCAAAAGAGGTCTGGGGGGTAACCCTCTTTAAATATCTTCTCAAGAACTGCTGCATGGGTTGAAAAACTAATTGCATCTGAGTGATTTTTTATGGATGCATGATTCTATTTCCTGTTTTTGGAATAAATTTGAAAACTAATTTTTAATGTGTTTTTGATATCTTTCCCAGCTTTGTCATTTTCATTCATTTTTAAGTCTCCTCCACTCCTAAGGAGTGTTAAAATAATTTGTAAATTTGAGATTCCCATATTTGTAAGTTCAGGTGAGCGACATGGCCCACGGGCCTCTTGTATATAGATTTTGGAAAGTAATGTCACAGTTGGATTTTTGATTGAATATGATTGTGGTAATCATTTGCAACATTGACTTGAAAAATACCAGTAACTGAAGAGCTTGCACATTAGCATCTTCTCTATATGCAACCCAAAGCTCCTTGTATGCCAATGTTCTTTTAGCCCCATTTGTCTTAATTAGGGGTGCAATTTTTAAAACAAAGCAATGAAGTATTTAGTAGATATGCCTTATGATCTCCTTTACACTGTAATAAGAAAACTTAGTTGAAGCTAAAATATTTTGAAAATTTTGCTGCTGAAAAAATACACCTTAAGAAAAGTAAAAAAGATTTATAAAACAAGACTGGTGATCTCTTCCTGGATACACTGTAACTAGATTTTTCCATCCACCATTAAAATCTGCTTCATTCAATAGCTGAAAAATTATTTAATATGGTGTAAACCAACATTAAAATTAGATAAACATTTACATTATTCAATCTAGTCCACATTTGATCATCTATACTTTTAAGATGACTGTCCACTGTTTGATTCTTAAACCATGCATCTATGCCCCCTAATCATCATTGTTATCATCTTCATCGTCATCATCATCATCACAGAATATTTTCATTTACACAAAGTTTTAAATTTCTAAACATATCATAATTACTGGGTCAGATCTGATTTTCCACCATTACTTTATGGTCATTAACTTAGAATGTTTCCATTGATGACACAATTATGTCGTGTCAAGATATCTGAAAATATTGTATGTGAAGGTAATTTCTTTTTTGTTGGTCTTTGTTAAAAATCTAAATCTATAGACATTTAATTTGAGTCAAACTTGCATATCAGATGCTAGGCTATGAAAACCAAAGATATTTTTGGTATGATTACTAAAGTCGACTTACAATGCCGCAATTAGAATTATTTTATGTATAAAGTGCATATACATTACTGTTTACAAGCTATTAGATACTAATGCATGTAATCTTCTATAGGTACATACCAGAGGTCATATTGGCATCAAAGGAAATGAAGCTGCTGATAGATTGGCAAATCAAGGAGCTCTGAAAAGATCATAACAACGAAACATTCAAAATACAATGTATAAAGAAAGTAAATAGACGGTTGTGACCCAACAAAAAGGGAAAACGTTTTAGCTTTCTATTTTTGCAAACATTGATGAATAGAAAAGTGGATGAAATGGAAAGTAAAACATAAGGTGCAGTCATACTTTAGATATGACAAAATCTAATGAGAGACAGGTGTAATAGATGTTGGATATGATAGTTGTGGTTGATAGTTTTATACGTGATAAAAACTGACAGGTGTAATTGATGTTGGATGTGATAGTTGTGGTTGATAGTTTGATACGTGATAACAACTGACAGGTGTAATTGGTGTTGGATATGATGGTTGTGGTTGATAGTTTGATACGTGATACTTACAGTTAATGAGAGTCACATGTCCGAGTTGTTTGACCTAGATAATCTGCCATGATAATTTATGAGTTAACTATGTATAAAAACATGTTTTTGTGTTGTTTAATTTGATTTTGTTCATTGGTGATGTTTGTATGGTATATTGTATATATGATTGAGTGGATCACAAGCATTACTAAACTATAATGTCTTTGCAAAATATTTCTAGAGGAACTAATGTCACACAGCAAACTTATATACAGTGGAACCTCGCTATTAAGACCACCTATCTGACTGACTTCAAGTGGTCTGATTAGTGAGGTGTTACAGTGGAACCTCGCTATTAAGACCACCTATCGACTGACTTCAAGTGATCTGATTAGTGAGGTGTTACAGTAGAAATTTGCTATTAAGAATTTAAGACCACCTATCGGACTGACTTTAAGTGGTCTGATTAGTGAGGTGTTACAGTAGAACCTCACTATTAAGACCACCTATCTGACTGACTTCAAGTGGTCTGATTAGTGAGGTGTTACAGTAGAACCTCACTATTAAGACCACCTATCTGACTGACTTCAAGTGGTCTGATTAGTGAGGTGTTACAGTAGAACCTCACTATTAAGACCACCTATCTGACTGACTTCAAGTGGTCTGATTAGTGAGGTGTTACAGTAGAACCTCACTATTAAGACCACCTTTCTGACCGACTTCAAGTGGTCTGATTAGTGAGGTGGTCTCTTAAGTGAGGTTCTGTACTTATTAGATATTTAATAAGAGACCAAACACTTGTGGTCTGAAATGCAAGGTGTTCTTTAGGCAAGGTTCCACTCTAATTTTTTTTCCAATTCAAAAATTTTACAAGCATATCTCCTTCTATAGCAGTCATTGTACATTTGAAAAAGATTGATAATTTCACTAATATCTCTAGATAACAACAAGGGAGATCACAAAACATGGGAGATAACAAAAAAAGGGAAATAATTCGTTATTTCTATGTTCATTTGAACACATATCAATGTTCATTTTGTTTTCTGGTGTAAAAATAATTGTAATTTAAATCCTGATAGAC
The DNA here is from genome assembly GCA_030159075.1 of Atrina japonica. Classification (NCBI taxonomy): domain Eukaryota; kingdom Metazoa; phylum Mollusca; class Bivalvia; order Pterioida; family Pinnidae; genus Atrina; species Atrina japonica. Next base: position 865,912 of record BROG01000068.1, on the reverse strand, counting down.
GTGATCCATCAAACGATGGGAAACAAAATTTCCATCTCTGATTTTCAAGTTACTGTATTCGACCCATAAAGCACCCAAGGCACTACAAAAATCAGGAAAAAGGGGTGGGCGCTCAATTCATGGTCAAACTGACGTAAAACAGTTATTTTTATAAGTCACAGTTGTAAAGAAGTTTTAGTTATTACCGAGGACACCTATCAACACAATTCTGTTGCTTGGGGTCTACAGATGAACTATTATGGTCCATGTCTCCTTGTCAACCAGCTAGAAAAGATTCTCTGTTGAAAAACAAAGGGGAGGGGTGCTTATAGGGACATGGGCACTTAAAGGGTCGAATACGGTACACTCCCATGTTATATAATTATTTAATTATTTTCTAAATAACTTCACAGATTAATTATTTTGTTGATTTTGCTATTTATTGCTTCACGGAAAATGAAAGGACTGACATGTCTGTAGATCAAGTACCAGTAACAGTACAAACAACAAAATTATTCTGTATTCCATTTGAAAACTTGTTCACTGGAAAAAACAGTTATCTCCCTTAGATTATTTGCTTCCTTCTTTGCTCTAAATGATAAGCAGCATGAAGATCTGTCAATTTGCATAGTGTTAAAATATGTGGTTCCTTTTTCACTAATACTTAGTAAAGTCACCATATTTTGTGGATTATGTTAAAAGATTTTTTTTTCAAATCATGATTCTCCCATGATATTGCACATATTTCATTTTCGTTTCAATAAACTTGAAAAATAATAATCTTATTTAATTATTTATCTCTAGTGTGGTTTCTGTACTGCACATACATATTTAAGGTCAACTATGGCAACCAAAGTTGTAAGCTCACCTTCGTGAAGTTAGGGAGAAAGCTTTTGCTTTCCCCATGCATTCGGTTGAGGTCGGTTTATCTACCTGTACGCCTCATACAGCAACAAAACGTTATATAAGTCATACAATTCAGCATCATTGCACTTTAGTTTTGATCTATTTTATGTGAAGATAGATTGAGGTCAGGTAAATTAGGGGATGTTAAAATGTTGCTGTGAGGTGAACTTTGTAATGCTTGATTACATCTTTAATTCTGTGTGCCATCTACTTATTTTTGTAGTGGTATTTAATGCATCTCATGTATTTTTTAGTCATATTCTAGAGGTTAAATTTTACTGGTAGAAGAGAAAATCTGGTAATATTGTATTCTTGAAAAGATCACCAGCCTTGTTCAAGTAAAATGGCAAAGTTCACAGTTTACCAGGTATTCAGCTTGAGCTTCAGTGAGGCTTGAACCTGTGCTGGCTAGAGATGTTTTTATTTTTGTTTAACTTTCTGCCATTAATTTTTCACTTCTATAGAGATGTCACCAGCAGTAAGTGACTGGCCAAAAATTTTAACCTGTGCTTTGGACTTACATCAATGTAGTGAGGGCTCTTTTAACCTGTGCTTTGGACGTACATCAATGTAGTGAGGGGTCTTTTAACCTGTGCTTTGGACTTACACCAATGTAGTGAGGGCTCTTTTAACCTGTGCTTTGGACTTACACCAATGTAGTGAGGGCTCTTTTAACCTGTGCTTTGGACTTACACCAATGTAGTGAGGGCTCTTTTAACCTGTGCTTTGGACTTACATCAATGTAGTGAGGGCTCTTTTAATCTGTGCTTTGGACTTACATCAATGTAGTGAGGGCTCTTTTAATCTGTGCTTTGGACCTACATCAATGTAGTGAGGGCTCTTTTAACCTGTGCTTTGGACCTACATCAATGTAGTGAGGGCTCTTTTAACCTGTGCTTTAGACCTACATCAATGTAGTGAGGGCTCTTTTAACCTGTGCTTTGGACCTACATCAATGTAGTGAGGGCTCTTTTAATCTGTGCTTTGGACCTACACCAAATGTAGTGAGGCTCAATAAACCTGTGATTTGGACCTACACCAATGTAGAAAGGGCTATTTTGTGCTAGCATTGTAGTGAGGGCTCTTTTATGTGCCGCACCTGCCATGGGGACTTTGATTTAAATCTCATCTGAAAGACCTGTGCTTTCACTACATATGCTGAGCGCATGGAGAAAGAATACTAAATACCTTGAAATTTTTGCCCTTTTGCGACACAAAACATATTCACCTTATCTTCAATTTGCCCTGAATCACTGTAATCTCATGGATGGTATACATATTTGTGCTTCAGTTATTTTTTTCACTTTTATTTTAATTATACTCACTCACTTTAGGGGGAAAATGAAATGGGAGTGAAAATTTCTAAGTAAACGTTATTTGACCTATTGCCAAGTGCCCGACATCTTTTTCCAAACTTTTCCACTATAACATCAGAATTGACCTTTCGCCAAATACCCGACATGACACCTTTTGGCAAACTTTTCCATTATGACGTCATGATTAAATGGCCTGTCAAACACTTGTGTAATTATGACATCACAATAGAATGATGTAAAAAAAGCACATGGACTGCTATGTGTCAGTCACTTGGCGATAGGTCAATTAAATGGTCTGTCAAACATTTGTTTGATTATGACGCCACAATCAAATGACATAAAAAAAAGCATGTGGAGAATCGTGTGTCACACATATGGCGATAGGTCAATTGAAATGCAGGACTCTACCACTAGACCACCACAAGTGGTGTTGGGAGATGTGACGTAATTGAAAGCATGCCTCTGGAAAAATGTGACGAAGTTCCAGTGGCCAATTTAAGGGGTGTATGCCCCTTCCTTTAGATGCCAAACTATAGATATTTGTACAGTAAAAATCAACTCAAAAGCCCAGAAGTTAACAAAAATGTTTAAAACCTATATAATTTTAATAAAAAGTTCGAAAATCGATAAAAATGAATTGCTAAAATTTTTGCACCTAGCTATGCTTGGCCAAACAATTACATTATATATACTCTTCCTTCCCTTTGCATTGTATCAAAGTGTATGATGTATCTTACCAATTATTTACACATTATAGGTGTATATAGGTGTAGGTACCAAGGCGGTGAGGGGGGCCCCTCCCCACACTGTCTCGCATCAATTTTTTTTTATACATTATTAACATGTCTAGAATCGAGAAAAAATCTTTCCAGAATATTTAAAAATCAAAACTTTTTTTGACTCCCTCATCATGCTCCTGCATTTGAGTTTGCTGATACTCATTTTATTGTTGATAAATGATAAGCATGTCGATTTAATGCAATATTTGGCCGGAATAAAAACGAGTCGCATTGTGATAGTTAACCGGACTTTAATAATTGAACATTTCTGTGAAGCATACCCTGGACCACGGGGAAATGGCGATTTTTGTGTCTGGAAGCTAGACGATACCTCATCGGGCTTCTACATTAATCCATCATTGATATGTTTAACAATAAAGAGGTCATTATTCAATGTATGGAGGATACAAGGCCAAAATTCTGTCCCGAATTTAGTAACATTCTTTGCTGATCCAACCTTCTTTTGAGAAGGATAATCAAAATGGTTTATTAGCAGATTGCTATGCATAATTTCACATCTGGATGCAGATAAAAGGGACTGGAAATTAAAAAAAAATATCTGAAAGATGCATTTAACCCTACCCTAATGAAATATTGACTCACAATTAATCCAACACTTAGAAATATGTGCAGTGATGAGGGACAAAGTGCCATCTAAAGTTGATAAAATAGGTGTAAAAGCTTTCATTTTTCTATGAAAAGTAAAAAAATTAAAGATAAATTTCCAAAAATTTCTGCACCTCATTCCGCTCGGTGACTTTATTTAATAGTTACACCACTCCAACTTGAAATCACCACTTTACTATTGATGAGGTATACACTGCATGTTTTAATTTAAGTTTAAATTTTAATTTTTAAAATATAAACAAGTATAATTTATGTCACCAGCCTCAAATCTAACCCCTTTAAAAACCACCTTTTGAATTGCTTCCTACACCCTTTATAAAGAACGTGCCATTTTCATGTGCATGGTGCCTTGTCACCACCCCTGCTTCCCCAAAAAGTTAAGCCCCCTCTTTGAAAACTCCTGGATCCACCCCAAAGTTTCCTCATTGTCAAATACTGTATACAGGGAAATTTTCACCCTAAGATGGGAGGGTAAATTTAAAATGAAGATAACATAATTGAAGCATGGACATATACATGACAAGGTGAATATATTTTTGTCGTAAATGGACGACTATAACCAAGGATAACAATTTCCAGACCTACAGTAATTCATCTTTATTGTGATGTCCATTAAGAGTTGATTGTCTACATGTTGACCAATTTGAGTTAAAATGATTCATACTAAGGTTGAATTAATCTGGATTCATTATATCTATAAAGTGTCAAAAGGGTTTCTGCAAATGAATAATACAATATGTTGAAAACGACTCGCAAGGCCTTTGGGCGATGTCAGTTCAAAATTTGTAAAGAAAGTATTTTCAATGTCATATTTATTTTCATAATCGTTGGTAAATTTCCTATTGAACAAAATGTGTATTCAACAGTATATGATAACAATATAATAAATCAATATAGTTTAACAATAATATAACATCTAGATATATATATATATATATTACTATAATATATATACATGTATAGGCCTATATATATATGATACTGTACATCACATTTGATATCCAACATTCAAGATACGGTGGAATCTCTTTATGTCAAAATCGGATGAGTCGAAATTCCGGTTATGTCAAAGTCCGGTCCCGATTATTTTTCTATAGAGATAACGGTACCTCTTTTATTCTGGATATCTTGAAGTATTTATCTTGAAATTCTGCTTATCTCAAAGTATTTTTCTGGTCCGAAGTATCCAAATATTACAGAATAGCCACTTGTTATCTCCAAGTTACCATCTGCATCTTAAGGTTTACATTTTGTATGCAAAAATAATTCTTAAAATTACTTGTTTATCTGCAAAACATAGGACAATTAACTTCTGTTAAAGATGAAAGTGTAATTAATAACTGCTTAAATCCAATTTGAATTAAGCAGTACCCTGAGTAGGTCTATTCATTGTCCAATAAGTAGAGAAAATATCTGAATTGAAAATTTGATTATCTCAAATTTGGGATATCTCGAAGTAAACGAGGCGGTCCCGTGAATTTTGAGATATCAAGATTCCACTTTATGTACAGAGCAAACCAGATTTATGTAGATGATATATGGAAATCAACATTACATGGTTCAATGAGAAGAAAAAAGTACATAATTAAGAAGTCAATATGTTGAATTTGTTTCAGAAGAATGCTAACCGAAATACACAAATAGTCTGCAGTATGTAGGTCTACTGTAAATTTCAAACCAGAGGGTTTTCTATATAAAATCCTCTGGTTTTACCCAAGGTTTCCACAGAAATTAGTCTACTGCATGGTATATCAAGATATGAGATATAACTGTACACAGTTTACTGATCACACACACATAATTTACATATAGGTCTACTGCATGATATATCAAGATATGAGATATAACTGTACACGGTTTACTGATCACACACACATAATTTACATATAGGTCTACTGCATGATATATCAAGATATGAGATATAACTGTACACGGTTTACTGATCACACACACATAATTTACATGTACTGTATAGTTGTTAAATTTCATAGTGAGAAAATTCCATGTTTTTCTGAAAGGAACTTATTCATGGGTCTTAAGTTTTGCCAAAGATTTACCAAAACAGAAGTGTTATAGGAGTTATATCCCTTGTTTTCATTCGTTTGGCAGATACCTGATTGAGAAGGCCTTTACTATCACAGGACTGTCAAATTTGAATCAGCTTGCATGTGTTTTGACAGTTTCATGAGTATATTCTATAGAGTTTTGAAGTAAAACCTATAAACATCCTGTGATTCATGTAGGTCTATACTATGTCTGGTTATATATGAATAAATTTGATTGGTAAAAACTTTGATAATTTTGATTGGTTGCAGATCATCTTTCTGATACTTATTAAGTATAAGTATTATATTCAGGGGTATAAAATTTCTCCGTATTTTATTTGAACACAGACTTGCCAACCTTCAAAAATTTCCTTGGGGGAAATTTTTCAATCTCATGGGTAAGACTCTAAATTTTAGTAAGAATTAATAGGAAAATTTAAATTTTTCATGGGGGAGATTGGCATTTTTCTTGAAGAAATTATCAAAATTTGACATAAAAATAGGGAGTCTCCCTATTTATGGGGGAAGACTTGGCAAGTATGTGACCATGAATATAGCAAAAATTTATCACTGCATATAAAAGCAACTGTACAGTAGATCTGCTGCATGATATCAAGATATATTGTACAACTGTACCACTTACAAGTTGATTACTTACACAGCTCTAGAAAAGGATGTAATAGATTTGTATACAGTCACAGTTAACTGTTCTCCTATATCTAGGATTGTCTGTTGATGTGGTACATCACTGTACAGTCAAGTTTACCGATCAGTTCAATATCTATACACTTGCATGTTATATCAGGATGTGGTACATCACTGTAAAGTTAAGTTTACGGATCAGTTCAATATCTATACACTTGCATGTTAAGTCAGGATGTGGTACATCACTGTACAGTCATGTTTACCGATCAGTTCAATATCTATACACATGTAGGTTAAGTCAGGATGTGGTATATCACTGTACATGGTAAGTTTACCGATCAGTTCTATATCTATATACTTGCATGTTAAGTCAGGATGTGGTACATCACTGTACATGTTAAGTCAGGATGTGGTACATCACTGTACAGTCATGTTACTGATCAGTTCTATATATATCTATAGGTTAACCCAAATAACTTAGATGTATGTTGTATCACAAAATCTTGTATCATATCTTCATGTTCAAACTTCATCTGCCAAGTACAGAGAAAAGGAGAGTGGGTAGATGTGGAAGGATTCCATCTTAATATATGATGTACATATGATGATGTGAAATTAACGATAAAAATTTGGTTTAAAAATTCACAAGTGGTTTATGCATGTGTACATTTCAATCCGAACATGATTGTAACTTCTGGATAGATTTTGACTCATTCCTCTCCAATTCATTTCATTGTAGTAGTTTAAAATAATGGGACATAGGTTATAAAACTAAGAATTCAGATGGCACATTAAAGACCTCTATAAATATTATGGCACATCTTACTGTTTACATATAAATCTAAAATTATGATACATAACCTGTAGTTGGTCAAGACCTGTAAGTAAAGGGGTTTAATATCAAACAACGGTGCAACATGCACACAGGGCTGCACAGCGCACTACATCTCACTGTCATCCATTCAGATACTGACTGCCCTCGCCACTTCTTAACTTTAACACATGAATATAAACACCAACTGTCAAACCACAAAAGCTAGCTATAGGGCTAGACAGTTAAACTGCCTATATCCATGACTGTTACAAATTCCTGTGTTATACATAATATTGTAAATAGTATTGAGATTTGGAGCATCTTTGTACATGATGGGAATGTACAGTAGTTACTTTGTCGTCAATACATTTTACAGCCCTTTCTTGTTATAAGATACTCATTGGTAATTCAGAAAAGGAGTAAGTATTGAAAAATGCTATTTAAATGTCTGTTCTTGTAAGTGTTGAAATATATGTATGTATAAATGAATGCATGTAATACTAAAACTTATTACCAATATAACAATTATATATACATGTATATAATAAATAAAAGTTTCACATGGATTGTTTATGTATATATGTGCAATAAACATTTGTAAATAAAGCACTGAACACTTTTACACAGAAAATGCTACGTGTGCATGGGCAATTATTTTGATAAAAAGAAACATTAACAAGTTTTATTATAAAGCTATTTTTGATTTAAGCTAGCACCATTTTTGGGGTTAAAATTTCATTGAAATAAAAAACTTGTGTGTATTACTATTACTAGGTATAATTCATGCAAAATGCAGAATTAAATTTTGTTAAAAAATGAATACAACGAAATAATTGAAATTAAAACTACAACAAAGTTTTCTGATTCAACAATGACTGTATTAGGTATATTCATTATCCAGAGTTACCTGCTGTTGAAGCAGGTATCGATTGTGATGTCATTTGTTTGTGAGTAAAATGAGAAAAGTTGTCAATTGTGACGTCATATGTTTGTATGAAAATGATGTTGTTTTCTCACATAAAGACTTAACATCCCAATCGATACCTGCTGACATGGGAGATAACGCTGACTAATGAAAAGACAGAATATAAAAACCTGTACAGTAAAACTTGAATATAACAGACTCAGTTTGTATGAATTCATGCATATAAGGAATTAATATTCCCCCATTGTACCTCTATATATCCTTAGTTGAAAAACAATTTTACAACAAATTTTATATAACAAACTTTTGCTTATTACAAACCAATTTCTATGTCCCTTCATGCCTTAAACTTTTAAAGAATTAAAACTGATCAATATCATATAAACAAAAGTTAATTTTTAACTTTTTGCCAAGCAAAAATTAAAAAAAATAAGTGATTAAAAAGCAACAAAAACTTTGTTCACATGAACTGTATAACAAACAGTCCTTATAATAAATTGAACAATAAGGTCCATTGGAATTCGTTATATGTGAGTTTTACTATACTATATGTGATTCAGAGGTATTTGCAAATCAAAGAAGCATAACATAGGTACACACAGACAAAGTGGTATGATACCAATATACAGTAGAACTTCAATGAGTCGAATTTCTAGATGTTTCGAAATAATGTTGTTAGTTAACACTACTTATAAACATTCTATAATTCGAATTTTTATGAGTCGAATGTATCGATGTTTTGAATAAATATTTGGGCCAATTTCTATAAATATACTCAATGTTTTAATTTCACAAAAATTTAGTTAAATTTAGCACTAATTATTAATCATTATGATATACACCTTATAGAACCATGAGTGTAAAACTAAAAACGTATGGTTCTCAGTTACCATCCATGAGTTGAAGTCCCGATGTTTCCAAATTTTCCAGGTGGTCCCTTGAACTTCGACTCATCGAAAAAATAACTGATTACTTTAAATGTCAACACTCTTAAACATAAATTTAACAATGGAGATGAACCTAGAGTCCTGAGTACATTGCACATGGCCAAAGTTAAAATAGCAATATCTTCTAAAATATTTACAACCTGATAACAGCACAAATAGGAAACAGAGAATGTCACTTATATTTTGTCACCCAATATATACACTTCACTAGTACGATATTAATCTTTGTAAATCTGTGATATTAAAATATCTTGGATACAAAACATTTTCTCCTATATATACATCTACACAATGTTTCATAAAAGGTTGTTAATCTGTAACAGATAAATAAATAATGCATAATGGTTTAATGTATAGTGAATTTACTCATCACTAAACTTTGACCTATTTTTGGATACAATCATGGCTTACAATAATTATATGCATTCATCAATCATAATGGATCCAGATTCCACATCAATTTGAATAAACAATTTTAACTGTAAATTCCACGTATGATCCAACACTAGAGGTCAGTAAATCATCAAGGTTGTTTAAGCGTCAAGGTCATCATCGCTGTAGTATTCACGACTGTCATGTCCACTCTGCTGACTTTGAAGCTGTTCTCGCATCCTGTCCAGCTCTGCTATTTCACCCTGTACATGAAAGATAAGGAGACGAATAAATAAGGTACACTTCATACACATCATGCATGTAAATATAGGGTACAGTTTACTGATAACTATGATGACCATCCATATTAAATACTTGAATATATCATATTAGATACTAAAATTGTCAAGATGCTTTCAATTTATTGCTTACATTTGCAGCTATATCCTGCCAAAAGCACATATTATCTATATACCGGGTATACACTAAGTGTTTATGGCCATAACAGGTAGACTACCATGCAATTCTCTCTGAGCACCAATTCTTGCCAGGTATATGGTTTCACAGTATAATTGTGATATTATCATAAGAATGGTAATTTGAAGAAGGAAAACTTTTACTTTGCAAAATATTAGTATGACGCAAGTCACATAACCAAAATAAATTTCAATAAGGATGGGGATGTCACATGATCTGCATTTATTCCAATAAGGATAGGGATGTCACATGATCTGCGATTATTCCAATAAGGATAGGGATGTCACATGATCTGCGATTATTTCAGTAAGGATGGGGATGTCACATGATCTGTAATTATTTCAATAAGGATGGGGATGTCACATGATCTTCGATTATTCCAATAAGGATGGAGATGTTACATACATGATCTGCGATTATTTCAATAAGGATGGGGATGTCACATGATCTGCGATTATTTCAATTCCAGCCATTTCTGAGTAGTAAGTGTAATTTGCACCTGTAGATTACATTGAGCTACAATTTTGATGGCCAAAAAATGACAAAAATATTCTGAGAAGAACCACTCAATTATTTTTTTGTAATTTTAGAAATACCATTTCATATTAATCTTATGAAACTTAATATTACTTCTTAATATTACTTATAGATGTTGTATATAACTTCAATAACTAAATAATTATTAATATATATATATATATATATATATATATATATATATATATATATATATATATATATATATAACTTGAATAATATACATAGAAACTTGTATATAATGACCTCCTTAGGATACAAGAAAACCAGTCTTTATAGGGAGGTGGTCTTTATATAGAGGTTGATTTGTACACAAATGGAACTATTGGGGACAGCATTGTGACCAGGTGGTCTTTATACACAGGTGGTCGGTAAAGCAGGTATTACTGTATTGATACCTTGACTTGCTGTATATAAAACTGTCTCTTTGTGGATATAAATTTCATTGGAAATGGATTGACACCATGGAAGGCAATCTGTAATATAAAAATAATATCTGATAAAATATAGTAGAATTAATTTAAAACAAAAATATTGTTGAAGTTCCTAGTTTAATACAGAATGATTCCAGGTCATTTGCAGAAACATAAAAATATGAAAAACATGAGGGTAACAGTACACTAATGACAACCTGGTTCCTTTTCCTGACTAGGAAACCTGTGACCATTGAGATGCCAAAAACAAATTTAACTCATCAATACCTAAAAACAATGGACTCTTCTGTAAATCAATGGCTCAGATCAGTCCAAATGTGTCTTTAGGGGTCAATGACTTTAAGATAACTGGTTAAGCAGATTTTGAAAAAAAAAATCAGAATGTTTAAAGTTTATGCACAATGCAAATATACATATTGCCAGAAATTGACCAATCAGGTGACCTGATTCACTGATATAACTCTTAATATGGCCGCTGATTTACCACAAGACACCAGGAAGAATTAATACATAATGATATGAATCTGAACCTTAGTTAAAAATATCATAGAAAAATAAACATTTAAAAGGTCCATGTAACTGTAAAAGATAAATAGGTTGAAATTACACAAACATATGTTGTAATGATTGCAGCTTGAAAAATAATACAACACAAGCTCATAATAACATCAATTTTACTTTGATGAAAATACAGCCTTAAAATGTTTGAAACAAAAATGTTTTGTAAAGTATGAAAAACCATATGATGTCAGGCAGTGAAATGTATGTCAAACCTGACAGATTTTCTTGACATCCTCCATCTTTTCTCCCATGATTCTCATGTATCTGTTTAAATCTAAGGCACTGCCCTTCTTAAGAACAGCTTCTTCTGCATTCTTGAAAAAGGCAACAGCAAACCTGAAGAGCACCTGAAATTTAAATACATCTTGATGTACATGTAGTCTAAGTTAGTACTGTAGGCCCTGTTTTATGTTGTTGCCAATTTTGTTTTAATGGATTATTTGGTTGTTTCATTATGCAATATATGAATGTTAGTAAACACATAGGAAATTTCTATCAGCCTCCTCATTACTTTTTTACCATCTGTACTACCAAATCTCTGTCAATGAATAAGGTCTAGAATTACTTTTACATTCATTTGTTTACATAAGACTCGAGTCTGTATAAAACAATTTGAATCTTCACTTCCATGAAATTTTGTTCCACACATGAGAGATGTTGACTTGTAATTGTACACTTACCTTACTCCCCTCGTATAGGAATGCATCCCAGATACGCAGGAATGTTTCTGGTGGAACGTTGTCCACAAAAATGGTTAAAAACCAGTTGAAGGTAAACAAAGACAAGTCTACTCTATTGTTCTTGAAATGCCAATACAAACGAGGAAGTTTTTCTTGAATGAGATCCTTCAGCACTCTCTGAAAACAAAATAATTACAGAATAATCAATTCATAATACATGATTCAGTAAACTGTTTTCTTTGCATTGGGCTATGAAGTCTAATATTTTTTCCAAATGATTTTGTTGAATTTCACTGGTTACTATATAAATCCACCAGAAATCAATTATGATATATTGTATAAGTTAATTATACTGATATAAAATTGGAAAGGAAGTAAAAAGATAACAAACATTCATAAATTTATAGTGCCAAAGTGGATAACATACCTCTGATAAATGATTTAAGGTATCTATCACATGATATGCTGGAGTCTGTCACATGATATGTTAGATATGTCACATGATATGTTAGACATCTGTCACATGATATGTTAAGGCATCTGTCACATGATATGCTGGCGTCTGTCACATGATATGTTAGACATCTGTCACATGAACTGTTAAGACATCTGTCACATGATATGTTAAGGCATCTGTCACATGATATATTTAACATAACATCTGTCACATGATATGATAGACACTTGTCACATGATATATTTGACATCAAATATGTCACATGATATGTTAGACATCTTCTGTCACATGATATTTTAGACATCTCTCACATATGTTAGAATCTGTAACATGATATGTTAGACATCTGTCACATGATATTTTAGACATCTGTCACATGATATGTTAGACATCTGTCACATGATATGTTAGACATCTGTCACATGATATGTTAGACATCTGTCACATGAACTGTTAAGACATCTGTCACATGATATGTTAAGGCATCTGTCACATGATATATTTAACATAACATCTGTCACATGATATGATAGACACTTGTCACATGATATATTTGACATCAAATATGTCACATGATATGTTAGACATCTTCTGTCACATGATATTTTAGACATCTCTCACATATGTTAGAATCTGTAACATGATATGTTAGACATCTGTCACATGATATTTTAGACATCTGTCACATGATATGTTAGACATCTGTCACATGATATGTTAGACATCTGTCATATGATATGTTAGACATCTGTCACATGATATGTTAGACATCTGTCACATGGTATTTTAGACATCTGTCACATATGTTAGACATCTGTCACATATGTTAGACATCTGTCACATATGTTAGACATCTGTCATATATGTTAGAATCTGTCACATGATATGTTAGACATCTGTCACATGATATTTTAGACATCTGTCACATATGTTAGAATCTGTCATATATGTTAACACATCTGTCACATGATATGTTAAGACATCTGTCACATGATATGTTAGACATCTGTCACATGATATGTTAGACATTTGTCACATGATATGTTAGACATCTGTCACATGATATTTTAGACATCTGTCACATATGTTAGAATCTGTCATATATATTAACACATCTGTCACATGATATGTTAGACATTGGTCATATATGTTAACACATCTGTCACATGATACATTAGACATGTCACATGACATGTTAGTCACCTGTCAAATGATCTGTTGACACACCTGTTACATGATATATAAGACATATATGACATGATATGCAAAACATTTATCACATGATATGTTAGACATCTGTCACATGATATTATGATGAAATAATGGTAGTTAGTACATGTACATTGTGTTTAAAGGTTACACTGTACAAACAAGTAATGTTTACACACAAAATATATATTGGAACATCAGCATGTTCAAGGCCTTAATCTAATTGTATTCACTAGATCCAAACTAATATATAACTATCAATCAGTCAGAAAGATCAGTTTCCTGCTATCAAATGTGTGGCACTTATATCACCTTATATTGTTATCCTGTTACCTGATCAGCCTGGGCAGCCATTAATGTTTTGCTGTAATACTCATTGGGCATAATGTAATCTACTATAGCTACTAAACACCAAAATGCCTCTTCTTCACTCAAAAACAGTAAAATGATTGCCACTATTCTGTTTAAACCCTATAAAACAGATAGAAATATGTATCACATGTAGTATTCTGTTTAAACCCTATAAAATAGACAGAAATATATATCACACTTAGGAATTCTGTTTAAACCGTATAAAATAGATAGAAATATGTAACACTATCAGTATTCTGTTTAAAACCTATAAAACAGAAAGAAATATATATTACACTTAGAAATTCTGTTTAAACCGTATAAAATAGATAGAAATATGTAACACACTCAGTATTCTGTTTAAAACCTATAAAACAGAAAGAAATATATATCACATACAGGAAAGTAAAATTATTTCTTTACTTGTATCTATAGCATTTAAACATGTTATATGTGTTGTTTGGTGTTAACCTCAAAATTAAAAATTACAAAAAAAAATCAGCAAATTTAAAGAAGAAAAAGAGGACTAAAATTTAGATAGAAATAAGGTCTCAAAAACTGAAAAGCATGTGCAGGTGTAAGATAACATACCTGACAGTAGCCAATCACAGGGTTGTGCCAGCTGAAGGCTAAGAGGATATTTCGTAGCTTGGAAACTCCTTCACACTCTAAGCTATCATAGTGTTTGTTGTTAGGTAAGGTACGTAACAAATCTAACTCAATCTGTACAAGAGTAAAATGTGATAATTTTATACAAGATATTTAAGAAATAAAACATTGCCATTAACAAATATATAGAATATAGCATTGATATACAAATTACAGACACCAAGTATCAACTGTAAGGAAGTTAAGTTTACATTCATGTATACAGTGAAAACTAAACATGACCCCTAAGGGTCACAAGAAAACCAGTCTTTATAGGGAGGTGGTCTTTATATAGAGGTTGATTTGTACATAAATGGTACTAATGGGGACAGCAAATTCAGTCTTTGTGATCAAGTGCTCTTTATACACAGGTGGTTGCTAAAGGAGGTTTTACTGTATTTCAAAATCAATATCATACCTGTTTTGCATTCTGGAAATTCATATTTTCTGAAGACTTGTTGACCAAGTCCTTGTAGTATGTGGGACCTAACTTATCTCTCACAGAACCAACATAAAGCTCGACACAACTGGAAACGACAAATAACAATAATCAATAAGTTATGGTAAAAAACAAAAATAACATATAACTATATACCTGAAATCTACATCTGTTTACTTAGAAATATTGCAGTAGTCTCCCTTGTAATTCAATGGTAATCAAGAACAAATACAATGGTTTGTTGTAATTGTTTGCACCTAAGACAAATTTGGGTAAGAAGTCGCTATAAATAAACAGTTTGAATTGATTAAAAATATTGATTGAATACATCAAACATCATGCAAAACAGTAACAATGACAAAACATTTTATTCAGTAATCAATAAATTGTAGGGGATCGAAAACAGACTCACCCCTGTGTTCAGTGAGTGTACACCATCTTGTTGTAATTGTGCCCATGCTCAACTATAGGTCTTTCCCCTGCTGTATTTTTCATCATGTTTGTACAGTCTATGTGCTTTATGAAGGGTTCAATCAAAGGTTGGGAGATTTTGTATATTGTGATTGACAGTGGGCGGAGTTCATCTTGCCAACATGTGCTTCTGTTGACATCAAGTGATACTATATATTGTGGGCATTTTGGGGCCTTAATGTTATTGATTTTAGCATGACCAATACTTGCTTTCGTCTGATTTCATAAGAATTTATTTTTTCTGACCCTTGAATACACAAAATCTGGACTTCATCAGATGCTGGAATGATGCTTTGTTTATGGAAATGACATCATTGACAATAATGACAACAAGAAACTGTATGTTATTATAATAGTACATATGTTTGCATTTTACTGATTTAACTGTATCTTGTTGGCAGGTTGGACAACTTTATATTCAATGTTATATTATATCTACATCAATATGTTCTCAACACCATAATCAAAAGCACCATTTTTGTGACAAAAGATGAATTTGGTTCTTGTTAATATTGTCATTTCAATTCATGTATATATGATGACAAAAAATGACTTTTACCCTTTCCAAATAGCTTCCCTGTATTCATGTGGCACCCCAGATCGCATTAAAAGTTTCAACTCTGTTGAACGCTGTAAAGGCTTCCCTGTCTGACCCACCATAAAATTCTCCCACTTGATTTGGTGAGACGTTTCTTCATCTGCATCCTGTAAGAAGTTATCATGTTTACATTATCATTTTTCACATGGAAACAAGTATCCTCGAGACACCAAAAGGGTTTAATATAAAAATAACCAAAATTCTTATATTATCAACACATATGCAAATTGTTTCAAATGTAATAGAGAAGTCCAGGCTACCATTATGATCCTACATTTAGTAGCGCCTTTTCAATTTTGTTCCTCATGTATATTTCCAGTTTTCATTTCTACCTTTTCAAAGTATGCAGCGTACTTATGTTTTTGCGTATTAACATTACTTTTTGTAAAGAAATCCAAGAAACTCTTAAAACATACCACAGTGGGTTATTTAGCTGATCGCCAAATGTGGTAGGCTGGGAAAAATGTGCAGACAGACAGGAATCGAACCCAGGACCTTCCAGACACTAGCAGGATGCTCTTAACAATTGTGCTATTGGGCTTACTGTATATAATCGAAACCGGAAATAATGATGAGGAACATACATTTCTCATAAATCACGTGACATGTGCAACTAAATGCAGGAATATAATGGTGATATGTACTAACTCAAAAGTTCCCTATGGAATGTGGCTTGGCCCATCACTTTTGTTTTGCTTCCTATGCCACTGCATAGGAAGATTTCATAACTCTGCAGGGGAAAGGAAAATCCTCTTTGCTCAAATCACTATTGATATTTGACACAATCCCCATCAAATTTCATTCACTAGGTTTATTTCTTTTACCAAGTGAAAAAGTTATGTATCAAATTTGCATACTGTAAAAGTGTTAGCATTCTGTAGATTGGTTTCTTGTGTTCACATGAGAAAAGGGTAGGCTAATATTGGGATGGATTTTTGTAGTAAATTCTATGCACTTACATATTGCACAGATGAATTCATTTCAAGTAAGATAATAGTTCTAGACATATGAATGTTTTTTAGAAAATTACGAAAAACCTTGTCCTTAATGTACTCAAACATACTATATAGATAAATAATACTTGTGCAGTGTTATAGTAAAGATGAATGGAAAAATAACCACAGAAATAAGGTAACAACCAATGTGTTGATTATCATACAAAAAATAACCACAGAAATAAGGTAACAACCAGTGTGTTGAATATCATACAGATAATAACCACAGAAATAAGGTAGCAATCTGTGTGATAATTATCATACAAAAAATAACTACAGAAATAATGTAACAACCCATGTGATGAATATCATACAAAATATAATTGTAGTAAACAAGGACAAGGAGGAAATATATCCTCTGTCCTACTACTTCCACAGACAGAGTAACAAAGAGGACACTTGTAGTTGACATTTCACCCCTTTTAACATTAAACTATCATCTTGAAGCAAAGAAAGAGTAATAAGACTGATTGTAAGAAATATTTTTATTACATTTTTTATTAAATTTATCAATTAAATAAAAGCTTTATTTTTCACTGTTATTTTTCATCTATTTTACTGTATTTTGATTGGCTTATCGAAAAATATTATATTTTTCATTAAGCCAATCAAAATACAGTGCCAGGCCACTTATGAAAATGTAATGATAATTTTCAATTCATTGTATGATTATAAATTGATCACATTTGCTAATATAGGGCAATAAATGGTGATGTCTTGGTTAAAACCTTTGAAAACGTACTGTAGATATGACGTATCAAGAAGGAATTTTCATGTCAGAGATATTTATAATGCAGTATCGAAGCAAAACAAAATGGCTCCACACAGACTTGTTCTGTCTCAACTAAAAAACAGGCAATTATATGCTTTGATGGAGTGGGTTTAAGTGGTCGAAAGTCAGTGGAAATGTTTAATGTATCCACTATCTAGGTCAACACTTCAAAAGTTTTAAAAAGATTCAGTGACACTGGAGATACAGTACAGAAAATGAACATCAAATGGGCTGACTTCGATTTCGAAGTGAGTTTGCTGTCCAGGTCTATCGATAACTTTGGCATGCTCATTGAGGCATCAAGTGATGTATTTCAATCAAAACCACAGGGGTGTGAAAATCTTTTTAGAGTGTAATATTATCTTCCAGGTTTTAGTTTTCATTGAGCATATTGCACTCTAAAAAAGATTACCAAGCCCATGAGTCAAAACGTGGTTTGTTTGCATTTCACAAGCTGTAGACTACACTAGTGAGCCTACATGTACAGAACATTGGGTAAATCTAGGGCCTAACGAAACTTAACTGGAAAATGTAATAAATAGAATATTTGACAATTGTTTTTGAATAACATGTTTATTACATCTCGTGAGGCAGTAGAATACATATTTAACACTGACGGGCGTGCTACATACTCGTGTTAAATATGTATTCTCCTGCCTCACTTTACTAAAAAGCAGGCAATAATATGTTTTGATGGAATGGGTTTAAGTGGTCAAAACTCAATTGAAATGTTTACTGTATCCACTATCTAGGTCTGTTATTCAAAACCAGTTGTCAAATATCCTCTATTTATTTACCTTTAACTTATTTGAAATGTTTACTGTATCCACTATCTAGGTCTGTTATTCAAAAACAGTTGTCAAATATCCTCTATTTATTTACCTTTAACTTATTTGAAATGTTTACTGTATCCACTATCTAGGTCTGTTATTCAAAAACAGTTGTCAAATATCCTCTATTTATTTACCTTTAACTTATTTGAAATGTTTACTGTATCCACTATCTAGGTCTGTTATTCAAAACCAGTTGTCAAATATCCTCTATTTATTTACCTTTAACTCATTTGAAATGTTTACTGTATCCACTATCTAGGTCTGTTATTCAAAAACAGTTGTCAAATATCCTCTATTTATTTACCTTTAACTTATTTGAAATGTTTACTGTATCCACTATCTAGGTCTGTTATTCAAAACCAGTTGTCAAATATCCTCTATTTATTTACCTTTAACTTATTTGAAATGTTTACTGTATCCACTATCTAGGTCTGTTTATTCAAAAAACAGTTGTCAAATATCCTCTATTTATTTACCTTTAACTTATTTGAAATGTTTACTGTATCCACTATCTAGGTCTGTTATTCAAAAACAGTTGTCAAATATCCTCTATTTATTTACCTTTAACTTATTTGAAATGTTTACTGTATCCACTATCTAGGTCTGTCATTCAAAAACAGTTGTCAAATATCCTCTATTTATTTACCTTTAACTTATTTGAAATGTTTACTGTATCCACTATCTAGGTCTGTCATTCAAAAACAGTTGTCAAATATCCTCTATTTATTTACCTTTAACTTATTTGAAATGTTTACTGTATCCACTATCTAGGTCTGTTATTCAACAGTTGTCAAATATATTTATTTACCTTTAACTTATTTGAAATTTTACTGTATCCACTATCTAGGTCTGTTATTGAAATATGTCTATTTATTTACCTTTAACTTATTTGAAATGTTTACTGTATCCACTATCTAGGTCTGTTATTGTCAAATATCCTCTATTTATTTACCTTTAACTTATTTGAAATGTTTAATGTATCCACTATCTAGGTCTGTTATTGTCAAATATCCTCTATTTATTTACCTTTAACTTATTTGAAATGTTTAACGATCCACTATCTAGGTCTGTTATTGTCAAATATCCTCTATTTATTTACCTTTAACTTATTTGAAATGTTTACTGTATCCACTATCTAGGTCTGTTATTGTCAAATATCCTCTATTTATTTACCTTTAACTTATTTGAAACCTCTGATGACCTTCTCTGCATTTTATGTGCTTCAACTATTAATGGATCCTCCTCCTCATCACTGACATCAGCAGAAAGTTTGTTTACAAATCCGTATCTATCATACTCTTGTGTGCTACAACAGTGTTAAGTCAACCATAATAACATTGAGGATAAAACATGTTTGTTTCTAGTTACCAGGGCCAAAGTTCATCATATTTCCAAGATAATATTAATTCATCAACCCCTGAAAAAGGGTACACATTATAATTTTCTTTTTCAAGAATAAAAACCAAGAAAAAAAAACCCAAACCAAAACAAAAGACACCCCCCAAAAAACAAAACAAAAACAAAAAACCAAAAAATAACATAATAACATCAATTTCTGTTTATATACAATTTTTTCATAACAAAATTGAAAAACATGTTGACTATGGTATTCAAATTTGAACATGAACTCAAACTATTTTATCTATATTTCTGAATTTTTTTTAAATGAGCAATACTTTTTTTTCATCATTGTCTACAAGTGTATGCCATAGATATACAAATATCCAGTTGCAGCATAATTTCTGTGCATTTTTATCATAAAATTCAATTTGGTAATTTTGGGTCCAGATTTACTTAATTTGTCTGACACAATTTTGCCAACCTTAATAAATACTGAAAAATTCAGAAATGGTTTGTTCCAATCAGGTGATGGGTGTCAGAAAATAATGGCGAAAGAAAAATTAGAATCATCTTTATTTGGGAAATACTTTCACAAAGTTCTCAGAATTAGCATACAAACATTTACTAGACAGAGCAACTTTCTCAGGCATACATATACTGACAGGAGACCAATTCTCACCAATTTTATAGTTTAACAGTAAAATCATATTATAGTATGCAAGGTTGTTTGAAGAAAAAGTACAATTATTCAAAGTACTTTTGCAAAATATTTGTAAACATAAAAGCTACAAAACCACTAAGCACTAAGTTGTATGCATGAGTTTGGGGAGGGGGTGTCACATTATCGACAATTCAATCAATAATTTTAGTCATTTCTGGGTAGCTGATTAAATTATCACTTTTGAATAATATTACTCCACAATTTTCTTTTTCAAATACGAGTAAAGAATGGCTATTACCAAAAAAGAAACCAAAAAGATGGTAAATTCAAAACCCTGGCAAAGCAGAAGAAAACCGAGATATGACATCAGGACTTGGGTGGGCTAAACACTGGAATAGTGCAAGGCGGAAAAGGTCGGCATGTTGACTATTGCAGTTAGAGAGGTTTAAGAAATCGCAGTACCAAAATGGACAATCATCTGTAGTAGCTGAAGGGAAAATGTTAATAAAGTCTACTGTAACTATGTAATCATTCTATCAACAAACATTTGGAAAAAAAAACATGTGAAGCTGATATTTAAGACAATCACTTTCTCTTTCTGCTTCTGACATACTCATAAATCTTATCGTAAATATCATAAACAATTCCCTACATAGAATCAATCAATTATTTTTTTTTACTTTTAAAACACCATTCCCTTTGTAAATGTAACCAAAAACTCATATACAGTCCTAAATGACACAAAAAACAAGTTATTTACCAAGTTGCAAAGAAAAAGTACTGTAGCCTAAAAAAAGGGCGTGTAAGGGCTGGTGCAGCTATCGCCCTGTTTTCTTGTGCACATGCAAGGATTCCAAAAATAACTCTCACAAGTTTAGTAGAAATGAACCTATACCAACAATGTGTCATATTTGGGATATTTTTACTTTGTGAAGGACTGGTATAGTAGACATGGTAGATTACATAAATGTGGTGAGGATTGACCTGCTATCAGTATATGTGTAAAAAGAATAAAGTTACGACTCAAGACTTTATAATCAGATATTTGTTGAAAGTTTACAAAATTAACTAATTATTTACCTGGAAGCAAAGTAGTACTGTATTTCATCACTTTCATCGGGAGAAAGAGCATCCTCTAATAATTGATTTACTATTTCCTCAGTCTTGTCACCCTCACCTAAAAAAGGTAATCTTATTTCATAAAATAATCACATGACTTTTGATCATCTATGAAGATAAAACTTATTTCTCAACCTATTTCTCTCAGACTAACATAATATAATTATCTACCGGTAGTAGTTAAACTGATTAATAATTTAACCTTCTCTAAGAGCAACATATTTCCATTCTTTTCCAAGCAGCAAAACTTACATGTAATTCTCCCAAAGTAACAATATTTACATGTAATTCTCCCCCAGTAACAACACTTACATGTAATTCTCCCCCAGTAACACTTACATGTAGTTCTCATCCAGTAACAATACTTACATGTAATTCTCCCCCAGTAACAACACTTACATGTAACTCTCCCCATTAAAAAGATTTACATGTAATTCTCCAACAGTATCAACACTTACATGCAATTGTCATCCATTAACAACACTTATATGTGACTCTCTCCCATTAACAAGACTTACATGTAATTCTCATCAAGTAACAACACTTACATGTAATTCTCATCCAGTAACAACACTTACATGTAATTCTCCTCAGTAACAACACCTACATGTAACTCTCCCCCATTAACAAGACTAGCATGTACTTCTCGTCCAGTAACAACACTTACATGTAATTCTCCCCCAGTAACACTTGCATGTAGTTCTCATCCAGTAACAACACTTACATGTAACTCTCCCCATTAAAAAGGTTTACATGTAATTCTCCAACAGTATCAACACTTACATGTAATTCTCCCCAGTAACAACACTTACATGTAACTCTCCAACAGTATCAACACTTGCATGTAATTCTCCCCAGTAACAACACCTACATGTAATTCTCCCCACTAACAAAACTTACATGTAATTCTCCCCAGTAACAACACTTACTTGTAATTCTCCAATAGTATCAAAACTTACATATAATTATCCCCCAATAACAACATTTACATATAATTATCTCCCAGTAACAACATGTACATGTAATTCTACTTTAGTAATAACACGTACATAAAATTCTCCACAGCATCAACACTTACATGTAATTATCCCCTAGTAACCAAACGTAATTCTCCAACAGTATCAACACTGACATGTAATTTTCGCTAAGTAACAACACTTACATGTAACTCTCCCCATTAAAAAGATTTACATGTAATTCTCCAACAGTATCAACACTTACATGCAATTGTCATCCATTAACAACACTTATATGTGACTCTCTCCCATTAACAAGACTTACATGTAATTCTCATCAAGTAACAACACTTACATGTAATTCTCATCCAGTAACAACACTTACATGTAATTCTCCTCAGTAACAACACCTACATGTAACTCTCCCCCATTAACAAGACTAGCATGTACTTCTCGTCCAGTAACAACACTTACATGTAATTCTCCCCCAGCAACACTTACATGTAGTTCTCATTCAGTAACAACACTTACAGGTAATTCTCATCCAGTAACAACACTTACATGTAACTCTCCCCATTAAAAAGGTTTACATGTAATTCTCCAACAGTATCAACACTTACATGTAAAGCTCCCCAGTAACAACACTTACATGTAACTCTCCAACAGTATCAACACTTGCATGCAATTCTCCCCAGTAACAACACCTACATGTAATTCTCCCCACTAACAAAACTTACATGTAATTCTCCCCAGTAACAACACTTACTTGTAATTCTCCAATAGTATCAAAACTTACATATAATTATCCCCCAATAACAACATTTACATATAATTATCTCCCAGTAACAACATGTACATGTAATTCTACTTTAGTAATAACACGTACATAAAATTCTCCACAGCATCAACACTTACATGTAATTATCCCCTAGTAACCAAACGTAATTCTCCAACAGTATCAACACTGACATGTAATTCTCGCTAAGTAATAACACTTACATGTAAATATCCAACAGTATCAACACTTACATGTAATTCTCCCCTGTAATTCTCCCCCATGACCAAAAGTTTCATGTAATTCTCCCCAGTAACAAGAAATTCATCAACAGTATCAATATTTACATGTAATTATCGCCCAGTAACATAACTTACATGTAATTTCCCCCCAGTAACAATACTTCAATCTAATTTTCCCCAGTTACAACACTTACATGTAATTATCTCCCAATACCAAAACTTACATGTAATTCTCCCCCAGTAACAATACTTAAATGTAATTATCCCCCAGTAACAACACTTACATGTAACTCTCTCTCCCAGTAACAACAATTGCATGTAATTCTCCCCCAGTGACAACACTTCAATTTTATTCTCCCCAGTAACAACACTTACTTGTAATTCTCCCCTGTAACAACACTTACTTGTGATTCTCAACCAGTAAGATCACTTACATGAAATTTTCCCCCAGTAACAACACTTACATGTAATTCTCCCCCAGTGACAACACTTACATGTAATTCTCCCCCGGTGACAATACTTCCATCTAATTCTCCACAGTAACAACACTTACATGTAATTCTCCCCCAATAACATCACTTATATGTAATTCTCCCCAGAAACAACACTTAAATGTAATTCTTCCCCGGTGACAATACTTCTGTCTAATTCTCCCCAGTAACAACACTTGCATGTAATTCTCCCCAGTAACAATACTTCAATCTTACTCTCCACAGTAACAATGCTTACTTGTAACTCTCAACCAGTATCATCACTTACATGTAATTCTCCCCCGGTGACAGTACTTCCATCTAATTCTTCCCAGTAACAACACTTACATGTAATTCTCACCCAGTAACATCACTTATATGTAATTCTCCCCAGTAACAACACTTAAATGTAAGTAATTCACTCCCATTAACAACACTTACATGTAATTCTCCCCCAGTGACAATACCACTGTCTAATTCTCCCCAGTAACAACACTTATATGTAATTATCCCCCAGTTACAACACTTACAAGTAATTATCTCCCAATACCAAAACTTATATGTAATTCTCCCCCAGTAACAATACTTAGATGTAATTATCCCCCAGTAACAACACTTACATGTAACTCTCTCTCCCAGTAACAACACTTGCATGTAATTCTCCCCAGTAACAACACTTACATGTAATTCTCCCCAGTAAAAACACTTACTTGTAATTTTCAACCAGTAAGATCACTTACATGAAATTTTCCCCCAGTAACAACACTTACATGTAATTCTCCCCCAGTGACAACACTTACATGTAATTCTCCCCCGGTGACAATACTTCCATCTTATTCTCCACAGTAACAACACTTAAATGTAATTCTTCCCCGGTGACAATACTTCTGTCTAATTCTCCCCAGTAACAACACTTACATGTAACTCTCTCTCCCAGTAACAACACTTGCATGTAATTCTCCCCCAGTGACAACACTTCAATTTTATTCTCCCCAGTAACAACACTTACTTGTAATTTTCAACCAGTAAGATCACTTACATGAAATTTCCCCCCAGTAACAACACTTACATGTAATTCTCCCCCGGTGACAACACTTACATGTAATTCTCCCCCAATAACATCACTTATATGTAATTTTCCCCAGAAACAACACTTAAATGTAATTCTTCCCCGGTGACAATACTTCTGTCTAATTCTCCCCAGTAACAACACTTGTATGCAATTCTCCACAGTAACAACACTTACTTGTAACTCTCAACCAGTATCATCACTTACATGAAATTCTCCCCAGTAACAACACTTACATGTAATTCTCCCCCAGTAACAACACTTACATGTAATTCTCCCCCGGTGACAGTACTTCCATCTAATTCTTCCAAGTAATAACACTTACATGTAATTCTCCCCCAGTAACATCACTTATACGTAATTCTCCCCAGTAACTCCACTTAAATATTATAAACATAATACCAAAGTTCTAATGCTCAAGACGATATCGTTTCTGTCAATTAGACTTCATCAGTTGAGCTCCAATTTGAACTGTATGTGTATTTTCTAAAGATAAAGTGGTATGTAATTCTCTCCAATTAACAACAGTTACATGTAATTCTCCCGCAGTGACAATACCGCTGTCTAATTCTCCCCAGTAACAACACTTGCATGTAATTCTCCCCCAGTGACAATACTTACATCTAATTCTCTACAGTAACAACACTTACATGGAATTCTCCCCCAGTAACATCACTTACATGTAATCCTCCTCAGTAACAACACTTAAATGTAATTCTTCCCCGGTGACAATACTTCTGTCTAATTCTCCCCAGTAACAACACTTGTATGCAATTCTCCCCAGTAACAATACTTCAATCTTATTATCCACAGTAACAACACTTACTTGTAACTCTCAACCAGTATCATCACTTACATGAAATTCTCCCCCAGTAACAACACTTATATGTAATTCTCCCCTGGTGACAATACTTCTGTCTAATTCTCCCCAGTAACAACACTTGCATGTAATTCTCCCCCAGTGACAATACTTACATCTAATTCTCTACAGTAACAACACTTACATGGAATTCTCCCCCAGTAACATCACTTACATGTAATCCTCCTCAGTAACAACACTTAAATGTAATTCTTCCCCGGTGACAATACTTCTGTCTAATTCTCCCCAGTAACAACACTTGTATGTAATTCTCCCGAGTGACAATACTTCAATCTTATTCTCCACAGTAACAACACTTACTTGTAATTCTCCCCCAGTAACATCACTTACAAGAAATTCTCCCCCAGTAACAACACTTACATGTAATTCTCTCCCAGTAACAACACTTACATGTAAATCTCCCCCGGTGACAATACTTCCATCTAATTCTCCCCAGTTACAACACTTACATGTAATTCTCTCCCAGTAACAACACTTACATGTAATTCTCCCCTGGTGACAGTACTTCTGTCTAATTCTCCCCAGTAACAACACTTACATGTAAATCTCCCCCGGTGACAATACTTCCATCTAATTCTCCCCAGTTACAACACTTACATGTAATTCTCTCCCAGTAATAACACTTACATGTAATTCTCCCCCAGTAACATCACTTATATGTAATTCTCTCCCAGTAACAACACGTATATGTAATTCTCTCCCAGTAACAACACTTATATGTAATTATCCCCCAGTAACAACACTTATATGTAATTCTCTCCCAGTAACAACACTTATATGTAATTCCCCCCAGTAACAAC
The DNA here is from genome assembly GCA_030159075.1 of Atrina japonica. Taxonomy (NCBI): domain Eukaryota; kingdom Metazoa; phylum Mollusca; class Bivalvia; order Pterioida; family Pinnidae; genus Atrina; species Atrina japonica. The sequence goes on along the minus strand of BROG01000068.1, from coordinate 838,782 downwards.
AATTATATGTAATTCTCTCCCAGTAACAACACGTATATGTAATTCCCCCAAGTAACAACACTTATATGTAATTCCCCCCAGTAACAACACTTATATGTAATTCTCTCCCAGTAACAACACTTATATGTAATTCTCTCCCAGTAACAACACTTATATGTAATTCCCCCCAGTAACAACACTTATATGTAATTCCCCCCAGTAACAACACTTACATGTAATTCTCTCCCAGTAACAACACTTATATGTAATTCTCTCCCAGTAACAACACTTATATGTAATTCCCCCCAGTAACAACACTTATATGTAATTATCCCCCAGTAACAACACTTATATGTAATTCTCTCCCAGTAACAACACTTACACGTAATTCTCCCCCAGTAACAACATTTACATGTACTTCAACACAAAGAGATGACACTGACATTGTAATTTATCTAAGACTAATTCTTCATGCAATCCAATGCATACTCTCTGTATTATAATGACAACTACCAGGTTATTAGCTACACTTATTAGTTACATCAAATATTAAACAATCCTCATCTTATCCAAAGATATTTGTCTTTTGCACAGAATGACGTAAAAAGATACCTACCTCTAACTGGTTCCTTTATATCTTTTAGAAGGAACAAGTATTTGCTTCTTGTTTGGCAAAACTTAGCTTCCAGTTTTGCATAGTTGCTGCAATTAATTGAAAGTAATTAATGTTGATGTGACAGAGGAGAACAAACAGCTCCTGTAGCACAGATAACAGAGGTCAAGAACAGACAACATCACAACATGATCCTAACAAAATACAGTTACAAAAAAAAAACCAAAATAATTGCAGGAAATCTAGGGGTAAGTTACAAAAAATCTCCTAAAAGAATAGCAGAAAATCTGAGAGTACTGCTTTGGTAAGACAGTATGAAGAAGATGTAGATTTAGTCTTATCATAACAAACCCATCATTCTTGATGAGCCCATTTTGTTTTTGTTTGCAACTCTCAAAGTAGAAGTACTTCTACATTAAGGGTCAAATGTCAAGGTAATCAATGACCTTCTTGTTTTGACACAATGTGTACTATAGATCTTCATCATCAACTATTATCACAGAATACCCTGATGCCATCCCTCTCACAGTTCTCTAAATGATACTTTTGATGACCCACATATGACAAAATGTCAGAGTTATAGATGACATTGTACTTGACAACAAAAGAACTACTATCCAGTTATCTTACCTGAGTCATTCCTCTATCAATCATAATTATCCAGCTGTGAGCTTTTCATTTCAAAGTTTTGATTTTTACAAAGGGAAATATCAAAGATACTGACATTTGACCTTTTTCACTGATGTACAGGTTGGTTAGTTGACAACAATGATTGTACTATAAACTTATGTCTCTAGCAATGACTGAATGAACTGCACTACATCAACTTTAACTATAGGAGTATCTACAAAGCATTTTACAAAGCATGTTACTTGAACTTTTCTATGGGTTTATATACTGGGAACTCACAAAGCACCTAAGACATGTTATATGATACAGCTTATTCCCCCCCCTGATATTTGTCATAGAAATATTTTATGACAAAAAATATAATAGAATCTATTATAAGATAGAAGATACTTGTATACTGTAACCTAAAAATATAATAGAAGTTTATCATGAGATAGGCCTATACTGTAACCTAAAAATATAATAGAAGTTTATCATAAGATAGGCCTATACTGTAACCTAAAAATATAATAGAAGTTTATCATGAGATAGGCCTATACTGTAACCTAAAAATATAATAGAAGTTTATCATGAGATAGGCCTATACTGGAACCTAAAAATATAATAGAAGTTTATCATAAGATAGGCCTATACTGGAACCTAAAAATATATGTGCCGGGGTTTCCACATGTACCTGGTGACATATAATAGAAGTTTATCATAAGCTAGGCCTAAACTGTAACCTAAAAATATAATAGAAGTTTATCATAAGATACTCGTATACTGTAACCTAAAATTATAATAGAAGTTTATCATAAGCTAGACCTATACTGTAACCTAAATTGGTGTTCAGATTCTATACTTACTCAGAAAAAGATTTGATTGTAGCCTCATCATTTTGTCGTAGTTCATTCAACTCAAGGATTTCTTTGGTTAAAAATTTGTTTTGAAGTTCATATGCATCGCACATTCCCTGCAGAGATAAAAATCTGAGGCTAAAATTTGATGTGTGTAAAATCATTTGAAAACTGTATATTTAGATATCAAATTATATGTTACAAATATATGGGATTTACTTGATCTGAACCTAAAAGTCACCAAATTTACTCAATACTCAATCTTTATTCCACTATTAATATGATATATCGTTTGTAAACCATCTGGGTGTCACTAAAAACGAAACACATAATTATTTTTTTTTCATGCACATCAAAAACATTAATTCAAAATTTTCCAATAAAATATTCCTTGAGTATGATACCTTTGTATGTATTTTCCATTGGGTTCTATGTTAAACTAAGCCCCCCTCCCCCTAGTGGCCAACTTGAATGACAAGTCAGTACCAAAGTGACAAAAATTTAGGCAGTTCAATGTAAGATACATGTCATGTTTGATTTCAATTCATACAGTTGTTCTCCTGAATAAAATTATTGTATACATGTATTTCTCATTTCTCATAGGATCCTGCTGGTGTCCATTTTGGATGACAGAACATACGTAAGTAACAACACTTGGTCACCATCTTGTAAGGAACAGTTATACCATGTTTCATTTTAATCTATTCAGTGATTCGCAAAAAGAAGTTCAAAATGTAAAATGTTGACATAGGCATGGACGATCAACAGAGGGATGGAAAGATGTTGGTTGACCTAAAGGATCAAGTGAACTAAAATAGGTCAGATATCTAATATCAACATCTAAAAGGGACATATATCTAATATCAAGAACTAAAAGGGGCATATATCTAATATCAACAACTAAAAATGGCATATATCTAATATCAACAACTAAAAGGGGCATATATCTAATATCAACAACTAAAAGGGGCATATATCTAATATCAACAACTAAAAGGGACATATATCTAATATCAACAACTAAAAGGAGCATATATCTAATATCAACAATTAAAAGGGGCATATATCTAATATCAACAACTAAAAGGAGCATATATCTAATATCAACAACTAAAAGGGACACATATATCTAATATCAACAACTAAAAGGGGCATATATCTAATATCAACAACTAAAAGGGACATAAATCTAATATCAACAACTAAAAGGGACACATATATCTAATATCAACAACTAAAAGGGGCATATATCTAATATCAACAACTAAAAATGGCATATATCTAATATCAACAACTAAAAGGGGCATATATCTAATATCAACAACTAAAAACATATATATATCTAATATTAATATCAACTAAAAAAAGGGCATATATCTAATATCAACAACTAAAAGGGACACATATATAATATCAACAACTAATATCAACAACTAAAAAGGGGCATATATCTAATATCAACAACAACAACTAAAAGAGGCATATATCTAATATCAACAACTAAAAGGGGCATATATCTAAAATCAACAACTAAAAAGGGCATATATCTAATATCAACATCTAAAAGGGGCACATATATCTAATATCAACAACTAAAAGGGGCATATATCTTATATCAACAACTAAAAGTGGCATATATCTAATATCAACAACTAAAAGAGGCATATATCTAATATCAACAACTAAAAGGGGCACATATATCTAATATCAACAACTAAAAGGGGCATATATCTAATATCAACAACTAAAAGGGGCATATATCTAATATCAACAACTAAAAGGGGCATATATCTAATATTAACAACTAAAAGGGGCATATATCTATTATCAATGACTAAAAGGGCATATATCTAATATCAATAACTAAAAGGGTCACATATATCTAATATCAACAAATAAAAGGGGCATACATCTAATATCAACAACTAAAAGGGGCATATATCTAATATCAACAACTCAATCTATTATCAATTAAAAAAAGGGCATATATATCTAAAAGGGGCATATATCTAATATCAACAACTAAAAGGGGCATATATCTAATGTCAGGAACTAAAGGGGGCATATATCTAATATCAACAGCGTAAAGGGGCACATATATCTAATATCAACAACTAAAAGGGGCATATATCTAATTTCAGCAACTAAAAGGGGCATATATCTATTATCAACGACTAAAAGGGGCATATAATGATATACAGTCAAAGTTGGATATACTGAGGTTGAAGGGGGATGTTATTTCTTTCAAATAAACAAATAATTTCGCAGGAGTCAAAATTATTTTAGGATTTCAGTTATATGGATTTGACTATATCTACTATCAACAACTAACGGGACATACATCTACTAACAAGATTTATTTGAATTTTACCTTCAGTTCTTTGTTGCTTGCTTCGTAACTACCTGAGCTTCTGCTAACATCCTTCACATGATTTGGGGAAATGTCTGAATCTTCAGAAGTATTGCTCTTTTCTAATTCAAAATTTTCATTTGTAAGTTTTACAATGATTTCATCCTTGACTTGCAGCATTTGCTGTAACATGCTTACTTGGTCTGTCAGTGATTTAACCTCTTCATCTTTAGATCTGTAAAAGGACGGGAAATGTATAACATCACCTAGGACAAATTGTTTATCTTATGACTGGCACAGGACTGATATCAATGTAAAATCAACTGTCAATCTGTTGTTAGTATCTAACTGTCTAGATGTATAATAAAATAACACCTAAATAGAGCTGTATACACTGATTTGACACCAAATTCCTTCCCACCATTTATTGATTACAATAATGCACCTACATTTTAAACACTATTTCTAGCCTTGATATGAATCTCCAAAATCAGTAGCACTGTGTTTATCACTGTTTATAGCATAATCATACTAAAACACATCTGTAATGTGGTAACACATGTGACAGACATACATATGGTAGTCAGGACAAAGCTATCTAAGGACAATATCAGACAACAATGTTATTTGATGGCAATATGAAATGCCAAGGTCATCTAAAGACAATATGAAATGCCAAGGTCATCTAAAGACAATATGAAATGCCAAGGTCATCTAAAGACAATATGAAATGACAATGTTATCTATAGACAATATAAAATGGCAAGGTTATCCATAGAAAAGATGAAAAGACAAGGTTATCTACAGACAATATGAAATGACAAGGTTATCTGAAGTCAATATGAAAAGACAAGGTTTTCTAAAGAAAATATGAGATGACAAGATTACCTAAAGACAATAAATCTAAGAAATGACAAAGTTATCTAAAGACAATATGAAATGACTAGGTTATCTACAGAAAATATGAGACGGTAAGGTTATCTAAAGACAATATGAAATGGCAAGGTCATCTACAGACAATAAGAAATGACAAGGTTATCTATATCTATATGTAGAGACAATATGAGACAACAAGGTTATCTAAAGACAATATGAGACAACAAGGTTATCTGAAGACAATATGAGACTACAAGGTAATCCAAAGACAATATGAGACAGCAAAGGTTATCTAAAGACAATATGAAACAACAAAGTTATCTATGGACAATATGAGACAACAAAAGTTATCTAAAGACAACATGAGAGGATGTTATCTAAAGACAATATGAGACAACATGGTTATCTAAAGACAATATGAGACAACATGGGTATCTAAAGACAATATGAGACAACAAGAAAGACAATATGAGACAAAAAGGTTATCTAAAGAGACAACAAAGCTTATCTAAAGATAATAAGAGACAACAATATGAAACAACAAGGTTTCTTAAAGACAATATGAAACAACATTATCCAGTACAAAGTCTTAAATGAAGATAATATGGTAGCTAGTACAAGGTGTTTACTGAAGATAATGTTGAAGCAAGTACAAAAACGTAACTAAAGACAATGTTGAACTCGGTACAAAGTGTTTATTGAAGGAAATAAGGTACCAGTATGAATTGTTCACTAAAATTAATATAGTAGCAGTACAAATTGTTAACTGAAGATAATATGGTACCCAAAACAAAGTGTTAACTGAAGATAATATGGTACCCAATACAAAGTGTTAACTGAAGATGATATGGTACCCAACACAAAGTGATAACTGAAGATAATATGGTACCCAATACAAAGTGTTAACTGAAGATAATATGGTACCCGGTACAAACACATCTTTATACACTTGTTTTTGTTCAAATGTTGTCTGTACATAACTTTTGTGCTTTAATCATCCAATGACAACTACAGGGAACTATACACTATGGCTTTGGGAACATATAATCATGACTATGGATAAAATTCTATATAATAGTGTACAGAAAGATAATAGCAACCTTAGGTTTTGAGCTGTGATGATTTTTGTTTCATTTGCTGTTGTAAGTGCATATTCCAATTCATTTATTCGTTTATCTCTAGCTTGTAACATTTGATGTAAACCACTGTAGTCTTTTACAGATGCTTGGTACCTGAAATACAACAGATAAACAATTATCCTATAATAACTGTAAACTACTGTAGTCTTGTATGGAGGCTTGGTAGCTAAACATGCTAAAATAGATAAATGATTATCTTACAATGAATGTAACCAATGGAGTCTTGTACAGAGGATTGGTACCTAAAATACAAGAGTCCAAATGGGCCTTAATGGTCACCCGAGAAACATTTTGACTCAAGTGTTTCTCGGGTGACAATTAAGGCCCATTTGGTCTGGTTCTTGAGATAAAGTAAACAATGTCTAAAATTTGACAAAAAACTGATATTTTCTATCAAAAACATGAAAAAATCCACTAAAAGGGGAAATAACTCCCAAAAGGGGTGATCAAACAATTTCGGCACTATTGACTCTTTTGTAGATCTTTGCATGCTGAACATTTTTGCTTCTTTTACTTTATCATACTTTTCAAGATAAAAAAGACAAAACTGTCAAAAACATGAAAAATTCACTTAAAAGAGGAAATAACTCCCATAAGGGGTGACCTGACAATTTTGGCCCTGCTAATTTTTTTGTATATCTTTGCATGCTGAACATTTTTTCTGTTTTCACTTCTATTCTATCTTCTAAACTTTTCAAGATAATGTCAAAAAACATCCAAAAACATTAAGAATTCACTTAAAAGGAAAAATAACTCCCATAAAGGTCAAACTGACAATTTTGGGCCTATTGACGTTTTGTAGATCTTTGCGTGCTGAACATTTTTGCTTTTTCACTTTCTCTCTATCTATTATACTTTTTAAGATAATAGGAGAAAACTGTCAAAAAACATGAAAAATCCATTAAAAGGCGAAATAACTCCCAAAAGGGGCAACCTGACAATTTTGGTCCTATTGTCTTTATTGTGGATCTATGCATCCTGAGCATTTTTGCTTTTTTCACTTTTACTCTACTTATAATATTTTTGAAGAAAATGTAAAAAAAACATCCAAAAACCTGAAAAATCCATTTAAAAGGAATAATAACTCCCATAAGGAGCAAGCTGACAATTTCAGCCCTATTGACATTTTTGTGTATCTTTGCAACCTGAATATTTTTGTTTCTTTCACTTTTACTCTACCTATTATACTTTTCACAATTATGTAAAAAACATCCAAAAATATGAAAAATTCACAAAAAGGGGAAATAACTCACATAAGGAACAACCTGACAATTTCAGCCCTAGTGACATTTTTGTGGATCTTTGCAACCTGAACATTTTTATTTCTTTCACTTTTACTCTACCTACATAAGGGCCAACCTGACAATTTCCACTTACATGAAATATTTGAAGATTTTTGCAAGCTGCTCATTTTAAGGTAACTATTTTTTCTCTAGCTTTAATAATTTTGGGGATACATGTATTAAATCAAAAATATCTGCTGACTCATTCATTCTGTATTTAATGACTATTTAACAATAAATGTAACCTATGAAGTCTTGTATGGAGGTACCTAGAATATAATATATGATTATCCTATAATAAATGTAAACCTATGTAGTCTTGTATGGAGGTTTTCTACTAGACATGTTACAATATAATACTTAAACGATTATCCTATAATAAATGTAAACCACTGCAGTCTTGTACGGGGGCTTTCTACTTAGACATAATACAATTTAATACTTAAACGATTATTCTATAATAAATGTAAACCACTGCAGTCTTGTACGGAAGCTTTCTACTTAGACATAATACAATTTAATACTTAAACGCTTATCCTATAATAAATGTAAACCACTGTCAACTTCTATGGAAGCTTCATATTTGTTATTTTGTCTTTATTTAAACACATTTTTTTGCAAATTATGTAGTTAACAGACTGGGAACAAGTCTTCAAGTTTATTTACTACCTCTCCATGTAGATTTTATAAAAGATAATATACATGCATTGTAAATGACAGTTTATTTGAACATTATATTTTATGGGTGATACCTTTTTGGTTTCCTAGTCTATTTTAGTTTGATAGTGCAAACGCTCTAGGAAAGAGCCGAGACCCTTTAACTTTATGCATATGTGTTGCTTGTGTGTATTAATAGATCAAATTAGGTCATCTTAGGTGTCGCAGTAGTGCGCACACTTCCTGCGCATGTGTGTTGTATATTTCCGTCAAAAAAGTGAAAGTTATAAAACTACAGACGAACGCACATGGCACTAACGTTAACGTTTTACATTAGCTACTTGGTCAGGAGAACAAGGTAATTACATGCATATTTATTTTATTATGCACAGTCGCATTCTCCTTACTATGTATATTCTGCTGTCAGTAGATGAAATTGCTGTTTTTTATGTGAAATAGGGATTATGCTATGGGGATATAAAGTGATGGGTCAGCATATTTTTAATGTAACACTTGTGTGAACGAGAATTTGTTTGATACTTCATATGACCACTTCATTGTTAAATTAATCAAGTTACAGTTTCACACGGCAATATGTAATTGTATTATTCAGTGTATACATAGATTTCGAACACTATGGTGTGTTTACCAGTGTTGTAGATCACTGCCATGTGAAGGATTCAGTTGTATGGTTGGTATTCAATATAACAAGCATTCTGTATAGCAGCATTTATTCAAATGTTGTAACGTAACGCTTAGGTTTTTGATTTATGTCAAGGGTAAATTCATGATTGCTGTAACAATATTTTGTTACACTGGCTGCTGTACAGGATGTTGGCCATGCTGCTTATATTACATAAAATGTGTATCTACAGAACATTATTTCAGTGACATGTGTACTTATGAGTCTCATTCATATTTCAGTTCTTACGGTGCTGTGGTGCCATTAACGTGTTAACAAACAGAAATAAAATTAAATCATCACACATCAGTAATTTGAGAACTTTATCATTTCATCTGATCAGTACCAAGTGAGCTACATGCATGGAACAATTTCAATAATACACAAATACATTTTTAAATTTTAACAACAAAAAATATATGAATAAAAAGAAAATACTGAAAGTTTGGATTAGAAGTAAGGAGAAGGTGAAGTATATATATAGTTATAGTATAGTATATGATACAGTATAGTATATTATACAGTATAGTATATTATATAGTATAGTATATTATACAGTATAGTATATTATATAGTACAGTATATTATACAGTATAGTATATTATATAGTACAGTATATTATACAGTATAGTATATTATATAGTATAGTATATTATACAGTATAGTATATTATACAATATAGTATATTATATAGTATAGTATATTATACAGTATAGTGTATTATACAGTATAGTATATTATACAGTATAGTATATTATACAGTATAGTATATTATATAGTACAGTATATTATACAGTATAGTATATTATACAATATGGTATATTATATAGTATAGTATACTATACAGTATAGTATATATTATATTTTATACCGTATAGTATATTATATAGTACAGTATATTTGTTGTATGAATTAAACTCCCTGAAAACAACTTTATTAAAGTCCTTTTTACTGTTATTAAATTTTGCTTTTAGTTATAACATATTTACTGATACAAATATGTAAGAATGAGGAGTTTGGAAAATGAAACAATAATCTTTAAACAAGTTACATATACATGACTGTACTTGCGCCTGACACATATTCTATACTTTAGCTATAAGGGAGGGAATATTTCACTGATAATTAATATGTTCTACTATACGTCAGCTGAAAGCATTAACTAAAGTGTGGCCAAAATTAAGCTCTCTGCTAAAATTTTTAGTAAAGTGCAATAACTCTGTAAAATAAGGGGTTGCACGGGTCCCAGATTCAATACACTGTACATCACCTTAGTTAGTATGATTGATGTACATAACAAACTTCCTGATCCTAGCTTACCTGTGTCCATAATTAGCTCCAAACCCAAAAAGAACAGACAAAAAGACAAAATTTTCAGGGAGCATAAAATAAATGACTGTCTTACTTTTGCAAATGAATAAACAAAGGAACCTGTCTGGTTAAAAACTTCAATGAGATCAAGAACAAGGAGATGTATGAGATCAAGAACAAAGAGAAGTATCAGAACAAGAACAAGGAGAAGGAAGAACAAGAACAAGAAGAAGTATTAGATCAAGAACAAGGAGATGTATAAGATCAAGAACAAGGAGAAGTATCAGAACAAGATCAAGGAGAAGAATTAGATCAAGAACAAGGAGATGTATGAGATCAAGAATAAGGAGATGTAAGAACAAAAAGAAGTAAGAACAAGAACAAGGAGACGCATGAGCAAGGAGAAGTATTAGATCAAGAACAAGGAGAAGTATCAGTAAATACTGGTAACAATGGTGTATAAAAACAAAATATATATACATTTTGTACTCGGTCGTAGAAAAAAAGTATCTAAAATGTCTGTACAGAGTATAACATAAACAGGATGAAGAGAGTAAAAAGACAAATAGAAAATGATCTAATGATGCAGATTTCATAAAAATATTTATCTAAATAGGAAATGATCTTTGTAAGCATTAGGGTACACAGTGTACGATGTCACAAACGGTAATCAATACTTCATAAGGAGAGACATTTGTCAGATTATGTAAACAGATAGGTACTGACTGATACATATAATTATGATAAGAACTTGAGGTTTATCATCCTGAATGGCACCTCAAGAATTCTAACAAGAGGTCCATGACCTTAATGCTCACCTGAGAAATATATTGATTTAATGGTATAAGATGAAAATGTATAACTTAGTCCTAGTATGAAGATGTCATTTTCCATATCCTTTGTAATTCTCATGTACACTAATTATGATCAATGATTATATTGGAGAAAATCCTCATTAAAAGTGTTCCTAATTTATACCTAATTTACACAAATGATGTAATTTATGGCAATACAAATCTGAACAACTTTTATATAATTATTCATGTACATGTGTTGCCTATAGCTAACCAATATATATATATATATCATGATAATAGACAAAAAACACAGAAACAGCTAAAATATGAAAAATTTACTTAAAATGATAAATAATTCCATTAAGAGTTCATCTGACAATTTCTGTCCTGCTGACTATAGTAAATTTTTGTCTGTCAAGCATCTTTGTTTCTTGCTCTTTATCTATTATGGGCCTACTTTTCAAGATATTATCTAAATACATGAAAAATAAAAAAAAGAGGAAACAACTCCTATAAGCATCCACATGACAATTTCTGCCCTGTTGATTTTATATAGGTATATTTTTGGTGTGTTAAAGATCTACAGACAAGCATGGTTATATTTACCTACAAATGAGAACAAATGCAATTGAAAAATATTTTTCCATCATTATCTCAGAAATCATCAGATTTAATCCTGTTATTTATCATACAGGCATATTCATAACCCTACAAGTGTTTGTTTGTTTGTTTATTGTTTAACGTCCCACTCAAGAATATTTCACTCATATGGAGACGTCATATGGAGACGTCACCAAATGCCGATGAAGGGCTTCAAATTTTGGCCTCTGCTCAGCACTTACGGCCATTGAGCAGTGAGGGTTCTTTAACATGCCGACAATTACTGTGACACGGGAACTCCACTTTTTACTGTCTCATTGAAAGACAGGAAACCAACCTGTCGCCAGCAGGACTCGAACTCAAAAACCTTACGATCAAGAGTCGAGCGCACTACCGACTGAGCCAGACCAGCTCCCCATCAATTGAAAATGGACATGCACACATATAAGTGATGTCAAAGACTATGGTACTTTTTAATTAAAACATTTTGATTGATATAGCTGTTCATTTTGTATAGTACAATACTTAATTATATGGTCAAAATATAGCACAGCACAGAGTATAAAGGCAAGCTTTTGTGGAATTTATTCTTTATTTTTCAATTAAAAAAAATCAGTATTTTTAAATATAAAAAAACTGATTTATGATATAAAAAAATAAACTGTTATTTAGGGGATTTATGATATAAAAAATAAACTGTTACTTAGGGGGTATATGATATAAAAAAAATAAACTGTTACTTAGGGGGTATATGATATAAAAAAAATAAACTGTTACTTAGGGGGTATATGATATAAAAAAAATAAACTGTTACTTAGGGGGTATATGATATAAAAAAAATAAACTGTTACTTAGGGGGTTTTTTTTTTGCTCCTCATCAACAGGCTAGAAAAGATAATTGATCGTGTGTAAAAAAGGTGAGTAATTCTTAACTATAGGGGAAGGGTGCTTATAGGGACATGGACTCTTATTGTGTTAACTACGGTAAATCAACAAGACTTGATGTGACAGACAGTTTAACATGATGTGCTTACTTTGTGTTGATCTCTTTTTGTTGGTTGTCCACTTCCTTTTGTAGAAGGCGTATTGTATCCCTATTGGCTTGTATTTCATCCTTTCTTATTTGTTGCTCCTCTCTAAGGAAATTGATGTCATCCTGAAGCTGTAATGGCAGTATCTCAGTGATAATTAACAGAACTTACAAAAAGTCATATAAATATTTACCTGTTATTCAAGGTAATTCAATAAACTTAAGGAAAATCAAAATCAATAAGTGTTAAGGTACAATAAGTGTTTAGTTATTCTCATATCAAAGTCATGTTTACCATATCTACCTAAAAGATAGGTCACTATACTACCATAATTCTCCTTAAAAACCTCGGTCTATATCTCAAAGAATGACAAGCATTAAATATTACATACATAATACCAAAGTTATTTTTGTAAGTTGAGCTTAAAATATAAAAAGATGTAGAGTTCCAAAATAAAAAGTGGTATAGTACAAGTTCAGAAAATAACCTTAAAGTTTCATTATGATTTTATCTGATTTTTTGTAGCACTGGTGAAAAACAAAACAAATCTACAATATGTAAAGAAGATTAGCATACAAATATATACATCTTTACTGAGATCAGGGCCTGGAGCCATAAAACTTAAGAATTACTTAAGTCTAAAAAGTTTACTCAACTTTGACTTATCCTGAAATTTGATTGTCTTAGCAGGTCAAGTTGAGAAAAATTCTCAGACTTGAGTACCGTAAATTCTCAAGTTTTATGGGGCTGGACCCAGAACACACTGTCATTAGGTCATGTATTTAGGTACTAATATTGTTCAAACTTTATTTCTGTGCAGGTATAATGTAGATATTCCTAAAATATGAATCATTAGTATCTCCATTACAAATAATGACCAAATGAAAATCCTATTTTATTAACAGAAAATTAACCTCTCATTCCTGTTAGCACATTTCAAAATGAATTCTGTGATGCCAAAAGGGATTTAATTGGCTGTTTCCTCTTGAACATGACTCATAGTTTGATCTTACTAATCACTGATATTAACTTGTGTAACCTTTGAATGAGATTTGCTATGCAAAAACATTTAAAAGTTGATAATGGTTTTTGTAGCAGATAAGTATTGCACATTAGAAATCACTTTTAACATGCAAAAAGTTTCTGCATGCACATTTTCATTACATAATCAGCCCTTGATAACTATAATAATACACATGTTTTGGGTTGACTAATAATACACATGTTTTAGACTGACCAATAATAATACACATGTTTTGGCATAACTAATAATACACATGTTTTGTGCTGACTAATAATACACATGCTTTGGCATGACTAATAATACACATGTTTTGTGCTGACTAATAATACACATGTTTTGTGCTGACTAATAATACACATGTTTTGGACTGACTAAAAATACACATGTCTTGGGCTGACTAATAATACACATGTTTTGGACTGACTTATGATATACATTTTTTGGGCTGACAACACATGTTTTGAATGGACTATAACAATACACATTTTGGACTGGCTAATAATACACATGTTTTGGCTGACTCATAATACACATGTTTTGAAATGACTATAATTAATATAATTAATTTCTACAAATTCCATGAAATAGCCCAAAGAAATATTAACATTTTGAAGTATTTACCTGTTTACACCTGTAACACACGCTGCTGTGTAGACCTACATTAGCACCTTGAAATTCCTCCCCGTTATTACTCCGTGGTACACTCCGGTTTGGTTTTATCTTTTTTATCACTGATATCAACTTCCTCTGACTACTTGTCTTAGCTTCATTTGAGGGTATATCTTTGTTTCGAAACATGTCTAAACGCTCTACAAATGTCCAGCTCTCCTGATTTGGTGATACTTCTGGCAATGTGGCTTTTGGGAGAGTTTCTATAAAAGGTATAGAAAAGTATAAAAAATAAAAATTGATATACATACACTTGAGGAAAGAATAATGTACAAGTTGAACTGTGCCCATATCTTAGATATTCTAAAACTTCCTCTCTCTCCAGGAAAATGTCATTGTTTTGTTTACAGATCTCAGCATTTAGGGGAAATTTTGGATTACAGATCCAGAATCTACAGGATGATCTAGATGTATGATTGATTTTAGTGGTAGAAAATATGATAAGTATCTTATTATCATTAGGTCTTCCTACTTCATATTTAAGGAGTTACCTTAACACCTTTTTTAATTTTGTGGATCAGATATAAAATAACACCAGGTCTTGGAAAGGTAGCCTGTGTTGCATATGTATATAATTTGATTACGGTATAGAGTAAATCAGTGTTTCTGAATTTCACAGATTTTCATTGTAAATATCCCTATACACAAATCATATCCCTGTATACAAATGATATCCCTGTATACAAATGATGATATCCCTGTATACAAATGATATCCCTGTATACAAATGATGATATCCCTGTATACAAATGATATCCCTGTATACAAATGATATCCCTGTATACAAATGATATCCCTGTATACAAATGATTTCCCTGTATACAAATGATGATATCCCTGTATACAAATGATATCCCTGTATACAAATGATATCCCTGTATACAAATGATATCCCTGTATACAAATGATGATATCCCTGTATACAAATGATATCCCTGTATACAAATGATGATATCCCTGTATACAAATGATATCCCTGTATACAAATGATATCCCTGTATACAAATGATATCCCTGTATACAAATGATGATATCCCTGTATACAAATGATATCCCTGTATACAAATGATGATATCCCTGTATACAAATGATATCCCTGTATACAAATAATGATATCCCTGTATACAAATGATATCCCTGTATACAAATGATATCCCTGTATACAAATGATATCCCTGTATACAAATGATGATATCCCTGTATACAAATGATGATATCCCTGTATACAAATGATATCCCTGTATACAAATGATATCCCTGTATACAAATGATATCCCTGTATACAAATGATATCCCTGTATACAAATGATATCCCTGTATACAAATGATGATATCCCTGTATACAAATGATGATATCCCTGTATACAAATGATATCCCTGTATACAAATGATGATATCCCTGTATACAAATGATATCCCTGTATACAAATGATATCCCTGTATACAAATGATATTGATATTTCTGTATACAAACGATATCACTATATACAAATGATGGAATTTCTGTATTCAAATGATAACCCTGTATACAAACGATGATATCAGTGTATACAATAATGGTATCTCTGTATACAACAATGACATCTATGTATCCAATAATGACATCTCTATTTACAATAATGACATCTCTGTATAAAATAATGACATCTATGCATACAATAATGACATCTATGTATACAATAATGACATCTATGTATACAAATAATGACATCTATGTATACAATAATGACATCTATGTATACAAATAATGACATCTATGTATACAATAATGACATCTCTGTATAAAATAATGACATCTATGCATACAATAATGACATCTATGTATACAATAATGACATCTATGTATACAATAATGACATCTATGTATACAATGATGACATCTTTGTATACAAATAATGACATCTATGTATACAATAATGACATCTATGTATACAAATAATGACATCTATGTATACAATAATGACATCTATGTATACAATGATGACATCTATGTATACAAATAATGACATCTATGTATACAATAATGACATCTATGTATACAATGACATCTATGTATACAAATAATGACATCTATGTATACAATAATGACATCTATGTATACAATGACATCTATGTATACAATGACATCTATGTATACAATAATGACATCTATGTATACAATGACATCTATGTATACAATAATGACATCTATGTATACAATGACATCTATGTATACAATGACATCTATGTATACAATGACATCTATGTATACAATAATGACATCTATGTATACAATGACATCTATGTATACAATAATGACATCTATGTATACAATGATGACATCTATGTATACAAATAATGACATCTATGTATACAATAATGACATCTATGTATACAATGACATTTATGTATACAATGATGACATCTATGTATACAATGACATTTATGTATACAATGATGACATCTATGTATACAATGACATCTATGTATACAATGACATCTATGTATACAATGATGACATCTATGTATACAATGATGACATCTATGTATACAATGACATCTATGTATACAATGACATTTATGTATACAATGACATCTATGTATACAATGATGACATCTATGTATACAATGACATCTATGTATACAATGACATCTATGTATACAATGACATCTATGTATACAATGACATCTATGTATACAATGACATCTATGTATACAATGACATCTATGTATACAATGACATCTATGTATACAATGACATTTATGTATACAATGATGACATCTATGTATACAATGACATCTATGTATACAATGACATCTATGTATACAATGACATCTATGTATACAATGACATCTATGTATACAATGACATCTATGTATACAATGACATCTATGTATACAATGACATCTATGTATACAATGACATCTATGTATACAATGATGACATCTATGTATACAAATAATGACATCTATGTATACAAATAATGACATCTATGTATACAATGACATTTATGTATACAATGATGACATCTATGTATACAATGACATCTATGTATACAATGACATCTATGTATACAATGATGACATCTATGTATACAATGACATTTATGTATACAATGACATCTATGTATACAATAATGACATCTATGTATACAATGACATCTATGTATACAATAATGACATCTATGTATACAATGACATCTATGTATACAATGACATCTATGTATACAATGACATCTATGTATACAATAATGACATCTATGTATACAATGACATCTATGTATACAATGACATCTATGTATACAATGACATCTATGTATACAATGACATCTATGTATACAATGACATCTATGTATACAATGACATCTATGTATACAATGACATCTATGTATACAATAATGACATCTATGTATACAATGACATCTATGTATACAATGACATCTATGTATACAATAATGACATTTCTATACAACGAAGACAGCTCTCAATATATGTCAGCAAAAGACATCACACACACTTACAGCTGACTAAATCTGTGTGTGTCCATGCTGGTACAAATATTGATAACAATCACATCTCACACCTTTATCTATATATACATGTAAACGCAAGAATGTGTAAGTATATGCACACACTTTTACACCCCTTTCAACTACCTACCTTTTAATTTTATGAAATCATACCACATACAAAATCATATGATGTACATATAATGTACACTCCATTTTACAGTAAATGTCAGCCATTTATTTGCTTATATACAGATTATTTTATAAACAATTCATATCTTTACAACTGTTGATAACACTGGGACCTATCATCTATCTACATGTACTGTTCTGATAAATAATAACGATAGGTAAATAATGCAACTGTTTATATCCTCTCTGTGACCTAACCATTATTCAAATACAAAATTAATTCAAAAGCCTTCATGTTTTCTCAAGAATTTGAACATTATATAGAATGAGGGAGACAATTTTACACCAAGGACATTTTCTGCAAAATGCTTAAGACAGTAAAACAAAAAATATAAATGCAAAAATTTAATACATAATGTAAATTGAAATTTGTGGGTTTTACTTAAACAATGGCAGATTTCATGAATAAATACTTCTGTACCAAATTGATTTGTGTAGTCTGTAACAAATACTTCTGTACCAAACTGAATTGTTTAGTCTTTATCAAATACTTCTGTACCAAACTGAATTGTTTAGTCTTTATCAAATACTTCTGTACCAAACTGAATTGTTTAGTCTTTATCAAATACTTCTGTACCAAACTGAATTGTTTAGTCTGTACCAAATACTTCTGTACCAAACTGAATTATATAGTCTGTAAAAATTTACTTGGATTTTTTATTTGATTTTATAAACATTGTTTTATGCCACACTCAACATTTTTCAGTTATACATGGTCGCCAGTTTTCGATGGTGAAGGAGTGTGAACCCAGTTACAATGTACTTGGGTAGAGATCACTGTAGGCCTTCGACTAGTCAAATGGCAAACATTCTCACAAAAATAAGCCAGAATTCATGATTCAAATCTATAACCACTAGGCTTCTAATTTACTTTAAATGATGTTGATTCTTGATCTTAATGCTGAACAATTTGAATTATTGGATTGCATGCAGCTTCTATCTGTTACAGTTTGATTAATCACATGTGATACTTCCATGTTAATTTATAATAATATTGTTAATTTATTATAATATTGTTAATTTATAATAGTAATTTTTAGGTCCATTGATCATTTGAGAAAATATAAAACCACTGAAAAGTAATAACTACACAGATTAATGACTGATAATGACATTGTCACATGTCATTGAACACTGATTAACATCATCAACATGTGACCAGTAAAAGGCCCCACACCCAAATTTCTAATTTCTCCCCATTTTGAACTAAATTCCCCAAATATGTTCACTATACAGCTTGCATTCATTACACCAACAAAGAAGAATCTCACAGCTTTATGTACCAGTCAAAACTTCTGGGTCTTCAAGTGAATACCATGTTGTCAGTTATTTAAAAGTTGAATGAATGATTTTTTGTGTCTTTATTGTTATGTATATGAATAAACTACCCATTGTTACTTTTTTTCCCAATTTGGCCCATTGGGACCTAAAATTCACAATAGAGAGGGCACAGGTCCTGTGTAATAAATGTTCTATTAACCCCGGGGAATATTTCTGGATAATGATCTCCCTCTGTATCAGCAAAGTTACATCATTATTTCCTTCTATCTTGAAGCTGGTGAATACAGGCAAATAAAACATGTCATTTGTTCAGGAAACAAACAATTAATATCAGGATTTTCAGGGTATGGGATAACATGATACTATTAAATTAACCTCCAAATTCAAGGTTTTGTTTTGTATACGCTGAAATATCTGCATACCAGGAAGATATATAATGTTTGTACCAAGCAAAACAAAAAAACAAAAAAAACAAAATTGACAAATGACTTTTAAAATTAGATTTTGGTTAAGATTTAAATTTGTTAAGATTATATGCATAGATAACTGTATGTATACATAACTTAGCACTTTGACTATACTTAGTGCCCTTTACACAAACATGAGGTTTTGTTTAAACTACATGAACTTAGTAATCTGTAGTAGGGAGAGGTGTACATGTACCTATAAAGTGTAAGCTAGAACCAAAGTTTGAGAATAATCCTAAGTTGAATTAGACAGAATTACAGTAAGTTTTGGTGTTGGTAACTACACTTGTGTATGTAGCATGTGCTTAGTAAGACCATGAACAAATGTCTTAGAATTTTTATAAATGACTCTTCTGACAGACACTTATGGCTATGGGGAAATACATCAATATATTATGATTTTAACAATACTAAGAAGGTCAACATAGCTTTCAATACCTACTTCAGAAAAAATCTACAACATGTAATGTTAGGCTTCCAACCACTGGTATATTCTGTACCAAAAATATCTGTAACATATTTATTGCATGTCATACCCAATATACCGTATAGGCGTAAACATTTTTTTCTTAATTTTTTAAGAAGAAAGAAAAATTTGTGTTAATTTCTTAAAAAAAAAAAAGGGGGGGGGGGGAAGTGCCACTTAATGTACCACACACCTAAACAGGAAGAAAAATTAACCACTGAAGTTTTTATATCTGGTTCTCAAATAAGAAAAGCATGCTTTCATATTATTCATATATAAAATTACACATAAAACACACATCTATATATGAGATATATGTTTTGCATATGAAAAAGACATTTGATATATGATAAAAAAGTCTTGACTAGTATCAAATAAATGTAAACAAGTTTTGACAAATCTGAAGCGGCGGTTTACCATAGACGCCATTTTTTATGATGTCATATATGAAGTACACATATGCAAACCCAAACCTATCATCATATGAAGTTTCATTAGAATCCGTCAAGTAGTTGCCTGGAAAACGTACTGACAAGTTTATCACGGAAAGATAGATTAATTATAATAATACATATTATTAATAGTAAGAAAAAACAGAGCAAACACAACATGTCTTCCAGACTTTGTTTGGAAGACATCACAACATGTCTCCCAAACTTCGTTTTGGGGGACATAATAAGAAGTTACAGTACTGAATGGTGTTCTACGCCACATTTAACATTTTTTTTTATTTATATGGTGGCAGCCAGTTTTTAGTGGTGAAGGAGAGAACCTGGTTACAATTTACCCAGGAAGAGACCACTGGCCTTCCGCAAGTAAACTGGCAAACTTTTTCACTCAAATCAGTTTACGTTCCTGCCGGGCCCAAAGCTGCGTTAACAAGAAGTGACGGACTTCATGGTTCAAAGTGCAATGCTCTAACCATTTGGCTACGGATGTCGCACCTTCACATAGAGTAGTTAAATTCTACATATACAAATATATACTTGAAAAAATCAACAATGATGTAAGGAAATTGATCCTAGTGCTAAAAGTCAAATGTCTTCAGATTTTTATTCTAAGCCAAATTCTCAAAACCCCCCAGCACAAAATGTTTTCCCCAGTTAGCTGACAGTACTTACCATTTTTCACATTTAAAGTTGAAGGCCGAGTTTCAAGTTTTTTAGGTTCTACTACTGTCTGTTGATTAGAACTGCTTAAGAGATCAACAAGAGGCATTCCACTGTTGGGAGTCCCTTGAACTGTTAGGTCTGGTATGTCAACTACTTTATCTTTGTCACTTTGATCTCTAAACTCAGTATGTGACTCCATCTTTATAGATGTTGCAAGTCCACTCAGTTTTTGTGAACGCTGTGGAAATATTCATTATGATATATCTTGTAAATTAAACCAAACTGCCATAACTTTCAATGTATACAAATCAGAAAACAGAAGTTGAAGGAAATTTCATTTAATAAAAATCTAATTTACACTACAAAATATTTGCTAAGCAGCACAGTGAAGATAGCATGTACTGCATGCGATATCCACATTGTGCTTGATATATATATATATATATATATATATATATATATATATATATGTATATATGTTACTAGGTGTTACATGCTATGATATCTCTGTGCTACTTGGTAATACATGTACAGTGATATCTACATGCTACTTGTAAATACATGTACAGTGATATCTATGTGCTACTTAATAATACATGTACAGTGATATCTATGTGCTACTTGGTAATAGATATACAGTGATATCTATGTGCTACTTGGTAATACATGTACAGTGATATCTATCTGCTACTTATAAATACATGTACAGTGATATCTATGTGCTACTTGGTAATACATGTACAGTGATATCTATCTGCTACTTATAAATACATGTACAGTGATATCTATGTGCTACTTGGTAATACATGTACAGTGATATCTATCTGCTACTTATAAATACATGTACAGTGATATCTATCTGCTACTTATAAATACATGTACAGTGATATCTATCTGCTACTTATACATGTACAGTGATATCTAAACTTATAAATACATGTACAGTGATATTGGTAATACATGTACAGTGATATCTATCTGCTACTTATAAATACATGTACAGTGATATCTATCTGCTACTTATAAATACATGTACAGTGATATCTATCTGCTACTTATAAATACATGTACAGTGATATCTATGTGCTACTTATAAATACATGTACAGTGATATCTATGTGCTACTTGGTAATACATGTACAGTGATATCTATCTGCTACTTATAAATACATGTACAGTGATATCTATCTGCTACTTATAAATACATGTACAGTGATATCTATGTGCTACTTGGTAATACATGTACAGTGATATCTATCTGCTACTTATAAATACATGTACAGTGATATCTATCTGCTACTTATAAATACATGTACAGTGATATCTATGTGCTACTTATAAATACATGTACAGTGATATCTATCTGCTACTTATAAATACATGTACAGTGATATCTATGTGCTACTAAATAATACATGTACAGTGATATCTATCTGCTACTTATAAATACATGTACAGTGATATCTATGTGCTACTTGGTAATATTTGTACATTCTATATTGCCCCGGTTGACAATGTATTTTCTCAGTGTGACAATTTCCACTACCACTCGATTAGGAATGTTATATTTATTATATTATACAGATCCACTGTATTGAATCATATATTATCCATTGAATTACTTAAAACATAAAATAAACTACAACAGCAGTATTATTTTTTAAACTTTATTCATAAAAAAATCTACAAGTTTGTAAGTTTATCACATTCGTAATACAAACTGCCTTCGATACCCAAACCGTTCTTTGCCTCAACTTTGAATCTTAAGCCTCAAGCGAGCATGTCTGTTTGGCTGACTTCAGCTAATATATCTGATAACGATATATCAATTCTGTCAATCATTTAATTTCTGTTGTTGTTTCTTTAGGTTCCAGTCGAAGAAATACATGTTACATAACTCATATGGAGGCTACACCTAACTACTACATAGGAAAACCAAATGAACCATACATGCATCCATTTCTGCGCATCTGATATTTTTATTGAATATCACCCTGGAATGACAGAGACAGTGGAAAATACTCAACGCTTACTGCCCAATGAAATCGCTAGAATTTATGAAGAAGTATAATATAAGTTATTATAAAACACTTACATTTATACTCCAGACATACTGAGACTTCTAGATCTATACCTAGTACATTATGCCAGGCAATATAAGTTATTATAAAACACTTACATCTATACTCCAGACATACTGAGACTTCTAGATCTATACCTAGTACATTATGCCAGGCAATATAAGTTATTATAAAACACTTACATCTATTCTCCAGGCATATGATGTTCTATACTTTGACATGGAGTTTCTTCTCTTGTTAAAAACCTTTCTTCGTTTCTGAAGTTCTTGCAGCCATTTCATCATCATACCTCGATCAGTAGCTTCAAGAACATGCTCCTTGTTTTCTGATCTGAATTTTGAAATTCATAGGAATAAAATATCAAAGTGAAATCTACATCCCTGAATAACAATTTGTATACTTCTCTTGTTTGTAAAATTGAAAAAAATTATAAATTTACTTTGGATTATAATGACATTATTATGGCCCACCAATGTCATGACATCAGCTTCAGGAGGAATATAATTTATATTTAAAAAATTTTGTAAAGTGATAAGAAAATAAATATCTGAAAAAATATTGCTACAAAAACATATGGTGCCCCTTTGGTGACATACTCTACAGTACTTTTTCTACTATATTGTGTGCATAATTTATTTATATTGTATGCACAGTTTGACGAATATTATATTATATGTATAGTTTAGTTATATTATGCACAGTTTATTTATGTTAAACTATATTGTGCACAGTTAAGTTATATTGTGCACATAGTTTAGTTATATTGTGCATATAGTTTAGTTATATTACATGCATAGTTTAGCTATATTGTGCACACAGTTTACTTATATTGTGTGCAGTTTAGTTGTACCCAGTCCTACCCCTTTAGGAGCCCCTAGGGGTCCTAGCCCCTTTTCCTTTGCAAACATAATGCAGTTTCACATGGGGATAGTTCCTGACAAATTTTGTTTTATTTAAATCATTCATTATTTAGAAAAAGTTGAAATTGTCTAAAAGTTGATGAAAAAGTTACATCTTCTGTTTACTTACATGTACACTGCATGTTCCTGTGACCTAAACCTTTGACCCCATGACTTTGTCAAAGTGATCTTTAGATTATTCTTCTCAAGTTTATAATATATCTTTGGATATTAAATGTCTGTGGGTTATGGGTTAACAAGCCATTTGTATAAAAACCATACCATATGTCATTTGAAGTGCTCACTCAAGGCTCGTTATGAAAAGATGCCAGTTACATTCAAAAATGTTTTAGATGTTGACTTGACAATGATTTATACCAAATTTGAAAGAAAACTAATCACTGGTTAATGTGGAGACGCACTAGTTTTTTTTTACCCCTTTGTGCCACCTTTGGAGCCCCTATGAGTCCTAGCCCCTTTTCATTTGCAAAAGTTATGTGGCTTCATACAAAGTAATTTGTTGAAATTGGTCCATTGGTCCCACTGCTTTTTCAGAATAGCGGTGTTTGTATCCCATGGGTAGCAAAAATAGGGGTATAAGGATATAAATCATGGGTACACATGCATTAAATTAAATCAAAAGCAAAAAAACAAAAAAAAGTTTTATTTTACACATCTGATCACGACCCCCATTAATACATGCTGACTTAAGTGCTTGTTGATCAGATGTTGATATATAAATTGTGATAGATATAATTGTGACACCACAGATATATAATTGTGACATCTCTGTGGATAATACACTGCATTCAAAACCTATTGTCAATTAATGGACTTTCATTTATGATATAACAATGGGTTTCAAGAGTATTTAGATAACATGTAAAAATTGCATAATCAAAACCTGTAAAGATTTCAAATATCATTCCCCCTGTGAAATTGATATCTTCAGTCAGGACAATGCAAGCTGTGTACATTGGAATGCGACCTTCAACTGATAAGAATCATGCAGCAGTCTTTGAAGTTGAGAAGGTCTTGGGAAAAGTGTTACAATCACAAATACACTCAACTTTGAGGATAAATTGTTTTATAATCATGGACACTATTATGACACAGGGAACTAACATCTCTGTAGTGCTACCATCATAATGACAATATAAATGATAATGTGATCGGTATCCTCACATGCCTGAATGCATATGGGGTGTTTTGTTTTTGTGTGAGTACTGTAATGAAACTGTGCGATTCATGTGATTCATGCAGGTTTTGCAATTCATGTGATTCACGCAGGTTTTGCATGTCTGGGAACACTGTTGAGCCTATGACCTTGAAATTTTCTAATATAATTTTGTATAAAAAAGGTCAGTCAGCTTTTTGATAATAAGCCAATTGATTAGTCATTTTAAGTGCTATCCATATATGGTCATTTATGATCAGATTTCATTTCGTTTGCAAACTTCATAGGTATTGGTGTATAATGTATACCAAATTTGAAATAAAATTTATCATTGGTTTATTATATAAAGATTTTTAAAGATGTACCATGATTCGACACTATTTGAATTCCCTTTATGTCCTAGTTTTTTTTTTTTTAATTTTTTTTTTGCAAACTTGAAGACAATTTCATGGACCAAGCTCCTTGCCAAATTTGTCTGAAATCTGTCCAGTTGTTCTTGAGTTAAACTATGCACATAATATAACTAAACTATGTGTACAATATAAACTCAACATAATAAATGTTAAATTGTGTGCACAATATCACTAAACTGTGCACAATAAAGCTCAACTATACATAATATAGTTAAATTGTGTGCACAATTAATATAGTTAAACTTTATAATGCACAATACTAAACTATGGACACAATATATAATTTATAACTAAACTGCACACAACATAATGAATGTTAAACTGTGCACTTCATATTATTAGCAGTCCTTCTCACTAGTAGACAATCTGCTTGTTATATCATTACAGTATTAACATGAGCAATGAATAATGAAAGTTTATAATACGTATAATGAAAACCTAATAGACCCTTTAAATTGATACACGTGATGAGAATACAAACAAGAGGCCCAAGAGGGCCTGAATTGTTCACCTGCGAACCATCTACAAGTGTGGAAAGTCTGTTTGTTTGTTGTTGTTTAACGTCCCACTCAAAAATCTTTCACTCATATGGAGACATCACCAAATGCTGGTGAAAGGCTTCAAATTTTGGTATATGCATGGCACTTATGGCCATTGAGCAGTGAGGGTTCTTTAATGTGCTGACACCTACTGCGACACAGGACCTTGGTTTTTACTGTCTCATCCGCAGGAAAGGATACCAAATCTGTCGCCGGCTAGACTCGAACTCACAACCTCACGATCAAGAGTCGAGCGTGGTACCGACTTAGCCATGGCGGCTCACAAGTGTGGAAAGAAGACCAAGAAGAATATGTACATGTACATGTAGGATGATCTGACCAAGAAACATAAATATTGCTGTTTTCAGAAATTAATAAAAATTCTGGAAATTAAATTTCAGCAAAATTCTTGCACAAAAACATTTCTTAACCTAATTACAAGTAAAACACATTAAATGAATGCATCAAAGTGATTGCAAAGGGAGATAATTGAGGAAATCATGCAAAAATGAATGAAAATGACAAAGTCTGAAAAGACCTCAAAAACGTGTCAAAAATTAATATTCCGATTTTTATGAAAAATACAAACTTGAATCATACATCCATGTAGATCACTGAGAAACAATCCATTTTTCAATTCATGCAGCGGTTCTGGAGAAGAAGATTTTTAAAGAGAGGTACCTTTTGGGACCTATTCTGCCCCGCCCTGGATCCACCCCTAGGACAATCTGGCTAAAACATATAAACTTGGTAAAAGATCCTGAGCACTTGCTTCTTGTCAATTTTTATCAAAATTCCTTCGGAGATTTTGAAACAAAGGCTGATAGTGTGAAAATGCACATCCCTCTTTTTTTTGCAGTCTTAAAAAATTCATAAAAAATTCTAGAAAAGATATTTCAGCAAAATTCTTGCACAAAAACATTTCTTCAACTAATTACAAATAAAACAGTACCAAGTGTACCTTTTGGAACCTATTCTGCCATGCCCTGTATCCACACCTGGGCCAATCTGGCTGAAAACTACAAAAGAACCTTGGGTATTTGCTTCCTGTCAAGTTTCGTTAAAATTCCTTTGGTGATTTCAAAGAAGAAGTCAATAATATTAAAAATTAAAGGATGGACAATGGATGATGGGCTCAGGTGAGCTAAAAACACAAAAATAAATAATTTAATACTGATTTGGCAAATATGTGCCAATATTTGGTAAAATGGCCATGAAATATTTGCCATAACGCATCAGGACTAGTAAATTTGTCATTGGACTATTAAAATTTGCTTCCATCTGGTCCAACTAACTAGTGAGAAACAATTGCTTAATTCGACCCCTGTTATCTGTGCACACAAAATAATAAACTATGTGCACAATATAATATTAACTGTGTGCTCATCATAACAAAACTGTGCATATAATATAAGTAAAAAATACTGTATCGTATGTCACCGAAGATGAGCCATAAAAACCAAATAATATGCATAAAAATACAAAATAATATAAACAGTGGAAACTCATTATGTGGAAATCGGTTGAGTTGAAATTCTGGATATGTCAAAGTTGAAAGTCCGGACCCAATTTTTATAGATATGATAATATATCAATTAAAAATTTTGGTTATCTCCAATTCCCGATATCTCGAAGTATTATTACAGGGGCGGTCCCATGAGTTTCGAGATTACAAGATTCCACTGTATATGGAAGAAGCAGTCTACTCCTACAATAACAACATTATGCCTTTAATCTAATAATTTTTGCGTTTTTAAAATAATATGATGATATTTCCATCTTTTATTGGATTTGTGATTACATATAGGATAAATGTAGTATGTACAATATGGACAATGTTTGGAAAAGAATGACCCTGATTATACTTTTTATGAAAAACAAATATCTATATATTAAAATTTAAAATACCATTGAATACCAAGCACTCTATATGGTAAAGTTTATACAGTGTAACTTGTTTTGAGAGACCACCCCATCTGCCATTGAAATGTGGTGTCTCAAGATACACATGTTACGGTCCCTGGTGGTCTCTCAAAAAAGGTTTCATTTACTGGATTTATATTTAACCAAGTGTTTTTCAGAACATGGTCTTAAAACATGGGTGGTCTTTCATGAGAGTGGTCTTCCAAGACAGGTTTCACTGTACTTGAGAAAAATCAATTTATCAGTTTTACCCTATTTATGTGTCATTTAAAGGTGCAGCAAGTTTTGACTTACAGATACTAAAGTGTTTCATTTTCATGTAAACGTCCAGTTTTTTTTTTTTTGTATTTATTTGTGGTGCTACACATAACTACATTGATTTAAATGTATCCTAAAGAACAAACAGGTCATGAGCCGGCCTGGCTCAGTCGGTAGCGCGCTCGACTCTTGATTTTGAGGTTGTGAGTTTGAGTCCAGCCAGCAACAGGTTGGTTTCCTGTCCTGCGGATGAAACAGTGAAATTACCGAGGTTCCGTGTCACAGTAGGTGTTGGCACATTAAAGAACCCTCACTGCTTAATGGCTGTAAGTGCCAAGCAAAGGCCAAATTTTGAAGCCCTTCAACGGCATTTGGTGACGTACCCATATGAGTGAAATATTCTTGAGTGACATGTTAAACAACAACAAACAAACAAACCAAACAGGTCGTGATTCATATAAGAAACTTACAAAGCATATTAGGTGGTGCCCTCCTAAAAAAGGTAAAGGGTAGTCTATGCAGTTTTTAAAAATCATTAAATGATTATTTTAATAAATAGGAACAATATGTGATAGATCATAGATAAAAAAAGTAAATAAATGTTTATGGAAAGGCAAAATAAAAAAGAAAACCAAGTTTTACCTTATTTCAAAACTTCCAGGTTTCTCTGTGTTACTGGCATCAAAATAGAACGTAGCATGAGCAATATCAATCTCCCCGAGTTGAACAAAATCATGAGGGGTTCTATAATAATATAGTTTACATGTGTTATCATTGAAGACAAACCATCGATGTCTGTTTGTCTTTATAAGTCCACGTGTGGTGTATATGTTTAGCCATCCACGAAGTTTTCCATCAGGAAGTATGAAATTAGCTTCATTCTTTTTGGGAAGATCACATTTCATGTCCATTTCATTAACCTGGGTATTTTCCTGCGTTTCCATGTTTGTACGATCCGCCACATCTTCAAGATTAATCAAGTTCATTCCATCTCTACAGTCATGACTGTTCTCTACTTTCATTTTGCTACCTCCCACATCTTCCATCTTTGTTTTGGCCTGAAGTAAACATGTGACATTCAAAGGGAAAGTGTCAAAATTTAAACGGGGAAAAGTAATGTTAAAGTATTGTCATTTGCTTAAGCAAATGACAGTATCTTAAAACTAAAGGAAAGTAAATATTTATTTATTTTATTTATTTTTATAAGATGATTCAAATACAAATTTGGTTTATATTACTTGTTTATATGAACCATAAAACCAGCAAACGGGCGACGGATCCAGCCTGAATTTTTGAAAGGGGGTGTTTGAGAATCTTTATCATTAGACATTACGAAATGCGAGCACCGAAGGTGCGTGCCTTCAGAGGCGAGGGGTCTGGGGCTTTTTTCAATTTTTTTCAAAGGGGGTTGCAACTTCCGCAACACCCCTTAAATCCGCCAATGCAGCAATAACTAGGCCTGTATAAGACTTTACTGAGGCCTGTAGGTTGTCAGCTGGAAAATTAGGATAGGTTACATGTCAATCGGTCACATGAATTTGTAAAAATGGAGATTCTACTTAAAAAATAAGTGAACAGTCAAGGACAATTTCGATCTTATAGCCAATAGGCCTATAATTGTATGTTTGACAAACATGCATGGCCCGTACTTTTTCAAGATAACAACCCGAAACATAAAAAATCCACTGAAAAGGGGTAACTTCCATAAGGGATCATCTAACAATTTCCACTCTGTTGACTTTTTGCAGATCTTTGAGATTGCGTGTCATTTTCCCCCCTCTTTTATACTTTCTCTCAGTCTATAATAGCCTACTTTTCTTGAAAATTACCCTAGAATGAAATGCCAAACATGAAAAATTAACTTAAAAGGGGAAAAACTCCTGGATGAAACCATCGAACAATTCCCACCCTGTAGACTATTTTGTAGATCTTTTGCCAAACACTTTTGTTTCTTCCACTTTTTATTTATTCAATAATGGCCAAAGACATACAAAAGCCACTTTTAAAAGGGGAAATAACTCCAATGAGCGTTCATCTGACAATTTCCAATCTTTTGCCTTTTTGAAAATCATTGCGGGTCGAAGAACATCATTTTCCTCGGACACTTTCTCTTTTACAGTTTAAAATATATATGATACCGTCCCTTTGGTGGCACACGATATAATATTTTTTAACTAGATTGTGGTCACAGCTTAACACATAATGTATTATGCATATAGTTTAGTTACATTGCGCACACAATCAATTTATATTGTGAGAACAATTTAGCTATCACTATGTTGTACGCATAATTTTCTTAAATCTTAAATTGTTCGCACAATATAGTTATACTATGTTCACTTATTAATCATTGGCAGATTCAGAGAGGGCGTGGGAGTTTTTATAATAAAAAGATTTCCTGGACTAAATCCAGAAAAAGGCTTGTATTTGCTGAAGCTCAACAATAGGATCTCTCTTGGCGATATTTACATTTTCTGTTATTCCATTTTCTTTTAAAATTATTTCGCTATATACGTACTATTTTTTCAATTTTTTTCTATAAAGCTATCGCATTTCAAGGGAAATAATAAAAGAAAATTTCAGCATAGAAATTATGAAATAATGGGAATTTTTTTTCTGAAAGATGCGTATAAATTAATCCCATTACAAAATATTGTCCCACAATTAATCAATACGTGTTATTATGTGCATTGACCACGGAAGGATTCAGGTAGAAGCACAGCGAAATGTGACCCCTATTGTTAGCAAAATAAGTGTATAACTTTTAATTTTTCTATAAAAAGCTGGAAAATTAATATGAATTTCTCTAACGGGGGGGGGGGGGGGGGGGGGGGGGGGGGGGGGGGGGGGGGGGGGGGGGGGGGGGGGCGTCCGGCGACTCAAGATTCAAGATTCTTTATTTCTCTTTAGGTTGACAATTCAACATTGAGAACATATTATAAATATTTTAACATAATCAAAATGGTACACGTGAGTGAACATTGTAAATAACAGAATATATATATATATATATATATATATATATATATATATATATATATATATATATATATATATATATATATATACATGTACATATACATATATAGACACACACACATATACATATATATATACATACCCATGCACATACATACATACACTTGTACACAGTTGACAGTAATTAACCAGGAGGGTTGACCCTCTTGTTTATAACATTAATGAATTGCTGTAATTTGTTTAGTGTGCAGAGATTGTTAGTTGAAAATAACTCTTGAAACTTAATAATGTTAGGTCTAGTATAAAACTTTTTTGGAATATATAATTTTCGTAATTCGCTTAAGGATGTACATTGCAATATATAGTGAAACTCATCGCCAATATCTATGTTACATAAATTACATTTTCTTCAAATCTCTCGCCCCTTTCAAGCATTATCATTAGATCATGTCTGGAAGCGTCAGGAGGCGTATATCCCATAGTCTCAAATGAATTATTGCTTCACAGTTGACCCAACAATAGATTAAAAAAAACATGTTTAGTGTGGTCTGTATTGTATAACAATCTAGTAGCCTATATGATTGCGTAACTCTACCCCCTTGAACATATTCTCGATTCGCAACCTAGGACACTGTGAGGATCAAACGCACGCGACCCACTCTAACCTAAAATCCTGCATCCGTCTACGGTAATTGTTAACCTGGGCGCACAGAATAAATAAACTGTACCCATATTCTGTTGAAACTGTGTGCACAATATATTTAAACTATGCGAACAATTAAGTTAAACTGTGCCACAATATACCTACTGTGTACGCAAAATACCTTAACTGTGCGTACAATATAATAAACAGTGCACAATATATATCTGAAATTACTGAACTCACACACAATGTAATAAAACTGTGTGCACAGTAAACATTGTAATTGTGAACAACATGATTAAACTGTGCACGCAGTACACAGGATATCGAAAACATTAATGTCAACGTTCCGCAAATTTTATGGTCGGTATAATATTCTTGTTTGCGATTAATTTGTTTCATTAAGTGAAATGTTGAGTTGACTTATTGTTGGCGGTTGTTGAGACGCCTGTTCCAATTGTGACGAGGATTCGCTCCTCACTTATTTGACTGTGAACTCACGGCGGGTGTGACCGGTCGACAGGTAATGCTTACTCCTCCATGACACCTGATCCCACCTCTTGGTTTCCAGAGGTCCGTGTTTGTCCATTTTACCGGTTTTGTATCTATGTCCTGGACATTCTATTGATTTATAATTTGGTATCTGAGTTTTTTTATTATAGTTAAGCTGTGTGCACGGTTAACATTTTCATTGTATACAACATGATTAAATTGTGCACACAGTATAGTTAAACTGTGTGCACGGTAAACATAATGATTGTATACAACATGATTAAATTGTGCACGCAGTATAGTTAAACTGTGGGAACGGTAAACATAATGATTGTATACAAGATTATTAAACTGTGCACCCAGTATAGTTAAACTGTGTGCACGGTAAACATAATGATTGTATACAAGATTATTAAACTGTGCACGCAGTATAGTTAAACTGTGTGCACGGTAAACATAATGATTGTATACAACATGATTAAATTGTGCACGCAGTATAGTTAAACTGTGTGCACGGTAAACATAATGATTGTATACAAGATTATTAAATTGTGCACGCAGTATACTTAAACTGTGTGCACGGTAAACATAATGATTGTATACAAGATTATTAAATTGTGCACGCAGTATACTTAAACTGTGTGCACGGTAAACATAATGATTGTATACAAGATTATTAAATTGTGCACGCAGTATAGTTAAACTGTGTGATCGGTAAACATAATGATTGTATACAAGATTATTAAATTGTGCACGCAGTATAGTTAAACTGTGTGCACGGTAAACATAATGATTGTATACAAGATTATTAAATTGTGCACGCAGTATAGTTAAACTGTGTGCACGGTAAACATAATGATTGTATACAAGATTATTAAATTGTGCATGCAGTATAGTTAAACTGTGTGCACGGTAAACATAACGATTGTATACAAGATTATTAAATTGTGCACGCAGTATAGTTAAACTGTGTGCACGGTAAACATAACGATTGTATACAAGATTATTGAATTGTGCACGCAGTATAGTTAAACTGTGTGCACGGTAAACATAATGATTGTATACAAGATTATTAAATTGTGCACGCAGTATAGTTAAACTGTGTGCACGGTAAACATAATGATTGTATACAAGATTATTAAATTGTGCACGCAGTATAGTTAAACTGTGTGCACGGTAAACATAATGATTGTATACAAGATTATTAAACTGTGCACCCAGTATTGTTAAACTGTGTGCACGGTAAACATAATGATTGTATACAAGATTATTAAATTGTGCACGCAGTATAGTTAAACTGTGTGCACGGTAAACATAATGATTGTATACAAGATTATTAAATTGTGCACGCAGTATAGTTAAACTGTGTGCACGGTAAACATAATGATTGTATACAAGATTATTAAACTGTGCACGCAGTATAGTTAAACTGTGTGCACGGTAAACATAATGATTGTATACAAGATTATTAAACTGTGCACGCAGTATAGTTAAACTGTGTGCACGGTAAACATAATGATTGTATACAAGATTATTAAACTGTGTGCACGGTAAACATAATGATTGTATACAAGATTATTAAACTGTGCACGCAGTATAGTTAAACTGTGTGCACGGTAAACATAATGATTGTATACAAGATTATTAAATTGTGCACGCAGTATAGTTAAACTGTGTGCTAAATATAGTTTAACTGTGCAGAACAGGCCTATTAGTAAATTAAATATAACTAAACCGTGCGCACAGTTTTACTGAACTTTGCGTCAATATCATATTTGTTAAACTGTGGGCAGAATATAAATAAATCGTGCGCACAATTTAGTAAAAGCATTTTTCTTCTTACACTGTCTGTCTATTTATTGCACTTTTGAAGATAATGACTCTTTATTTTCTGTTATTATTTTTTGCTAGATGGGCACAATGTCAAAGGGGGATATGAATTATGTGAAGGTACACATTCAATAGAAAGAATTGAATTGTAAGAAGTTGTTCGGATGGAGTCTACATGTGGTTTTCGAGTTGCCAGGTGAGTGTTTTAGGCTCTCTTGGTGATGGATATAAAGTCTTTGCAATACATTACATAGGCGTCGGAGCCGGGGGGGGGGGGGCTAGGGGGGGGCTTAGCCCCCCCCCCCCCACTTTTTTTGCAAAGATAGGCATAGGTGTTGAAAATTGGGGCTTAGCCCCCAAGACGTTTCTGGTGTGTGTGTGTTTTAAGTTGGTTTAGCCCCCCCCCCACTTTTGGCGTGTGTGTGTTTTAAGTTGGTTTAGCCCCCCCCACTTTCAATTTGCTTCCGACGCCTATGCCGTATATACCCTTCAATCTCCATTTTTATAGTTTGGTTCGTTTAATAATTAGTCAGCTACTCTATTTCTTTTTTATAACAATCACAACTGAACAATTTACGTCATTATCGTATAGCTACCATTTCTGATTAAGTCCTGGACACTCCCACTTTTATTGACTGGATTTATAACAATGGTTTTAGCATGTACTAACATAATATGTACACCGAGAAAGAAAAATCCATGCTTTAGTTAAAATGAAATTAATTACCGCGCCGTTTAAAGACTCCCGAATATTCCGAATGGTCGCTACCTGGCGACTTAATGCTTGAACCGTCTATGTGAATGGCAGACACTGGATACATGTGATTATAAATCAAAAAGCGGGTATGTTTTCGAAAAAAATTATTGATTTTTGTTTTGTTTTGATAATTTCAATTGCAATTCAGTTTCCAATTTGGTGATATGTGTAAATTTTATAAAATCATATATGTCTTATGTTTGCCTTTACAATGTATCGTAGAAACTTTTAACAGGATCATTTACCTTTGACGTATTGATTTGTTATATTTATAACTTGTTAAAATCACCGAGGGGAGCGAACGTTTTAAATGGATCGACAATATATTGAATTGAGCCAAATTTAGTCACGGTATTTCAATACTGAACAAATACTATACAATTCAATATTTTATATATATGTAGCTTATACACGTGGATGTCTCACCTGTAATTTTAAAGACATGATGAGGTACATGTTTCTGAGTTTCGAGAACATACGATCTCTGCTCATTCATCGTTTGGCTGTGTTGAATTTGTCACTAAAATGAACTGATATTTTAGAGCCAGACCAATATACAATCATTTCATATAGGAAGCCACACTACTTAGTTATAAGTCGTAGTACGACGACTTACATCAAATGTTAACATTTTTCAAAATATACAGTCGATATTTTGTCTCGTCTGTCATTATTATCTAACATACAGAATTAACTGTTCTAGAACGGTTCGTCTCTGGTTTCTTCTAGACTTGACTACGGACTCGCAATGGATGTAACCGGTTTGCAGTAATTTCTTTATTCTCCGTAACACCTGATACCACTTCTTGATGTTCCACAGGTCTACCACTTTTCATTGCTTTGTTTATTGCCTTACGGACTCTCAATTGTTGACATTTTGGTATCTGTATTTTATGCTTTTAAGTTTTTCCTTAATTGAGATCTTTTAAAAATGTTTCACTTTCATCCTCCTCCTCCTCATAATCATCATCTTCGTCCTCGTGGTCATCGTCGTCTTCGTTTTTATATTTACCTTGATTATGATGAATATTAGATTCTTGTTACATCACAACTTTATCCAGAATGGTGGGGAAGAATTTCTTATAGTTTAATAAATACACAAAGATTTACACTGGAAACTTGTGACAAGATAGAATTCATTATTTTATACAGAAATACAACATACAACCGCTATCATTATCTTAAAAATGAAAAAAAAAATTCGTACTATCCATTGGAAAATCGTTGTCTACATTCACAGTCTTAGAACCCCCTCTTGTAGCTTTCACTGATTTACCTAAATATAAGCTGCTCTCTTTCCTGAAAAGCAATAGAAGCAAAGTATACAATACTAATGCGATGAACTGGAAGTCAAATTTACAAAATATTTAGTAAAACTCGATAAAGATTGTTTCCTCTTTGACAGAGGAATATTTTTGTTTAAATATCACCAATTCTTCTTGTGGTCACAATGATTTCAACTCTTCCAAATAACATTTTGAATTCTTTCAAATTTATTTTTTCACCTGAAATTTTAGTGTGTGTAGCCAACCTTCCAAGGGAAGATTAAACTCCAGATAGTATTGATTTGTATGAGAAAATATATATTGGAATTGTTATTTACAAATTTAATTCGACTCGTCAACAATCTCAAGGGATTGCCACTTAGAACTTATTTTCTTTAACCCTTTTACCACTAAATTTGTAAATGGTATCCTCGTTTCTATAGTTAAAAATGGTCTACATTATTCTGTAGGGTTGAAAGGGTTTAAGAACATGGTCAATATTCTAATGTAAATATCTGATATTCTTACGGGACAAATCTGTGTTGGATAAGCCTTTGTCACGGACTGTAATATAGTTAACATAATGATTAATCAATGTATCAAATACTAATCACATTACCCCACAAACATTTAATATCACTATTGTACTCTTGTCAAACCGGTATGATTATTTATGCATTATTGGTTAATACAATCTCATCGTTATACATATGTATTTTAATAACCTGCTATTTGATAGCACGGATCTTAATTCACAGCTGACAACTGCATTGAAATTTGACCTTCTCCAACAACGACGACGGGGATGAAGATATTTGCTTGTGATACCTATTGACACATTTATTTGATTTTCCAGGTAAATGGATACAATACAATCATGCCCAGTCGGAAAAGGCAATATTTAGTTAACGAAAGCATCGTACACCAGACAAATGTTCC
Organism: Atrina japonica; assembly: GCA_030159075.1. Lineage (NCBI taxonomy): Eukaryota > Metazoa > Mollusca > Bivalvia > Pterioida > Pinnidae > Atrina > Atrina japonica. Next base: position 801,104 of record BROG01000068.1, on the reverse strand, counting down.
AGAGCAACTTAGGATAGGATTACATAGTCGAAGAAGTACTGCTAGAAGATATATCACAATCACTAAAACACAGGTCACTGTATCGGGAGATTCAGAAAGACCAAAACGAGTGTTGTCGAAACGTTCGATTGATCAGAGCGACAAAACTTCATCACTTGTTCCCCATCTTCCAGAAGTGAAAAGAGGAAATGTTCGACATGGGATACCTAATCTTAGCGTACCCCAAGTACTACGTGTCTCTAGTTATCCTGAACTTATTTCTAAGTCATGTCCGATGCCCTTCCCTGGTAAACAAAGCCAGAGACTAAAGCCTTGCCGGTCTGACACACAGGCTCTGGACGATAGCGATGAGGAAACTGAAAATAGGGATTTCTTCACAAGGGAGTTTACGCAACTTTCTTTGGATACTTTAACATCATCGATTAATATCAAATCCCTCGCTAGAACAGCAAATGAAATCGATAAAACCGTCAAGCAAGCTATTGACAAATTTTTGGATGGACCGACACCAAATGACCCCCTAGGTTCAGTAAAACAGACAAAAATTATAATAAGAGATGACGATAAAAATGGCAGCAAAAGATCCCCAAGGAAGTTGAATGAAGACTCGAAGTCAAAGGCAATAAAGCAAGATAGGAACAATAAATGTTTGGGGTCTACATCCGGTAGTAGAGTGAAACAATACACTAAGTTTAAGAAGCCACTTCTACCCAAAATTATAAGTGGCACCCCTGCTTGTATGGTAAAGTTATTAGGTCCTATTCTACTCAGCGCTCCACATGGCATTAAACTTTGGCGTGGAGGTACCGACGGGCGCAAACGCAGGATTCATTACAGGGAGATGTATATAACTGAAATAGTTCTGAAACTCGCAGCAGAAATTAATAAAATAACAGGATATCCAGCGAGTTTCGTCATATGGGACAGACGGATGGCAATGACCGCGGACTTTAAAAACCTTGACCCAAACTATCTAACTGAAAATCAATTTGCTTACTCGCCATTCCACGAAGCTATAGTACAGTTTAAGAAATACGGCCAGGATAATAATTTTCCCGTCATGCATATTGATATTCATGGTAAGAAAAATAGGAGAAATAATATGGATCTTGATATAGGATTTAGAGCTCTGGAAAGTCGTTGGAACAATAAAAGCTTTGTCAAATGGTTAAAAACAGAAGTTGACGCAAATTTTACAGATGTGTTTAACTCTTCTAATTATGAAGTGAATGATATGAGATTTACAGTTAACGTTGATCCATTGTTGTGTGGTGACTGGGGAGGAGATTTGCACACCATGGCTTGTCAGTCAGTATGCCTAGGCATACCTGGCTTCCAAATAGAGATACCAAAAGCAATTCGAACTCAGCTCATTGAAGACGAGGATCTTTTGTCCAAATTTGCAAAAAGTATCGTAAATATTTATACCACATGTGTAAATGGCGGACAAAATATCAATTTCAAAGTAAATCCAAAAGAGACATTAATGTATGCAGAGTTTTTGACCAAAGTATATAACGATCATCTCAAAATAGAGAAAACGTTTCCAGAGAAACAGATTTAGAGCAACATGCCAATCATATTAGGCAAAGAAGAAGTAATTCGAAGATATATGTATCGCCAATATGAAATCTTTAATGTCAAACCGAAAGATGCTTAAATTATGTTGATATATGTTATTTATTGGTTTAGTTAATGTATGGAATATAATCAAATACAAAATAAGACACGAAGAGCATCGTTGTTATCCGATTTATACCAGGTAAACACAATTCAAGGTTTTTGATAGATCTACGTTTTATACACCCGTCGTAGATGGACGAACATGTATTATGGTATGGCGCTGTACCCCTCCTCAGCCTATCCGTATCTTTGTAGACTCGATGCAAAGGGAAGCATTAGGGCTAGCATTATTAAAGGTAGTACAAAGTGTCCACGGCGAGAGATTGCTCCTCAAAATAAAAGAAATATGCTTATTTGTTCAAAGTCATAGGTCTCTTCACATTTAGAATTTCTATTTAGCCATTTGGAAATCTTGTAGACTCAATGCAATCAGAATGTAGCTTCATCAACGTTAATACAGGCGTTTCAATGCTTTAAAGCAAATGTCTATTTTTATACTTTTACTACTTGTACTTGATGTACAATAACAAATTAGAGCATATACAAGCACATAAACATCTTATATTCCTAAATATTTTGTGAAAATAAGTTCAGGTTAATTGTGATATGCAAATATAAATAGTAAGGTTGAACTAATCAATTGCTAGTGTATTATTGCCAAACTGTGTAGTTTGTTTCCAGCAATTTCTACAAAATAAAGAGGTATTTATCTCCTTTTTGTTATTGTATATATCAATCGAAGCAGTGAAAAAGGAAAGACATGTTTTAAAGAAAAACAAAACAAAACAAACACAGTCAATGCCCCTTAAGTAAACTGTTTGATGACACCCTTTACAGTTTGAATTTCTATTTTTAACTACGTATTACTAAATCTTCTCATGTACAACACAGTTTGGTTTGGAATTCTACACAGGGAAATAAAGTGTATAGTTTCAGTTTTAAGGCCGTAATTTTTTTTACTAAGAATGTCTGTTTCGTAACACGTGAATACTGAGACAGATACTCCTGCTGCATCATTTAACATATCTAGTTGAAAGCTGGTACAGAGTTCGATAATAATTTAAAGTTGTGCACTGCGGTCATATTATGCTCTTGGCCCATATAATTCTACGTTGATTTTCATATTAATAAAATATAAGTGATTTCGATGAACACACACACACACACACACACACACACACACACACACACACACACACACACACTTTTTACAAATGCTTAGCGGAGAGGTTACCCTTCCCCGACACACACACACACACATGTGAACATACATTTACGTGTGCAAACAGAGAGAAATACTATAAAACAGTGGATGCCTTAGTTATGTTCTATTCAAGTAACGCAGCCCAACATCAACCATCATAACAATGGCAATTATACAAACAAAATATGCATACTACAAAGGTGTGGTAATTATCCAAACATTACAGGGATTATCGATTTCTTACAGACGTACACTCGTGAAACATATCAAATATGTTTCAAATGGAGTGTAAACTAGTGAAATGATCAGAATAACAAAGTAGTTATTTATGTGATCATTAAAACAATCAAAAGGAATGACACTTACAGATAATGGAAACAAATGAGGACATGATAAAAAGAAAATGTGTTAACCAGCGATAAGCAGGGAAATTAATTCTGCCTCTATAAAAAGATATTTTGCAAATTTTAGTCGTTCCCGATTCCACCACCACACTGTTACCTCCAAAGTCTGGAGAAAACATCATCAGTTAGTTAGATCTGATTAGCGAAAGGGAGTCACTATGTATGGTCGTGCTCCAGAATATTATCTAACCGTGATTCCTGAGAGGGGGCTTCATATTGTTTAACAAGATCCCGGTAGCGACCATAAAACGCCCTTAGTAATGATTTCAAACGTTCAACAGCGTCACCCTGTGTGGGTAATTTATTGGCAAGTCGTTTGGCTCTCGGAGTAAAACATTTGTAAGAAGATCATGCCCGAAAGCATATGTATGTTTACTCGGCCATAATTCACATTCGATTTCTTTTTACCAATTTGACATTATAACAACATTATAATAACCCGGGATGTTTAAAAATATATATATAATTATAAAATGTATAAACAGAGAGAGAGAGAGAGAGAGAGAGAGAGAGAGAGAGAGAGAGAGAGAGAGAGAGAGAGAGAGAGAGAGAGAGAGAGAGAGAGAGAGAGATGGTATAACAGAACTGAATGATACCACAAGTGATTAGAATGCGTAGAATATTATGCCGTAATTTAGGTAATATTTATTGGCTAATCTCTTATCCTTCTGCTATTATGCATTTCTATTTTTGATGTCAAAGGGAGATAAACTCTTTCTATGATTACAAACCATTTATATTATAGAACATGCACTTACATTTTACAGTTGGTACCATTTTCATAATTTTAGATTATACAGTAACGATTTTGTAAAAATATCACTTAGAATCGAATAGGCTATCTGTGATTTCAAAGCATTGAAATAACAGATCAGTTGATTTTAAAGTACATTTTACTCGAGCTAGCTCAATCAATGTCTTATTGACAGAAATGCGTTTTTCTCTCGATACTATAACTTGGTATTATGTCTCTAATTATTTGCCATTATTTGCTGAGCCGGTCTGACTCAGGTGGTAACGCACTCGACTCTTGATCGTGAGGTCGTGAGTTCGAGTCCAAGCGGAGGGAGGTTGGTGTCCTTTTGGATTACCAGTAAAGACCGGGGCCCCTTGTAAGAGTAGGCACGTGTAAGAACTATCACCGTTAAATGGGCATACGTGCCGAGCATAGGCCATAATTTGAAACCCTTCACCGGCATTTTGTGACCTCTCCGTATGAGTGAAAGATAAAACAATTAAAAAACATTATATTCTGGATGTGTAGTAGGCGATATACGTTACCAGTAGGTTATGTTATATAGAGGCGAGCAATGAAATTAATGTACATTATTATCATCAGTGTGTGTGTGTGTGTGTGTGTGTGTGTGTGTGTGTATGTGTGTGTGTGTTAATATTATAAAGTATTAGCATAGTTATAGTTCTACAAAAACAAATGCTTAAGACGGTTGATTCTGCGAACAGACTTCATCATTTGAGATCATTTTTAATATAAATGTATATTTCCTAAACAAATTGAAGGAGTTACACAAAATCAAGCAACAAATCTAAATGTGTTACTTTAAAATTGAATATCGTAGCTTTTCGAGAAGTTTAGAATCTAAATGGTTCCATCTGAGCAAAATACTACTATTAAAACAATCGGCTGGTATCCAAATACCAGGTAACTCAGACGATATACATTATTCTAATCTTCTGTTTATGTGTACCAAAACTTAAAGAAATAATGATATAATGTATCTGAATAATATGTCATCCTATAATGATCAAGAAAATATTGAGGATTATGTGTTTCTATAATATTTGGGATGAAGATGACTCGATGGTGGATATTTAAACAATATAAACAGTAAACACTATTTATATTTTGTTTTTCACAAAATTGTGAAATATTCTGGTATACTCGTAAAGAGGTATAGTTGCGTTAAACCTCTGCCATTTACGTTTGACGTTAATCTGTTTGTCAGCGTTATGAAAATGTGTTAGACGCAATTAGTAGTTTGTGAAGACCGCGAATCCCTGAAGAGAAAAGGAGACAAATACGGTTTGAACCTGTCCTTGATATAAATTAATATAGTTTTGTTGCCATTGCTAATGTACTCCTTGATCCAATAGTAGTGATATCGTTTGTCCAGGTAAACTTTCAGGTGTGTAATCCAATCTATAAAGAAATAGTTCATTCAAATATCGATTATAATACTCGAGCATTCTGACGTCATAGATTAAAGTTAATGGCGTTTAACCTCTTGTAAAATACACGAGGATTATCTATGACAAACTTTTTAAATTAAAACTGTGACGCATAGTGAATATTCAATCTAGAATTGACCATATATTGAAATCGAATGGTTTCTATTTTTGGTGGAATTGCGTGACAAACCACAATCAGTTTAATATTAGATCAAGAGACATTTTAAGACACATATCAGTAAAACTTAAAGTTTGATGAGTTCTTCTCTGTTTGTTTCTTTTTTGGTCGTAAACTTGTTTGCAAGATAAAATATGACATTTCCATGACCTTGAAAAAGGCAGTATGTGTTATATTATCAATGTAAGCTATTTTGCCTTCTTTCCTCAGTTCATTTATTTAGTCATATTATATCTTATTTAACAATGTGATACCAAATAAGCCACTATTAAAATGTTAATTATATCAACATGTATGAAATCATTTCACCTTTATCTTATAATCCATATGCTGTAATTATTATTTAGCCTTTATTTGACGTAGCGATTTAAGTCTATAAATAGATATTGCGATCGCTTGCTCTTGTGGGGCATTTAAATTTTTCTGAGTCAAATAGAAATCCACAGCCAACAGGAATTCCCATACCAGTGATCTATATAAAAGGACTACAAAACCGAAGTATTGTAACAACAGTTTATCTCTCGAACATGCCACCCAAAACAGCAACTACCAAAGGGGCTACCAAACCAGCTGCAAAGACAGCTACAAAAGCAGCAACAGGCACGAAAACACCTGCTAAAACTGGCGCTAGTAAGACAGCAGGGTCAACAGCGAAAGGTAAAGAAGAAACCAAACCAGCAGGTAAATATATTTTAATCTCGTTGTTCCAAATGTTCGCACCCAGGAATATATCGATTTTAAAGCATAGTAATCTCAGTCTGGGAATTGTCCGTTCTTTGACAAGTCTAAACATATTTTTAATGCGAGGTCAGTAAACCCTACCTGTTTATTATTCAAATTTATACGTGAACGGAATTTAATTGTAATATACAAATGACAGTTGATTATATTGTTTTTGATACAGTATTTCAACAATATATATATAATATATATATATATATATATATATATATATATATATATATATATATATATATATATATATATATATATATATATATATATACACACACATTTACACGTGCATATTGATATACATTGTACAAGAAGACGTTGAATATATCAGAAGTGAAACCGATCGAATAAACAGCCAATTAATGAACTGGATATCACACAAAGTGCATTTTTAAATTCATTTTATAAACATTTCGACCTATTGCATCCAAGCTATTCAATTACGAACGGGTTTTGCAGTGCCTAGACATCAACAATCTCCTACATAACACCGTCACGTGTTCATGTGCATCATCTCCCTTCAAATATAATCCTATCGGGCATGTCATCACCGGCGACGTTTTTGTTGAAAATGAAAACCTCAAAAATCTGATTTTAAGAAGTCCAAAATACCGCGAAGCACATTCCTTTAATTGGCGACAGAATTTCAGTTTAGTTATGAATTCTGTCGACGATTATGCCAAACGATGGGCCAAACATGAAGAGGTGGAACCAGACACTTTGCCTGAATGGCTAAAAGCTATACGATGGTTGATAAATCTCGTATTAGAAAGCTTAAAGGAACTATGAAAACACGTTATCCCTCTGTATTTAGTGATCCAGAAGTGGTAACAGAGCTGGATAGATTACATGTACTGTTCCCAGCAGACAAAGCCTCAAATAATATTAATAGTTCTTATTTGGAAGGTACATTATATTTTTTAATTAGAAGAACTGGGGTTTAATACGAATTCTCGTAATCCTACATATAAACGTAGCCCACTTTCAAATGACGAGATCCTTCAAAATCACGTATCCGTATTACGTTCTTTTGATGTACCTACAACCGGTACTAATTTTGAGCCACTATATTTATATTGGATACCAAAACTTCACAAAACCCCATATAAACAGAGGTACATAGCAGGATTCTGCGAATGTTCTACTAAACCTTATCTTTACTCCTTACCAAGATACTGACAGCCATTCAGGAGAAACTTCAGCAATACTGCACAGTTGCTTATTCCAGAGGCGGTTTTAATTAGATGTGGATACTTAAAAAATTTAAACAACTTTTAGAAAATTTGAAGGCATACAGTTTTTCTCAGATTCACAGTATCAAAACATACTTCTTTTATCTTTACACAAAAAATTAAAAGAGACTTTTTAGCATCATAGACAATTGTTTTTTCACTAAAAGTGGTACCCGAAAATTTAAATATCTAGTGATTGGTTATCATGATACTTATTTTGTCAAACACCACTCTGATTCTACACATAAATACATTGAAGTTGATATAAAAAGATGCTGGAGTTTTTAATAGACAATATATTTCTAATGTTCGGAGACTTGGTTTTTCAAAAAAAATGTCGGAACCAATTATGACCCTTTATTGGCTGACCTTTCCTTTATTCATACGAATATAAAACATCTCAGATACCAAAGTATAAATCTTTAAGATGTCCAGGATATAGATACAAATCTGGTAAAAATGAACAAACATGGACCTCTGGAAACCAAGAGGTGGGATCAGGTGCCATGGAGGAGTAAGCATCACCTATCGACCAGTCACACCCGCCGTGAGTCCACAACCGGCAACGAAAAGGCAACTCAATATTCCACCTAGTGAAACAGAGTAATCACAAACAAGACTATTATAACGACCGTAAAATTTGCGGAACGTTGACATCAAACGCGGTTTTCGATATCCCAGTGTCCATAATTTGTCAATGATCCGATATGCCAGGGCGTGTTCAACATATGAACATTTCATCTGTACATGAAATGTTCATATGTTGAACACGCTCTGGCATATAGGATCATTTGTGAAATATTAACTCCATATGTGGGTGACTATTACTACTTAAACATTTACGATGGGAAAGCCGAAATCGTCGCGTTTGTCGTATAGCTTCGTATGAATAAAAGAACAGGTAGCAGATTTCATCCAAAAGAAGAAAAAGCTAGCGGTGTCCTTTAATTTGACATTTAGATATATGGACGAAGTTTTGTCAGTTAATAATGACAATTTTCATACATATGTCAATGCGATATATCCCAGCGAACTAGAAATTAAAAATACAACAGAATCAAGCACACACGCTTCATACTTAGACATTTTACTTAATATAGGCAAAGACAGGAAATTAACAACTAAACGCGATTATTTCGACCTTCCCATCGTACATTTTCCACATTTAAGTCGTGATATCCCACAATCACCCGCATATGGAGTTAATATTTCACAAATGATCCGATATGTCAAGGTGTGTTCAACATATGAACATTTCATATACATAGGTAAACTACTCAGTAACAAATTATTGATACAGGGATATAGAAAACCGCGTTTGATGTCAACGTTCCGCAAATTTTATAGTAGGTATAATATTCTTCCATATTCACAGAGTTATCCTTATAACTAGTGTAACATGATCAGCCTATCATCCACATGGGGATGGATGACAAGCTACACGCGTTATGACGTCACAATACAATTTATGACATAGAACGTCTGTTACTTCCAGAATGCAGTACATATTTATGTCAGACATGACTTAGATATGCGTAAATCTATGTATGACTGTGTGTAGATCTACATAGACATATATTTAAGAAATGGGACAAAAATAATTAACCCCTACCTTGAGGGTATGACAAAGGAATCTCAATCTGAGGGTAAGATTCTTGAATGAAAAACCCCAGGCTTGCCGAGGGTTTGTCATTCAAGAATCTTATCCCGAGGATGAGATTCCTTTGTCATACCCTCGAGGTAGGTGTAGATTCTATTAGTCTTGTGCCGTTACGAGTACTCTGTTTCAATAAGTGAAATTTTGAGTTACCTGTTCGATGATTCTATTAGTCCTGTGCCGTTACGAGTACTCTGTTTCAATAAGTGAAATGTTGAGTTACCTTATCGATGGCGGTTATTGAGACGTCTATACCAATTGTGACGAGGATTCGTTCCTCGTGTATTTCATTTTGATTTGACTGTGAACTCACGGCGGGTGTGACCTATTGACGCTTACTCCTATATGGCACCTGATCCCACCTTTTGATTTCCAGAGATCCGAGTTTGTTCATTTTTTTTACCAGATTTGTACCTATATCCTGGACATCGTATAGATTTATACTTTTGTATCTGAGATTATTATTTATAATTGATTTTACATGTTAAATAATTATAAAGATTAATTGTAACTGAAATTCAGTATTATTACACACATTGTATACGATATTACAATAAAATAACTGCAGATCGTGGCCTATTTTTATTTACTCTGAAATTTCGTTTTCTCTGTAGCAGCGCCTGTGCCAAAGGTGGAAATCCCAAAACACAATGTGACAGTGAAGGAAATTGCGACATTCTTGCTTGATGACGTAAATAATAACATAAGAAGCTCTAAATGGTAATGTTGTTTACTACTGTGTACAATGATGCAATACTTTCAACACATTTTTATCTACCAGTTTATAAAGGTTCCTAACTGACATAAAATAGAACGTTAATATATCGTGTTTGTATAGGGAATTTAGTACATGTTTAATTTGTAAAATGCCGTGATTCAGCTTAATTGTACCTTGTAATTAAGATTTTACTTAAAGAACAAAAGTTAGACAAAATTGGTTCAAATATCTAGGTTAAAAGGTATATCATCTGATACCATAGATAAAGTAGATACCACATATCATGTTATCGTAATTGTTAAACGGGCATAATCTGTCAAAAAACTTCGTTTTTAGTACTTAGATTGATATACAATAACAAATAAGAAATGAACACAGACGTAAAAATTATTTTATTCCTAAATGTTTTTTTTTTTAAACTAAGGTCAGATATCGTATGCGTATACAAATAATAATGTCGAATTAATCATTTATAAACGAATATTTGCAATACTGGTTTTCTCAAGAAATTTTCATAAGATATATAGGAATTTAAGAATTTTTATGCTTGTGTAGAACTTTTATTGCCATTAATCTTTGTATCAATAAAGATTTTTTTCGAAAAAAAAAACACAGCTGATACCCCTTTAAGAGTAAACAACTGTTACACGAGGTATATTATTTGATTTCTCTTATATGATTTCCAGGTGGCCGTATGTTATTGACGAGAGTACTATAGCGTCGCAGTTTTTAAAATACAGAGATTGTAACTATGTGGTCGGAGTGGAACCCGGAGCTTTAGAACCAGGGAAAATTCGTTTAGCACTTCTAGGAGCACTCAGGTAGAGTACAATAATATTGCCGCACACCGCTTCCTTTAACCGACGTAAATGAATGTTCAAATATAATAGTCTTGTTTACGATTATTCAGTTTCACTAAGTGAAATGTTGAGTTGCCTGTTCGATAGCGGTTGTTGAGATTTCTGTACCGATTATGACGAAGATACGTCCCTCACCTATTTCATATGAATTTGAATGTGGACTCACGGAAGGTGTGACCGGTCAACAGAATGTACTTACTCCTCCATAGCACCTGATCCCACCCTTGACTTCCAGAGGTCTGTGTTTGTCCTATTTTTTGCCAGATTTGTATTTCTATTCTGGACAACCTAAAAATTATACTTCTAATGTATATCTATGTTTAATTCCTTTGTTTTGGAACTATCCCTCTACGAGGATTTAAAACATACATTGCAAAATACTGCTCGACCTATTGCATCTGATCCCAGCAGAAGATTTAAGAAGGTACAATATGATACATTCAAGTTAACTAAAAATTCTCTGTCCTTCGGATGAGACAATAAAAACCGAGGTCCCCTGTCGTTGTAGGTGTCGGCACGTTAAAGAACCCTCACTGCTCTATGGCAGTAAGTGCCGAGCATAGCCAAAATTTGAAGCCCTTCACCGGCATTTTGTGACGCTTCCATATGAGTGAAAGATTTAAGTGGGACGTTAAACAACAATACAACCAACCAACAACTAGAAATTCAATAACATCAAGTACGTCTGCTTCAAATTTGGAAATTTCATTATATTGTAGAAGAAATGGGAAACTACCGGTAATCATCAAACTGTACGGCAATTGTGATATACTCTGCTTACTGAAATCATTTTTATTTTTAAATTTAAGCAGTATTATACCTATATTTCTCGCGAATGATGTTTATATTTAACCTTTATGATACAGCCTGCTCAATCTATCATATCATTTGAATAACTACATGATGAAAAGTTTTTGTCACAAGAAAATAAAAAAAATCGTTTAAAAGTAAATATTTTCCAAAATTCTTTGATCCATACGACGACGGTGATTGTCAATACTTTGTTTCATTTTGAGAATTTTTATATTGCTATCGTGTTTCCACTTTTTGGTTGACCAGGGGTTTTACCAAAAAGTGGAAACATGATATTGCGACACTTGTTTCAAAGTGTTTGATAAACGGTATTTACCGATGAAGGCTTTCCTTATAACCTTATTTTTTTTTTCTTGGAGGAGATGGTCATTGCTCTTTTGGAATATGATTCCATATATGAAAGTTCCATATTTGTTAATGTTTTAGTACCAATTCTTAGTTTTATTCTTATGGACCTATAGTTTCAAATATCCATAGACCTATAGTTTCAAATATCCATTATACTTCTTATCTTTACTTTATATATTGTCTTTACAACGTTTCTGTCTTTACAACGTTTTCTGTTATACTTCTTATCTTTACTTTATATATTGTCTTTACAAGATTTTCTGTGGTAGTACTTTACTTATATATTTTACAACATTTCTGTGGTATATTATAGTCTTTACAACTTCTTATCATTTCTGTAGTACTTCTTATCTTTACTTTACTTTATATCTTTATTTGTCTTTACAACATTTCTGTGGTACTTCTTATCTTTACTTTATATATTGTCTTTACAACATTTCTGTAGTACTTCTTATCTTTACTTTATATATTGTCTTTACAACATTTCTGTAGTACTTCTTATCTTTACTTTATATATTGTCTTTACAACATTTCTGTAGTACTTCTTATCTTTACTTTATATTTAGTCTTTACAACATTTCTGTAGTACTTCTTATCTTTACTTTATATATTGTCTTTACAAGATTTCTGTGGTACTTCTTATCTTTACTTTATATATTGTCTTTACAACATTTCTGTAGTACTTCTTATCTTTACTTTATATATTGTCTTTACAACATTTCTGTTGTACTTCTTATCTTTACTTTATATATTGTCTTTACAACGTTTCTGTAGTACTTCTTATCTTTACTTTATATATTGTCTTTACAACATTTCTGTTGTACTTCAAGATTTCTGTGGTACTTTACTTTATATATTGTCTTTACAACATTTCTGTAGTACTTCTTATCTTTACTTTATATATTGTCTTTACAAGATTTCTGTGGTACTTCTTATCTTTACTTTATATATTGTCTTTACAACATTTCTGTTGTACTTCTTATCTTTACTTTATATATTGTCTTTACAACATTTCTGTGGTACTTCTTATCTTTACTTTATATATTGTCTTTACAACATTTCTGTTATACTTCTTATCTTTACTTTATATATTGTCTTTACAACATTTCTATTGTACTTCTTATCTTTACTTTATAAATATTATAAACATACTACCAAAGTTATAATGCTCAATATATTGTCTTTACAACGTTTCTGTAGTACTTCTTATCTTTACTTTATATTGTCTTTACAACATTTCTGTTGTACTTCTTATCTTTACTTTATATTTTGTCTTTACAACATTTCTGTAGCTTTCACTTTACATCTGATCATTTACATCCACAGATATGGCAAGCCGTTTTTATTTGACATGAGTCCGGGAGCAGATTTGTATGGACCTTTGAAAGATTCCATGGACCTTATTCTTCCGGGTTTATTGGATATCGTCCTTGATAAGTCTATCCTGGAGGAAGAAAAGTAAGAATTATTCAACACTAGTGCTCTCAGGATTTATGTCCATATCTTATGCACTATTATTTGTTCTACCTTATACAAAGTCGCGTAATTTACTGTACAGTTGCTTATTCCAGAAGCGTTGTAAATCAGATGTGGATACTAAACGAATCTGAACAGCTTTTCGAAAATTTGAAGGCACACAATTTTTCTCGAATTCACAGAATCAAAACATATGACTTCTCTACTCTTTACACAACTATTCCTCATAAAAAATAAAAGGAAGACTTTTTAGCATCATAGACAACTGTTTTTTCACCAAAGGTGGTACCCGAAAATTTAAATATCTAATGATTGGCTATCAGGATACTTATTTTGTCAAACACCACTCTGATTCTACACATAAATACACTGAAGTTTGATATAAAAACATGCTGGAATTTCTAATAGACAATATATTTGTAATGTTCGGAGACGTGGTCTTTCAACAAATTGTCGGCATTCCTATGGGAACCAATTGTGCCTCTTTATTGGCCCACCTGTTCCTTTATTCATACGAAGCAGACTTCATTCAGAAACTGCTGAATCAAAAGAAGAAAAAGTAAGCGATGACCTTTAATTTGACATTTAGATATATCGACAACGTTTTGTCAATTAATAATGACGATTTTCATACATATGTCAATGCGGTATATCCCAGCGAACTAGAAATTAAAGATACAACAGAATCAAGCACACTCGCTTCATACTTAGATATTTTACTTAATATAGACACAGGCGGGGAATTGGCAACTAAGCTATACGGTAAACTCGATGATTTCGGCTTTCCCATCGTATTTTTTCACATTTCAGTAGTAATATCCCTCAGTCACCCGCATATGGAGTTTATATTTCACAAATGATCCGATATGCCAGGGCGTGTACAACATATGTAGATTTCATATAAACAGATAAACTAATCACTGACAAATTATTGCTTGCCCAATTCACAAAATCTAAATTTACGAAAATGAATAGGCGTATTTCAAGTCTTCATCAACATAAATATCCCCTGAGTGCAGTACAAAGACCACATTTTCATAACAATGTATAGCTTTTGATAATTGAAGTATAAATGAAACGTCTTCATTCTGGAACATTCTTCATTTTCATGTTGAGATACATGTAATTCATTTTATTTTCGTTTTTTTTCAGCATTCAAAAATTGTTGAAAGATGGTGACCCCAACGAGTACAACATACACGATTTTTCTCTGATCGACGGATTCCGGTTCATAGTACTTACAGACGGGCCCAGTCCTACTAAGTTTTCAGACAAAATGATGAAGGTGATCGTTGGGTAGACATCTGTTCGTAATATACTGTTTCAATGACGAGTTCCTTAATGTTTCGTAGGACGTTTACTGTTATCTTGCAATACATTTAACTATACATCTTATATGTTTAAAATTTGTATCTGTGATTTGTTTTATATTTAGATTTACTGAAATATATTTACATTTAATAAACAGTGAAATATATGACTCGTTTTTTCTCTTGTGTATAGTAAAATCCATATAGCCTAGCAGTGTGGAGTCTTGTTAACCCTTTCTTGACCTGGACGAGTTTAAATTTTAGGTAAAAAAGGGTAACATTAAAATTACACTGACTGGAGTAATCGTTTCTACTTGTCATTATACATAAGAGAGTGAAAATTAAAACGTCTTCCACTTGCAGCTTGTGATAACTGAAAAGTGAGTAGAATTATCCGTATGATAATCAAAAGGTTAGTCCGCCTCGCCATTTTATGTGAATCGGACAATATTAATCCATCACAGGCCAATATGTGATAAAAATACATTTTGACAACTGTATATCTGGATAAATTTTCGTTCTTACATGAGAGGGCGAATTTAAAATGAAAGCGAAAATTTCAAGTTAAATAATTGTAGTTCGGGCATAAATATCATCAATAAGACAATATTGACTGAGGGCGAATTTATAACAGGTAATTGTTTCTAAATTAAAAGGACGGAAATAAGCAGGGGCGAAAATTTCAAGATATACAATATTTGGACATTTAATGTGATAAGAACTATAACATAAAGGAAACAGACTTCTAAACCTTTACAATATTTTAGATTTTATACTTTTGCTCGTATCATATTTATTTAGAGACCTTAATGTACAAGGCAATTCATAATATCTTATATAATTCTTACGATCATTTCTCAAAATTATGTGTTTAAAATATGTTTATTCATTCTTTGTTAAAACAAGTGTCAATCACATTTAAACAATATGATTCCCTACTTCTTGCTTCAAGTTGATACTGTGGACATACATGAATAGGCTATAGCACTAAGGAGGAGAATATAATATCTCGACAGGAATTTGTCAACCAGAACTTAAAATTTCCCCGATAAAATATTCAGTTTATATAAGTTTCCTGTGTTACAAACTCTGTCTATTTTAATCTAAAGTCGCAGTTCAAGAAGGTAGGTACTGGAGTAATAACTGTTGAATTGTTTTGTTTGAAAGGATTCAAAGAGTTTACAGATCTTATGTAAAAATTCAAATTATTCAAGTCATTTTCTATTGAAAGAACAAAATATTTCTTCAAAAGTTTAAGTCTACATAACGGTACATCATAGTTTGTATGATCTCGAGTTGCATATCTTAATATGTCAAATCTCTGGTTTGGCATTATGTCATTGAGATAAGTAGGTGCTTTCTTTACTGTTATGGATCGTAAACATAGTTTACGTCTGTCAACTAAAGGCTTCCAAGCAGTTTCTAAATACAAAGACTCTTTTGATTTACACTGGTAAATCCTGTGACACTCCCTGCTGTATCTAATTTAGTTCTTTTTCGAGTCTTGCAAAGAATACTTTCGATTTATAACGTCATTTTACTTACTATAGACACAGACGTGAAATTAACAACTAAACTATACGACAAAAGCGACGATTTCGGCTTTCCTACCGTACCTTTTCCACATTTAAGTAGTAACAGATCACAATCACTCGCATATGGAGTTTATATTTCACAAATGATCTTATAAACCTCGGCGTGTTCAACATATGAACATTTCATATACAGAGGTAAACTACTCACTTACAAATTATTGACATAGGGATATCGAAAACCGAGTTTGATGTAAACGTTCCGCAAATTTTACGGTCGGTATAATAGTCGTGTTTGCGATTACTGAGTGAAAGGTTAAGTTACATGTTCGATTGCGGTTGTTGAGACGTCTGTACCAATTTTGACGATAATTCGTCACGTATTTCATCTTGAGTTGACTGACTCACGGCGGGTGTGACCTATCGGCAAGTGCTGCTTACTCCTCCATGGTATCTGACCCCACCTCTTGATTTCCAGAGGTCCGTGTATTTTAATTTTTTTTACCAGATTTATACCTATATCCTTGACATCCTAAAGATTTATACTGTGGTATCTGAGATTTTTTATATTATATCCTTACCCTTTTCAAACACTCTTGATAGATTCAAATTCTACTTTCTATCACATACTCCCTCCCAACGTTCGTGTTAACCTTTTCATTGTTACCTATCTCTACCCTCCCCACTCAAACGCGGTTTTCGCTATCCCTGTTTACATCTGTGTATGAAATGTTCATATGTTGAACACGCCCTGGCATAAGGGGTAATAGAGCACAGTAGTTATTGTGAATGGAGAGCGGGTTTGGATTATCAACTGAGTTAGGATCAGAAGTATGTTTCAGAAACCTATTTGAATAATTCAAAATGAAAACTTAAGAGCTTATTTAAAATCTATACAATGAGTAGAGTGATAAGAGAAAAAACAAATTCTCAACCTTGCAGAAAAATGTTATATACACTGGAATCCAAAGTGATGCATGCAACTCGCATGTTTTGTCGTGATAGGATTCATCGCATTAGTTCATCCCGTTTGTGACCCAAACGGTCTTTCGTAGTTACTTGTACAGGTAGGAGGCGGTCCTTAAAAATTAAAAGGCTGGAATGGATATCATGACAGATAATAAGTGACAAAATCAATCGTGGCTTACGACGACTCAGGGATTTTCTATGCCTAATGTGTTTTGAGGACAATTCGTTCGCGAGATAAATAAAAATGAAATTATCTAGTGTCACTTATCAAACAGAACAAACTTGAATGGTTTTGAAAAAAAAATACACTTCTGTTTTTATTTGTCATTTTTTCTTACATCTAAATGCTATCTTGTAAACAATAACGCATTTCATATACATAAGTCTGTATTAATATTCTGACACTAATGA
This sequence comes from Atrina japonica, assembly GCA_030159075.1. Lineage (NCBI taxonomy): Eukaryota > Metazoa > Mollusca > Bivalvia > Pterioida > Pinnidae > Atrina > Atrina japonica. Next base: position 783,447 of record BROG01000068.1, on the reverse strand, counting down.
GTAATGACGAACACCACCACACTTGCGTCACACATCAATCGCTCCGAAACTTGCCGATCGTTCACCGAAGACGGTCATTCGGGGCATGGATATTTTTAGTCGTTTAAAGGTAAATATCTCGGTACCTGTGTGGTTTTCGATATTTCAGATTTTTAATTATTGGTTATATGAGTCATATACAAGTATATACGATTTTTTCATGTTCGTTTACCTTTAAATGTTTCTTAATCCCAGTCAACGTACAACAGACATTGAGATCTCCCATTCAGCGTGTTTGCCAGTCGACACAAACGGACACAAACAAATATTCCTGCAAATATGCCGTACAAGAAAGAGGCAAAACCAGCGGCGAAACCAGCGGCAAAACCAGCGGCGAAACCAGCGGCAAAACCAGCGGCAAAGGGAGGGACAAAAACAGGGGCAAAAGGAGCGACAAAGGCATCAGGTAGCACCGCAGTGACAAAATCAGATGGGAAACAGAAAGGTAGGCTATGTTACCACACAAGTATATGTTCCTAACAATACTTATTAACCATTTCAACCCTAAGTACCTAGATGGTATGATCTATTGTTTGGACAGTCTATTATGATCTATTGTTTGGACAGTCTATTATGGCTTGTAGGGTTTAAAGGGTTAACATCTGAAACAATATGAACGATACATTTAGCTTATATATAACAGCTTTGGTGGTAACAGACAGGTTATGTTAATTTATAAACACACACACACACACACACACACTCTCTCTCTCTCTCTCTCTCTCTCTCTCTCTCTCTCTCTCTCTCTCTCTCTCTCAACACACACACACGGATGCATGATTCTACAAGTTATATACATTAATTTAGTAAAATAACATAATCCAAAAAATTTTCAAAAAATGATGTTGCTTGTATTAAATCTGATATTGGCTGTACAACTACAGCCATTTAATTCCGATACAATACAATTTATTTCATTTTCTAAATATTTCCTCTGAGTTTAATCTTTAATCAGGTTAATTCAACCTGGTGTTCATTAACTATTGATCGAATCTCACGGTTTGACACGTAATTAACTTAACTAATCATTCAACTTCTCATGTTACTAATTCCACTAAAATAGATAAGTAGTAAATTACCTGATACAAACATTTCATGAAATTATATGTAAAAATCAGTTACTATTAACAGTCACACTAATTGATTTATGTTTGATGGACAAAACAACATTAACCCAGATCAAGCCAAAACATACAACGACATATAACACTGAATGCAGATAGCATTGTAAACACACTTGTGTCCTATAAAATGATCACCGACTATTTAAATACACACGGCGTACTAACGATTAAATCACGAGCTTAGCCTCGTTGTCCAGGACACAGAAATACATTGATAGGATAGATATTGAGCTTAGATATGAAAATCACTTAGATCTACATACTGTATATAAGATAGAGAGACAGACAGAAAGAGACATGCATACACACACACACACACACATTTGAAACATTAGGCCTTTGACCTTTCGACGGTACAAATTATATACATATGAATCAAATCTTTATTGCAATAAAGTTGCCATTTTTAGCTAATTGTAACCCATAACCGTTAGTCTTTTAATCCGCCATCGCTAAAAAGATTTGGTATTTTTTATTGCCATAAAGTTTTTATTTCATGCTTGAAGAAACTATGTTTAAGTGTTAAAGTAAACTGTAGGTAATTTCGTATTGAGTCGTATTTCACATTGGTTTAAAAAAGGGGTTAGAGTAGATTTGAAAACTTATAAAGAATGATTGCGGTTAATAAATGTACACTCAGCAATGATAATATACCAAATGCCGTTTCTTAGTGTTTCCGATCTGAAGTATTTCTTTTATTTATTTTAGAAGCAACACATGTACCGAAGCAAAACATTCCAGGCCACACAGTTACAGTGAAGGGATTAGCTGCATTCATCGTGAAAGATGTAGACGGACATATTAAAAATTCGGAATGGTAAAATAAGATTTCATACACATCTAGGTGATAATTATAAACATTCTAATATAATTAAGTTTCCATCTGTACTGCTACCTACCTAATTATGTTTATATGTGATATATATATATATATATATATATATATATATATATATATATATATATATATATATATATATATATATATATATATATATATATATTGAAACCCGCGTTTTCACCGAGATTTATGAAGTAAGTTGAAAATTATATAATTCAGATATATTGAGAATATGTGAAAATATAACTAATGGATTCCGAATATGCACAAAAATCCCTAAAAACACCGATTCTTTGCGGGTTCATCTAAATGCTCTACCAAGCCTTCATCTATTTTACTCACCAAACATCTTATACATAATAAACAAGGTCTTCAGAAGTACTGTACAACAGCCAACTCAACAAGAGGAGTCAATCAGAAGTCGATCCTAACGAATTCCAAAAAATTGTTGGAACATTTAAAGTTTCCAAACTTCAAACATATTACAAGCATCAAGTCTTTTGATTTTTCGACCCTTTACATAACAATTCCTGGTCAAAGCAGATTAACATCTATTATACAAAACTCCTTGCATACAAAAGAAAATTGAAATCGCAGATATAAATATTTAGTGTTAATTCACCTTATTTTGTGAAGGAACATTCTGATTCCAATAACAAGTACACTGAAGACGATATCATTAGGATGCCGGGGTTTCTAGTAAACATCTTCGTGTTTTGGTTTTTTTTTTGCGGGAAAAGTTTTCCAACAAAATGTCGGCATTCCAATGGGTACCAGATGCGCACCTCTCTTGATTGGCCTCTTTCTGTATTCATATGAAGCGGAATTTATACAGTCTCTGTTCTCTAAAGAAAATTAACAGCATCTCGGTTCAGTCTTACTTACATGTATATCGACGATGTCTTGTCTATATATAATTCAGAATTTCACAATTACCTCGGCCAGATGTATCCCGTTGAGCATGATGTCAATGAGGCGACAAAGAACAACACATCTGCTTCTTGCCTAGATTTACTCCTGTCGATTGGAAAGGATGGCCAATTTTACACCTCCATCTATGACAAACACGACGATTTCAATTTCCATATCACGAACTTCTAAGTAGTAATATACCATATTCTCCTGCCTATGGAGTTTCATTTCACAAATTATACGATATGCCAGTTCATTCTCTTCTTATTATTCTGAGAGGGAAACAACTTACCAATAAAGTACTTACACAAGGTAACGTTGTTGAATGCTTGAAATCGTCGTTAAAAGTTTTATGGACGATACGGGGATCTTGTTAAAAATATGAAGTCCACCTCTCAGGAATATAAGATAGTAATCTGGAGCACGATCACAGACAGTTGTCCCCTTTCGCCTATCATAAATAAAAGAAACTGATGACAATTTCATCAAACTTGATTTACACTGAATTCGAAAGGTTTCCTGTAAATTTGCGACAGGTGTGGCATGCTGGCAAAAGAAGCTGACTCATTCTGGACAACTGTTCCTATCCCGTTTGGGATTCGCAATTGTTCTTCATGTTGAGACCATTTGCACATCTAATTTTTCGGATTTCAATGGACTTGAGTTTCGATTATCAATTGGTACTTCTTCATTTTTACTTATTCTACAGGTGGCCTTACGTTGTAGATGAAACCGAAATAGCGGCACGATTTTTGCGACATACAGATTGCAACTTTATTTCGGGAGTAGAGGCAGGCAGTCTTGATCCGGAAAAGATTCGTTTGGCGCTCCTGGGCTCTCTAAGGTATATGATGACTGAAAATAGTAATTAGTGGGTTTATTTAACATTGAATTTCTCATGTGCCAAATGTAAGCAAATATGTTCTACATATACATGACTTATGTTATTAAGAAATGGTAGTGATATTACAACGTATTCCTTTTTTGTTTTCATTTCTTTTGGCTACCGGACGGAAGATAGTATGGATATTTTAAAATATTTTCTTTTTATTTCGCTGGATCAATTTTCAAAAGTATATTTTTGTATCATGAAAGAATTCGAGTGAAAATTAAGAAAGAAACGTGATCAGTTACCGTAGGGAAGTTTGTGGTTTACACATTTAACGAATCCTATATATGGATACACCATAAAATTATAAAAAAGATATATGTTGATTTTGAAAATGAACATTAGGTTATGGTAACTTTCGGAATTTTTGCACAAACGCCGATAAAAACAGTGGGAAATAGTTTGATCTACTGGTCATTGGATTTCAAAATTAATGCTTGTAAAACTTTCTCTATTTTGATAGGAAAGGTTTTGGGGTTACTCAATCTAGGGCAGGTGGTTTTTGAAGAAGGCCTTGCAACAAAACGTCCTGTCACAATTACGTCCATGATAAAACCTAGGGGTCGTCTATACTTTGATAATTATCATATATAATGAACATGTTGATGTGATACAATATGTAGGAACTTGAAGACTTTTTATACCAAAGAAGGGTAATACAAATGCACACCAGAGTTCTTTAGACAATTACACAACAAAAACCAAATAAAAAAAAAGAAAATGTCATATATAGCTTATATGTTAGAAGAAGTGAAAAATAACATGGTAAAAAAAGAAGATTTAGATGCTAAACTTAAACCTCTCGTTACTAACGAACAATTGACACATACTATAACAGTCTTAAAAATGACATAGAAACAAACAACGCCGCCCTAATTGAAAAACTTGAATGTAGAATATTAGAACTGGAAATTGGAAATGACAAACTTAAAGAAAAAGTATCACACTTGGAGGAAAAAGTTTTGACTTTCGATGATATGTATAATAACCTTGAACAACAAGGCAGGAAAAATAGTATCAGAATATTTGGTCTTCCTGATAGCAATACTAATGAAGCTGTTGAAGAATGTGTAACAAAAGTTGTTGATCTCTTAAACAATAAATTAGACATGAGAGTATCGAATTCGGATATCGACATTGCTCACAGGATGGGGCCTTACTAGTCAAGAAACCTAGATCCACCATATTGAAATTCACTCACCACCGTACAAAAATGAGCGTTATACAACACAGGAAAAAATTAAACGGAAGCGGGATCGTCATCGTGGAAGATTTAACCCAACAAAACAAGGAACTGCTAGACAGGGTCAATTCTCTTCACTGTGTGCAAAAAAGTTGGAGTCTTGATGGTAAAATTTATGCATTGTTACGTAGTGATAAAAAGAAAAAAATCTCCAGTATTACACCACTGAACGAAACAAGCTTACTAGCAGAATGAAACAACTAGACTGAGAAAATGATAATATTTATTTGACTCTTCTATTTACTATATGTATAATATCATATGTAATACTCATACCTGATACATGAGTTACACATATTGTGTATTGGTTATGCCAAAGATATAAAGCTATACAATTCTCTTGAAATATATAAAATCATAACTTTTACACTAGAAATGCGGTGAAATCACAATATCAGAAATTCAATGTAACATGTTGTAAACGATAACAAACACATTATCCAATCCGGAAACCGTCCGTTACCGACCATTAATTTATAATTACATATACAGCTGTTGTTTACATCCGTTTTGTGACAACCATATTCTGTCCACAATGAGATCCGTGCACACGTAAGTCAAGTTATTAAACTGTTTAGACATAATTTGCTTACATACATAATATATATGTGTCAGCGGTGCCTTATAAGCCTATAATGAAGCACGTACTTCGCAACCGGAGTTAACTTCTCTAAAACACAAATCATATGGATAGGCTAAAAAAATATAGTGAAGAATCATTATGTCCTGAGTTTAATTTACATTGGGGTATAGATAAATTCAATCTTCTAGGAATTGATTTCGATGTAAATCTTCATAAAAAACTAAAATTAATTTTGACAAAAAACTAATAAAACTCAAATCATTAATTAAATCATGGAAAAGAAGAATTACGGTTTTTAAAAATCTCAACTTAATAATTTATTTTTAGCTTTACCTAACCCAGATGCAGGCATTTTCAAAGAGTGAAATACCATAATGTACGATTTTATATGGGATGAACCCACAAACAAAATAGAAAATGATACAGCTACACAAAACTATGATAAGGGGTGGGGTTTAAAATATTGGATATAAATTTATTCATAACAGCTTTAAAATCAACTTGGGTCAGACGATATTTGACTGAAAAAAGTGATTGGAAATATATATTAGAATCAAATATTAAAGATAAAAATAAACTTATTGATTGTGGTTCTAAATATATTGAAATATGTAAAAATAAATTTACTAATGCATTTTCAGAAGATACTTTTACCGAAAGGAAGATGGTAGTTGATAAATATCCAAATAATCATATTGATTTTATGTCCATGTGGTACAATAAAGACATACAAATTGATAACAAACCAGTATTTTATTCCAAATGGTTTCTAACGGTGTTAGATTCATAAAAGATCTAATAAATAAAGATAAAAACTTTTGCATCTTTGAGGAATTTAAAGATAAATACAATATTGACACAAATGTTTTAACATATAATGGTCTAATTGCATCCATAAGAAAAAATAGAAGTATTGACTATAATAATTCCTGTTACCTAGCATTAACATTAAATATTGAATAATTTATAGAAATATGAAAGGAGCGAAATACATTTATATTTTACTTAATAATAACAATACAGATAAAGCATCTGCAATAAAAAAAATGGAATGAAATATTTAATCTCAATGAACAAAAATGGAAACACATTTATAAAAAACATTGCACAAGACAAATCTTAGGAACAAACTGGCTTCGAAATAAAATGAACAGTAATCATAGTTTCAAAATGCTACTTTTGTAATAACGAAATTGAAACTATCTTTCATATTTTTTGAGGAATGCTTTAAAGTAAAAGAATTACTCACAATATTTCATAATTCAATTCTTTTACAAAATGTTGATTGAAAGTACACACAAACGACTTTTATCTTTGGTTTTTATAAAAATAAAAATACTGGTTTTGCTGACAACCAAATAATACTATGGAAAAAGTTCTATATATTCAAATGCAAATTGAAAAATAATACTCTAAATATACGTGGATTATACCAATTTTTAAGGCATTACTACCAAAAAGAAAAATACATATACATTACAAAAGGAGACATTAACTTATTTATGAGGATCTGGAGCAAGTGGATACCCTACTTTGATAACAAAAACAACGAATATCACTTTATAACATTGTACATCAAAACAATTGTTATATTTTTGCATGGAAACTGCATTCATTTTGTTTTAGAATCCCTTCTATTAATTTTTCTACTTTCTAAAATTTCATGTATTTAATAAATACAATAATTGTATATAGGAGGAAAGTTTGCACCTATTATTACAACCATACTATTATAAAATACATTTGTTTATCCAGTGCAAATTACTACCATATATACCTGACTAATTCTTTAAACGTTTTACTCTATCCATTTTTCTTCCTATATAAAGTTCTCAGTACATAAGTTTTATACTAGCGCCATAAGAATTTAGTTATATATATATACATATTTATTTATGTTCGTATGTGTATATTTACATGTGCATATGGTGTTTATATAGGTATATATGTGGCATGTATGTGCATATTTGTATATGTGAATGTATGTGTGTGTACTTATGTTGATGTATTTCAGTAATGTTTCACACATTTACCTAGTATGTAGTCATATTGTGCATGCACGATCACTTTGTTATAACACAATATGTAATTAATGTAATATATTGATCCCAGAGTTCTTCAACTCAAGGAATCCTTATTGTATTGAGGACAATCAAATTTTAAAGGAAATAAAAAAAAGCAGAGGAGACTTTTTATACTGAAGTAAGAATAGTTCGCATGATTTTTATTTTTCGAGAGAACTCAATGTAAGAGGATTGTAAATAAGTGTTGGGGATATGTGTCAGATATGACAAAATGGTAAATTGCACCACTGTGAAATAATCATTTGATGAATGTGCGTTCACGTGCATTTTGCTAGCATTTTTTAGTTTGTAATCGGTAAGTGATTCTTAATTTAAAGTGAAAATACAAATTTCACTTTATCATAGAAGTACGTGTATAAACATATTGCCACCTTAGACGTGTGATCTGTTTTGTAAAGGTATCAGTCCTCCAAACTGCATTTTCGCACACTCTTTAGCTGCACAATCAGAAAAACTAGTTAAAGTAACATCTTGCATCTACCAACATCGACTGTGAACCTAAGTGATTAACAAAATACATACAAAAAAAAATCATTTCACAAGGATGTGTGTCTGTCTACTTGGGTTTAGATCCAACGGTAGAATTAACTGTCGACCATTCCATCTGCTGGGAGTCAAACATTTCGTAATTTGACTTTTAAAATTCCACTGTAACCCTATTCAACAGTTTTGTAAATTAAAGTTGCTTATTCATATTTTCTGTTTTAAGATTTGGGAAAGTGTTTGCGTTCGACATGAGCCCTGGCGCTGATTTGTATGAGCCTTTGAAAGAGTCAATGGATGCAATTTTTCCAGGATTACTTCATATCGTTTTGAGTAAAGAGATTTTAAAGGAAGAAACGTAAGTTTTAATATTGGTTTTCTAACTTGAATATGAAATTCCAAGAGATATTGCATATCGAAAAAGTCGCATTAATTCACATGTCTTGAAAATATTTCAAAAACATGCAATCATATCCAAAATCAATGCATGTGTAAAATAGAACTCACAATTTCTCTAAGACTGTTTTGTAATTCCGTTACATTGGCAAACCGTAATATAATGCTGTAAAATGGCCATATCATGTCTTGTTTGCATTACGTTTGATCGTTTTTCTTTATAAACGTGTATGCACATTAAGTGATCAGAATATTTAAAGTCATGATAACAAAGGTTTGCACTTCCGTTTTAGAAGATGAAAATTTAAATAAGATATGTAAGGTCTTAAACGAAATATGTAGAGCAATATACAGCAATGTGAAAGTATTGTTCACCATTTTACAAAATATATGTAATATACAGTCATACCCACATAAATTGAAACCTGTTACATTGAAATCTCGATTTATTTGAAATTATCTTGATTCCCTGGCAGAATATCTTTATTACCATCATAGCCCAGTTATTTTGAAAACCAGCTTTATTCGAAAGAAAAACAATTAACTCCCTTTCGAATTCATTATACCTGACTGTATGTGTGCAATTGCGATTGTACTCTGTTGTGATGAAATATAATTCAAAATGTTTATAATATACGTGGTATTTAGGTTAGTAATCATGTAACTGATGTTATACAGAAGACCTGTGTTATTTGTATCTCTGGTTATATGCAGTTTCAAAGAAGATTTCCACTATGAATTGAGCAATGTTACTATCTTGTCCTTAGTTTTGTCAGAGACAAACTTTTTGCTTTAGGTTTTTGAGAAGTGTGGCTAAGGCAAACACCAAATGACAATTTACTTTTACCTGCAATTAGACAGAGGTTGGAAGATCAAGAGACTCAAACAATTTTAGAATCAACTGACAATCATAATAAATGTTATTTATATAAATATATTGTCAGCGGGGTTCATCTGCAATACTATTTAACAAAATATCTACCTAAACAATATCGAATTCTAATTTCACGTTTACGGTTATCTGCACATAATCTTAAAATTGAAACAGTTAGATATCAAAATATACAAAAAAAATAACAGATTATGTAAAAATTGTAATCTTTCCCAAATTGAAGATGAATACCACTTTGTTTTGATTTGCCCAAAATATACAAATTTAAGAATTAAGTACATAAAAAATACTACAGAATAAGACCTTCTACTTTCAAATTTGTACAATTACTAAGTGTACAAAATTTTAGAGAATTACTTTTATTGGGGAGATATATAAGGAAGCGAACAAAATAAAATTGTAAAAAATCAAGGTAAAAAATGTTAATTTGAATAAGACATGCTTTTGCAGTAATTTCATATAACCATTTATATCATAGAACAAGCAATTTTTGTTATTATTTCTTATAATTTGATATGAATTATCAATTAACTTGTACCTATGTTTTTGTGAAAATGTGTAAGCCTCACTGTTGCATTTTTATTATTGTTTTCTATATCTATATAACATGTACCAATAGACCTATGGTCTAAGGATTGAAATAAAGAGAATAGTAATCAGCTAACGTTTAGCAGTATGTTACACCAGAGACATATATAACACACTAATTGAATGTTTGTATAACACACTAAATGTTTATATAACACACTAAATGTTTTATATCTTATTTTTCAGCATTGAGAAATTATTAAGAGATGACGACCCAGATGGATACAAAATATATGACTTTACCTTAATTGAACACTTCCGTTTCGTTGTCATTACAAATGGGACTAGTCCAACAGGGTTTACTGGATTCATGATGCCAGTCACGGTTGAATAATTAGCCATGTGTTACGTTGTTTTACTTGTTAAACTACTGTTATCTGATTACTGTGATATTACCGACGATGGAGTTGAGTTTGAATCGTATATGAATTTGTTATATAGATCCACAGTTTATTATAAAAGGGGATCTTACACAGAATTAAAACAAAATAAATCAGAGAATGCTTCTGTTTACTTATATAGTTCAATGTATTGTTTCAAAATGACATCTCCGATTAATACGAAGAGCTAATGTGAGTAATGTGTGTTCAGTGTGTATGGTACTTGGTCATCGGTGATTTTCCCCATACTCCCTAGCCAGGTGGAGATGGAGGGAATATGTAAGAGTCCTTGCCGTTTGTCATAACAATATGTGTTGAAAAAAAAAATACGAAGAGCTGGTCTGGGTCAGTCAGTAGCGGGCTCGACTCTTGATCGTGAGATCGTGAGTTCGATTCCAGCCGGCGAATGGTCGGTTCCCTGTCCTTCGGATGAGACAATAAAAACCGAGGTTCACAGTGTCACAGTAGGTGTCGGCACGTTAAAGAACCCTCACTGCTCAATGGCGGTAAGTGCCGAGCATAGGCCAAAATTTGAAGCCTTCACCGGCATTTAGTGACGTCTCCATATGAGTGAAAGATTCTTGAATGGGACGTTAAACAACATTATAACATCAACAAACAATTAATTACACACGTAGATAAAAATGATCTATACCGCCTCACACGCCTTGTGAGTTCTTATCCTTAAATTACATAAATAAAAACAATCTCAGATACCAAGGTATAAATCAATAGAATGTCCAGGACATAGATACAAATCCGGTAAAAATGGACAAACACGGACCTCTGGAAACCAAGAGGTGGGATCAGATGCCATGGAGGAGTAAGCATCCCCTGTCAACCGGTCAAACCCATAAATCCCATTATAATAAAATACCAGATTATTGCATTGGTTATTTATATAATTTTAAGTGGATATTGTGAACGTAGTATTAAAAACACGATGTTGTGCGAAAATAAAATATTGACTTAGCTAGCACGTGTATAAACACCTTTACAATCTTATCTAATAACTGTGATATGAACTTGGTTCCATGCAAACATGTTTCTGTGATATTGTAATATTAAAAATGTATTTTACTAGGTCGTCCCCACTGCTGGTGGACCGTTTGAGTCCCCGAGGGTATACATAAACATAGTACCTGGTATTTAGATACCAGCTGATAACCTTATATCTGAGTAATATTTCGCATTGATTTAAATTCATACCATTTAAATTCTAAATTCTTCTAAAACTAAGAGTCATCTTTTTACAGTGGTTACTCTTAGACGGCTAAACATTTAAATTTATTATTTGGCCTTGTATGATACCACTTTCTATTTAGAAAATAAACACCTGTTTTAAATTGGAGATCAACTGATGAAGTCTAATGGATGGAAACGATCTCGTGGGCATTATGTGTAACGTCATTGATAACAACTTAGAACTGGTAATCAGATGTTATGCCGGTGATATAGAAGTTTCCCATTTTGTAGTCAACACAACATGACATTATGTTTGTATAGTATAGTAGAGTTTATTACCCTTTGACCGCCCGTTAATGAACATAATATAATGTAGGAATATATCATAGACTTGTTCTGAAGTTTCATCTGCAACACGTTTACGTTTCATAAATAATGATGAACTTTTGTTTCTAGTGTACATCGTGTTTTTCAATGTTAAGAAGAAGTGGATATTCGAAACGCCAAGTCATTAGAATACGACAAATTAGATATACCAAAGATCTCATCACGAAGAACAACCGCGAATCCCAAATGGAATGGAACCGCAAAACCATGCTCTACCGATTTATATTAGATTATTTTTAAAGATTTTTGAAACTGGTATTATCCCAGAAGTATAGCTGAATGGTATGCCTTGTGCATCACCAGTCTATACTAAGAGTGGTGTTTGATCTGATCCTAACACGCACCAGTCCATACTAAGAGTGGTGTTTGATCTGATCTTAACACTCACCAATCTTCAACTATCCGTAGTCGTTTTGGTTTTGTTTAAATCCAGTATAAGCAAATGTTTTACAGACATTGTTAAAATTATCGGTGTCTGTATGAAACACAACGGCTCATAAACTCACTTTGTTTTGAAAGTCTGGAGTGAGACATGGAGAAAATGGTCGCTGGCAAAAATGCAGATATTAAGTTTAATGTCATAGATGGTCGCATCTCTAAACCACAACAAAATATTTTGTTATTTTTCAGATTTTAATGAAACTCACAGTATCAGTCTTCGGGCAACACAGAACACCTTATACCGCCATCTTCCAAACATCATTCAAGATAGGTGATAAACATCAGGCCGGAAAATATTGTCACCTGTCGTGAACTTCTATATGCAAAGTACTCAAACACGTGATTCACATACAAGTCATGGACTACCTAGATGATTCTCCATCACTGGTGACAACCAATACGTTTAAAGCGATCAGCTAGTTTTTATCATTACCGAGATATACTCCTATAAAATAGGAGATCTGCTTGAGTTCGTAAAGGCTTTTGACAAAGTTCTTCATCAGTCGATAGCACACACTTCTATGACATACGATGTACCACTCTACAATATACCACAGACTTCCTCACAGAACTCTGCAAGTGCAACTGAAATGGCAAAAGTCAACATATTTTATGGTGCCAGAACTTGGACGGACATTTGAAATTAGCACATATTGCAAATAAAAAGGGGGAACTCATTTCGGGAATCTTTTATATAGTGTTCAACGGGTCGAGGGTATTAGGAATATACATTTTTTTACGGTTAGTGGATAATGGAAAATATTCAAGTATAGCCTGGGAAGACCTTTGAAATTAGCAAAATTCCAAATATTTCAAGGGTGGGGGTACCTCATTTCGGGAGTCTGTAATATAGTGTCTTAGAGCGTAGGGGGTTTGTACTGTTATGGGCCGCCGTTTTAGTATTTATTCACTATTTTCTGATATAAAAAATTCATTTTTTGATATAAAAAATCGAATTTCTGATATCACAAATTTAATTTATATATACACTTATATATATATATATATATATATATATATATATATATATATATATATATATAAAACTTTTATTTTTATTTTAGATATTCGATTTTTTAATATCAGGAAATAGAGGTGATTTTTATATCAGAAAATCATTTTCTGATGAAAAAAAATATGTAGTATTATTTGATATAAAAAATCAAATTTCTGAATCAGAAAATACTACAAATTTTTTATATCAGAAAATGATAAATCGAATTTCTGATATAAAAAATTCATTTTTTGATATCAGAAATTCGATTTTGATATTATAAAATGATTTTGTGATATCAGAAAATTATTTTTTGATATCAATAAATATTTTCTGATATCAGAAATTCGATTATTCGATTTCAAAAAATGAACTTTTGATAACAGAAAATAGTGAATAAACACTAAAATGGCGCCCTATATACTATACTTTATTTTACGTCTATATATTGGGCTAACGTATCATAGTTAGCCAAAGTTGGAAGTTTTCTAATATATCCTGGGCGGACATTTGAAATTAGTATAAATTGAAAATATCAAAACGGGGTACCTCATTTCGGGGAACCTTTATATTATGTTTTACAGGTCTATGGGATTTGCAGTAGGCTATACCTTATATTACCTTTACCAGCGATATATAAAGCTAATATTAGCTTTATATATCGCTGCCTTTACATAGTGGGCTACCGTTCCATAGTTAATCCATAGTTGGATATAATAAAGCGAGAATAGCCTGGGCGGACCTATGAAATTAGCATAAATTCCAAATATCTCAAGGGGTAGGCTACCTCATTTCGTGAGTCTATTACTTTAATTTACGTTTACATACTGAGTTAACGTATTGTGGCAAGTTGATAGTGAAAAATATTCTAGTAGGCCTATATATAACCAGCGATATATAAAGCTAACATGTAGCCTGGTCGTACCTTTGAAAATTAGAAATTAGCATAAATTGCATATATCAAAAGGAGTAGCCTACTTAAAATAATTTTACAAATTACAAAAAAAAAAAATGAAAATACAAACGAATAAATAAATAAATAAATAAATAAAAAGAAAAGAAAAGAGAAAGAAAGAAAAAACTTATATAGATATATCCAAAATAACGATTTACATTATTATCCAATGAGATCGTCTTATTATTGATCGCTAAGTGCGATACTTCGTTGTTTACAACATGTCGGATTCAATCGATCTCCGCTGAAGAAAATATATCAAGTCTTACACCTCAACAGTACACAGTTTTGAAATGCCTCCAAAGAAACCAATTCCAGCGAAGGCTCCGGCTCGTGCAGTTTCTAAACCAGCTGCAAGAACGGTTGCCCCTGCGAGAAAACCTGGAGTTGCAGCAACAGGTAGGCTAAATTATATAGCAAGTATCGATACTATGCTATAGCCTATAGCCTAGTATAGGCCAAAACTTTTATAAAGTTGTTGGCGAATCGAAATATTTTCATTTGTTTACCAATGTTTCTGCCATTCGGAATGTTTTGTAACGACAAATAATTGATACAAACATGCAAGGATATATGCAAGCATAGATTTACAGATCTATATTATAAACTGTCTTCACGTGTAAATAAAGCTATAAGTTGGATTATCTCCCCTTATGCAATGTTTTTTTTTTCAAATTCAACTTCTTTATTGAATAGACTAAATTTGACATCATGTTGGCATACATTCATTGACTTACAAAATAATCCATACAGCAATTTGATAAAAAAAAATTACGTTTACATATTGGGCTATATAACCTTTCATAGTGATTTTTTATTTTGAAAAAAAAAGTGTTTTATATAGATCTACTATTGCATACTTACTAATGGACTTTACCTAGATTTCTCACTAATGACTATGTGTGAGTAAACAAATTTTACAGACTTTGTTAATTTGTAGGCCTGGCTGTTAAAAATAATAATAAAATACATGCAAGTGACCTAAGTGAAATTACTTATTTTTATGTCAAACTACCTTGCATTTTTATTTTCGCATTAGGCAGAGTGACATGATGTCACAAGCTTAAAATAGATATAATCTGTTTTCTAAGAAAAGGTCCTAATCATTACATCCATTAGGTTTGGTTTGTAAAATAAGTTTAATTCATTGTTTACCCCATAGTTTCTACTAGCTAGATTATTTTGCACCTAAAGGTAACCAATAGGCTACTAAAGGGATTTTCCTACTTCCAAAATTCTGGATCCAGGGTCTGGAAAATTGAGGGAAAAAATGACATTTTTACTAAAATAGAAACACTCAATTTGAAACATTATTTTGAAAATACTTCATTTTTTATTGTGAATTTCAAAATTGGGAATTATGGCATAGTTTTGGGAAAATACATTAGTTATTTTTGCATTGGGAATAGGTCCTGTAAATGGACCCAAACTCAGCTTAAGTAAAACCCCTGTATTATAATAGTAAATACAAAGTTTCAAATTAATTCATGTAGTTGAATTGAAGATATTCTGAAAAAAACCTTAATTGATTTTTGTCTGAGAATAGGTTCTTTACTGGTGTATAAATATAAGCCACTGCGAAATTCAGTTCTTCCAATTTTTAATATTCAAAGAATCAATTTTTTAATGTTAAATATCATCTATTTTCATTGAAAAAAAATTTTTGATATAAAAAATCATTATTTGATATTATAAAAATCAATTAACTTTTTAATATAAAAGATACATTTTCTGATTTTATAAAATATGACCCATTGAAAAATCTTTTTTTCTAAATAAAAAATCATTTACCAGTTATAGTATTAGAAAATGGTATTTATTTTAATGTAAAAAATTGGTACTTTAAAGTTATTTATTAAAGTGATAATTTTTCATTTTATATTTTATAATTTTTTCTAACAAATTCTTAACTTAAAAAATGTTCTTTTAGTAATTACACTGAACAATTTCTGTAACTACTACTGTAACTTGAAATCAAATGATATGAGTCTGAATCCCTTATACATGTACTTCTATATTATTCCACTATTACTAGAACATTAGAAAAAACATTTTTATCCATAACTCATCTGTTTTTGTTTAGTTACTATTGTAAATAAATATCTTGTTCCAACAACTTGATTTATGCTGTGTATGTTCATAAGTTAAATACATGTATTTCATTCCCAAGACTTTGTATGTTTGTGTTTTCAATATAAATTGTTTCTCTCAATCCCATATATGACATATAATTATCTTGTTCCCACAACAAAATATCATTTATTTTCATTGAAAAATAATTTTTTATATTTTCATCATTTTGATTCACAAAATATAAATTGTTTCTCTCATTCCCATATATAACAAATAATTATTTTGTTCCCACAACATGTAACCTTCTTGCTCTCATATCTTATGCTGTTTGCATAACCCTGACCAAAATATGAGGCTTATGACACTATGATGTGACAATATTGTGTTATTATTGCAGCGCTATTAAGGCAGCTTATTGCAGCAATGTTGCAACAATATTATTTTAATTAGCAAGTTGGGGCAGTATTACCATAAAATATCTACTTTTGTAAAGGAAGTTATTTTGTTGTGCGCTTTTAAAGATAAAATTAATTCTTTTACTGTCCTAAAACAGCAACCATATCATCATCAGTGTTGCTAGAATATTAATTACATGTATAAGGATTAAAATATTGAACATTTTAGTAAGATTTCTTGAAACTTTCATCATTTTGATTCACAAAAATGCCAGAAAATTCTCTCAGAATTCCTTTTCATTCCTTAGGTCCAAAGAAAGGAGCAGGTCCTGCTGCTGGAAGCAAAGGTAAAGCAGAGTCACAAAAAGCACAGAAACCAAAGGAGCGTGTATGGACTGAAAAAGATGATGCTGCCCGTAAGATACAAACCAAGTACAGGCAGTTCAGGGCAAAGAAGATGCTAGAAAAAAAGAAAAACGAAAAACAAGAATATGAGGAACTAATGGATAAATTGGAAAGAGAGGTCAATATAACTGCTTCTTTTCAACTGTATTGTGGTGATAACTAAAAACTATGTCATATTATTTACCATCATAAATTTTTGCCTGATTTTCCAGAACAATATCCACAAGCATGATATTTTCAGTTGATTCAAAGCTGAACCACCAAATTGAAAAATTGATATGAAAATGCCTTTGTATAAATTATATGCAAATCTGATACATCAAAACCTGATTGATTAGTATATAGTGTCGTATACAAAATACTTGCATCATTCAGAAAGTACAGATGCTCAGATTTTTTTATCAGTTTTGTCAACTTTAATAGTTTAGTGTTAAATTCTTATGAATTTTGATTTTTTTTTTCAATCACTGATAATATCATTGAAATATATATTTGAAAGATTAAGCTATCTTTACATTTTCTTGTAGTTTGTGATAGATTTTGTAATTAAAGAATGGAATGCGTTTGTGGTCATTCTTTCTATCTGACATTTTTACACATCTTATTTTTAAGGCATTTGCTAAACTTGTTAAAATGGAACAAGAACAAGCTGAAAAGGAAAGGAAAAAAGAGGAGGAGGAAAGAAGAAGACGGTTAGAAGAATCAAAAAGAAGAAAGCGTGTTTTAGAGGCTGCTTTTGATGGAGACATTGAAGAAATTGAATGTGTTTTACAGGAGGTAATTTTAACTTATTCACCCCTAAAGACACATTTGCACTGGTCTAGGTCTTTAATTTACTGAAGTGTCCATTGTTATTCAGGGGTTGATGTCTTAATGAAAAGGACCTTCATTAAAAAAGTCAGCCATCTTTAATTTTCATTTGGCTGTATCACAAAGGACAGTGAAATATCAGAGGAAGTCTTTTACAACTTACCGATACTGTCTGATTATTGTATAAAATATCATATTAACAAACCTTAGTCAGTTTATATGAAATACTAAATATGCCAATTTTATATTCAGCCTATTTGTCATACTAATTATAGTTTGTAAAACCATTAACTATAACTACATCCAGCCTATTTGTCATACTAATTATAGTTTGTAAAACCATTAACTATAACTACATCCAGCCTATTTGTCATACTAATTATAGTTTGTAAAACCATTAACTATAACTACATCCAGCCTATTTGTCATACTAATTATAGTTTGTAAAAAACCATTTTAACTATAAATAACTACATCCAGCCTATTTGTCATACTAATTGTAATTTGTAAAACCATTAACTATAACTACATCCAGCCTATTTGTCATACTAATTATAGTTTGTAAAACCATTAACTATACCTACATCCAGCCTATTTGTCATACTAATTATAGTTTGTAAAACCATTAACTATAACTACATCCAGCCTATTTGTCATACTAATTATAGTTTGTAAAACCATTAACTATAACTACATCCAGCCTATTTGTCATACTAATTATAGTTTGTAAAACCATTAACTATAACTACATCCAGCCTATTTGTCATACTAATTATAGTTTGTAAAACCATTAACTATAACTACATCCAGCCTATTTGTCATACTAATTGTAATTTGTAAAACCATTAACTACAGTCAAGATTATTTAGACTGATAACACATCAACTCCTGAAGATATTTTGATATATATTTGGTCCTAAATGATGTTTATTTTCACCCAGTATGTCTTAAATGGTGAAGTTTATTTTCACACTGTATGTCTTAGATGGTGAAGTTTATTTTCACCCTGTATGTCTTAGATGGTGAAGTTTATTTTCACCCTGTATGTCTTAGATGGTGAAGTTTATTTTCACACTGTATGTCTTAGATGGTGAAGTTTATTTTCACACTGTATGTCTTAGATGGTGAAGTTTATTTTCACACTGTATGTCTTAGATGGTGAAGTTTATTTTCACACTGTATGTCTTAGATGGTAAAGTTTATTTTCACACTGTATGTCTTAGATGGTAAAGTTTATTTTCACACTGTATGTCTTAGATGGTGAAGTTTATTTTCACCCTGTATGTCTTAGATGGTGAAGTTTATTTTCACCCTGTATGTCTTAGATGGTGAAGTTTATTTTTACCCCCTGTGTCTTAAATGATGTTTCACCCCGTGTCTTAGATGACCTTCTGTGAGTCTTAGATGATGTAGTTTATTTTCACCTTGTGTCTTAGATGATGTATTTTTTTCACCCTGTGTCTTAGATGATGAAGTTAATTTTCACCCTATGTTTCTTAGATGACGTAGTTTATTTTCATCCTCTGTGTCTTAGATGATATAGTTTATTTTCACCTTGTGTCTTAGATGACGTAGTTTATTTTTACCCTATGTCTTTGATGATATAGTTTATTTTCACCTTGTGTCTTAGATGACATAGTTTATTTTCCCCTTGTGTCTTAGATGACATAGTTTATTTTCACCCTGTGTGTCTTAATTAGGGATGTGAATTTAAAACAAAAGAATGAATTATTTTTTTTGGTAAAAAAAAAAACAAAGTTGTATGATTGAAAAAAAATAGACAGAATTTGTGAATCATTCAACAGAGATATGAAAAATTGCTAACAAACACATAGGCCTATGTAGGAAGAGAGTACGTCTTCAGTATAAATTTATGATTTCAGGTTAAAAAACTTGATGATGATAATGGTGTCAGCAAAGATGAAATTGGAAATGCAATTAGAAACAAACATATTATGAATGTGATTGAATGTGAAGATGCAAATGGAAACACCCCACTCTCTGAGGCAGCAAGTATGAATTCTATACATTGCATATAATAACATTTTGATTGTTGTAAGTGGCAGCTATAGTAGTTATCACAGAAATATATCTTGTGATAAAGTAATAGCATGTTATTGCCTATTTATTTATGATGGCTATAGTAGATATCACAGAAGTATGTTTCGTGATACCACAATAACAGGTTATTGCCTATTTATCTGATGGCTAAAGTAGATATCACAGAAGTATATATCTTGTGATACCGTAATAACATGTTATAGCCTATTTATCTATGATGACTAAAGTAGATATCACAGAAGTATGACTTGTGATAGCGTAATAACATGTTATAGCCTATTTATCTATGATGACTAGAGTAGATATCACAGAAGTATGACTTGTGATACCGTAATAACATGTTATAGCCTATTTATCTATGATGACTAAAGTATATATATTACAGAAGTATGACTTGTGATAGCGTAATAACATGTTATAGCCTATTTATCTATGATGACTAAAGTATATATCACAGAAGTATGACTTGTGATAGCGTAATAACATGTTATAGCCTATTTATCTATGATGACTAAAGTATATATCACAGAAGTATGACTTGTGATAGCGTAATAACATGTTATAGCCTATTTATCTATGATGGCTAAAGTAGATATCACAGAAGTATATATCTTGTGATACCGTAATAACATGTTATAGCCTATTTATCTATGATGACTAAAGTATATATATTACAGAAGTATGTCTTGTGATAGCGTAATAACATGTTATAGCCTATTTATCTATGATGACTAAAGTATATATCACAGAAGTATGACTTGTGATAGCGTAATAACATGTTATAGCCTATTTATCTATGATGACTAAAGTATATATCACAGAAGTATGTCTTGTGATAGCATAATAACATGTTATAGCCTATTTATCTATGATGACTAAAGTATATATCACAGAAGTATGACTTGTGATAGCATAATAACATGTTATAGCCTATTTATCTATGATGACTAAAGTATATATCACAGAAGTATGTCTTGTGATAGCATAATAACATGTTATAGCCTATTTATCTATGATGGCTAAAGTAGATATCACAAAAGTGTTTCTTGTGATAGCGTAATAACATGTTATAGCCTATTTATCTATGATGGCTAAAGTAGATATCACAAAAGTGTTTCTTGTGATAGCGTAATAACAGGTTATAGCCTAAAAAAAATTCAGCTATAGAGCAGTAGTTATTTTCTAATGGTGGAGGAGATAACCTTTGTCACAATATATTTCAATTAATTCCATATTACCAGCCTTCTGCACTGGCACACTTTCCTATTCAATCAATTAAGGTTCTTGTGAGTGTACTTATCTATGATGAATTCAGATTCTTGCAAGCGTACTTTCCTAAATGCCTATATGCTAAATTTATGTTTTTGCAGGTGCACTTTCCTATATGATCAATTTAGGTTCTTGGGAACGCATTCATGCTTAATTTAGGTTTCTGGGAGCGCACTTTCCGATATGATCAATTTAGGTTCTTGAGAGCACACTTTGCTAAATGGTCAGTTTAGTTTCTTTCAAGCACACTTATCTATACAATCAATTTAGATTCTTGCGAGTGCACTTATCTATATGATAAATTTACACTTTCCATTATTATCTATACAAACAATTTATGTTCTTGTGTGCATACTTATCTATGCAATCAATTTAGGTTCTTGCAAGTGCACTTATATATACAATCAATTTAGGTTCTTGCTAGTGCACTTATCTATATGATCATTTAAGGCTTTTGCAACTGCACTTATCTATATGAACAATTTAGGTTCTAGCGGTTGCACTTATCTATACAATCAATTAAGGTTTTTGTGAGCACACTTTCCTATATGATAAATTTATATCCTTGTGAGCACACTTTCCTATATGATAAATTTATATCCTTGTGAGCACACTTTCCTATATGATCAATTCAGTTTTTTTAGCATATTTTCCTATATGATCAGTTCAGGTTCTGGGGAGCACACTTTCCTATATGATCAGTTCAGGTTCTGGGGAGCACACTTTCCTATATGATCAGTTCAGGTTCTTGTGAGCACACTTTCCTATTAAGATCAATTTAAGTTCTTGTGAGCACACTTTCCTATATGATCAGTTTAAGTTCTTGTGAGCACACTTTCTTATATGATCAACTCATATTCTTTTAGATGAATTGTTCAGTATTTTGAGGCTAATCAATATTTGCATGATCATCTGTCAAGAATATTATATTTAATTAATAATGCTGATTCACTATATTTTACTACTTTTGCTATTTTTATGATGACTTAACATTAGGTTACAACATCTACATCTACATCTACATCTACATCTACATCTACATCAAATTGAAATGATATTGATGTAGGTGTTGTAGCCTAATGTTAATTCATCATAAAAATAGTGAAAATAGTCAAATATAGTGAATCAGCATTATGAATTAAATATAATATTCCTGACAGGTGGTGGTAGTGCAAGTTGTCACCCATTAAACAAAAGTTAAAATTATAACTTTTAACTGTGGCTTTGCTTGGTTGAATATGTATTTTCGACTACCACCCTCACAGGAAAATCAAGATGCTCTAAGAGAAGTGGAAAAAAGAAGTCTGTTATATGATAAACTAAGCTTGTTAGACTCTGTTCATTGTTTAAGTGTAACTATCAATTTTACAAACTTTCTGTGACTGAATGAAAATACTTTTTTTTTGTTTAGATGGTGGACATGTAGAAACCATCAAATTTTTTCTGCAAAAAGGTGCAGATCCTAATACAAAGGGCCAGTTTCAGAGGACCCCCTTGTATAGAGCAGCATTTGCTGGACATCTGGAAGGTGTACAGGTAATTGTAATTTTGTAATGTACTACACTTATTTGGAAATTTTACATCTTGGTTTATATATATATATATATATATATATATATATATATATATACATGTACATATGTATAGTTTGTCGTTGTCTCATATGCATGTTTGTCACAGGTGAATGAACTCCAGTTAAAGACCTGAATACAGGTTTATGAACAATTTTGCTGAGTAAAATTCACATGTATAGTATTTTTTGTTATTGTTTGTTTTTTTTTTTAAAACATTTGTTTTGTCTTAATTCATTAAAAAGAATTTATTGGGTTAATAAGTTTGCATGATGGCAACTCCAGAAAACCTAAACAATTGTTCATTCAGATGAAAAATACGAAATTATACAAGCCATGGATAAAAAGATGAAATCCAAAACAGAGATTGCAAAAATTGTTAAAAGAAAGGATCTAATATTTACATATGCTCAGTCGTCATATTTTCTGTGAAATTGACAGTGTACAGTTTCTTCCAATGTCAGGCTGATGTTTCTGACAAGTTGTTCTCATTTGTAGATCATCTAGATTCCTTCGTAGCAAATGTCGTAAGAAAATAGTGTAAAATAACAATTTTTTTGGCAAAAAAGTAATTTTTCAGTGTGTTGTTTATTTTCTATAAATAAAGTACAATTAAAATGTAAACAATCTATATTTATGCTTTCTTAGATGTCCTAATTATGACTTTTCTTACTGTTTGAATTCTAGGAACTCCAAGCATACAAAATGAATGGATTGAAATCCAGTTAATTTGAAATAAAATTCAAGGTCCTCACTATTTCATTATGATCGAGTTCAACTATATATATATATATATATATATATATATATATAAATATATATATACGATACAGATATATATGTATATATATGTGTATATATATATATATCATATATATATATATATATATATATATATATATATATATATATATATATATATATATATATGTAAAGCACTAAAATGACTTACGACACAGACAAAATATTTTGATTTTTATTCATGTCATTAGTCATTTTTATAGTGCTTTATTTAATTCCTTTCATGACTTGTATCTATTTGCTTAGATCTGACACCATTGGATATGTAAAGAGTAAAATCTCCTTTAATCTATGGAAATTACTGATGGTGTATATCCCATATTAGTTCAAACAAAAACTGTGTAAATTTGATATCTGTACAACTTTCCTTTTTGTAAGGTTCTCTGACATTTTAAATGATGTATCATAAATATACAACAATGTATAAAAATATTTTATAGGGCCTATACACTATTTTTTCTTCTCAATAAATCATACAATGCTGACATTGAATTAATTTGTGATGCATTAGATTTGTATAAGTGAGATGTCATCTAAGATTTATATACATCCTACCTGTGATGCATTAGATTTATATAAGTGTGACGGCATCTAAGCTTTATATACAACCTGGTCATCTAAGCTTTATATACATCCTGGTCATCTAAGCTTTATATACATCCTGGTCATCTAAGCTTTATATACATCCTGGTCATCTAAGCTTTATATACATCCTGGTCATCTAAGCTTGGTCATCTAAGCTCTATATACATCCTGGTCATCTAAGCTTTATATACATCCTGGTCATCTAAGCTTGGTCATCTAAGCTTTATATACATCCTGATCATCTAAGCTTGGTCATCTAAGCTATATATACATCCTGGTCATCTAAGCTTTATATACATCCTGGTCATCTAAGCTTGGTCATCTAAGCTTGATATACATCCTGGTCATCTAAGCTTTATATAGCTCCTGTGACACATTAGATTTACATAAGTGTGACGTCATCTAAGGTTTATATACCTCCTGTGACGTATTAGATTTATATAAGTGTGACGTCATCTAAGCTTTATATACATCCTCAGGAAGTACTATATGGAATATATACCATCTTCACGTGTCCAGTCTAAGCCAATGAGTATCTCATATTATAGCAGGGGTACAAATATATATTCATGTTGGCATAGATTTCATTTCTCTTTGAATTATGACATGTAAACAAAGATGTTTGATTAGTCAAAATAAGTACCAAATGTATAATATCATTTTATAAGACATTATAATTTGTCACTTATCTCTGACTTACAACACTGAAGTTTTAATATAACAAATCTACTTTTTTAAGCTTTTATTGCAAAATGGTGCTGACCCAAGAATATATGCATCAGATGGACAGACCCCAGAACAGGTATTTTTATATATTGTATAGCGTATCAAATATCGTCCACACATATTTTAATAACATATTGTTAGTACATATGTAAGACCTCTAACACTTGACTTCTTTGAAAAAAAAGTTACCAACTCTCATTTGACTGGAAAACAATAAGCTCACTGCATTTCATTATGTACCGGGTTTATCACATGATACTTTCAAATTGTTGATCATAATGTAAAAACCACAGACAGATTATCTCCCTTTAATCACATTTTTCATTCATTGTCTTGACATGATTTGTATGATTTTATAAATATATTGATTGGAATGGATTAAGATTAAAAGTTTAACATTTTTGTAGTGCTATTTTTCATTGTAAAATCTGCAAAATTATTTTTTTTCAATTAGTGTAAATATCTTAATGTTAATATTCAGTAATTGACAATTATATCAATTTCAGAATCATTATGCATCATAAATCATTTTACTTTTCTATCACAGTTTACTACAAGAAGTGACATGCATTTTGATTTTCGACAAGAAATATTATTTAGAGCTATAAAGGTATTTTTTAGCTTACACCTTATTGTGAAATGTAATGCAAAGATACTAATTAACAATATTTTCAATGAGTAACCTTCTTGGTTGATTAGTTATGAACCTTGATTTTTAGATCTCATCTATGGATGCTGTAAAAGAGGTTCTGAGTGAGTGGGATGTAAGTCAAACTGAAGTTTTACTACAGAAATTGGAGGCTGAGAAGGAAGTTAGGAGGGAAGAAGAAAGAAAACGGCGTGAAGCAGAACAATCAAAGTAAGATCAAATGTTCTTCCTAATTACCTCCAGATACATAAGTAGTCTGATAACAGTTTAATGATTATCTTAATTCTTATCTATAAATATTTCAGTATAATAATATTGACATTTAAGTACCAATGATTTAGTTGATTTTCACATGTTTAATCATGTCTCTCCTTTGTAGAAGTGAGACAATTTTTTTCTGTAGATTTAATTTTTGCTTTTGTTGTTGTTGTTCTTCTTCTTCTTCTTCTTTGATGAAGTGTGCCCTGGCCATAACTGTGCATCATGTTTTTTATTGACACTGACCTTTGATGTCAAGGTCAAATTATGACTAAAACTATAGTATTTCCTGCCCTTGCCATAATTTTTTGGTCATATAGGTGTAATAACCAT
The DNA here is from genome assembly GCA_030159075.1 of Atrina japonica. Classification (NCBI taxonomy): domain Eukaryota; kingdom Metazoa; phylum Mollusca; class Bivalvia; order Pterioida; family Pinnidae; genus Atrina; species Atrina japonica. The sequence goes on along the minus strand of BROG01000068.1, from coordinate 757,095 downwards.
TACCGGTAGACAATGTGTCTCGTTACATCATGATCTCCATTTTACCATGATTTTTTACTTCAAGTTCAAATAATGACTAAGGTATCATACATGTATTTCCTTGTCCAGCTTGATATATAAGTGTATAACCATGAGGCAGTGTGTGGCATACCATCATATGCTCCATTTGATCATATTTTGTATTTCCTGTCCTGTCCATAACTCTCTTGTCTTTTGAGGTATATTGATTGTCATATAGGTGTAATAATAATAAGATGATGTGTCAGTTACCATCATGATCTCCATTTGACCTTGACTTTTGACCTCAAGGTCAAATGATGACTACAATTACAGTATTTATTTATCCAGCTTATAGGTTATGTCTTTTGACTCAAGCTTTTACTCTGTCATATATAGGTGTATCACAATGAGATGATGTGTTTTGTACCCATTTGACCTTGACTTTTGACCTCTAGGTCAAATTATCCAGCTTATAGGTTATGTCTTTTGAAAAATTAATATTGCCTTGTTCGGGTTGTAACTTGATGACCTTCATATAACTTTGAATTTTACTTTGAAGTCAGCAAAGCTTGTTCAATTCATAATTGTGTTGCCTTTGACCTAGTCTTATGCTTATGCATTTTGGTTTATAGGTGTATAACCATGTAGAAAGGTTTTACATACCATCATGACCTCATGTGACCTTGGCCTTTGACCTCAAGGTCAACATATACTTAAATAATGTTTTCTTGTTTGTGTTGTAATGTTCTTGTCTTTTGACTTAAATTAAACTTATGTCCTTTGCTATATATGTGTGTAACCATGAGGTAAGTTACCTACCATTGTAACCTCCATTTGACCTTGACCATTGACATCAAGGTTAAAACTATAGTATTTCTTTGGTCAAGTTGTAATTCTGTTTTTTTTAAATACATTTGAATATTGCTTTAATGTTTATAAATCATCATTGATAGTATTACACTGTGCTGTTTGGTTGAGAAGGTATGTTAAATGAGTTTTGTCCGTAGATAATTAATGTATATCCATATCACCTGGTTTGTATAAGTTTTCTTTTTCTATTTCTAGTTATCAGTACTGTTAAGTTTGTTGATCAGATAAACTATCTACAGGACTTATTTTTACATAGGTTAATTCTTGTTTATTTTATTTTCTACTTGTTTACATATGAATTAAGTTGATTTTTTCTATTTTAAAGACTTGAAAGTCAACGAGATAAAGCTCAACAAGAGTATGAAACACTTCAAAAACAGGTAAATTTTACATATGAGAGAGAGAGAGAGAGAGAGAGAGAGAGAGAGAGAGAGAGAGAGAGAGAGAGAGAGAGAGAGAGAGAGAGAGAGAGAGAGAGAGAGAGAGAGAGAGAGAGAGAGAGAGAGAGAGAGAGAGAGAGAGAGAGAGAGAGAGAGGTTTATGATATTTGCTTGTATAATTTGCTGTGATTTATTTTGAACACCTGCCAGGTATTAGTTTTTTCTGTAATTTCCAATAAGAAATTGACATGAGCATCAATAAATGTACAAAAACTTAGTTGATAAATCAGAAATCAAATAGTTGGAATATAATCAACTTTTTTTTTTATTTTGTGCAGTTGAATTGTGCATATGGGGAATTAAACAAAAGAATTACAGAACATGATGTTGCAATCGCAAGTGGATTTGATAGGCCCGAACTTCTGGTTCAGGTTTGAGTTTATTTTGATTAAATTGTTTATAGTATATGTTAAGTAAAATGCTATTTTAAAATATTATATATATGTACATAGCATGTTGATTGGTGTCATACATTTCTTGTTTTTATTTTGTTGATTTTGATGCTGACCAGATTGTATGTATATATCAATGTACAGTTGAACCTGGGTAGTAAGGCCACCTGACTGACTGACTCATTGTGGTCTGAATAGGGAGGTGATCTCTTAATTGAGGTTCTGGACTGATATAATATTTATCAAAACAAATTTAGAGACATCTTAAATGTGAGGTTATCTCTTCAGGGAGGTGGTCTTCTAAGGAGGGTGCCTTTATGCAGTGTTTCACTGTACAGTTATATCATAAATGTATTTTTTATGGTAAATGATCAGGATTTTTTCTTGTCCCCATCATCACCAACTGACATTAAATATTTTCAAATCCAGTTATCTAGTCGGATTATAAAATATACAGACAGGAAAGTTTTATAGAGGCACAACATATGACCAATCTTTTGTCTAAAACAGGCAATACATGACCAAGAAGATGAAGTGGAGATTTTGAAATTAAACACAGAAAAAGCAAGAGAAAAGTTGGCAAATGCCAAACTTCGCTTAAGAGAACAACAAAAAGAAGGCAGTAAGTTATTGTATCAGTTATAAAGGAAGATACAGCCAATGTAGTTTAAACATATTATCACATTAATATCAATGATTTACATATTTAACATTGTCACAGTATGGTAACCTCCATTTGAAGTTTGGTTATGTGTAAAAGAGCCAGGTTCTATGACACATTGCGATTTCTTTATATCAGCAATGTAAAGCCTTTCAGAAAAATGATAAAATATAGGCATCTTTTAGGGTTAAGTAGATATAATTAAGTTTATTGGTTAAGTATATGTTATGTTTGTTTATTAGATGTAGTTTATTTTGGGGGTTTATTATATGTTAAGGCTATAAGTTCAGTAGATGAAGTTAAGTTTGTTTTAGTAGATGTAGTTAAATGTGATGTTTTATTCTGTGTAAGTAAGTTTTGTAGTTGTAGTAAATTTTGTTGGTTAAGTAGATTAAGTTAATTTTGTTGGTTAAGTAGATTAAGTTAATTTTGTTGGTTAAGTAGATGTAGTAAATTTTGTTGGTTAAGTAGATGTAGTTAATTTTGTTGGTTAAGTAGATGTAGTTAATTTTGTTGGTTACCCAGTAAGTAGATGAAGTTAATTTTGTTGGTTAAGGAGATGTAATTAATTTTGATGGTTAAGCAGATGTAGGTAATTTTGTTGGTTAATAAGATAAAGTTAATTTTGTTGGTAAAGTAGATGTAGTTAATTTTGTTGGTAAAGTAGATGTAGTTAATTTTGTTGGTAAAGTAGATGTAGTTAATTTTGTTGGTTAAACAGATGTACTTAATTTTGATGGTTAAGTAGATGTAGTTAAGTTTGTTGGTTAAGTAGATGTAAGTAATTTTGTTGGTTAAGCAGATGTAGTTAATTTTGTTGGTTAAGTAGATGTAGTTAATTTTGATGGTTAAGTAGTTGTAGGTAATTTTGTTGGTTAATTTTGTTGGTAAAGTAGATGTAATTAATTTTGATGGTTAAGTAGATGTAGTTAATTTTGATGGTTAAGTAGATGTAGTTAATTTTGTTGGTTAAGTAGATGTAATTAATTTTGATGGTTAAGTAGATGTAGTTAATTTTGTTGGTTAAGCAGATGTAGATAATTTTTCTGGTTGAAAGTAGATGCAGTTAAGTTTGCTGGTCAAGATTTTCATGATATATAGTCAAAGGACGTAACAAAATATAATTTTTCTGACATTTCATGTCTGGTGATTTGATCTTCATGTGTACAAATCTCTGTATAATTTGATGTTTTCACTCAGTTCACTGGTACAATGTGTGTTAGTATTCTGACCAAATAAAGATTTACCTAGTTCTCAGGCAACACACTTTGCCTCTGAAAGTTTGTCCTTTGAGCTGATTATATTGCTATGTGAAGATACAGATCATTAGATACAAACTTACCCAGAGACATATATAGAGGTGTTATGTACATCTCTAACTTAGCTGAGAACCTACTAATTGTCATAACTAATGTTGAACAGAGGCCAAAAAAGCAACTCCATCTTTGACTTACTTTGGACACAATGGAACAATGCATACATTCAAAAGGATTTTCAAGTATAAAATATGTACTTGTGTAGAAAATAATCCATAAATAGAATACAGGAAAAACCTGCCAATGTGAGATCAGAAATATTTAGTAAAACATGGAGTAAATACCCTACTTGACACATTTTCAAAACAGTTTTTAAAAACTAAATAGCTTTTGTTTCAGATGGCCTGGAGTTTCATTTTGCACTATCTTGTTTTGAATAAATGACACCATTAATACAGTTGTCATTATTTTATAACAGCTGTTGAAGGACAGGACCTTCCAGGGGTAAATGTGATGATTAAAGACCTGGAAGATGTCCTTTTGCGTGATGTTGGAAATAAGATCAAGGATTCTGGAAAGTGAGTATCAAAGTTACTTACATATAATTATTCAGTATCTTTTAATGGACAATAGTGTGCATGTATTTTCAAGTGTTGGATGAAAATAATTTAGATTTTTATTCATGTATACACTTCGGAATGATAGAATAAAGTGTACCTTTTTTATTCTGTCCTTAAAAATGTGAATGTGACATTAGTTTAAGTACAAAGTATCTTGTCATTTGACAAATAGCTAAGGTTTGAGGTTAATACTCTTGATTTACTTGTATACAGTAGTACCTGTCTTGAGAACAACTTTAATGAAAGACCACCTGTATTTTGAGACCACATTCTGAAAACTGCTCAGCTAATTAATCCTTTAGATTAAACCTCTTTTGAGGGACCACATTTCAGTGGCAGATGGGATTGTCTCTCACGGAATGTTCCACTGTATATATGTGCACTACTTTCTCATTTGACATTAAGTTTTAGGTGTTTACTGATTATATGAGCAGTAAATCATGTATTTCATGTTTTTGATGATCGTTGTTGATTGAACTTTATAGAAGTACTCGGAACATAAGTCATTTGACTTGTGGCTTATGTTTTAGATGTTATATGCAATACTCAGCTTTGACCATCATTAATTTTACCTATGTGAAGATACTCAATAATTTGTATTTTTACATATAACTCATGTTTTAGGTGGCCATTGTTGATTGATACAAGTTCTCAAGCTGTCACATTCCTACGTTATCGTGATACAAATTACCTCAATGCACTCAGTCCAAAGGAAATGGAGCCAGAGAAAGTCAGACGTGCTGTCCTGGGAGCCGTTAGGTAAAGTATAGGCCATTTTATGAAATGTCAATACATTTTAAGACTAGCTGAAATGATTTAAAGTTTTACAATGTATGTTTATCATTGATGATATGAATTCTCTATAAAGATTTCCACTGTAACCTGAAAAATTTCACTCTACCTGAAGACGATATCCTGATAAACATGGTTTTAATGTACAGTGAGAATGTCAATCCCATTTTCCATGATTTTTGGTTTTTACTTAGCTGACAAGGCTGTGATCATGTCAGATTTTGTATTCTGTTATTTGCATACAACTGCCATTTGTGGATAATTTACCAGTCATTCAGTTATATTAAAGAAAAAGAAGTAGAAAACTGAAATAATCAGAGGAAGAGAGAGACAGTAAGAATTCAAATAGTTAATAGGTATACCACAAACAAAAACTCTTTTTCTCTGGAGTTGCAGTATACCAGAGCATTTTCACCCCTGATTATTTTTGCCCTTTTTGTCATAAAATGTATTCACCCTGTCTTAATTTAACCCTAAGTAACCATAGTTTCATGGAGGGCATGTATGTTAAGCTTCAATTATTTTGCTTGAAATTTTGCTTCTATGTGAAATTTGACCTTTCGTCTAAGGGAGAAAATGGCTAAAATTAAACGGGAGCAGAAATAACTATAGGTATAAAGTGCTGTTATGGCGAACCATAACAAAATGGAACATTTGGACAGAAAGCGTATTTACAGTAGCTTCACTAGTATTGGACAATATAGAGAGATTTATATAATGTTTAATTGTAATAAAGATTGTGTATCAGTAGGTTCAGGGAGAGATTATTGTTCTATATTTGATTTGTATTGGCACCACAGGTATGGAAAGCCAGTCGTTCTTGACATGATGGAAGTTGATATGTTTGAAACAGTCAGTGACAGATTTGATGAGGTAGTGAAAGGACTGATGGACATGATCATGGATCACAGTATTAAGAATGAAGAGAAGTATGAACAATTTAAACACATCATAAATATAATGTTGTCAATTTCTAGACAAAATATATTTACCCAAAGTACAATTTTAGAGTGTTACCAATTACCATTTAGATATTTGACCCGTCACATTTTATCACTGTTGTAATGTTTTACGGTATTGACAAATACCCTTATACACAATATCGGGTATGAATAGGTGTGTTGTACAATAATGTAGGGCTATGTCCAATAATCATATTTGTATTTTGGTGTTGTTGTTAGAATTAAAGTGAAAAAAGTACTTGTATATTTGTTTTACATCCCACAAGATTTATTTCACTTTGATATAGCTTACACTTATCATGCTGAATGTTTGGTGAAGGAACAGTTACTTACTGTGTTAGAGGTCACTTACTGTCTTAAAGCCTAAGTGACGAGCAGGGTCTCAAGCCTGGGACATTAGTAATGACATGGGTCTTAAGCCTGGGACATTCTTATAGCCTTAGTAATTGCCAGGGTCTCAAGCCAGGAACATTAGTAATGACATGGATTTTAAGCCTGAGACATTCTTAAAGCCTTTAGTAATGACCTAGGTCTCAGCCCTGGGGCATTCTTTAAACCCTAGTAATGGCCAGGGTCTCAAACCTGGGACATTCTTAAAGCCTTAATAATGGTCAGAGTCTCAATCTTGGGACATTCTTAAAACCTTTAGTAATGACCTGGATCTTAAGGCAGGAACATTAGTAATGACCTGGCTCTCATGCCTGAGACATTCTTAAAGCCCTAGTAATGACCAGGGTCTTACGCCTGTGACATTCTTAAAGCCTTTAGTAATGACCTGGGTCTCAGGTCTTGGACATTCTTAAAGCCTTTAGTAATGACCTGGGTCTCAGGTCTTGGACATTCTTAAAGCCTTAGTAGTGACCTGGGTCTCAGGCCTTGGACATTCTTCAAACCTTTAGTAATGACCTGGGTCTCAAGCCTTGGACATTCTTCAAACCTTTAGTAATGACCTGGGTCTCAAGCCTGGGATATTCTCAAAGCCTTTAGTAATGACCTGGGTCTCAAGCCTGGGATATTCTCAAAGCCTTTAGTAATGACCTGGGTCTCAAGCCTGGGATATTCTCAAAGCCTTTAGTAATGACCTGGGTCTCAAGCCTGGGATATTCTCAAAGCCTTTAGTAATGACCTGGGTCTCAAGCCTGGGATATTCTCAAAGCCTTTAGTAATGATCTGGGTCTCAAGCCTGGGATATTCTCAAAGCCTTTAGTAATGATCTGAGTTTCAGGCCTGGGGTATTCCGCTTGTGAGCCATATGATTTACCACTCGCTCACCTCAAGCGACGGTTTTTTATATATATAATTATGCATGTTTGGTGCATGTCAAATGACTTCCATACACAATAAAACAAGTAACATCATTTGTATTTACATCATTTCTATTTGCTTTGTAAATATCATGAAGCCTATGGTCTGTCCTGTTGTTATATGGATCGTGTGTATTCCGGCCTAAATTATATTTAAATATTACTTTTCCTATCACATTTTAATCTTCATATCTTTTTAATTACAGTTATTTGAAGTTAGTAAAGGATACAGATGGGCCAGAATATGACAAGAAGGCATTTACTGACTACAGGACTAAGAATTTCAAGTTTTATATTGTAACCAAAAATCCATATCCACCTGAATCATTGATGGATCAAACTTATCCCATTCGACTATATGTACCAGTCATATAAACTGAACTCCATAATGTATCAATAATGTTTGTTTAAACTGAAATGCTTTAAGTCATGTACGCAATCAGTTATCAACAACTCAAGAAGACTGTAAAGCTGATTGAGAAAATGATACTTGTTTGATAACCATGTTGCAAATGTTAACAAAGCTGCAAGCTGTTATTAATCAAAGTTGCAATCTATGTTAACAGAGTTACAAACTGTGCATTAACAAAGTTGCAGTCTGTGTTACATAGTTGCAAATTGTAATTAATCAAAGTTGCCTACTGTGCATAAACAAAGTTGCAATCTGTGTTTCTATATTGCCAAATTTACAAAATCTGCTTAAATATCTACAGTATGTTCTGTATTATAAAATACACCTCTTTAAATTAAAAGATTAAATATTAATATCAAATGTGACAAAAAGGATGTTCATTTCTTGGCAACATGTTTAAAATTGTAAATCAGTTCTGGTATTATTTTTCAGTTTATAATTTTATTAGTAAAGTTTTGTTTGTGATACCAAGAAGTTATATGGTATTTGGTCTTCCTACAAGAGCCACAATGTCTGTGTCACATATTGTGTCTGACTTTACAAAAACGATATATCTAGAAAGAACTATCTTGGAATTAATACTGCACGGGTATATCAACAAATATATTTTGTGTGTGAATGAAGATGTATTATTCTTTTTATTTTCCTATGAATATTTCATATAATTATAGCTTGTCTATATGAAACGTTGTAGAGTCTATGTTTCATATCATACAATGTTTATCTGTAAATGGTTACTTTGGTTTGTTGTCTAGATTATTTATAAGAAGATAAACACACAATATCCATTATAACTACTGTCGTGCCAACGTCTTTGATTTCATATTCTTGTGCCTTTTCATGTATTTTGTATTTCTGATAACAAAATTGTCATTGAAAGTGACAAAATAAACATTTTAATTTATTTGCTCTTTCTTTGCATTTTGTTTTATGATAATTGTTGATCCAGTCCAGTGATTTACATTTAAATCCTTAACAATACCAAAGTTATCTGTCAGCGACCAATTTTCGCCAACTCGTTTTATTTTATTTTTTAAAATTTTGGTTTCTCAGAGAAATTGTTTTTTCTTTTTGTTCAGTAATCAGAATTGTGTCTTGTCTAGGAAACACAAAAAATCTGTGAAAGTAAGTACATGTTTGCACATTCCCCACCAGTTAAAACAGTTGTCGAGAATTTGTACTTGACGAGAATTGGTTGGTGACCATTAGTTTTACAATAAAGACCAGAACAGACGATCAAAACGATCGTTTCTGTCAGGAAGACTTCATCAGTTGAATTTTGTATTAATGTATATTTCCGATAGATAAAAACGTGGTATTATACAAGGCCAGATGATAAACCTAAATGTATTGCCAATTTAGTATAAAATAATTGACTGGTACTGAAATAATAGATATTTAATTTATGTGATTGCAAATGTATAGTTAATAAAGTACAAGGCACTCTATACAGCTGAAATAGACAATCCTTTCTGAGTACTTTCCTTTGTAATAGCTGAACAGAAATAACATATGTAGGACATTAAAAACAAGTATTCAAAACATGATAAGTGGTTTAAAACAGAATGGGGATTTGAAAAAATAAAGATATACAGGATAGAGTAAATAGGAAAGGACAACAAAACAAACACACACGCACACACACACGCACACACACAGACACTGATCATCACAATAAACTAGTTAAAACACGCTGTGAACATTGTATTTCTTTCTAGAAGAAATAAAGTTGAAAACCTGAAGTCAAAAGCAATGGTTTCATTAGTGTTTTCTTACAAGTACATCAGTGATGATAGTAGTCTTCTCAAAATTAAATAGAAAACACAGCTGTAAAGTTTCTATGATTTAAACTGACTATTCTGGGGGACCGAGGAATGTTTAACCAGATCTTAGAAATAAAAGTTAAATCAACATTTGTGCGACAACTATTTTTCATAATAATGGTTGATACCCTAAGTAAACGAAGTCCCCTTGTTAATTATGTACTCGTGTTATTTATAACTTTCTTTTGAAAAATTCTATCTGCACCTCATATTTTCGCTTTTGATTTTTTTGTGGTTTCTTTCATAGTTCTAAACTAAATGGAATACCAAGGACTTTGTTGCGACATTCATTCCAATACCAAATGTATATGTATCGTGTCGATGGATCATTTATCTTCATACACGGAAATTGCCTCTGTTTTAAGCTGAAGAATACATTACTGTAGAATCAGAAATTTTCGTGGGGTTGAAATTTCGTTGCTTTTAAAATAAAACAAAGTCGTTGACATTAAATTTCGTTGAAATGAAAAAGTCTGTTTGTAAAGGGACCTGTTACAATTATAAGGTATAATTTATGTAAAATGTCGTCATAGTTTAAATTTCGTTCATAAGTGAAAACAATGAAATAAACAAAATCAAAACCATAACGAAATGTTTTAATTCTACAGTATTTTAAGTTTTGCAGAATTCACCATTTGTACATTCTCCCAAGACCTGATGCTAAATGGTGATGTACAAATGTATGTCGGTACAGATTTTATATTTCATTTCACAGTATATCTACCTTGTCAGCCAGTGATTGTAATAAGATTTTAAATACTTGTTCAGTACATTTTCTTTTTTGACAAACTCATTATATACAGTTGGTCAAAGACTTGGAACCGAGAGACTTGCCCCGAAATCAATTGTCTAACAATGATATACCTTGTTTATATATAGACAATTTCGATCTAGAAAATTTGTGTACATGTAGGTTGCCTTATACTTGGATCCATATTTAGGTTTATGTCTATTCTTTAAAACTTTTCCTGTAATAACAGTTTCTGATTTTTTCTATAGATATTACACACCCATCATAAAATAGGCTTGACCAGTTTCAGAAGAGAGGCTAAAATTGTTCCTGAATGACGTCAGACAACTATAATTGAAGAGAGCTCTTAGATGTCATATACTTTTCAATACAGTGATGAGGTCAATAATCTATTGTTCAAAGAGGGGTATGAAATGAAAATGAATTAAAAAAAAAATTAAGTTTCTGATAGCTTATTTTTAATTTCTCAAAGAATATTGCCACAATACTCGTTTAAATACCACTTTCCACATGAGGTGGACTCAATCTTGGTCATTCTTCCCGCGTCGTTATTGTCTAAAAATAGAAACTGTAAAAAAAAAATCTGCAGTGCTGCAGTGTGGAATTTTTGAAAGAAGGATTTATAAACAGAGCATAAGTTCAGTATCTGAAAGTTTCATTCTAATCTTTTAGTGTGTTTTTTCACAAACCGTTTTGTTAAATGTTAAATAAAATATTTCCCAAATTTACAAATGCACAACACGCCAAAATACGCTCATGCGCAGTACGGTTATATTTTGAATACAGAACTTCTTGAAGCTTTTTGTATAATAATGTCGGTAAGTAATTAATATGTACATTATTCATAAAAGAGTAAATACATATCAAGAAAAGAAGTTTGAAAAATAGCATTAATGTTATATAACAACACATATATGAAATATTAGTCATAATGTAACTGTCTTGTGAACACATGCACCATGGGTTTGATTATAGTGTTTGCAAATTCAAGTCGCTTTCCAGAAAAATGTCATTTTATTGTTGTTTTGTAGTGTAATTTGAATAAAATTTTATAATAATTTAATTTAACTCAAGCCGATTTAATTTGGAAATTTGCCAATTGAATTGCGGACGGTGGGTTGCGGCTGTCTATTCCTGGGTACAAATTAATTTTACCGGGTTGTTTCCTCCGCCATTAAAAACTTACCGCCAATATACGACTGACAAATGTGCAGTATGGCGTAAACACCAATAAATAAACTAAAAATGATAGTTTGAGTACTAGAAATGTGCAGTATGGCGTAAACAGCAATAAACAAACAAAATGATTACAAATACCAACTGGCCATTTAACAGAAAAAAACATCCAGCCATTTTTATCTCGAAACCATGACGTCATTTGACATGGCGTATGGATAAAATATGGCAGATTTAGTTTTAATTTTATAAATAACATTTTAAAACAAATTTAATGTTTGTCATAGTCTTTTTACCACTATATAGAAGGGTTCCAAAGCAGTATATATATATATATATATATATATATATATATATATATATATATATATATATTATATATATATATATATATATATATATATATATTGTGCATGGTGAGGGCAAAGTCATACTATATTGGTACGCATGCCATTATAACAGAAAGCGTCAATTTATTAACGTACATATCTATAAACTATTGAAACTGTTGCTGATAATATGATTTCTGAAAAAACTGTGAAATGTCTGTCGATGTACCGTTTACAATATTAAATGTTTGTCGATGTGTACCTTTTACAATAGTGAAAGTATATTTATATAAGTCATTGTAAGCTTTTAATAAATGACCATCACGTAGAAATATGTCAGAACAGATAGAAAGAAATTGAAAAAGCAGTACCAGACTCGTGGTTATGAATCACTTTAGTTTTATGATCTTTTAATTTCTTCTGTTTAAATAAAACAAATAGAAGAGAATATCTGTGTGTGTGTGTGTGTGTGTGTGTGTGTGTGTGTGTGTGTGTGTGTGTGTGTGTGTGTGTGTGTGTAAACTTTCAGCTTTTCAGGACTTCGGTTTGGTGATTTTTAAACTGTTCTAAATATCAGTTAATTTGACATTAAAATCTTACCATGAAATAAGAACAATATATGATAACATTACTCCTTATTTATTATGTTCCTGTTTGATATATAAAATATTGATAAAGATAATCACATTAAACATCCACACAAAAACACAGAATTCCATTTAGCCATTTAGATACATAAAAATCTCCTGTGATAGAATGCACAAGTATGGGTATGCAATGTCATGTATGTCCTGTACAACGTATTCTGATATACAACGTATACAACGTATACCTTACATTCACGCATCGAAAGGTATCGTGCTTTATATCAGAAGGTCTATGTCGGTTAACAATAATCTATATATTTAAACTTTATATCAGCTATATACATAAGACAAACACGAATGCAATTTTCATGTTTGTACATGAAACATACCCATACTACGACAGGTATACAAAAATGTATATATACCGCCAAATTGATTAACAACAGCTGACTAAGAACGAAATCAATGTTGTAAATACACGTATACAGAAGAAATTTAAAAGCCAATTATACACACACACACACGATATATATATATATATATATATATATATATATATATATATATATATATATATATATATATATATATATAAAATTAAAATCCATACAAAACACAAATACTACGGTGTCCATTAGTATACCCCCCCCGGAAAATGTTGATTTGTAAGGTCGTCCTGGAGCTAATTTCGGATCTGTTTATCCTATTAAAAGATCCATTACCCTCCACAGCGGTAGCAATTTCAACGGATATAAGCCAGGCAAGGGTCGAAAGCTAGAGAAAAATTGGGTTTGGGAGTAGGCCCCGATCAATTTTAGAATATTCTTAACCTTCAGTAGCCATTTTCTAGCTTCCATACATTAATATATGACCTGAGTTGTTGTCCTCTCAGAAGTATCAAGTAGATACACAATAGCAATATCACCAGACAAAACAACATAAGAACCATTATTATTTGGGGGGAGTGTCAGCAAATATTTTAATAGACTACTCTGAGTGATAATTTTTCTACCTTTAACCAAATTGTCATTTCTATAGCAACATATTGCTGATAACTGATTTCAATTTGTATTAAAGGAAACGTCAACTTAAGAAATATGTTTCCTCAAAAATCCAAAGTGGGTGATAACCTCAATGATACAAACATATCCATCGCCAGGCACCAGTAGGCACCAGTAGGCTAGGATGTTTTAACAACCACTATCTACAAGAAATTCAACAGTCTAGGAACCAGCTGTTCATCTATTATTTAAATTTAACCACCAGTTAAATATAACCCTGGTTTAAATATTGTAACCGAGAATTATATAACCAAGGATTTGATTTTTATAACAATGTTTCAGTCATTTTGAAAATATAGCCCTTAATTGGATAAAATATGTAACCGAGTCTCAAAATATGGCTAAAGTTTCCATATCTAAGCGATGATTTATCAAGATTTATATTTAACCAATCATTAAGCAACAGAATTTAACCTTAGGTTATGATACGCATTTTCATTTAACCAATTTCATAGCGTATATAACATTTCCTTTCTTCTAATTTATAAGCAAATTGTCCTTGTATACGAATTGAAAGTTTCACTGACTGACTGAGACTGAAAACAATATAGAAATAAACAAAACAATTACTTTACCAAATTGAAAATTGATATTTAATGTTAACTGTTCTATAATGTTTATTTACAACATTCTTCAATCAGTCTCTTTATAGGTTTTCGAACGCGTATCGGATATTTTCGCATGTTTTCATCAGAACTGACTTTTTCTGGTTTATTTTTGTGTATTTTCACTTATCAGTGGTGCGTTTGTGTCATTTTGTTCAGAGGCATCTTGCACATCTGTGTACAAATTAGTTTCGGCAGGTTTGATGTTAGAATCAAGCATTTGATCTTCTCCATACATTTCCATTTTCAGTTGCAGTTTCATATGTTAACGATCCTAATCTTGATTTAATTTGTCCACTTATACATTTGTCTTGATTTTTATAATCTCGTATAAAAACTGAATTTTTTACTTTGAATTCATTGTTATTTTCTCTTTTCTCGATAGCATTTTTCATAGTATTGTCGTACACAATATTCGCATATTTTGTCTCTTATTTAAATCTAACAAATGACCTGAGATTTCTCCCATGAAAAATAAATTGCTCTGTTTTGGCTAGCGATTAAGATATATAAGCAATTGGTCAATACCATCTTCATATTTATGCCATAATACTCCTTTCCATATGGGGATGCATTACATGCGAAATAAAGTGCTTCACCTGGATCTTAATATACAAGTACGGTGTCAAACGTGAATTAACTGATTTGCTTTTTCAGAAGCTGTCTGCTGCTTTTTACTCCATCACCATTTTCGTCCTTTTTCTAACAAATCGTACAGCGTTTTCAATTTACTAGCTATGTTTGGTAGTCTGTTGTAATAGTTGATAAGTCCAATAAATGATCTCAACTGTGTAACATTCTAAGGTACTGGAGTATACAATACAGCGTCAATTTTGTCCTGTGTTTTCCATATTCCTTCATTTGTGACCTCATGTCCACAGTATTTAACGTTGCTTTTAAAAAATTCACACTTTTCAAGCTTTGCGTGTAATCCAAATTTCTGGAGACGTTGTAACACTCTTTCTATATTCTCCAAATGTTAACTCTCGCTATAACCAGTAACAATCATGTCATCGAAAATGCACTGTGCACCAAGTATTCCTTGACGTATCTGATCTATGGTTCTTTGCCAAATTGATGGTGCGGAAGTTACATCGTGCAATAATCCGTTGTATCGGTACATTCCTTTATGTGTATTGATTGTAAGATAGACTTTTGACTCGTCAGTGTTCATAAGTTTGTCTCAAATCAATCTTTGAAAAATAGTTTCCACTGGATAGCGAAGCAAAAATATTGTCCGGTTTTGGCAAAGGGTATTGATCTGCATTTAACTGAATTGATAGTGACTTTGAAATCACTGCATATCCTTATTTTTCCATTTTCTTTGAAACTGCGACTAGCTCGTTCACTGGTATCCACTTTTTATAAAATTCCACAGTTGTCAAGATCTTCAATTTTTTTCTCAATTTTCGGTCTGAGAGCATAAGGAACTGATCTTGCCTTACAGAAAATAGGCTTCACACCCATTTTCATGCTTCTTTTTACTTTAATTCCACTGATTTTTCCAATTCCGTCAGAAAATACACAACTATATTTCTGTAGCAACGATTGAACATTGTTTTACAGTCAATTTTCACTGTAGAAACATTCATTGTTTTCTTGACATTCATCCAGTCCAGTTTGATCTTTTATAAATCAGGTTGATGTTCCTTTTTCAACAACATAGAGTTCACAAATGGCATTTTGTCCATTATGTTCTACTTCAACATCTATCACTCCTAGTGGTTTTAATTTTTCACCTATGTAGGTATAAAGTTTAACATTGCATGATTTCATGGACTTTTTCCAACATATTTTTTACGGAATTTTTCTTTGGATATTACGGACACAGTTGATCCTGTATCAAGCTCCATGTCAATATCCTTACTTTGATATCTAAGATGACTGGTGTGCCACCTCTGTAACTAACTGATGTGTAAACTCAGTTTTTCAACTCCGTTATTCGATTCATCAGTATCACATTCATTTATGATCAACGTTTCTTACATGTTTCTTTTGTACATGTTTAACTTTTTTTTAACATTTCGCTTCCTTTTTTGTTAATATGCCCCCTTTTACCACATTTATGACATGCGATGTCTTTAAAATAACAGTCAGCAGGTGTGTGATTTTTCCCGTTACACCGATAACATTTGTTAAAGCGTGTCAGAACTCTTTGTTTACCTTTACTCTGATTCCGAAGTTTCTTTATCCTTTTGATGCAGTTTCCATTGCAACAGTTATTTCTGTCGTTTTCTGTAGTGTGAGGGTAGTTTTTAATAACAACTGTTTTTGTATTTACTCGTTGTTATTCCACAACTAACCGATCTCTTAGGATGTCATTTAGATTATAACCAAATTCATAATGGGTTGCAAGTTTTCTTAACTTTGCAACATATTCATTCACAGTTTCTCCGTCTGATAGTTAATATTTGTGAAATTGAAATCGTTCAGCAATTACTGATGGTTTTGGTAAAAATGATCCTTTAGTAGTTTTACTATATCATCAAAACTTTTATCCGCTGTTTGTCAGGGTGGGTAAGGTTCCATAACAATGGATATTAAGCTCAATAATGCTGGAACTTTCATGTCATTTTCCACTTTGTTTGTTCAAGTCTTACGGCGTATGATGTCCTGTATTCAACATTGTCATCAAAACGTTCTATTTTTCCAATATAACATGTCATTGTAGGTAGTTATAACAGAAACTTCCAAATATCACAGATATGAAAATTTCTGCAGAATTATCAGCTCCATTGAATAAGCATCCTCGTCGCCAATTTGTTGTGTATGTACACGACAAACATGTCTGTGCAGTACAACTACATTTTGTTGTGTATGTACACGACAAACATGTCTGTGGCACTACAACTACATTTTGTTGTGTATGTACATGTCTGTGGCACTACAACTACATTTTGTTGTGTATGTACACGACAAACATGTCTGTGGCACTATAACTACATTTTATTGTGTATGTACATGTCTGTGGCACTACAACTACATTTTGTTGTGTATGTACAGGACAAACATGTCTGTGGCACTATAACTACATTTTGTTGTGTATGTACATGTCTTTGGCACTACAACTACATTTTGTTGTGTTTGGCACTACAACTACATTTTGTTGTGTATGTACATGTCTTTGGCACTACAACTACATTTTGTTGTATATGTACATGTCTTTGGCACTACAACTACATTTTGTTATGTATGTACATGTCTTTGGCACTACAACTACATTTTGTTGTGTATGTACATGTCTTTGGCACTACAACTACATTTTGTTGTGTATGTACAGAACAACATGTCTGTGGCACTACAACTACATTTTGTTGTGTATGTACATGTCTTTGGCACTACAACTACATTTTGTTGTGTATGTACATGTCTTTGACTGAATCTCATACAACAGATATCAAAATGATACAGCTTAAACTTGTCATTAAGACAATCAGAATCCTATTAATTAACTTTGAGTAGCTACATTATCAGATGTACAATCTTTAATACTGACAGATGGATGGAATAACCATTAACATTTAAAGTCAAGAGTTTATTTAATTTCATAGCGTTTATAACGTGTATATTTCTGTTTTGCCTCTAATTGAAATGTTGTCATCCCACTGGCTGTGACTTTTTCCATGGATCTATGTATGGTCAGTAGCAAAACATTGACGGCAATAAACAAATATATGTACAGCGGCAATTGAAGACATCTCTTTAATAAAACAGTTATTACGTTCGTCTTGACTTCCATGGACGGTCAGTCACAAACCTAAAAAATATTATAAACACAATACCAAAGTTATAACGCTCTAGACGATCTTTTTTGTCAAATAGAGCTCCAATTAAAAATAGATATTCTAAAGGGAAAGTGGTATCACACAAGGCCTGATAATAAATTTAAATGCATAGCCATCCGTCTAAAAATATTCACTGTAACAATATGACAAGCTTAGCTTTTGAAGAATTTGGAATTTAAATGGTGTTATCAGTGCCAACTTTTACTTTAGTATGAGATTATTAGCTGGTACCGAAATAACAAGTATTAGGTTTATGTATAACCTCGAGGAATCAAACGGTCCAACAGCAGTGACAACGACCAAATAACAAATAATGGGTCGCATGTTGAGCAGTTCAAATCGAGTCATTGACTAGACATCAGCATCATATTCAGGTGATGAAGGGGTGAAACTAATGATGTGTGGAAATTAGCCGAAATGAAAACTAAGATCACACTCACAGAGTGGTTTTGTTGTCTGTATCATATTAAAAAATCACGTTGCGGCACATGCAAGTGATTTCATTGTGAATTTTCACGTTTGTCGACAAAAACAAGATATAAATTACAGCGTCAAACACACACACACACACACACACACACACACACACACACACACACACACACACACACACACACACACACAGATAAGGTATCTTAATTTGCGAGAACCAAGTACGTGAAACAATCATTGTCATGTACTAACATTTGAATTTCTCGAGTATAAAAAATGTCAATACTGTCAGTTTGATAAAATAATATGATTAACAATTTTCTAAAATAATTTGTGTTCCCGCAACCTTTATTCACAAAGCTATTGATCTAAAGAGGTTTAATATTTCAGTTACGTTTGGTAAAAGATCTTGTGAGAAGGCAATATAGAGTACTGTCAGAACTACTCAATGATGTCACAGAAATTGTAAAAGAAAACGACAGGATTCTTCAAATTCCAGATATAGACAGATATATAAGAATGGTTACTAACGGACCAACTCCATGTTCTTATTGTCAGGTACAATCAAATCAAATTCATACTTCGCTTAACTAATTTACTCATCATCATCATCACTACCACCACCACCACCATCATCATCATCATCATCATCATCATCTTCTTCTTCTTCTTCTTCTTCTTCTTCTTCTTCTTCTTCTTCTTATTATTATTATTATTATTATTATTATTATTATTTATATTATTATTATTATTATTATTATTATTATTATTATTATTATTATTTCAGGACAGACACCTGGTACTGTGGATAAACTGCATATTGAAGATTGCATTATATACGTACGTCTTCCTAAATAAAAATATTGATGCAAACTCGTTGATAAACCATTTGGACACTATTAATTCTGATTTGGAAATAGCTTTATATGCACCTCATGGAACTTTTGCAATTCCTGTAATGTACTTTACGGATAACTACAATATTGTTTTACAGAAGTAAAAAGGAAAATGTTCCAATGGACAATGAAAACTCAAATGAAGAATCCCAGGGTACCTTGAAGAAATCAGCATACCCTTAACTACATAAATAAAATATTGCTAATTTATTTTTAGCCTTTTATTTTGTTTGAAAATCAACATTTCAAAATACATTGAAACTCTTCTACAAGCGATTTGTATTTAATTGTATTATACCGAGACACCAAACAGGTAGTCGGGCGATATAGCAAAATAATTTTGGAATCAATTGTAAATTATTGCATCATTTTCTAGAGACAAAACATACAGGTAGAAAGAAATGTGATTATGCATTCAGCATATCACATCAATATGTAAATATTAAGTATAGCAATATAAAATCTCAGATACCAATGTATTAATATTCAGGATGTCCAGAATACAATATACAAATCTGGTGATATTGGACAAACACAGGCTCTAGAAATCCAGAGGTGGGATTAGGTGTCATGGAGGAGTAAGCACTGCTGTTGGCTGTCAGTTTCAGTCGATGTTATTTTCAGCAAAGAATATCAAATATAAAAAAAATTTATCGTTATTTATATAAATGATAGTTCTATTAATCAAAGAGCGTTACTGGTATATATGATTTATTATATCAACAAAATTATATATAATTATAATAAAAATTCATCCGTTAAAATTAAACATTTGTCCTAACAAAAATCAAACTAAAAAGGAAACTAAAAATTACCCTAATCATCAAACTGTTGTGTAGAATAATTACATACCTGTATGATTACCATTACGTAAAATAATGATATCTAATTAATCAAATAACTGTGCCGACACCTGGTTCATACTTATATCCGTGTAGCATTATCTGACTATTATTACCGATACCAAAGTTATAGTTTTACAAAACAGCCCAAAACAAATGCACAAGACGATCGTTTCTATCAAGACGTCATCAGTTGAGCTTGAATTCAATATAAATCTATATTACCAAAAAAAAAAAAAAAAAAAAAAGGTATTTCCCAGACATAGCTTGCTTAAATACCTTGGTTGCCAGGGTTTGGGTCCTGGCTTCAACCATATACATGTACATCAAACATTGCAAATATATAACGTTAGCGAAATAATACTTTAGTATAACATAACCAGCTGGTACCGAAACACCATATACTGGATTTATGTATAATCTCGGGGACACAAAAGGTCCATCAGCAGTGGCCACTGAATTGATTTGTGTTGACTTTGTACTTATATCCGGGTAACAATATCGGAACTGATATTTGTTAAAATCAAATAATAATCCCGATACATGACTTTGTACTTATATCCGGGTAACAATATCGGAACTGATATTTGTTAAAATCAAATGATAATCCCGATACATGGCTTTGTACTTATATCCGGGTAACAATATCGGAACTGATATTTGTTAAAATCAAATGACAGACCCGATACATGACTTTGTACTTATATCCGGGTAACAATATCTGAACTGATATTTGTTAAAATCAAATGATAATTCCGATACATGACTTTGTACTTATATCCGGGTAACAATATCTGAACTGGTATTTGTTAAAATCAAATGATAATTCCGATACATGGCTTTGTACTTATATCCGGGTAACAATATCTGAACTGAGATTTGTTAAAATCAAATGATAGTCCCTATACATGGCTTTGTAGTTATATCCAGATAGTCATATCTGAACTGATCTCTGTTAAATAATAATTGGATTTTTAATCATTATGAATAGAGTCAACGCTTAAATTGCAATGGCAGTCATAGTGGAAATATTTAATTTAAGAGTTATCTTTCGTGGATGGTAATCGACTATACATATTTTTGTTTGCATTACTAGTCTCCCTTGAATCATTACATACTCCATTCGTATTTGGAGAATCCACTTTATGAGATATTAAAGCAAGCAAACAAAAAGCTATTACTGGAAACTAGAATCTGTGTTTTGAAAAATAATTTTAAAGTAAGGGAAATAAACTAATGCCAGTCAACCTGGATATTACAATCTTATGAAATATCAAAACTGGATTTGAAAAATAAAAACCCATCAGGGAAATAATGGATACACTGCATTATCGTGTAAAGGGGCATTTACTGTGTTTTTGTTTCGATCTGTTTTACGTTTACTGCTTGTACTTGATGTACAATAACAAATAAAAGCTATACACATGAATAAAAAAAAACTTATATTACTATATATTTTCGGACAACAAGGTCTGGTCCAGTGTGGTATTGATATATAAATAGTATGGTTAAGTTACTCAATTGCAGTTGAAAAGTGCTAAACCCAGGTTTCTTAAGCAATTTTTCATAAAACATGTTGGAATTTAAGAGACTTAATGCTTGTGCATATCTCTGTTTTGTTATTGTTTATCAATCTTAGTAGAAATATACATCATCTCGGTTACAAAAGTATAAATCTTTATTCCTTCAAAGATATAGGTACAAATCTGGTAAAATGGACAAACATGGACCTCTTGAAATCAAGAAGTGGGATCAGGTGTCATGGAGGAGTAAGCACTCCCTGTCGACCGGTCACAACCATCATGAGTCCACAGTCAAGTCTAAATGAAATACGTGAGAAACGAATCCTCGTCACAGTTGGTATAGACGTCTCAAGAACAGCCAACGAAAAGGCAACTCAACATTTCACTTAGTGAAACAGAGTAATCGCAAACAAAACTATTATACTGACCGTAAAATTTGCGGAACGTTGACATCAAATGCGACTTTCGATATACCTGTGTCAATAATTTGTCAGTGAATAGTTCACATCACGAAATACGCCCTGGCAGATCGGATCATTTGTGAAATATAAACTCCAAATGCGGATGTCTATGGGATATTACTATTTAAATGTGGACGCGTTTGTCGTTAGCTTAGTTGCCAGTTTCCCGTCTGTGTCTATAGTAAGTAAAATGTCTAAGTATGAAGCGTGTGTGCTTGAAAAGGACGAAAATTGAAGAAAAAAAACCGCAGCTTATGCTCCTTTCCGTTCATTTGACAGAACCTGAATGAATAAAATTGATAAGCAATTTGTACTAGTCACACAACGCTTAGGAATTACAACTTGTATTGCAAAATGGAGATAAACCTGTATTACATATAGTAATGACGTCCAGTAAATTGGATAAATGTATTATCCAAAATTATTTCTGGATTTTAATAAGAGAATAAAATGCACTTTAGACAACATAAATTTAAACTGGCTTTGTGAATGCCCGTTGCATTGATTAAAATGTGATCTTATGTTATATACAGAAACTGAAAAAATCTTGGTCTTATGAACTTTGAGACAGCGTCTGATCCTATTCCATGGTGAATTGAATTTCATTCGCTCCAAGCAAAGCATTGTATAATGGGTCAAGCATCTCATCTCTAAAATTAAAGCATCTGGTTTTTTCTTCAGGGAAATCCAATGTTAAACATGGATGTCGTCACTGGGGTCCGGTTGCACCGTATAATTTCCATGTATGCACGTAGTGGAAAAAAATTTCCAATTACAGATATACAAATGATACGCCGTTTGTCCTGGATGGATCCAAGAACTCTAAATTTGCTGCTTTGGACATTCTGAAATATTATTCTCAAATATCAGGTTAGTACAAAAACCAAGATTGTTTGGATAGGGTCTAAAACTTAAGTAAGATTGTTTACCAATGCAGTGGATGGAAATTAAAAAAAATAGATTGGGGGCTCTAAAATTTCATTCCTTTAGGTATTGAATTTTCAGTAGATCTGAACCAAACGATAGAATTAAACTTGATTTACAAATACCAAAATGTAATGCCTTATCTGAACACTGCAATAGAACAATACTTACTCTCAAAAGTAAGGACTTATCTGAACACTGCAACAGAACAATACTTACTCCCAAAAGCAAGGCCTTATCTGACACTGCAAAAGAACAATACTTATTCTCATTATTAGAATATCAGATTCTAAAGATTTTTAATCTAGAAATATAAATAATCTCATATACCAAAGTATAAATCTTTAGATTGTCCAGGATATAGATACGAATCTGGTAAAAACTGGACCTCTGGAAATCAAGAAGTCGGATCAGGGGCCATGAAGGAGTAAGTACCTTTTTGAAATTATTTTTGATTTAAAAAAATATGAAATTTTTAAAAGGACGACAGTTAGTGTTGGTTAAATATTTCAAAGAAATGTATGAAAATTATATGACTAAAAAAATTTCTGATTTCGGAAATGGCATTATAATTGGGACTTGTATGAATGCAAAAAGGTTCTAGAGATATTTTATTTGAACGACATACAATTCTGTCAAAGCGGGTAAAGAACAATGTGGTACATACCAATATTTTCTTATTTCTGTATGGTTTAATTCTAGACCGAGAGTAAATGAGGATTCTATATTCATTATTAGTCGGTATCAGAAAGGTGTTAAAGTATTAGGAAACAAATATGAAACGAAAATTGTTTGTCTAATATATAAAAAGTCTCAGATTCCAAGGTATAAATCATTAGGATGTCCAGGATATAGGTACAAATGTGGTTAAAAATGGACAAACACGGACCTATTGAAATCAAAAGGTGGGATCAGGAGCCATGGAGGAGTAAGCATCCCCTGTCGACCAGTCACACTCGCCGTGAGTCCACACTCAAATTAAAATGAAATAAGTGAGGAACGAATCCTCGTCATAATTGGTACAGACGTCTATCGCCATCAAAGAACAGGTAACTCAGCATTTCACTTAGGGAAACGGAATAGTCGCAAACAAGACTATTATACCGACCGTAAAATTTGCAGAACGTCGACATCAAATGCGGTTTTCGATATCCCTGTGTCAATAATTTGTCAGTGAGTAGTTTACATCTGCATATGAAATGTTCATATGTTGAATACGCCCTGGCATATCTGATCATTTGTGTATATCGACTAAAATTTGGATTACATGAAATATGTTTCCTACAATACCATGGATTACGAAGTGCTCTATTAAAATATATTAGAATATATTATAAATATATTATGTATAAACATAATAATGCTTATGTTCCCATAAAAAATTGTCAGATTCCACTTGACGACATTTTGGATAATTCATTTTCAAATAATATACCAACAATTTCTAAATGTTCTGTCAAAAATTGTAAAACATGTCATATATTAATAACTGATCAAGTATTCACCAGCAATCTGACAAATAAGCATTACAACACCAGAAGATGGGATCATCTAGACTGCAAATCATCTAACGTTGTTTACGGAATTGAGTGTACCTTGTGTGGTTTGATTAATGTTGGCGAAACTAAGGGGCCCTTAAATGAAAGAGTATCTGGTCATCGATTCGAGATTAATAATGGGGGTAACCAGATACTCTATCGACATTTCAACTCTCCTGACCATTCCATCGTGTCTATGAGAGTGCGTATAATTGAAAAAATATACCACTGTACCAACAATCCCACCTTGAGTACCCCCTTCCGTAGACAACGTGAAGAATTTTGGATTAAAAAGCTTGGCACTGCATATCCCTATGGATGTAACGATAATATCCAAAGTGTAGGCAATCTATTAAGCCACTGTGTAATGGTATTAATGTGATGAAACTTTTTAATTCTAACGTAAGACGTAAACGAAGTCATGGACATCGTTCATACAACCGACCCTACATACATGATGTCACTTTTTCATCTCTTTTACCTTACGTTAACAAAAAATTGGGTCTACATCACATTCGCAGCAAACTTTATTCTGTTCCTTTTACAAAATCTCAATAAACTTTTTCAAGAAGCAAGAATGAACCCCTACACGGATTATTCAACCCCAGAATACATACTGAACTCCATTATAATGAACATCGCTTATCACAGACTGTTTAAGCCTGCACGCGTTACAAACGATGACTGGTCTGAACAGAAACGTCTTTTCCTTAAACTTAAATTTACAAATAAAGGCATAGACGCTTTAAACATTGGCAATGTTCTAAATCACGAAAAAGTTCAGTCCTGTATTCCACCATATTTTAAAATGAAGACCACGCCTTGCATTTCATATAGCTATACACCTAGCATCGCATCCAAGCTGTTCAATTACAAACAGGTTTTGCAGTGCCTAGACATCAACCATCTTCTACACAACACTGTCACATGTTCATGTGCTTCATCTCCTTTCAAATACAATCCTATCGGGCATGTCATTACCGGCGACGTTTCTATTGTTGAAAATGAAAGCCTCAAAAATCTTATTTTAAAGGGGCCCTAAATACCGGGAAGCCAGTTCCTTTAATTGGCGTCAGAATTTCAGTTTAGTTATGGATTCTGTCGAAGATTATGCCAAACGATGGGCCAAACATGAAGACGTAGAACCAGACACTTTGTCTGAATGGCTGAAAGCCATACGCTGGTTGATAAAATCTCGTATTCGGAAACTTAAAGGGACTATGAAAACACGTTATCCCTCTGTATTTAATGATCCAGAAGTAGTAACTGAACTGGATAGATTACATGACCAATATGTACTGGTACCAGCAGACAAAGCCTCAAATAATATAGTTTTTATTTGTAAGGCACATTACTATAATTGTTTATTAGAAGAACTTGGGTTTAATACGAATTCTGGAAATCCTACATACACACGTAACTCACTTTCAAAGGACGAGATCCTTCAAAATCACGTGTCCGTATTACGCTCATTTGATATACCTACAACGGATACCGATTTCGAGCTACCACATTTATATTGGATATCTAAACTTCATAAAACCCCATATAAGTAAGATACATAGCAGGATCCAGCAAATGTTCTACCAAACCTTTATCTTTACTCCTTACCAAGATATTGACAGCCATTAAGGAGAAACTTCAACAATACTGTACAGTTGCTTATTCCAGAAGCGTTGTAAATCAGATGTGGATACTTAAAAATTCTAAACAGCCTTTAGAAAATTTGAAGGCACACAATTTTTCTCGAATTCACAGTGACTTCTCTACTCTTTATACTACTATTCCACATAAAAAATTAAAAGAAAGACTTTTCAGCATCATAAACAACTGTGTTTTCACTAAAGGTGGTACCCGGAAATTTAAATATCTAGTGATTGGCTATCAGGATACTTATTTCGTCAAACACCACTCTGATTCTACACATAAATATACTGAAGTTGATATAAAAAACATGCTGGAATTTCTTATAAACAATATATTTGTAATGTTCGGAGACGTGGTCTTTCAACAAACTGTCGGCATTCCTATGGGAACCAATTGTGCTCCTTTATTGGCCGACCTGTTCTTTTATTCATACCAAGCAGACTTCATTCAGAAACTGCTGAATCAAAAGAAGAAAAAGTTAGCGGTGTCCTTTAATTTGACATTTAGATATATCGACGACGATTTGTCAATTAATAATGACAATTATCATACATATGTAAATGCGATATATCCCAGCGAACTAGAAATTAAAGATACAACAGAATCAAGCACACACGCTTCATACTTAGACATTTTACTTAATATAAACACAGACGGGAAATTAGCAACTAAGCTATACGACAAACGCGACGATTTCGGCTTTCCCATCGTAAATTTTCCACATTTAAGTAGTAATATCCCTCAGTCACCCGCACATGGAGTTTATATTTCACAAATGATCCGATATGCCAGGGCGTGTACAACATATGAAGATTTCATATACAGAGGTAAACTACTCACTGACAAATTATTGACACAGGGATATCGAAAACCACGTTTAATGTCAACGTTCCGCAAATTTTACGGTCGGTATAATAGTCTTGATACTCTGTTTCACTAAGTGAAAAGTTGAGTTGCCTTTTCGTTGGCGGTTGTTGAGACGTCTGTACAAATTGTGACGAGGATACACTCCTCACGTGTTTCATTGGACTTGACTGTGGACTCACGGCGGGTGTGACCGGTCGACAGGGGATGCTTACTCCTCCATGGCACCTGATCCCACCTCTTGGTTTCCAGAGGTCCGTGTTTGTCTATTTTTACCGGATTTGTATCTATGTCCCGGACATTCTATTGATTTATACTTTGGTATCTGAAATTTTTTATATTAGGCATATTACTGTTGACATCAAATGTCCAATTTAGCACCTGCATCCACATATTCGATTTCATTTTATACTTTGCTTTTGTGTGGAAACGGAAACTTGCGAGTATGATTTTCCAAATTTTAAAGAAATTATATCCACATATAAGTGGAGTATTCTAGATATGTTTGCTTTGAATGCAAAAGAAGTCTGACAGACAGTAAAGTTTTGTTTTACTCATTTAGTTCTTCAAACGCTAAGGCAGACATCTTTTTAAATAGGTTAATCTTAGATAATTTTGGCTAAACATTAAATTTATAGTTTGGCCATGTATGATGCCACGTTCTCTTTCGTAAATATATATCTATTTTTAAACTGGAGCTCAACTGATGAAGTCTTATTGATAGGAACGATCTTCTTGAGCATATGTTGGCCTTGCAAATCCATAACATTGCTAACCACTAGGTCGTTGCAACCGCTGGTG
Source organism: Atrina japonica (assembly GCA_030159075.1). Taxonomy (NCBI): domain Eukaryota; kingdom Metazoa; phylum Mollusca; class Bivalvia; order Pterioida; family Pinnidae; genus Atrina; species Atrina japonica. Next base: position 729,341 of record BROG01000068.1, on the reverse strand, counting down.
GACCGTTTGAGTTCCCCGAGGGTATACATCAAACCTGTACCTAATATTTCATTGCCAGCCGATTATTGTACTAAAGTAATAATTCGCTGAGATACCACCATTTAAATTCTAAATTTCGCAATACCTAAGATATTCGGCGTTTTACCCTGGTAACTCTTAGACAGTTTTGGCTATACTGAGTACATTAAGATTTATTATTTTGCCATGTATGATGCCACTTTCTCTTTCAAAAATATACATATATATTACATAAGAGTTTAACTGATTAAGAATAATGGACAGAAACAATTGTCTTGAGCATATTTTGGCTTTTTACCAATACTGTAACTTTAGCATTATGTTGGCATATCAACAGGTAGGTACATAAACTTAGTACCTGGTATTTCGGTACCAGCTGATAATCTTATACTAAAGTAATATTTGACACAGATAGCACCATTAAAAATTCTAAATTCTTCTAAAGCTGAGATAGCCATCTTTTTACAGTGGTTACTCTTAGACGTATTTTGGCTATACGTTTAGTTATATTATTTGGCCTTGTCTGATACCACTTATGTTTATAATATTTATAATCACTGCTGGTGGACCGTTGTAGTCTTCGGGGGTAACCATAAGCCTAGTAACTGTTATTTCAATACAGTGTGATAATCTTATACTAAAGTAATGTATTTCGCACTGATATCATCATGTTATTCAGAAGCTAAGATAGTTATCTTTTTACAGTGGTTACTTAGACGGTTTTGGCCATATATTTAATTATTTAGAACCATGTATGATACCACTTTCTCTTTCGAAAATATACATCTATTTTATAATGGAGCTCAACTGATGAAGTCATAGGGACAGAAATGGTCGTCTTGAGCTTAATGTGGCTTTTTCAAAACTTTAATTTTGGTGTTATGTTTATAATATTTATAATGAAGCCACTGGGACCATTGAATATGTCTTTACTATTGTACCAATTCATGACGTCTGAACACAACTCCAGAGGTCCGTACCGTTAATTTTCTCTCATTTTTTGTGTCCTACATATTACGATTTTATCTGATATTTTTATATCTTTTCTGTCTATACTTTTGTGGTGTCGTTATCTCATACTATGAATTCCCAAGTCTACCAATCAGAGGCCCGGCATAACTGTAGTTTCTACATGTAAATGATTGATTACTTTCACTTCTGCACTTGAACATAAAAACAAAGTAAATTTATCATTTGTGTTTGGGTAGGGCTTGACTGGAATATTATATTTTCTGTGTATGAGGAAGAGTTAGTGATTTAATTGAAACGACAATTATTTGATTTATTATCGATATATTCCCTGACATAATTTTGGTAACAAGATTACATATCTACATGTGTATAATATATATATGATTATAAGCGAGAGCAACTCTTGATTTCCAGTATGAAAAAATCTACAAAATTAGAAATATTACGTCAGAATTCCTTGTTTTCTTACATCTCATTAGTTATTTTGTAAGGACCCTTTTTTCATCCGCAAACCATCGTTTTGAGCTCTACATTATTAGATAATACGTGATATATATATATATATATATACTATATATATATATATATATATATATATATATAATATATATATATATATATACAGTATATATATATATATCACCTGTCTATACATGTACTTCAACTAAATTGAACCTGTGTATAAGGGTCATATATATATATATATATATATATATATATATATATATATATATGTATGTATGTGTGTGTGTGTGTGTGTGTGTGTGTGTGTGTGTGTCAAAATGTCTTCCACCACATTTTTGCATGAAAGTGTTTAAGTCTGTATTTGCTTAATTTTGTATGCATCAGTTGTAAGTGTGTATGAAATATGACTGAGAAGCTGTTGGGTGCACGATATGAAGTTCTATAGTAAAATGTTTTTATAACGGCTTGTATGAAGTATTTAAGGATTGCAGAATTCGATGTAGGTAACCAAATTCTATCTTTATTTGGATATTACATAGTATATCCTTGACAGACACACTTGTTTTGAATCTCGATTTACAGGCAAAATTCTATTTTGACAGTTTTATTTACAACAAGTTTTATACACGTCTGCTTTATTGGTCTTTCTGTCATACCGTGAAATATGTATCATAACTGTTATCATTATTGCAGATGATGAGGGTTACAGAGAAATCCTATCCCATCAGTAAGAACAAGTGTCAACCATTATTTACAAGTTCCAAACTTGATAGTATACAGAAACGTGGTTCATTGACAGAACTGACAACATAAGATGGCATTTTTGTTATCATCATTGTCGTCGTCATCGTCGTGACCATTCTCATTCTCATCATCATCATCATCATCATCATCATCATCACAGTCGTCGTCATCGTTACTGTTGCGCTACAAGTTGTAAAATATTTTGTTGCGTGACGTGATTTATTTCACAGTAACAAAGATCGACTTAGTACTACTTTATTTACCTCAAACCCTTTATATGTAGACAGAAAAGGGTAATATTGGACTGAAAAATTATTAATTCATTCGTTGATGAAAAATATGTCTTGTAAAACATGTTCATGCATTTTCAAAAATTTGTCTGTTTTCGCGATATTCATTCATTTAATTCCGACATTCTACAAGCAATATGTAGACGTAATAAATACGATCATTGCAAAAGATAATACATCCTTAATAGTTTACATAAAACACGACAAATCATGAAATCGTGTTCAATATTCCCTTTGTCTTAAATAAGCATAGAAAACTAAGCTTGAAAGGCATATGATTTGTCTGGCTATTCCAAGTTTAATATCTTTAAAAAGTTTTACAAAGATGCATTTTTTTAGTTTTTGACAATGAGTAGACTACAAAACTACACCGTTATTAATGTTTTCATCCTACATACATACTGTACATCACACATACACACACAAACACGCACGAAGACACACATAAATAAACATACTGAGAAAATATATTTGTGTTGTGTCGTCGAGAGAGATAGAGAGAAAGAGAGACAGATAAGATAGAAATCAGCATCAAGATGTGTTCGAATGATGAAGCTTCATATAAGAGAAATTGGTTAAGAATTACGTTATTTCTTCCTCAACATACTGAACTAATTGATGTATAAATCAAACGATTATGTGTTTTTATATCATTTCCAATTAAATCCTTTCCTGTATGTGACTGGCTGATATTCATGCATCGCCAGGAACGCTGTACTTCCACTAAGCAAGGATTTGTTTCTGTAAAGACCATATGAAAACTTTTGATATTTTTTTCAGAATGATACATGTTTTAGGATTTTAATCAAACGGCATTTATACAATTCAGTAAATGTCATTTTCATCTTCTGTCCTTTGGTATGTAACATTTCATTTTATCGCACTAATGCTAATTAGATGAAACTGCATTTCCCTCCCCAGTTGTAAAAACTGCTACTTCAATGTTACTCTGATTTTCATCCATGATGATTTGATTATGCGTACAGTTTAATACAACGCTTTTATTAATCGAAATTATGAAAACTCCCATATTATCACGATTGCATATATACAGATTAACACAGTTCTATTTATATATATATATATATCAAATCTCAATATAAATGATATATATATATATATATATATATATATATATAGGATATATATAGATACAAATCAAATCGGTATAAAATGGACAAACACGATACAACCTCTGGAAAACACGGAAGGGAAACCAAGAGGTATAATAAAATGAGACACTTTAGAACAAATCCTTTATTCATACATTTTTCCATTACTTGATTAAACACTAAATTCATGAATACGTTATTTCTAACAAAATGTTAACAAGACTGTTTAAGGTATTTAACTACATTATAATTTACTAAGCTTCATGATCAACAAAACTTTCTACTGCAATTAAATATGTAAATATACCTCAATGACGAATCTCAAATTTGTGAAAAATACAAAATGATTAAAACAGTGATTAAGATACAGATACAACAAATACAAAATTTACATAAAACGTTGAACTGTGCTGTATAAAATATTTAACATATTTACATCAGATACAAAATAAATTCATAATGTCAATAAACTCAAATGTACATCTTATGCATCAAGTAATTATCATTATTACGAATGTAAACCAAATTTTCTGACAATTAATTAAAATCTATCATACATCTAAATAAATTGTACAATGTTATAAAGTATCACATTGTCTGTTTGAAAATGACTCGATGTGTTGACGCTATTCCAGTCTTTTATCCCGTAATTGTGAAATGTCATATCTAGTCATTCACAGTTGAACATTCGAGACCAGACGCCTCGGCGATGTCCTCGGTTGCACTTGTGATAATTTCGTCCGTACCTGTATAATATACAATAATATGTCCTTTATGACTCGCTGCAGACTCAAGAACATATCAGAAACATCACAGAGGCTAGCAACTAATCCTATCCTATAATAAGGATTTCATTGATATCATTAAAAATAACGTCCTGTCGACAAAAATGCTTCCATGCTTTTTTATATGATTGCAGTTTTCTCTTCCGTTTGCTATTAATTCGTTTTCTATGCTTATTCTTCTTTTTCCTTTTCCTTTTCTTTCCCTTCCTTTTTCTTTTTCTTTTCCTTCGTTTAAGTTTCTTTCGCTTCTTTTTCCTCCGTTTTCTTTTGCGTTTTTTCGGTACAGTTTTCCTTTTCTCATTCGTGAAATCAGAGTTATTGTGACTAAGATCTGTAATATATACAAATAATTGCCTGGTAATGCGTTTTCACTCTGAACACAGTTGTTCCAATTCAACGAACTGAAATTCCTTAAATTTTCCCCATGTACCACATATCGATGGAGACTTGTGGATTCCGTCAGGAGTGTTGGTCCAGACAACAGTTATAAATCACAGATAGAACTCACACACCGAATGCATGCTTGTAAAACCATAAAAACCAACAAATGAAATATAAGATTAAAAAGGCAGGTAAGCTTTCTTTCAAATAATGGATACTTATGGCGTACAGAAATATGCAATCAAAGTAAAATAAACCATTTCAAGTATATATTCTTCAATTCCATTTAGGAATGTTTAAGTAAATAACGAAAATATTGCCGTTAGAAACTAAAGTGTTTTGGGAGTTTTGGAGCCCAAGATAGAAACATATGGTTAGTCACACATTATAATACGGTGTCATTATAAAAAATGTGTTATTAGTATTTGTAAGAAAAGATGTAATATTTGCAGTACATACGTGTTACTTATTGTATTAATATACACTACACACACACACACACACACACACACACACACACACATATATATATATATATATATATATATATATATATATATATATATATATATATATATATATATATATATATATATATATATATACTTGTGTGTGGTATCAGAAATGCATTTTTGCTGTACATAAAACTTTAAGTGAAATGACGCATGTTTTAGAACACGCGTAACGGAATGTATGTATACAGACAATTGCATTTATTTGAAAATACATGTATATTGATAAACTTAGTTTTGATTTTAAAGTTAAACAGCAAAGTAGTGCGAATGCGAAATGTTTCGTTAATTGGTCATTCATTTTCAAATTTAGGTTAGAAATGATATAATCACGTCTGATTGGTTGTTCCATTCTTGATTTGAACTTCTGGTATTGTATGCCATTATATGATTGAATGTTGTTGAAATACATTGTGTCAGTGTTCAGTTCATATATTTGGAAATTTGTAAGAACCAAAATATTGTTTTAGGGATAATCAAGGTCAAACGTATATGTACGAAAATTCATTTAATTGCTGCTCCGTTTGGAAACTCTACCCAATAAATAATTAATCATAAAGCTCATGAACAAAACAAATAAATAATAAATAAGTAAAAATGAAGAAGTACCACTTGATACTCGAAACTTATTTCCATTAGAACGCGACGAATTAGATGTGCAAATGGTCTAAACATGAAGAACAATTGCGAATCCCAAATGGGATGGAACCAGTCGTGCGGAGGAAGTCAGCAACTCTGCCAGTACGCCACACCCACCGCAAATTTCCCCCGGAAACCTCTCGAGTGATGAAAAGGTATAATTCGGTGGTGAAAAAGTAGATATAAAAGACATAAATTCTAGACATAAGAACAATTGCGAATCCCAAACATGATAGGACAAGGTGTCCGGAGGGAGTCAGCATCCCCTGCTAGCATGCCACACCCGTCGCAAACGTTCCATAGAAACCTCTCTAGTTCGAATAACGGGTCAAATTCGGTGAAAAGGTCAAATTTTGTGAAAAACACGATTGGCGAAAGGGAGTCACTGTCTATGGTCGTATTCCAGAATACTATCTAATATTCCTGAGAAGGGGACTTCATAATGTTTAACAAGATCCCCGTATCGACCATAAAGCTTATATACGATATAAATTTATAAAACGATATCAAGCGTTCAACAACGTAAACTTGTGTAAGTAGTTTATTGATGAACTGTCTCGTTCTCAGAGTAAAACTTTCATAAGAAGAGCATGCCCTGGCATAACGTATAAGTTGTGAAATGAAAACGCCATAGGCAGGAGAAGATGCAATATTACTACTTAGAAACGGGAAGTCTGTGATATGGAAATTAAAATCGTCGCGTTTGTCATAAACGGAGGTGTGAAGTTGACAGTCCTTTCCAATCGACAGGAGTAAATCTAGGTAAGATGCAGATGTGTTGCTCTCTGCCGTCTCATTGATCTCTGTTAACATTCGATATCAATTATAATTGTTAGAAGCAGCGTAAAATTACATATTTTGTCGTATTTGCATCATTGTAAGATGACAGAATGTTTAACATAGACAACATAAATAAGACGAAAAATAAAAAAAAAAACGACAGGACGATGCATCATTATAAAGGCAGTGATAAATCACGCAACATAAAAGATGTGTTAAAATAAGCAACAATACCAAACAAACAACTACATGTAATACAACGTGCAACTATGCATCTTGTATCAGATAAATAAGGGCGAGTAACAAAAATGTTGAAATAAACTATAAGACAAGACAATAATAAAAGTGTATGCCTTAAAACACACAAGGATGTCATATAAAGTGCATATCTTATAACACACAAGAGATAGCTTCAATAAGTTGTGATAACTTGTGGAGATAGCTTCAATAAGTTGTGATAACTTGTGGAGATAGCTTCAATAAGTTGTGATAATTTGTGGAGATAGCTTCAATAAGTTGTGATAACTTGTGGAGATAGCTTCAATAAGTTGTGAGAACTTGTGGAGATAGCTTCAATAAGTTGTGATAACTTGTGGATATAGCTTCAATAAGTTGTGATAACTTATGGAGATAGCTTCAATAAGTTGTGATAACTTGTGGAGATAGCTTCAATAAGTTGTGAGAACTTGTGGAGATAGCTTCAATAAGTTGTGAGAACTTGTGGAGATAGCTTCAATAAGTTGTGATAACTTATGGAGATAGCTTCAATAAGTTGTGATAACTTGTGGAGATAGCTTCAATAAGTTGTGAGAACTTGTCCTCAATCCAACTGCATTTAAAGCAATGCAATATGTTTACACTAACAAACAAGGACAAGTCATATAAAATGTATGTCGTAACGAACAAGGACAAGTCATATAACATATATGTCTTAAAACACGCAAAGATGTCATATAAAATGTATATCTCGTAACAAACAAGGACAAGTCATATAAAATGTATGTCTTAAAACCCACGGAACAAGGATATGTCATATATTATTATGTCTAACAACAAACAAAGACAAGTCATACTAATGCATGCCTTATAACAAAGATGGACAGGTCATATAGAATATATGTCTCATAACAAACAAAGACGTCATATAAAAAGTATGTCATAACAAACACACTTTCAAATTTTAGATTTATTATTTTCCAGAACAATGAAAAATACCAGTGTTTTACTCGAATAGTCTAATCATTCGTAGTAATATTTATTTTAGCTTAAATATATGTACATATAACTGTGCAAATGACACTATTCTATATATACGACCATTGGATCGTGTATGTCGTTTTACTTTAACAGCTAATATTTCTCGCAAAAGAAAAATCTTGCGAAAAGTTACCCAATGCACTTTGACTCCAACACGCCAAAATATGAATTTAACAAAGGTTTTATGTTCAATTAAACCAACCTTTCACAGAAAATAAATGAAAATAAATAGTTTTTCTCTAGAAAAGTTTAGCTTAACTGAAAACACTAAGTTTAACTGCTCTAGAATTACAAAAATGAAACCTGAGAAATTCATAAACTCGCATTAACTGGTATGTTAAACTGAGAAAATTTTATGCTTAACTGGAAACAGTGATCCTATATCGCTCACCCGAACAACATCAACAAATGTGAAAAGAAAACCAAGATAAATATGTAGGGTAAATTAAACACGCAAGGAATTTGCCAATCTTACATATTCAGTTTGTTCTGGGCATTGGGTATAAAGAGGGGTACGCCAAAGAATTGGCCTTCCTTGCGTTATTTAATGTCACATTGGATCCACATATGGTCACGAGAAATGGTAACTTGTAAATGACCGTGATTACTTTATCCAAGTTTCGACAGAATCTATAGACTGTTTCTAGGATGTTGATTGTGTTGTAATATTTTCATCAGTGCACTAATTTCCCCTTTACAACTGAATAAATGAAAATTACTATTCACTTATAAGTGAATTTATACATTGATTTACTTAACAGGGGATAAAGAACACATTCAAAAATCAAAACAACTGTAGGGGACCAACAATATTTCATTTTATCAAGTTTCACCAAACTTCCTCCACAGGTCCCGAAGAACAAGACGACAGTGTCAAAAATTACCTCCCCACCTTTTTGTAGTATTCACGTCAAACATTAATTTTCCAATTTCTACGGAAGATCCATTTAGATCACCCAGCTGCAAAAAGCCGTTTGATTCATACAGCGGTTTTGGGAAAATATTTACAAAGAGGACGCCCTCTAGAACTTATTACTCCCCATCCTTGATACACCTCTAAGCCAATCTTGTCAAAAAGAGGACCTTGCGTGCTTGCTTCCTGAACCTTCCGCTCAAATTAGGTAACTTGATTTAACTGAAAATCACTTTTTCTGGAATAAAAATGATGTAAAATTTAGTAATTGGATGATCTCACCTGCACAATGTCGGTTCTCCATGAGACAGCATCTGCTTTCAATTAAATTAGGACAAGTGACACCATTTGGGGATGGATATTCTAATATATCTCTGGTCCGCGTAATCATACCATACTTATACCCACAAGTCTGACCATTCCTCATACAGGGACTCCATAATGACCAAGGTCCAACCATACAGTCAACTGTAAATGCACAATTTTATATTATCTTTACGATATATATAAAGAACAAATACAAATATAACAAGGTACCTACAAACTTACCATGCCCCGACCTACGGCACCAATCGCCTGGCTCTCATGCACGACGTCCTAACCACTTGGCCGTCTACGCATTCACAAAAATGAATGTTTCGATATATATACCTGTCCCACCATCCCATTGGTACTTCTTCCAAGTCTTTCTTACATACACACTGTATGTATTGTACACCTTTTATAACATAACATTAATTAACAACGGTCAAGATATAACTTGTTTAGTCACCAAAGGCATGTTATGTAGTGTAATATTTAGTTTACAAAAACATTAAACTTGTATCCAATATTCAAAACTTCTTGTCCTATATTTATTCTATGCATTAATGAAGTTACAGTTGCATATTACGCGTTTTACCCACACGGACAGGAAGTCTCTTTATATGTGTATACGTCATGTTGTCTATTGCGTTTTGCCCACACGGATGGGAAGTATCTTTATGTGTATACGTTATGTTGTCTATTGCGTTTTGCCCACACGAACAGGAAGTCTCTTTATGTGTATACGTTATGTTGTCTATTGCGTTTTCCCACACGGACGGGAAGTATCTTTATGTGTATACGTTATGTTGTCTATTGCGTTTTGCCCACACCGACAGGAAGTCTCTTTTTGTGTATACGTCATATTGTCTATTGCGTTTTGCCCACACGGACGGGAAGTATCTTTCTGTGTATACGTCATGTTATCTATTTCGCATATTGCCCACATGAACGGGAAGTCTGTTTATGTGTATACGTCATGTTGTCTATTGCGTTTTGCCCACACGGACGGGAAGTATCTTTCTGTGTATACGTCATGTTATCTATTTCGCATATTGCCCACATGAACGGGAAGTCTCTTTATGTGTATACGTCATGTTGTCTATTGCGTTTTGCCCACACGGACAGGAAGTCTCTTTATGTATATACGTCATGTTGTCTATTGCGTTTTGCCCACATGGACGGGAAATCTCTTTTTGAGTATACGTCATGTTGTCTGTTTCGCATTTTGCCAACACGAACGGGAAGTCTCTTTATGTGTATACGTCATGTTGTCTATTGCGTTTTGCCCACATGGACGGGAAATCTCTTTTTGAGTATACGTCATGTTTTTTTTCACACTTTATTCAGCTTTGTATAGCTAAGATTTGACATAACTCCTACAGACCCACCTGGCTAGGGGGTATGGAGTTTTTCCGCTGACTAGTACTAGCCTTCCATTCACTCTACCTCACAAACACTCAGGGCTCACTCATACTCACAAACACTCAGGGCTCACTCATACTAATAAAGAGGAAAAGATAGTGGGAAACAAGAAGAAAAGCAAAATTACAAACACATATACAAACAAACCATAACATTTCAATATAAAGAGAGATATGGAAGAAGAGAAAAAAGTATGGGTAAGAGATAGCATTCACTGTATGCACATTAGAAGGTATACATTGGTTGCTAGAAAATGAGATATTTGTGTTACATTCAGTACAGAAAATTGAAAAAACATATCAACTGTATATTTATAAACAAAATATTTATTTGTTTGTATACCTATATGCATGTAAACTCAATTCCTTATACATGCAAATATACATGTATTTAGATGTAAACAATCAAATTTGTTGTATTTAAGCAAAGTTGTCAGAAGTCCTCAAGCTAACAGATGAAAACAATATCAATAATAATGATGAAATTAGTGCTTAATCATTGAAGTTAAAGGTTTCAAGTAAGTTTTTCCAGTTTTCGCAATTTTTATCAAATTTACTCTTACAATTTGTACCTTTACTGTTAGCAATACATAACTCTACTTGATAATAGTCATAGATTCCGTAAATAAGAGCTCGAATATTTAATGGTTTACACCAACATCTAGTTTTATAAATATACTGTTTTATAATCAAAAATATTTCATTATTTGTTTTATTTTGGTAATTATTATTGGCATCTGGAAGTACATGTAAACCAAGTACAAATAAATATTTGTTTATTAAAAATGGAATTGAGAAGCTGTCTAATAGGGATTTGAAATTGTTCAAGAATTTTTTAACTTCTCATTCCCAAAGGATGTGGACAATTGTCTCAGTTTCTTTGTTACTATCTTTTTTCTTTTTAAAAACTTTCCCTTCAAAATTATTATTAATCAGGATTGCCACACCACGAGCATTTGAAAAAGCACTCAAAGCCCCATTCACTTCTAATTATGTCTTCATTTTCCTGACAAAAATGAGTATCTTGAATACAATAAATGTTATATTTTTTTTTATTTGAAATATGAAAAGACGTCTTTTCTTTTATGTTTATCCTGAAGGCCCTGACAATTTGCTGAAAGCAAAGTCAATTGGTTTTCCATAAATTATAGTTTTCACTGAAACTAGAAACTGAAAGTGAACAGAAAAAGTCAAGTCACTGCTCTGGTACAGTAGTTGCTATCTGCTTTACCAAGGAAGGAAAAGAAAGACAGTAGAAAGAGGAACATGGTAAAGGAAAGTGGCAAGATAAAAAACATAAAGGTCATAATAAGAAAAGTAGAGTACTGTTCGTGCACACACTATATGTATGCCGAACAGTACTCACCGGCAGTTCATCATGTAGAAGTCCACATTTCTAAATTTGCACAGAATTAGCCTTTTCAGTAGGTCCAAATTTCCAAAATGAAAATACAAACGATCCTTTGATGATTTATGATGGCCGAGTGATAAACTTGTGTAAAGAAAATTTCCGAAAATTCCAAAAAATAGGGATTTCTTGAGAGCAAAATTAGGATCAGCTGACCACACTGACCGGAAGTCTTAAACATCCGAGTATACGTCATGTTGTCTATTTCGCATTTTGCCCACACGGAGAGGAAGTCTCTTTATGTGTATACGTCATATTGTCTATTGCCCACACGGACGGAAAGTATCATTATATGTGTATTTCATGTGGTCTATTGCGCGTTTTGCCACCATGTGCGGAAAGTCTCTTTCGGTATGTATTTTATGTTGTCTATTGCGCGTTTTGCCCACGCGGACCTGTAGTCTCTTTATGTATGTATTTGATGTTGCTTATTTCTGTGCATATTTCACTTTGTTGATTGTGCGATTTCCTGTTGTCTATTGTGCGTGTCTCTTTTTTATATTTCCTGTTGTCTTGAGAAAAGTATTTTTCTGATGACTAATGTTATAAAGATGCAAATATGTGAGGTTTCTACAAAGGAGGTCGAAAAATACGATTTATTAATAACGACGCCCACAAAATACAAACTACATACCACAAATCTATAGATTTAGGTAAATGAATTAAATCAAAAACGAAAAAGACCCAGTGTCATTAAATCTCGGCATTTTCTCTCACAAATTTGTAATTTTTGTAATTGAATTTTTTAAAGATATTCACACTTGAACTTGTATAACTTTACTCATCTTTATTCATACCTTATTTGAACATATTCAAATACATATTCGAATATCATTAAAGCTAGGCAAAAAAACCTGTTACTTTGAAATGATCATACGGGGAGATGAGATGATCAGTATGAAAAGATATCATTAAAGATAGGTGGAAATAATTACCTTGAAAAGATCGGAATGCAAAGATTGGAAAAAAATTATACCTTCAATATAAGAAATCTCAGATACCAAAGCTAAGGACAGTTTCCTTGAAATTATCGGCATAAAAGAATATCATTAAAGCTAGGGAAAAAAGTTTCCTTCAAATGATCGGAATGAAAAGATATCAATAAAGCTAAGGAAAAACAGCTACCTTCAAATGATCGGAATGAAAAGATATCAATAAGGCTAAGGAAAAACAGCTACCTTCAAATGATCGGAATGAAAAGATATCAATAAAGCTAAGGAAAAACAGCTACCATCAAATGATCGGAATGAAAAGATATCAATAAAGCTAAGGAAAAACAGCTACCTTCAAATGATCGGAATGCAAAGATTTACCAATTTTCATTTCGACGGAAATAGACAAATGAAGGATTATTCTTCCTATTATGTGGATTTTTCCTATTTTGACTGTTTTCGGACATTATCCTCATAAGAAGAATAGATAGAAAAACTAAATGTTTGGCAGGCAAATACTTACAAAAAATCAACAGACACAAAATTATCAGTCGACGCGTCCCTATGAGTGAACTCCCTTTAAAGAGGATTTGTCATGTTATTTTTGCTTTTTTGGCCATTATCTTGAAAAGTATAATACAAGGAGAGAAAATGTAAGAAGCAAAAACTTTGGCACGCGTGGATCTACAAAAAAGGCAACTGGGAAATAATTTTCAGATGGTTCCATATTGCAAATATTTTCAATTTTGTTTTTGCTTTTATTATTTCCGTGTGTCCGGTTACAATGCACCCGGGAAGTGACATCAGACCTTTCGCAAGTAAACTGGCAAATTTAGTTACAACATCAGCTTACGTACCAGCGAAATCCTTTTGTGAAAATTTCATGTTTTTCACAGTTTTGGCTATCATCTTGAAATGAAAAGTACAAGAAAAAAAAGAAAGTGTAAGTAGCAAAAAATAACGGCAAGCAAATATCTACAAAATAGTCAAGATGGCCGATATTGTCATGTTGACGCTTATGGGATTAATATTCCCATTTAAGTGTTTTCTCATGTTTTGGTGGTTATCACGATTAGTTAGAAAAAGTAAGAAGCCAAAATAATCGGCTAGCAAATCTACAAAGAAGAAATATTTTTCCTTTTTATGATTTTTCATGTTTTTTTTTAATATTTTTTCTATTATCTTGAAAAGTATGGTAGATAAAGGGATGTGTAAGAAGCAAAATGTTCAACATACAAAGATCTTCCAAATAATCAACAAGGCGGAAATTGCCAGGTGGTTTTGCGTTGGAGTTACTTCCCCTTTTTATAAAATTTTCATTTCTTACATTTTTTCATAGTATTGCTTTTAAAAGTATAATGCCTTTCTCTTTTAACATATGCTTTTGTTTTATTCTTCGTATTTTAGGTTAAACATTTAGTATGTATTGTACCATTATACTCTAATTATATTAAGTACCTCAGATGCTCGCAAACAAAAATGTTCAAAATCATAATAAACAACGCACTGTTATTCGCTTTTATACTTTTAATCATCATCGTCATCATCATCATCATCGCCGTCGTCGTCGTAGTCATTACTTATACTTTATTGTGAGAAATATTATTATTATTATTATTATTATTATTATTATCGAACTTGAATGCTTTATAACACACTTACCGGTATGCCGACAGTCTCGGGAAAAATTGGCATAATACTGTCCATTTGGACATTCATCTATACAGCGCCCTCTATATGTAATATATGGTGGTATACATCTTGCACAGTGGTTCATACTGTAACATGCAGCGCAATTTCGTATCTGGCATCCTAAATATAAAATAAAAAACTTTTTGAATAAATCAATTACATATAGAACTCTAATCACTGCTTTGTAGCAATGATAATGTTCATTAAAATTGGTAAACCTGAGAGAGAGAGAGAGAGAGAGAGAGAGAGAGAGAGAGAGAGAGAGAGAGAGAGAGAGAGAGAGAGAGAGAGAGAGAGAGCTCATCATCTCATACCAATGACAATTGTAGTTTAATTTATATATATATATATATATATATATATATATATATATATATATATATATATATATATATATATATATATATATATATATATATATATATATATATATATATATATATATATATATATATATACTGTATGTACACTGTAACTTACTGTAACAAATGTCATAGTTTTGGCCACGGACTCCGTAGTACCCTATTGGACAGCTATGAGTACATATTCCCTGTTGTCGCATTCCGTTCCGAGCAAAAAATAGAAATAGCCTTGCATTACAGGCTAAACATCCGTTTTCCACTGAACACCTGGAACAACCCCGAGGACAGTTTGGGTTACGTTGAACCGCTGAAATGATACAAAATATGGTGTTTTATATTTGTTTTGTCGAGATTTGTCGGGATGATATCGCTTATGTCATTTATGATTACAGGTAATGGATATTATTTTATATTTGTTTTGTCGAGCTTTGTCGGGTATGATGTCACTTATGTCATTTATGATTATATGTAATGGCTATTATTTTATATTTGTTTTGTCGAGCTTTGTCGGGTATGATATCACTTATGTCATTTATGATTACAGGTAATGGATATTGTTTTATATTTGTTTTGTCGAGCTTTGTCGGGTATGATATCACTTATGTCATTTATGATTACAGGTAATGGATATTGTTTTAAATTTGTTTTGTGGGGCTCTGTCGGGTATGATATCGCTTATGTCAGTTATGACTCTAGGCAATCGATATTGTTTTAATCATGGTCCCTCTTATAACTGTAAAATGCAGAAAGACAATTCAGAAAGACTTTGTTTTGTATTCATCTGATATGAACTTATTTGACAGAGTATTGATGTCTAAATATGTATAGAAAGTACGATAACTGGGTAGGTAATATGTAAAATGTAAGGATATTAAAGACATTCAGTGCATATGAACAAATCGTGCGCTAAGCAGAATCATTTTACGTACGCTTTTAATGAAATATGTGGTTGATGTTTATTGCTTCCGGCGAGGGGGTTGCTCATCTTAATTCAATGTACAAATCTATATATTTTATGTAATCAATTAGGAAGGAAATGCCTTTTCCTTTTATGTTCTATATAATGTTTGCTGACTAGGAACTAGTGCATTATGTATGTTGAAAACATTCTATATTAGTCACCCTATGTTTTTAATAGAATTATATCACCAGCGTATACTTTTCATTTTAAAAAAATCATTGCCTTAATCATTTTAGGACATTTCAAACACATTATTAAAAATATTTATGATAATTACACATTTAGTTTCCACAGCATTGGTTTCGTTGTTGTAAATAGATACGTCATTATCACTGTAAATAAAATGTTATCTCCCTCTCCATTACTGAAGTAGTGAAAGATAAACCTTCCCAGCATCCCCTTAATCTAAATCGTCTACGATTACATTCTCCACATGGGAAAAAGAATTTGTGAATAACCAGAATAAAAGACAGAATAAAAGCATAAGGTACATTCATTTTGTCTGAAATATCACAATGTCAATTACATGTAGATATAAAATCATAATTGAATCACATAACGAAAGCGAAAAGATAAGAGAGTATATCTTAACACTTGTCATTCACTTTACTTCCTTTTGGACATTGTTAATTAAATTGACACAGGGAAAGCTAGCAGAAGAAAAAGAAACTATGATGAGGTAAAAAGGAAGACCACCAAATGTATAATATGTCGGGGACTACTTCCAATTGGTACGCTCATGTATCACGTTAGAATGGAAACTGACAAATAGATAGGTGTTGACGTCTGACAGAAAGTAAACTTCCTTTAAAATAATCTCCACGTATCTATCAACGGCTCGTCAAAGTTTATCATTACTAATAATCTACATGCCATGGTCTACTCTGTCTGCACTGTAAACTCCATTGTAATTCCATATGAACTCTAGCAACGACACATTTGATATCTCAATTATTATTATTATATGACATTGGACAAGTAAACCAGAATTTCTGGCTTCATTCAAAAGTGATTTTAATACACAATGAATGTCAATGTTGATGTTAAGTGATAATACATGTAGCTACTAGTAACTGGTCATTTGTTTAAAACTTAACTACTGATCACCAGCTTCTACCGGGCATGAAAATTGAGTCAGTAAATCGTTATTTTGCGACAAATACGAGAAGTCAGTTGCAAAACACTTTCACAATTATTTTGACAGCAAAGAAAGATTATATAAAACGATTAGTTAAGAATCGGACATACTAGCGTATTTCAAAGTAAATTTATAGCTGTGGATTCACATTAATTCATGTATTAGTAATTATTAAATGACTTCCAATACATAGAGAATAGATGGTTAGTGTTTTAAAATACAGGTGGTATGTGGACGAGGGTTAAAAAGAACCACACTGGTGAGACTTGTCGAGTTCGAATACAAACTGCATTTTAAGAAACCAACTATCTATTCCGTTTATCCTTTAGACAAATATTTCTGATGAACTAGTTTATAATTTAATTTCAATATATTGAAAATAATATGGTCACCGCCAGCTTGCTCAAGAAAATTTAACAACATTATTTGAGATGTAAGATGTATAGGACGTCATTACAACTATAAACTACAAATACAACGTCACAAGAAAAGATTAGACCAAGATTGCGCATTTGATATATCCGTCACTCGCTGTATTCGGGAACTGATGTAGGACACTTCCTGCCTTAGTTACAAAGATAGAGGGACTTGGGAAAAGTCAATGGATAGCGTAGGATCCGGAAAGAGATTAAACAGCAATGATAAAGTATTGTTTCTGACCAAAAGTAGCATAAATTGTGACTTTTCTTAAACAAGTTGCCAGTTACTAATGGCTTACTTACTTTTCCTACCTGAAATCAAATCATCATCTCGAACAATTTATGGAAAGTAATATATCGAGATCTATACGTAAAACAATCGGTTATAGCGACTAATATTTCTATGATTTATGGAGATAAATTCTGACATAGATATCGTCGTATTTCACGTGCGATGCCTAATTTAACGCCTCATTAAGGTATTGTAGGATGTAATTATGATACAGATTACAGTACTGACATTACATAATATACACGAAACACGTGTACAAAAACTGACAGTGACTTGACAGTAAAGAATATAGTAGAGATACATACAGTACAGCGCTAAAATAAACATATCGATGGTGTCAGTCTTTGTTATACTAATTATATGATATTGAAATGAGACTTCAAATTGAAACAAGATGATTTTAACACATTTGTAATACACGGATACAGCTATGTCATTCAACATCTTTCGCATAAGTCACAGAAAAACTGTGTTGATTAAATAATATTGTAATTAATCTGACAATATGGAGTGAAAAGAACTGCATTTACTTCATGCTGGTTATAGTAAACACATGATGTGTACGTACCGGAAGTTGAGAGACACACTATCTGAACCAAGAACGACAACATTTTTTTTTTTTTTTTGGAAAGGCCTATACTATTCATGACCGGTAAACCTGTCCTTTTAAGAATCTTAAAGTTATTCCATCAAATATTTTTCAGTTTTCACATTTTATATACAATGAATAAAAGTGGACAGCAAAACTACCTGAGAGTAGTTCATGGACTGATAGCATTGAGATGCAAAGAAAATAATCATATACATCTTATAAGTACGCCGTAATATAGCAAACATTGCTGTACATTTACATACATCTAATTACCTCGAAATAAAGGAGACATTGCTGCACATTTACATACATCTAATTACCTCGAAATAAAGGAGACATTGCTGTACATTTACATACATTTTTTAATTACCTCGAAATAAAGGAGACGTTACTAACCTCGAAATAAAGGAAACATTGCTGTACATTTACATTACCTCGAAATAAAGGAGACATACATCTTTTAATTACCTCGAAATAAAGGAGACGTTACTGTACATTTACATACATCTTTTAATTACGCCGAAATAAAGGAAACAGTGCTGCACATTTACATACATCTTTTCATTACGCCGATATGAAGGAAACATTGTTGTACAATTACCTCGAAAAAGGAGACATTGTTGTACATTTACATACATCCAACTACCTCGAAAAAGGAGACATTGTTGTACATTTACATACATCCAATTACCTCGAAAAAGGAAGCATTGTTGTACATTTACATACATTTTTTAATTACGCCGAAATAAAGGAAACATTGCTGTACATTTACATACATCTTTTAATTACCTCGAAATAAAGGAAACATAGGTGTAGAGTTACATACATCTTTTAATTACCTCGAAATAAAGGAAATAGTGCTGTACATGTACGTACATCTTTTAATTACCTCGAAATAAAGGGAAAAGTACTGCACATTTGCATGCATCTTTTAATTACCTCGAAATAAAGGAAACATTGCTGTACATTTACATACATCTTTTAATTACCTCGAAATAAAGGAGACATTGCTGTACATTTACATACATATTTTAATTATCTCGAAATAAAGGAGACTTTGCTGCACATTTAGGTTTTGTTGACTTACTGACAGCTACCTCAAGGCGTAGGGATAGTTTCATCTCTTCTGTATCTCTGAATTGGATGTCTGAATATATTTTATTGCAACTATGTTTAGTTTACAATATATTTCACAATGTTAAAATGTTTTATAATTGACAAGTTTGGAGAAACCCAAAGACAAGCAATTGAATTATCTTGTCCTGTAAGTAGGAAAATATAATATAGCACTGACATTAATGGGACATCGTATTGCAACACTTATTAAAACCAAATATGTAGACTACATAGGAATTAATACAATGTCATACAGTGTGTGTCGTCAAATTTGCCGTATATAGTTAAAGTATAAATGATGTACATTGTATAAACTAACAATAAAGAGTTAACCAGATACCTTGGATGTAATAAATGTAATGTAATTAAGGTATTATACCTATCTGACCGAAGATAATGAATTTCTTAAACTCACTGAAAGAGCACCGGTGCATGTTCATTCCTTCCGATAAGTCCTAAACCATGATATTTAAAACGTGGTCTTGGAAAGATATCAAAGACAACTGCTACCATCAAATCTTTGAGGTTATGTCGCTACTTTCAACAGAATATTGGTACAGTGTAGATGTATTCACAAATTCAACTTCCACACACTTATTTGTTTACAAAGGTCTGTTTTCATCGTTCTAATGAGGCGCCGAATCATTTGATGAATGAGGCAAGGAGCTCAGAGCAGAGAACACGTGTTGTTTGATGTTATTTTCTTAACTTTACAACTACAATACCAGAGAAACAGATGAATAACATAATCGTTTTAGACACGCAAATCTCATAGGAAAAGAGACGATTCATCCTCTATTGTCCATTGATCTTCGTTTATTGACAGTTTAATTTCGCAATTTATTAGCAAAATTTCTTTTTCAAACAAACGATAGAAACGATCTACTCATTTCATCAGCACCAATCTGGCATACATTGGAAGAAAAGACTAGACTGTATCATATAGCATATAAGTCATATAAGTGAATATATCACAATGGTCAATTCCAGATTTCGAATGACAATACTTTGATAACACTTTTTTTTGTGCTGCTGTTTTTGTTTTTTATGAAGAAGAAAATGATGATGATGATGATGATGATGATGATGATGATGATGATGATGAAGTTTTCACTTATATATAAAAGTGTTAGGTTTAGTAACTAGAAGTGCTATAAATGTTTGATCCAATGTATATAATGCATTGGGTACCAAAGAAACACATCAACCAACTCACTCACACACAAACATATACATACATTATAAATAGATAGATAGATAGATAGACAGTCAGACAGACAGACAGACAGACAGACAGACAGATAGATAGATAGATAGATAGATAGATAGATAGAAAGTTTGATGGATAGATAGTCGTGTATGATAATGTGGATTTGTAAAAAAAACCACAGAAATTCAAACAATGTTTGTAATATATTGCCAACTGATTCTTATTTTGATTTGGCGCTCAAAGACTGTATTTTAATTCATCTGTTGTTGATACCTAAAAATGTTCTAAAGACGAACCACTTCAGAAATGCATGCCTCGTTTAAATCCACTCTGAAGTCAGCAAAAATGGCAACAATGAAACGCATCATCACTCCTCTTACTAATATAGTTCATGTTTATGACATGGTCAGCAACTTTAATCTTCAAAACTATCAATGTATATGAAATGTATCTTTAGACCAGTAAATTAAGAGACAAAAATACTTAACCAACGTATCTTCTCTCTTTGAATACTTACACTGGAATGCAGGACCAAAGCTTTAAATACTTTAAACACTCTTGAACGTCACGGCAAATTACACACTATTGTATAACGCATTTGTATTTTACAAGTAATGGTTATGAAGCTCAAATCACTTCATACAACTTCATTGTAAAAATGACGAAACGGCCTCATATTAATGTATAAGTGTCATATTGTGATGACACATAGCATGTAATGAAAGCTATAAGTAAATATTGAAGTATTATAGTTTATTTGTTTGAGATTCGGATCGTTTGTCGATATTGCATCACTATCAAAACATTATAAACTTATATATTGTGCAATATTTCATCAAAGTTTTTTATTATTGTTGCTCCATTATTCTATTTATTTTCATGTGTAAGAAAGGCGATATCTATATTGACATGTGTAAGAAAGGCAGTGTACTGACATCTATATTTAAATGTGTAAGAAAGGCAGTGTACTGACATCTATATTTAAATGTGTAAGAATAGCAATGTACTGACATCTATATTTAAATGTGTAATAATGGCAGTGTACTGACATCTATATTTAAATGTGTAATAAAGGCAGTGTACTGACATCTATATTTAAATGTGTAATAAAGGCAGTGTACTGACATCTGTATTTAAATGTGTAATAAAGGCAGTGTACTGACATCTGTATTTAAATACAGATTTGTGTACTTAGTTTAAGGCCTGCTAGAGGATTTTATGAGTAATTCATTTACATGACGATCCTGGTGTCTTCACACGTGTCAGCATTCTTTACATTATGTATTCAGTTATTTACGACGTTTTGCATGCAACTTTGACAGCTGATACAGAAGAAATCTTCAGCTATACATTTTCTGTACGAGTTCTCTTTGAGGCATCATGCTATCTGATGTTCCAGTATTACTTTTAGCATTCCACAAAAGTATTGGATACACGAAGAATTTTCTCAGATTTTTTATATAATTGACAAATCTCAAAAATCTGAAAAACTAATGAAATCATTTCATCTGCTAGTATCACTGAGTAAAGGAAAAACGCAATACTTGCATAACACGAAGACAGCAACAAATCCCATAACTACACATTTAAATTGTTTGTCTTGTTAGCACGACATATATCAGTTGTGAAGACAGCGTTCCGAGCCAAAGACATAACATAACAACTTTATTCATATACATATGATGTATTACACGAAGTAGCAACGACACAGATGTTTTTGTTGGCAAGTAATTATTCTCGTGCCTGTGTTTTCCAGTTTTACTGTGAAATAAGTACCCGCATTGTTAACATGACAATGCCAATTTTAAGATGTGTTCGATATTCTGACATTTTCTTTTTAACCAGTATTCGTTACGTGGCCGACTTGTTAGAGCATCGTGTTTTAAACCATTAACCCTGTAAACCCCACAGGACATAATAGACTGGTCTAAACAATAGAAAAGATCTTACCATCTAGATACTTGGGGTTGAAAGGGTTAAGTCTCTAACATCTAGTCAGCGTGGGTTCGAGACCCGCTGGAACCGAAGCTGGTTTTGGTAGAAAATTTGTTAGATTACTAGCGGAAATCCGGTGGTCTCTTCCCGGGAATGTCGTAACCGAGTTCTTTCCCCTCCCCCATTAGAACTGCCCGCCACAGAATAACGGTATCATTGTTGAGTGTGGCGTTAATGTCATTCAATTAAACGAGTCATATTAAAAATAAAGTAATTTGACCGGGAATAAAAATCAATCCAAATACAAATCTATATAACAGGATTCAATATAAGTGAGTTTGACTGTATATGATTTCAGTGTAACAGTGTTCAATATAAGCGGGTTTGCCTGTATAGGATTTCAGTGTAACGGGGTTAAATATAAGTGGGTTTGACTGTATAGGATTTCAGTGTAACAGTGTTCAATATAAATTGGTTTGACTGTATAGGATTTCAGTGTAACGGGGGGTTTGACTGTATATAAGTGTAATAGGTTTTGACTGTATAGGATTTCAGTGTAACGGGGTTAACATATAAGTGGGTTTGACTGTATATGATTTCAATGTGTAATAGGGTTCAATATAAGTGGGTTTGACTGTATAGGATTTCAGTGTAACGGGGTTAAATATAAGTGGGTTTGACTGTATATGATTTCAATGTGTAATAGGGTTCAATATAAGTGAGTTTGACTGTATAGGATTTCAGTGTAACAGGGTTCAATATAAGTGGGGTTGACTGTATAGGATTTCAGTGTAACAGGGTTCAATATAAGTTGGTTTGGCTGTATAGGATTTCAGTGTAACAGGTTAAAATATATGTGGGTTTGACTGTATAGGATTTCAATGTAACAGGGTTCAATAAAAGTGGGTTTGACTGTATAGGATTTCAAAGTAACAGCGTTTAATATAAGTGGGTTTGACTGTATAGGATTTCAGTGTAACAGCGTTCAATATAAGTGGGTTTGACTGTAAAGGATTTCAGTGTAACAGGGTAAAATATAAGTGGGTTTGGCTGTGGAAGAGTTCAGTAAAATGCTTCAATATAAGTGGGTTTGACTGTATAGAATTTCAGTGTAACAGGGTTCAATATATATAGGTTTAACTGTATAGGATTTCAATGTAAAATGGTTCAATATATACAGGTATTACTGTACATTTATTTTTCTTCATTCCGTTGAAAAAATATCAAATATTACTGCTTCGGTTCCTTCATTTGATGGAGGTATCAGAGCTTTTTAACATGTTTCAAGTCTTTAAGTAGAAAGGTCTAAAAACCATGTTCTTGATATGAGAAAAGTTTCCGTGTCCGAGTGGTCAGCACATTTTAATCCACGGCGTTCCCATTTCACATCAACACAGGTTGGCAGTCCCAATAAAACCTTAGCTGATTTTTATGACAGATTTAGAGTTTACAGGTTTACTTGCGGACAGCAGGCGATCTCTACCGGGATACACTGCAACCGGGTTCTCTCTTTTATCATTAAAACCGGCCGTCACCGTATGACTGCAAACTGATTAGTGTAGCTAAAACACGATTGAAACAAACAAACTTAACCCTTTAAGCCCTACATCCCATGATAGACTGGTCTTAACAATAGATGAGAGCATACCATCTAGATACTTAGGTTGGAAAGATTAATATAGGAAAGAGAGTCAAGATTAATTCTAGCATTGTCAAAAGTAATTCAAACAAATATTTGCAATATAATACAGCTAATCACAATAGCACCTGCGGAGTAATCCGTTAAATAGAATGAGTCAATTTACTTTTCTTAATGGCGTTGATTAAGCAGTTCATGTTTCAGCAAATTCGTACAGAGAAAATAATTTCGGAATATTTTATTGTTTTAGTATCAATTTTACTGTATCAAAGCCAACTCCACATAATGCCGTTAGTTAGACAAACATAAAAATCCTCTTTATTTATTTTGCCATAATGAGTACACTGATAACCTACACAGAAAAGGTTGCAGAGGTAATGATATTATTTCGTATTTATATTCCCTGCCCAAGATTCTTAGAAATATACAAATGTAAAGACTGTAAATGAAACATCTGTTTATAAAGACGAGAGACCAAAGAAACGATCCATTAGTATCAAATTCAACATTTGTTTTACTAAAGTCCTTGAAATATTTAGAACTTTACTTGATTAATAAACTTGAACGGTTGAACCAGATAGTCGCTTATACACCTGAATTGACTCCGGTTTCATTACAACTTTCTAGTGAATAGTACCGACACTGAAAGGTCCGTGTTACAAACGAAATATAAACCATATTTCGCTAAAACTGTATGAATGCATTTTCGACTGGAAATCGAAAATCAATTCCCGATGATAATAATGATAATGATGATGATGATGATGATGACAACAACGATGACGAAAATGATCAGGAGAGGAAGGTGCATCATCATCAGCAGCAGCATCATCAACAGCAGCAGCAGCAGCAGCTGCAGCACCAGTAAAGTCATGATAGTAGACCGAACCTTTGTCACGAAAGATAAGCTTCTGACAAACGTCTTACAAAGTGAAATAATCATAAACAGTAGTTGAGTTTTTGTGTTCAGAATGATTTTCTGTTCTGTTGTAAATTAACAAACATGTGTGAATTCATAGTTCCATAGATGACAATTGAAATCTACTGCTATTAACGATGACAAAAATATAACCATGTCGCATAAGAAAACCAACATCTTCGTTTAAACACATTTTAAATATGTGAAACTCAACAAATATATGTTCATACATTTAAAAAGAGAAGTGAACAAGTAATGGAGAAGAAAGCATTGGATACTTTGGCATAAAGAAATGTGCACTGTACTACCTGATTAACAGCGATAGATATCAAAGAGGTACTAGTTCATATCATGCACTGAATATCAGACCTTGTGTCACAGCTATCAGTTAGATTTACATAGTTTCGTACTGTTAACTGCACGTCTGGCTAATTTAATGATAGTTAAAACTTTGAACTATGATTTAAGTCTGATAGCAATTCCGGAGTTATCGGGATAATATGTATGGGCTTTTGTTACAGAAATTTGTTACACTTATATTACGAGTGTACAAATAAGTACGACTACTCTCTCTCTCTCTCTCTCTCTCTCTCTCTCTCTCTCTCTCTCTCTCTCTCTCTCTCTCTCTCTCTCTCTCTCTCTCTCTCAACAAATTACCCATCGTTTCATAATGCCGTCTCTCTCACTCAACAATTCTCAATTAGTTCTTGAATAGTTTCACTGTACTGTTTTCTTATTTGCTTTATTTATAATGCATACTTTGTAATATTCGCATATTCGGCATATTTTATGTTGCCTTAACTGTAATTGTCTGTTTAACCTTCGATAATTTCTTGCAAAACGAATATCAAAGCAATTAATAATAGCAGTCAATTGACTATTTTAGTACACATATATCGGTCCGATGGTAGATTGTGAAGGCATGCTTTTTCACACGTACCTGCGAGAGTAACTTCAAATGACTATGTTTTGTGAGTAAACAGTAGATCTTTATTTCTCAAAATGTCTCATTAATTTGTATTATTTTACCCTCATCTATAGAGATTCTTTCCCAAAACTTTTTTTCAATTAAAATATTCCGATACACGGAAACTTCTTCGAAAGTATAAAAAAATCTATCGAGCAATGAAAATTTATCAAATGTTTGTCATTTTGAATATGGTGACACCTTTTACTTTAAATTTTATTTTGTAAAATATTGCAATTGAATCCCACTGCGAAACTGACGTATGAAAAAACATGGGTGTTCTGTTTTTTTAAAAACAAATATTCACATATATTCAAAGTGTATGTAATTTATCAAGTCCACAGTGTAGAAATGTCAATGTGATGGAACTTTTAATTCTAATGTAAGACGTCACGGACATCGTTCCCAGACCCAACATACATGATGCCACTTTTTCATCTCCTTTACCCTACGTTAACAAAAATTAGGTCATCATCACATTCGCAGCAAACTTTATTCATTTGCTTCTACATTTCTTAATGAACTTTTCCAGAAAGCAAGAATGAATCCCAACACGAAGTCTTCAAACCCATAATAAACTCCGTTATAGTGGACATTGCTTATCACAGACTGTACCTACACGCGTTACAAACGATAACTGTTCTGAACAGAAACGTCTTTTCCTTAAACTTAAGTTTACAAATAAAGGTAAAGACGCCTTAAACATTAACAATGTCACAAAAGTCAAAGTCACAAAAAAGTTCAGTCCAATGTTCCGCCATAAATTAAATTGAAGAACACGCCCTGC
The DNA here is from genome assembly GCA_030159075.1 of Atrina japonica. Lineage (NCBI taxonomy): Eukaryota > Metazoa > Mollusca > Bivalvia > Pterioida > Pinnidae > Atrina > Atrina japonica. The sequence goes on along the minus strand of BROG01000068.1, from coordinate 702,377 downwards.
ATTTCATATAGCTATACTCCCAATATCGCATTCAAGCCATTCAATTACAAACGGTTTTTGAAGTGCCCATGTGTCGAGGATTATGCCAGACGATGGACCAAACATGATGACGAGGAAATCAGACACTTTGTCTGAATGGTAAAAAACTATACGATGATTGATATAATATCGTATTCGGAAACTTAAAGGACAATGAAATCACGTTATCCCTCTGTATTTAGTGATCCAGAAGTGGTAAGCTAGCTGGATAGATTATATGACCAATTTGTACTATAATTATTTATTAGAAGAACTATGTTTTAATACGAATTTTGGAAATCATACATACACATATAACCCACTTTCAAAGGACGAAATCCTTCAAAATCATGTGTCAGTAATACGCTTTTTATGTACTACAACCGATACATAAACCTTTATCTTTACTCCTTACCAAGATACTGAAGGTTCAGCAATACTCTACAGTTGCTTATTCCAAAAGCGGTGTAAATCAGATGTGGATACTTAAAAATTTTAAACAACTTTTAGAAAATTTGAAGGCACACATTTTTTTACAAATTCACAGTATCAAAACATAGGACATTATTAAGAGGTAAACTACTAACTGACAAATTATTGACACCGCGTTTAATGTTAACATTCCGTAAATTTTACGGTGGGTATAATAGTCATGTTTGCACTTACTCTGTTTAAGTAAATGGATTATTGAGTTGCCTGTTCGATAGCAGTTGTTGAGACGTTCCTTGATTATTTTATTTGGATTTGATTGTTGATTCACGGCGGGTGTGATCGGTCGACAGGGGATGCTTACTCCTCCATGACACCTGATCCCACCTCTGGATCTCAAGAGGTTCTTGTTTGCCCAATTTTTATCAGATTTGTATCCATATCCTAGACATCCTAAAGATTTAAATTTTGGTATTTGAGATTTTTTTAAATATGCTGTACATGTGTATTATTCAATTTTAAAGTAATATTTTCATATTTTCATTTACAGTTAGAACATGAAACTTGCTCTTTATTTTGACGCTTTAAATTTTTCCCGGGACAAGTTTGGTCTGTCAATATTTAACAATCTAATCTAGATGTTCAGTATGTGAGGCTTTAATAGGTAGGAGATATTTTTTCTTTTTGTATGATACGAATTGTTTTCACTTATGTAGAATAATCAGCCGAACATTGAGTCTTTATATGATGCTAAGGGCGATCGTCATTTTGTTTACCATTTCACTATAACTAGGTTTGTCGTCCGAAGAAGTATGGACAACACACCACTTAATCAAACTACTTGCAGAAAAAGAGTATACACAAAATTGATGTCCACACCTGACACTTCTTTGGTCACTTCGACTATCTATGTTTTATACTTTCTCCTTAATTCATGAATATTAAGCGATGTCTTGTCGTTAACACTGCCACAATGCATTTTCTTCTTAACTGTCTATTCCATTATAATAAACAATCGCTCTAATGTTGGAACAAGGTGTGCTTTAATGGCGGGACACAGTGTGCCCTAATGGCGGGACAAAGTGTGCCCTAATGGCGGGACAAAGTGTGCTCTAATGGCGGAGAACAGTGTGCTCTAATGGCGGGACAAAGTGTGCCCTAATGGCAAAACATAGCGTTCTCTAACGGCAAGACAGTGTGCTCTTATGGCGAAACAGAGTACTCTAATGGCGGACACAAAGTAATCTAATGGCGGGACACATTATCAGCATTTTGTCTTAGATAGATAGCTAGCTTTTTAAGTCGCATACACGACGTTTTATCCTGCTTAATCATATAATGTAGGAGAAATTACTTTCATTTTTCAATTATTCAATCATAGTGTACTACCTTTGTAATAATTACTTCGTGTTACCTTTGTAATCCTAGAATTTACCATGCAATATTTACTTAGTATTACCTTTGTTATGATGTATTATTATTACTGTTGTATTAAATAATTAGTATTACATTTGAAAAAATTACTTAGTATTACATTTGTAATAATTAATAAGTATAACATTTGAAATGAGTAACAAGTATTACATTTGAAATAATTACTAAGTGTAAAATATGTAATTATTATTCAGCATTACTTTTGTAATAATTACTTAGTATTACAATTTGTGTCATTGTTAATTATATAGGTGCTATCTCAAAAATGTCCTAAAATTTATTTTCATTTTGAATTTTTTCCTACCAACAGAGAAAAAAAATTGTTTGCATTACTTATTTATTGCAATGAATACGAAGATTACTTTTCATTCACGATTAAAACACACAAAGTTGTGTAGAATATAAATAGTATTTAGTCATGAGTAGATAAAAGACAGATATATGAGTAGTGATATTTATATAGGAATCTGTATAAAAATAGAAATACGAAAACGACTGTAAAACTAGTGTATAAATAACATAATACGTATTTTAGTCTCAGTGAACTATATCTCATACAAACTCTCCCATACAACAGTAGGGAAAACATATTATTTAATTTGTCCGCAGTCAAATATCATTAATGTTGTTTTCTGCTCTGAAAAAGTCTGGTGTTTTAAACATATCTCTGGAGTCCTTCTTCTATGTCGTTAGTTTTTAAAACAATTCAAGTATTAAAATTATTCTGTTTATTTACACTATGTTCTGTAGTTTCTGAATTATTATTCCACCGGTAGAAATTTTGTTTTATAAAGTTTAACTGTAATTACAGGATTTAATTCCAAGGTTTAAAATTTAACGTTTTTCTATCGTCTGAAATGATTTCGATAATTCGCGGATCGGAATTAGATTAAAATAACATAAGGTCCCACAAGAATAGCCTATAATACAATACAGTCACTTGCCAAAAGTTTACAGACATTATTGTTTTTACAATATATTTCATATAAAACCGAATAAGTAATTAAAAAATCATAAACCAAAGATTTATTTTTTGTGATGACAAAGCCTTCTTTGTGTAAGTAAAATTGTGATATCTAATTTTTACTTTTCGTTTAAATTTTCAAATTTTGATATAACAAATAACATCCAAATAATCAATAATACATGGAAACATTCTCTATTTAACAATGAATATCTATTCAAATGCAATAAGAAATTACTTCGCAATAACGTTTAAGTGAAAACATTTTCACTGCTTCATAAATTCACTATTTCTAGACTTTATTAACACCGTAAAAACAGTGAATATTAACACCGCGAATTATATACCCCTGTACAGCGACGGTAATGGTATTAGGTGTCAAAAGTATATGTATATATAAAGGATAGATATTTGTAAAATCCATTACATGGCACCTGTTTTACACCAACTAACATAATAAAAAATATATTATGTGCACCATGTTTTGTATTCAACTACAAGTGCTGGCAATTTAAATTCAATCTCGGGGCAGAGTTTCCACCCAGAGAGAAACTCCGTGCCGCCTTTGTGCATATGAGAAATAATATTCTGGTGCGCTTTTTCTCCCAATGGAAAAAGTCTAATCCTGACACGTTATCCAGGGGAAAGTGTGTGATGAAAAATTAAACCGTAATTTTTTGTTTCCTATTGCAATGAAATGGTTAAATATTGATACAACTATCATAGATGATATCTGAATTAACGGTACAAAGCGGATCCGCATCGTAATGATGAAGTAATTCAAAGTTAATTGATTTTACTGTCAATCTTAATTAAATGTCTATACATTTATTGCAGTGCAACAGCTGATAAGTGTCTTTAACATTTGAGTACACAAGAAGACATTTGAATATATTTCTAGATGGGTGATCTATGACAGTACAATACACATCCCTAAAAACAATGTTAACTTCCTGTAATGATGTACACTTCATTGTAAATAATGATAACACGTATTGGTCATTTGAAGAATACTTCAGAAATATTTTTAAAAATAAGTACATACTCAATTATGAGTACTGTACTCAACGTATTTACTCACTTTGTACAGGAAATCAGAAGTCCAACGAATAAATTTATATTATAAATATTGATTGTTGTCCAGACGTTTTAGAAATCATATATAAATGATGAAAATATTATAAACATGATACCAAAGTTATAATGCTCAAGACGATGGTTTCTGTCAAATAGACTTCATCAATTGAGCTCCATAGGGAAAGTGGTATAATACAAGGTTAAATAATAAATCTTAATACATAGCCAAATCCGTCTAATAGTAACCACTGTAAAAAGATCACTATATTGGATTTTGAATAATTTAGAATTTAAATGGTGTTATCAGCGCTAAAATTTTATTTTAGTATAAGATTATCAGCTGGTACCGAAATACCAGGTACTAGGTTTATGTATACCTAATGGTCCAACATAATAACAAGGTTATAATGCTCAAGACGACGATCGTTTCTGTCAATTAGACTTCATCATTTGACCTCCAATTTTAAATCTTATCCATACGTTTGAAAAATCATATCTAAATGATGTTTTTTGTTTTAACAAATTACTATACAATTAAGATAGTAAAATAAAAGTTAAAGGGGAAATAGCTATGTTTACCAAAAAAGATATTTCGTTTTTTCTACTTTTTCTATTTGAACAAATAAGAGCTATACACGGGAATAGAAAGTTTTAAATTCCTATATATTTTATGAAATTAAGGTCAGTTCCAGTGTGGTATTAATATACAAATAGTAAGGTTGAGTAAATCAATTGTAAGTGAAAAAGAGCAAACTTGGATTCTCGAGCAATCTTCACAAAATATATAGAAATTTAAGAATTTTTATGCCTTTGTATATCTCTTTTTGTTCTTGTTTATCAATCTGAGTAGAAAATAGGTGTCTTCGCGTCCTAATTTTATTACATTGAACATATTCCATAATGAAGGCAATCAACACCAGTAATATATATTTGTATCAGTGAATGGTGTTCAATTTCACGGTACATTGTTTTTTATTATTCATCCTAATAGTCTATTTATTTTAGTACAGACTTAAAGTTTGATTCAACACAGCTTTGTCTGCCATCGTACTATGTGGCAAAAGTAACTGTGTGTAGATTGTAGACGTTGTTTTTATACACGGATTTCTTGACTATAAACCCCTAATAAAACAGAAAATGTTTTCAGTGTATCTTAGATAGTTACATAAAGGACAAACGATTTGACAGCCAAGGTCTAAGCAATTACCAGACCTATAAAGATCACATCTACACACCTTGTCATAAAGCTAAGTCCCTATCAAAGGTTCCATTTAAATTTGTAACTGATTCATTGGTTCGGTTCTATTGAAGTTTACTTTATTACGTCTCCCATCTTTCTCGTAAAATAACAGGAACAAGGTTTTACATGTGAAAATCACTGGCAGTAGTTGAAATAGTTCGCTATGCTAATATCATACCAATGATCAGATATGACAAGATCTCAATGTTCCAACAAATCACCCGACAGTAAATAGAAAAATGTGTTACTTTCATTTTAAAAGTTATCTTATACTTTACCTTTGTAAAGCCAATTATAAGTAGGTCGTGTCGAAAAAAATATAGAAGTGCGTCGGTCTATACGTAAGCATTTTAGTTTACTTCTTAATTTTGATATGTAAATTTTGTAAGAAAATAAACAAGTTCGTAAACTGCAAAAAAGTTTGGATTCGGACTTTTTAGGTGAGTAGGTGGTGTAACATGAGTGCACTTTTATTTTATTTTGATATTGAGGTATATATAATATTTAAGTCTAAAGTATGTGACAACGGCTAATGTAATTTTTTGAACATTTTGTCGACACCAACTGATTATTTGATATCAAAGTAATAATAGTTAGCATCATTTAAATTTTAGATACCTCAAAAGCTAGGATAGTCAATTGTTTACAGTGGCTACTTTCAGAGATGAATTTGGCAATACACTGGGGTTTATCATATGGCCTTATATGATACCATTTTCTGTTTTTGACAGTGTTATCTATTTTAAATTGATGTTCAACTGATGCAATCCTATTGACAGAAATGATCGTTTTGAACATTTGTTTCGACTCTCCTTTGCAAAACTATAACTTTGGTACGATTTTTATGATATCTTAGATTGCTTTATGAACTTTCTCTGGCTATTATCCTACATGTTATTTTAATATTAACGCTCAAGCAACTTGTTGTTTTTTTATCATTTGCTTATATAATGATTGATTATAATCTTGCTTCGGAAATATATTAAGTTTCAAATTTGATGTAACAAACATTTATAATATATATCCTTAATATCTATAATATGAATCCAACTTATCTAAATGCACAATCTAAGTACATGTATTCCAATAGTATCTCGGGAGGTGTAATGATTGGCTATTATGAATTGAAGGAATTACGCTGTATTTTGAAAATGGCAACATGTGCAGGATGTCTATCTGATTAATGTACAAGGTACAAAGATACTCTTTGATTATCTTCCAACTTCTGCACATTTCTTTTAACTTACACTTAAATTGCCTGCTCTTCTATCATGCAATAGAGGAAAGTCACTGTCACGGATAATAAACTCTTTTAGATTGATAAACCACCAGATTTAAACTCCAATGTCAAACACAAACCATTTCGATTGAGAAGCAGATTTTTGTGGAATGGTTCAAAGGAAACTCGTTGACTTCTGCAGAAAACACGTACAATTATGATAATCATATAGGTTAACGTTCAAATGTCAGCAATAATCAAAGCTTCACTTTGCGAGATTCGTATCTCACGATGTATTGTAAAATATACCAGGCCGAAAACGATTTAGACGAATTTTCTGTAAATTGACAATGTGCAAAAATTATTTTTCTATAAATACTTTTTAATTTTTATGCTTTCACATTGCATCAGAAACTATCAATTCCTTTGCTTGGAGAAATCTTCAGCAAATGAAATGCAATTTCTTTTTATATAGTTGGGGTTCTAAACTTCGAAGTTTCTCATTCCTATGACTAATCAATATGAAGCGTGTTGTAATATCCTTGAATACAACTCTTGAGCCATTTGCACTACAAACTTCATGGTACATTTTGTCTTAGTTTCTCAAAATGCCTCCATTATCCATGTTTGAACAGACATAAAAATATTGTATTATATCGATGCTGAATTTCATTACTAGAATTTAAAGATATTAAATGATAGAGATGTTTAGTAATATCACCATTCCATCAGAAAAGATCAACATTTTTTATATAGATATCATTGTAAAACGTGCGATATATTGTTTAGGCAGACTAAGATATATTGTAAAATGACCTCTATTTTACACTTTTGTCGTAGTATTTCTGGTATACTCCACATTCAACATTTTCCAGCTTTTTGTTACAATGTACTTTGGAAAAGACAAAATGTCTTCCGCGAGTAAACTGTCAAACGTTCTCATTAAAGAGTAACGATGTGATGTACAAGGTGAAATGTAGATTTTTATTTATAGATTGGTAACGTCTAGTTCATTTGCAGTACAAAGTATACAAGAGAAAAAAAGTATACAAGAGAACTGAACAATTTGATTTACAATTATTTGTTATTATTGGCCATACTACCGTTTGTCTGTATCGATTACATCAAGAATGTTTTGTCTCCGGCACTGCCATTTTGTTATAATGTATTCCTGACAATGTAATATCCGATAACCCGGATGATGAAACAGATTGTCTGTTGTGATTATTTGTTTTATCACTCAGTATCATTTCCTCTGAATTACAATTGCTGAAAAGAGGTTAAGAATATGCCAACTCTCTTGTTGAACATATTCATGGAATATCTACTCCACAGTTCCTTGTAAAATAACACTTTAGAGCTAAAAATAGACGAAACATAAAAAAAGATGAAGTAGTCGGGCGGTACAATGAAGTACATTAATATGTACTCTATATAGGATATTGTGGATCCGGATTCGGACTTAATCAGTTGAGCTACAAATTTAAACAGATTTTCTAAAGAGAAAGTGGTATTAGGCAAGGCCAAATAATAAATCTAAATATATAGCCAAAATCCGTCAAAGGATAACCACTGAAAAAAGATGGCTATCCCAGCTTTAGAAGAATTTAGAGTTTTGAATGGTGCTATCTGTACAAAATAAATCATCTTTACTATTATATACATGTCACAAAAATATACAAATACAATTATGTGCAACACTTCAACATAATCATTTGCATCACTTAAATATATATATATTTCATTTCAACAGTTTGGTAAACATTTATGCATATATGCTCGACCATAACTATGTGGTAGTACTGGAGTTATAAAAACCGGCAACTCCTTTCTTTAAATATGCAATTAGAGTCTGAAATGAGTGATGGTCAAGTCGATGTTATACGTAAATTCACATGCGCTCTAAAACATGAATTCATCATTTGCTCAGTCTGTCAATCACTATATTTCGCTCACGTAATCATACTCAAATCTCTAAGAATATTCACACCAAAGGGTGAAAAGGCAGAGAAAAACTAAGTAAAGGATTTAGTCTATCAGGACAGTTTTATGCTATATTTATCGCTTTGCCTACCAATTAAAACAACATATTAATTGTAATATAAGGTTTTAAATCTAAAATATAAATATCACATCCGTGACATTCACCATAATGATTGTACAATCTTAGGAAAACACACATTGCTGAACTATTCATATCAAAAGAAGATCAGTTTCTTCACTTCAGTTCAACAGAGACATCAGTGTAATAAATCAACAAAAAGTAAAGGTTGGAAATCTATCCCGACTTTGACAGCACCAAGCTTTTTTCCAGTAGGTATGATTGTCATGTGCATGCGAGATATGACAGAAAATTTTTAACAATTCATTTTATGATGTCGATGCAAAGAAAAGCTGACTTTTACAATATGATATTGTGGAAGCAGTTAATCAAATCTGACATAGCGTTGTCTTATTGATTGCTATCTTGATCATGCTCAGCTTCTTTAGTTTCCGTTGTCGGTCTAATTACAGAGCGGAAAGAAGCAGAGAAACGTTGCCCACAGCAAAATCATTTTACACCATGTCAATTAATTTAGATTTACATTTATAAAAATCGGGTTAAGTATAATCTGAATCCAATCAGAGATTGTTAAGACACTATGTGGTCTCATACGAATTTTTGCTTGTGGTCATGAGATTGGTAAGAAACTCTGTGGTCTCATACGAAAGTACAGAAAAGTGGTGCATATTGATACAATTTTACCAATTTTAAGAGTAAATATTCGAATTGATATAGTAGACAAACACCATCATCAGTAACAATGGGTTGCATTATACATTTATGGTATATCATCCTCATCTGACGGTTAAAGAAATACCGCATACAGTACGAAATACTTTCTCTCAAATCAGACTGTAGAATGCTCTACATTCTGTAATGCATATAATAATGTTGATAAGAGATTTCCCACGCGGTATTTTGAATAAATGTAATACCACATCCTACTCAGTATAAACAATATATGTAATACCACTTTCTACTCAATATAAACATTACATGTAATACCACTATCTACTCAATATAAACTATACATGTTATACCACTTCTTACTCAATATAAACTATACATGTAATACCACTTCCTGCTCGATATAAGATATACATGTAATACCACTTCCTACTCAATATAAACAATACATGTATTACCACTTCCTACTCAATATAAATTATAAATGTAATACCACTTCCTGCTCGATATAAAATATACATGTAATACCACTTTCTACTCAATATAAACTATACATGTAATACCACTTCCTACTCAGTATAAAAAATACAGGTATTACCACTTCCTGCTCAATATAAACTATACATATAATACCACTTTCTACTCAATATAAACTATACATGTAATACAACTTCCTACTCAACATAAACTATACATGTAATACCACTTCCTGCTCGATATAAAATATACATGTAATACCACTTCCTACTCAATATAAACAATACCTGTATTACCACTTCCTACCCAATATAAACTATACATGTAATACCACTTCCTGCTCGATATAAAATATACATGTAATACCACTTCCTACTCAATATAAACAATACATGTATTGCCACTTCCTACCCAATATAAACTATACATGTAATACCACTTCCTACTCAATATAAACAATACCTGTATTACCACTTCCTACCCAATATAAACTATACATGTAATACCACTTCCTGCTCGATATAAAATATACATGTAATACCACTTCCTGCTCAATATAAACTATACATGTAATACCACTTTCTACTCAATATAAACTATACATGTAATACCACTTCCTACTCAGTATAAACAATACAGGTATTACCACTTCCTGCTCAATATAAACTATACATATAATACCACTTTCTACTCAATATAAACTATACATGTAATACCACTTCCTACTCAATATAAACTATACATGTAATACCACTTTCTACTCAATATAAACTATACATGTAATACCACTTCCTACTCAGTATAAACAATACAGGTATTACCACTTCCTGCTCAATATAAACTATACATATAATACCACTTTCTACTCAATATAAACTATACATGTAATACCACTTCCTACTCAATATAAACTATACATGTAATACCACTTCCTGCTCGATATAAAATATACATGTAATACCACTTCCTACTCAATATAAACAATACATGTATTGCCACTTCCTACTCAGTATAAACAATACATGTAATGCCACTTCCTATTCAATATAAACAATACATGTTATACTACTTTTTACTCAATATAAACTATACATGTAATACCACTTCCTGCTCAATATAAACATTACATGCAATACCACTTTCTACTCAATATAAACTATACATGTAATACCACTTCCTACTCTATATGAACTATACATGTAATACCACTTTCTACTCAATATAAACTATACATGTAATACCACTTCCTGCTGAATATAAACAATATACTACTATGGCTCTCTGTGAAGGAATGCATCCCGAATTTTCTCCCTCACAAGGGATATTTATCCGAAGGCGAAGCCCGAAGGAAATACGCCTTCCCAGGGAGACAATTAAATGTTTTATTATACCGAAATCAATAATACAAAAAAACAAAATTGAACGAGATTATTATTTAACATATCTGAGTACAACATTTTTTCAACTTTATAAGGCATAGGTAAAACCTGTGAAGGGCGAGAGCATTCAGCAGTTTTACATGTTCAGTGTTTTTTATTACGTAAATGACCCGTCATTCACTCATAGTTTTAAATAAAATATTAAGTGGCTAACTGACACCCTTGGTGTTAAAACTTAATAAATTGCATGTTATTTATTAGTCATGAATTAAATGCGACAATGATTTTATGCTATATATTTTACTCTATCTCAGCATTACCCGAAAAATGGATGCGCTCCGTGATCGGGTTCAGTTTATACAGTGCGATCGATTTACACGCACGTGAAATTTGCCGTCAACGAGTAATTTCCCGGGTATTATTCCCCTTGCCAATGGCAGTGAAGGTATTATACCACTGTCACGTGATAAACTTGGTTTTATTTCTCTCGGAGGCGAATTTTTGGTGACAAGTCCTCATTATCTTTTGTCATGTGACTGATTTTAATCCAATATAATCCAATCGTAAATAATTTAAGAAACATGAGGTAAAATAATATATGTAATACTGCTCCTAACTCATATTATACAATATATATATACCACTTCCTACTCAATATAGTTATAGAGATTCACGTGCCTATGTAATACATACCATCCCTCAATATACACTCTACAGGCATATCATCCCCCCTCAGTATACACTATATAAGTCATATCATTCACCACTCATTTTACACTATATATGTCATACTAATTCCCACTCAGTATACACTATACAGTCATGCTATTTCCCACTCAGTATACACTATACAGTCATACTAATTCCCACTCAGTATACACTATACAGTCATGCTATTTCCCACTCAGTATACACTATACAGTCATGCTATTTCCCATTCAGTATACACTATACAGTCATACCATTCCATTCAGTATACACTATACAATTATACTATTTAATACTCAGTATACAGTCTATATGTCTTACTATTTCCCATTCAGTAACAATATGCACTTATATTATTTTCCACTCAGTAACACTATACAGTAATACTATTTCACACTGAGTATACATTATACCCCACTCAGTATACAGTATATATGTCATAATGTTTTCCACTCAGTATACAGTATATATGTCATACTATTCCCAACTCAGTATACACTATATAATGCATACTATTTCACACTCAGTATACAGTATATATGTCATACTATTTCCCAACTCAGTATACACTATATAATGCATACTATTTCACACTCAGTATACAGTATATATGTCATACTATTTCACACTCAGTATACAGTATATATGTCATACTATTCCCAACTCAGTATACACTATATAATGCATACTATTTCACACTCAGTATACACTATATATGTCATACCAGATCCCACACGTAGACAATATGTGTAAAACTTTATGTTCATATAAAATGTTTGGATCTTTAACAAACAGTAGCAAAGTTATAGAAACTATTGAAATCAGTGTGTTTGAAATAAGTAAACCGGATGAGGTCGTCGTAATTTTTTTATCACAGAAGAATTGCTGTCTCGACATATTGTACAGACTCTGACAGTTCACTATTAAGACGTCAACAATTATTTGTTTTTTTCTGATTACATGAGGTACTGATGTTAACATAACTCAGTTTCTGATATTAGTTAGACAACCATACATCTATCTATGTACTTATATTTGTTAAAGAAAATGACACTGCAATGAATTGTTGTTAGAAATACCAGTGGATATAATTATCTGTAAAACTTAATTGAAAATACCATCACATTTACAAAGCAAACTTATCACTGAGTCATTTTAATTTAAATACATTATACGAAACAAAAGTTGAGTACAATCTTTACGGTTTTTGGTGGTAAAGTAAATAGACACCAGCAACAGTCTATTGATCTGGAAGACGAAAGGGGCATGACCTTAGAGCAGAATTGGTTTGAAACTAATACAAAAGAGATCAAACTGACGTTGGTTATTGGTGTACATTTCGGGACAAGGATTAACGTAAAACAGAACCCATTGTCGTTGGAATGGTTTTAAGTAAGGCGACTTTCGTCCTCAAAATAGAATTACTCTAAGAGTTCAAAGTAAAAGATCATACAATACAACGTGCACCTGCAAGAATTATAATAATTAGTAGTTTCAAGTTCTTTTGAATTATTTTCTCTTCTCAATTTTTTTTTATTTTCAGACAGCCCTGCATTTCTTCTCTTATCTGTGCAAATTATTCGTAAGAAGGCGAATGAGTTAAATGGATTAAAGATTGTGTTTGAATTAAAATATAAATAAAATATATAAGGCGTATGAATTTATAAATGCAGTATGTTCATTTAGTGAAAAGAGTATAGATTTCTTTATTTAGAAATAATAATGATAAAAACTAGTCATAATCTTTATATTTCAATTTAAGATTTGGAAGAGCACGATAGCTTAAAGAGCATATTTAAATAAACCAAGACCACTTAGACTGTATATCTAATATTCGCTATTATGTATATATATATATATATATATATATATATATATATATATATATATATATATATATATATATATATATATATATATATATATATATATATTATATTATATATATATTAACAATACCAATTTTAAGCTTTATAAATGCTCCAGCCAAATTATAAACGTAAAATTGCTAAATCAATCCAAGCGTACCCACTGTAAAAGTTAATATCTTAACTTTTGAGAAGTTTAGAATTCAAATGTATTATTTGAGCGAAATGTTACCTTAGTATAAAATAATAGGCTGGTACGGCAATACTAGTTACTGGGTTTCTGTATAACCTCGGGGACCCAGCACTGTCAACAAACCAGTTGTTATAAATATTATCAACAATACCAAAGTCAATCTAAGTAGTAAAAAGATTTTGTTTAGGAAAACACAGGTAATACATCTTTAAGATTTGTTCCATACTTCAGCTGATTGTAAATAACATTATGATGATAAAATATAATGGTTTATCCGACACAATACATGTTGTGAATGATTTGAATGAGACAAGTCGTAATGGTGGAAAGAAAATCCCGTCACAATGTATCCTAAAAATACGATCGACTGTCCGCATGTAAACTGACTGTAAACCTCCTGATGGTTGACTCTTTGCAGTTTGTACTTAAAGGTCCGACTCGATGCAGTGTTCACTCTGTCTGTATACTGTCGTCTGGATCTCCTGATGGTTATCTCTTTGCAGTTTGTACTTAAAAGTCAGTCTCGGTGCAGTGTTCACTCTGCCTGTATACTGTCGTCTGGATCTCTTGACGGTTATCTCTTTGGAGTTTGTATTAAAAGGGGTATAAGCTGTGTTTTATTCAAAAAACATTTCTCCATTTTTACTACAAAAATTGGTATAAAATAACAAAAAAGAGATATACACAATCATAAAAAATCCTAAATTCCTATATATTTTGTTAAAATTGCTTCAGAAATCAAGGTATGACACTTTTAACTTGCATTTGAAAAACTGCCTTATTATTTGTATATGAATAGCACATTGGACCTGACCTTATTTTCACAATATATGTAGGAATATAAGATTTTTTATACCTGTGTATAGCCCTTTTTTGTATACCAAGTACGAGCAGTAAAAATAGAAAAAATGTCAATAATGTTTTGGGGTAAATACAGCTTATGCCCCTTTAAAGGTCCGTCTCTGTCCAGTGTTCAATCTGTTTGTATAATGTCGTCTGGACCTGGTAAGTGACTTTATGAAGTTTGTACTTAAAGGTCTGTCTCTGTCCCGTGTTCACCTTGTTTGTATTCTGTCGTCTGGAACTTCTGATTGTCAACCCTTTGGTATTTGTACTTAATGGTCCGTCTCTGTGCAGTGTTTACTTTGTCTGTATACAGTCTGAATCTCCCAATGGTTGACTCTTTGGTATTTGTACTCAGAGGTCGGTGTCTGTCCAGTCTTCACCTTGTCCGTATACTGTCGTCTGGACCTCCTGATGGCTGACTTTTTGGTACTTAGAAGACCGTGTCTATCCAGTGTTCACTGAGTTCGAATAATGCCGTCTGCACCACTTCTAGATGGTTGACCATTCGATATTTGTATATTTATATTGTACAAATGTTTACTTATTGATATCATGAACATTATACTTAAAGGTTTGCAAAAGTGCAAAATAAGTGTGAATTTGTTGCAAATAAACTAGTTTTTGTTTTTGTTTTTGTTTATGGTTTACAACTAGTTTGCAAACCAGTTATGAAACTAAAACTGGTTTCATCGGCTAAACAAATACATGGTTTAAACTGCCAAAATGGGGTAGGCCTAAGAAAAGAAGTAAACAGTCTCTTTTTATATGAGAATAATACTAATTATACAAAAAGGAGTATAAATCTTATTGCAATATTAACCACTTTTTAAATTGATGGAGGTTAATATGCTAAAAAAGAAAAAAATCACTCTATGGTAGTTTCTTTGTTAAATAAAATCGTGAAAACATGATAAACAAAATGACAATCGATAGCTGATCAATTTGGAGCCTGAAATCATCAATTCACCGTTTTAATATTATAAAACGTCTCTGTCATTACGGGTACAGTTTTATTGCCCAAGTACATAAAATTGCTGGAAGGCGCATAAAAGGTACCCGATACTAGTACTGGTCCATGCTGTAGCATGTTCATGTAGCAACAAACATGCATAAACGTACTAATCCACCCCCAGGAGGCAGTTTGAATGGTTTGATAAACTAGTTTGGGTTTAGGATAAAACAAATGAAAACCAAGTTTTAGCTCAGAACTAGTTTAAAACCGGTTTACGTAAAATGGAATGTTTACAAAACTGGTTCAAAACTAAAACTTTTTCTGTAGAACAAATTCACCCATAGGCTCCAGTCGATCAATTCTGTCAATATTATTTCTTCAGAACAGTTCGAGTTTTAAAATATCTTTATAGTTCCGACAGAAAACATCAATGCCTTGAGCATTGTTTCGTTCTTTCTTGTCAAACTTTAACTTTGGTGTTGTTAATAATATTTATCTAAATTAATTTTTCAGTCTTTACTCCATCAGATAATATTTTGATGTTTGGACGATAAGCTAGGATTATTGAGAATATTTGGCATCTAGTTATTTGGTTTTTACATTGAAACAGAACACAATCAACGTTTTCCTTTGGGTACATGTTTAAAATTCTTCATAGAAATCAATTTCATTTCCATCAAATGTAGGAGTATAGGTTTTTTGATTATCAGATCAACAATTAAAACAAACTTACTATGTAATGTATTAATGTAAATAGTTTAAGTTTTCAATATACCCTATTTACTCAGTGATAGTGTTACCCTGATATACATGTACACCTTAATGGAATCTTATTATCAAGAATTGAATTAAATTTAAAATGTTATTTAAATGCACCGAAAGAAAATATAATAATGGATCACTAAAATGACTAATTACACTAATATGTAATATAAATAGCTAGTTGGTGTTAAGAAGGAATGATTGAATTGTAGACTGCTACTTTTAAATGAATTATTGCAATGCCATTAAGTTGAAGAAAAAAGTTTAAAAGTAATCGGGAATGTAGACACCCCTATAATCACTTTCCACAGGAAAACAGGAACACAACAAATATTTATATTTTTCACCGCGAGTTCAAATTATGTCAAATGTCCATTTGAACCGTTCTGTGTTATTACATGAGACATTTCAGATCGGTTTTAGAAGTAACGCTTTGTTCAATTTCTAATTTTATATTATATCAGATAAATACAAGCTTCTTTAAAGGTTAGATTGATATTGAGATACAAGTGACATATCTAATCTTACGCAAAGTTAAGATATGATAATGATCTTTGAAATGTCTGTTATATATAAAATCAGTCAAAGTTAACGCATAACGCTAGTCTATAATGTAGTGCGTATTCCTCGTTTATCTCGTTAACTTACATTTCCAGTACATTGTGCCCATTACTACCGGTTAGTCAACGTAATAAACAATTGATCATTATAAATTGTAAATAGTTACATCCCCAGGACCCAACCTCAAAACTAGCAATGTTCCCGTTTGAAAGAAAAATACTTTTGCTAAATAGTTTTGTTATTGTGACGATGATAATCAATCCATATTTACCTTCCTGATATATATATATATATATATATATATATATATATATATATATATATATATCTGATATATAAAAAATCTTAGATACCAAAATATAAATATTTAGGATGCCCAGGATAAAGATAAAAATCTGGTAAAAATGTACAAACACGGACCTCTGGAAACCAAGAGGTGGGATCAGTTGCCATGGCGGAGTAAATATCCCCTGTCGATATTGTTATTAAAAACAGAAATTGTTATTAAAAACAGAAACCTTTTCCCGGCCCCGAGTCCTTAAAATATTTTATGTTATAGTGAAAGAGGCCATTAGTTTAACCATTCACCTGGAAATACAGTGATGTATGTTTCAGTGCTATTTGATATAATAACCATGATTAAACATGCAATTCAACGTATTGGAATACATAATTGGCAAATAAAGCCGAATATTTTGCAGACAATTTACTTTAAACACAGTTCTTCATATTTCATTATTTGTATCTGTAACCAAATAGTTTGCTTCTGTATACGAAATGGTCGTACGTGAAGCAGGTATTAGAAAATATGATTATTTGATGAACATAAACATCCAAAACAGTTGATAAAGGGGTATAGCCACTGACATGTAGAGAGTTGACCCTTGTTAAAATGATGTTATCATTGTGTCACGATGTCTGTCAATTTTCTGACAGTTCATATATTAGATATAGGTACCCTAATATGTGGTATATTACATTACATGCCAGCATCTTGACACTAACACTTTTGCTTTTGTGTTATATTTATTTAATTATTTTTTCATAATGAGATATGGTAAAACTAGTAAGCATATTAAGCTTAAGTAGTGCACGTCATGTACCGGGCAGTTTTACTAGTATGTCAAGGGGTCAATATGTGAAGGCTTTGGACGAATAAATAACCAGGGTCTTTATCGGCCTCAGGATCCTTTTCGATTTCTACGGGCAATATGAACAGGAGCGTCAACAATTTGTTTACGCTGGGGACATATAAGTATTGTTTAATCTTCGGCGGAGTATATGACACTGGTTTGTTTGGGTTTTTTTCTTTTTTTTAAATTATGATTTATGACCACAGTGTCTCTCTGAAACTGAAATAACCTTTTTGACAATGAATACTAAAACCATCCAGGTCCATATATATGGTTTAGTTTTCTTATTTGGACCCTTAGGTTGCAGATCCATGTTTCTAGTTGCCGCTGTCAGACTCGTCACCTTATTAAATGACTGGTTTGATTTAGAAATGACTGTTTAACATGTTCGTAGCATGACTGTATATAACTAATACAACCAGGTACTTACAGAATTAGTTACGATTTTCACAAGTACATTTTTCTTATTTATAAATATAAATTTCATTTGCTATTCTGTTAGCACTGTTCTGTTTTACTTCTCTTCCATTTTAAAGCTTTAATGATCATTCAGAAGGGTAACAGGTTATAAAAAATCTATTAAACGTTAGAATCTGTAAATTGGTAAAATGATTTGTGTAAATTTTGTGTAGTGAAGCATTTGATTGCATAAATATTATTGTATATCGAAGGATACATCACACGTGAAGTTCAGGTTTTGTTAATTCAAATGATTGTCGATTTTATGGAAACATTTAAGTGTATTATACACAACTGTGATAGCCTGAAGCCGTTTTCGATTGTTTCCTTCCCATAAACAAGAGAAATTAGTTTGTGTTTCTACTTAAGATCGACATCCAGCTACAAAATATTAATGTTTTGTGTAAAAAAAAAATTACAGCTCTTGTTTAACCTAGAAATAAAATAGACAATAACTGGATGAATGGCTGTTTAAAAGACAAACTAGCCCAGGGCTGGAGTTGATGTTTAGATAGGGAAATATCTGTAGGTTTTGTAAATTTATCTGCGATATGTAAAACCTGCTGCCCCGATGGCAAAGACAAAATACCTTTCATACATATCTATATGTATGTTTTAACAGAATTACTTATTTAGAAGTTATTTTGAGGGAAATTCTACTTACTAAATACATATTTGTATTAATTTGTGTACATTCAAGCACGAAATGTTCCGAAATAGAGAAACTCAACCAGAAATTAAAAGAACAACTGCGTCAATTAAATCTAATTTGTCATATGACTGTATAGCAAATGATGTTAAATGTACACGTATAATTATTCTGTCTGCAGTATTACAGCTTACAAAATCTATCGCAATACTAAACGTTTAATTGAAGAAAACGACTTAAATCTATTTAACTCTGCATTAACTGATAGACTCCGATCACACTTTGGCCATGTGTTGGTTTGTAGAAGAAAAAGGCTAAGTGGAATAAATTACAAGATACAACATTGAGATAGATCAAAATAAAAGTGAATGGTGTTGCCAAAATAATTAGAAACACATACACATTGGGTCAGACTTTGCTTTCTGTTCATTTATAGGCAACTTGTAAATGATACTACGATATAATGAGGTCTTACCATCATACTTCGCGTCGTACAAAATGCTAGTATCAAAGAACATGACAAGGAAACAGAAACCTACACAAACCTATAATTCTGCGTAATAAACAACAACTTAAAAAGATAGTTAGTCGAATAAAGAGAAGGCTGCAATTTTTTCCATAGCTATGTAATTAAATCAACGTCTTAGCACCGTGATTGGGTAGACTTCTTCGTTTCATTTCAACAAAAAATGTCTCTTATTTCCTTTATATACGACGGGCACCGCCCTTCTCCACAGAATTGTTTGTTTGATAGGTGTTAATTAATCGAGGCAGGACATAGCCGGGTTTGATTTTGAGACGGAATATAATTACTTTTCTAAAATTCGGGGCTGTTATAATGTATTTAGATCATATCAAAGCCTTTTAACAAGAAAAATTATAGGAGTAACGAGTTATCCAAACAAATGAAATTCTGGATAATACACACACACACACACACACACTCTCTCTCTCTCTCTCTCTCTCTCTCTCTCTCTCTCTCTCTCTCTCTCTCTCTCTCTCTCTATATATATATATATATATATATATATATATATATCACAGTCATACATGTAATTCATAATTAGGCAGTCTTACAATGTGATATTTACTAGTTTAAAACCGAAAACAATAAATCTTTACACATGTCAATGTTGATAAATTACAGTGAAATGCAAGTCATTATAAAAACATATATTTCGAACATAAACAGGTAAGATTATGAGATATTAATGTATTTGGGAATATTTTAAATATTTCTTATTCCTTATACTACCTGCTTTCTATGTGTTTTATATGAACATTGTTGTGTAAATTCCTTGACTGTTTTGAATTTTTAACAAATCTTGAACAATAGATCTATATATATATATATATATATATATATATATATATATATATATATATATATATATATATATATATATATATATATATATATGATATAAGACATAAATGATAAAATTGATATTATGCGGGTGACGTAATTTTACCTTATTTCGTCTCCTTAATCTCCGGTAGTTTACATCTGACGACAGAACAAGAAAAGACATCATGTAGAACATAAATTGTAATATTACAAATCAATAATAAATTCTTTGTTTTATGTACGTGTACATAGACATCAAAAGAATAGAACATATACTTACTTCGTTTTTCCCGCTTTTCTGTTTTTACCATCCAAACGTTATTGATATCACATAGCATAAGTGTTATAAATAATAATGTTCCACAATGCATGGTACATTATTTTGGTAAAATGGTGACAACAGCATCAACGTATTAAATTTCCTATGTCATCTTGCAGAGAGTATATATCCCATTGTGGGGGATCTCTTCTAAATCGTTACATACATCTTTGTAACAGAACAAAAATAATTTTCCATTCACCCCATTCTGCCACAACTTTATATCCTTTGCAAATTGAATAAACACTTAATCCATCGAATATTATAATAGATGATTCATTTCAAATAAGCATATGTGTCTGTGTATTCGAATTGGACACCGGTCTTGCAGGTACCGTTGTGGCGTTCGGCTCCTCCTACGATCGACCGCGTGACTAAGTCGATCAACATATGAACTCGTATATGTATTAGGCACCGGGATAATCATAGTAGATAAGAATACCACCAAAAGCATAAATGTCGCATTAAACACGCAATGTATTCTCTTTGGAAAAAGACGTAAAGGTCCTCGATAATAAAGTGTAGTTATCTAGACAATCAATTAATAGAAATAATTACTATCTAACATTGAAACAAGAATTATCTTCTTCGTTTTAGAAGTTACTTAGACAAGTGAGCATAAACACAAAATGTAGAAGTGGTATGACCTGACAGTTATACAATTAGGTTGGTCATTTATACATGCACGTACATTCTGTGCAGTAGATAAAAGGATGCTTGTTGTCTGTTGATTACTTACTATTGAAACACTCGGATCTACATTACAGTTTTTACTTCCGCAAGAAATTTTCATCTACATATATGTTTGTTTGCCTTCTTTTGATAACCAGACCACCTTTAATTAACATCAGATTTATAGTTGAAACATGTCCGATTTACAATCAATTTCTCGACAGTGTAAGATCACATTCCGCGATCTAAAAATCTTAATAACCTCTCTATACAATGTAATGCGTTTGTCCTAACCTTTCGATCACCTTTACAGATAGAAACATAAATTTGAATGCCTAATATGACCTCACAATATTTGTTTATCTTTTATTTTTATTTTTTGGTGGGAAAATAACCATCATATCTGTTTTGCTTTTCACAAACTTTGGAATACTTTCAGTGAACTTTTTATTTCATCATTACTTATATTATTTCAGATAATGTATTTCTTCATTGAGATCAGGAAGATTCCCAATATATTTGGGTTATTTTCCGTTGTAGAAATGCGTGTATCTCCCCTCTACACTTATCTTGGAAACCACTTGATCACCCAAACCTGATCACTACCTCTGTTCTGTTCAAAACTTGGGTGCTAGCACCCAAGTTCAAAACTTGGGTGCTAGCACCCCTATGTACAGAGAAAGTAAATATCCTATTTTTGCCAAGTTAATGAAAAAGAACAAGAATGTGCGTAAATACAATGAAGCTTTACCATGGTTATCTATGTAGAATAATTCTGATTTACACCTCCAAGGAGTTAGTACATTTTGTAGATATTAGTTGCCTTTGAAATAGATTTGATTAAATATTTCAACAAAAGAGGTAAAGCGCTGTAAATTTGTTCTACATTGTCCTCCGCTATAAACCTATTTCAGTGTCGATATGGCATTGTCCTCAAGTGATCTGATATTACTTTTGACGATCCAAAATGAAGCCGATAGTTCAGACACATGATAAAAAACGCATTAGACCAGCAGCAATCCCAAGTAGAAGTCTTTCAGTCTATTTACACCTTACAAGGTCAATTTCATTTCAAGATCAATCAGGGGAAAGTATCACTCCTCCCCTTAAGAAAATGAAGACATGTGAAGATTACATTAAGACATACACAACCCAATCACTTCACGTGAATGAGGTTACGGAGGTCATTTACAAGAAAAACATCGGATCATCTTCTTAAAAGACAGGAATTCAATCTTTTATTCACCTCGTCATATTCCTTTAAATTAGAACAACAATACAGAGAATATATTCTCATAAATTTGACGTTAGGCAATTACAGTCACAGGTTTAAAATCTTCACTACCTTCAAATCTGATTATTTCATTGACAGATTTGTTCTTTTCCTTGTCATTGAGAATGATACGACATTCATTTTTTGTCATCATTTAGACTACTTCAGGTTTGTATAAATGTAATTATTAAAGGCGTTTTTCTTCTTGACAATACGTCTCTCATATTGTTAATGCAGTCTTTAGCACGCAAAGGCTAGTGACAATTCTCTAGCGGGATATTGGGTGCAAGTAGTAAGATAAAACCGATACCAAACACAAGATGGCGAGATACATTTGAAGTCAAATGATAGCTGTTTGATCCCGTCAAAGGATTGATATTTTCATTTAATGGTTTCAAAAGAACGACTTTTTGCTTTTGATATAGTACCACGATATGTGGAGGATAAAGTACACCACTCAAATGATGAAATGATGCAGTATCTGACATCTTTGGTTTTGTTTGTTGTTTTTTCAATTTTTATTACTTTAATAGAGAAAATGTTTCTTGTTTATGAATTTTTAACTTCTTCCAACGATTTGTTTAGTTCTAGACAGTATGAACAACAAATTGCATGTTACTCATAGTTTTGTCGCGACATAGTACATGTGAGGTAATTTATAATACTTCCATTCTAACAACCAATATACTAAATAATCACAAGTTAATTTCCATTAGATAGCTATGACTGTGTCTAAAGAAGAACATATTACATGACTAAGTGTAAAGCTGTGACTGTGATACTCTATATTGACAAAATATTTCACACGGAAACATTGCAGAGATTTCCATATTAGTCACAGTCCTTTCACAACAGACTTGATAATTGTAATTTATCTTTCATCAGTGGAAGGTGATTGGGTTTTGTTAATGGAAAAGCTGAGTAAACAACTTTAAAAGGGAAGGTCATGTGATATGTAAAACAAACAACATACACACACATTTATATACATGGATATATATATATATATATATATATATATATATATATATATATATATATATATACTATACACACCAGCTACACATACACAAACTATACACGCCAGCTACACATACACATACTATACACACCAGCTACACATACATATAATATACATACCAGCTACACATACACATACTATACACACCAACTACACATACACATACTATACACACCAGCTACACATACACATACTATACACACCAGCTACACATACACATACTATACACACCAGCTACACATATACATAATAAAAAACATCAATTACACATATAACACAGACCAGCTACACATACACAAACTATACACACCAGCTACACATACATACTATACACACCAGCTACACATACACATACTATACACACCAGCTACACATACACATACTATACACACCAGCTACACATACACATACTATACACACCAGCTACACATATACATAATAAAAACATCAATTACACATATAACACAAACCAGCTACACATACACAAACTATACACACCAGCTACACATACACCTACTATACACACCAGCTACACATACACATACTATACACACCAGCTACACATACACAAACTCTACACACCAGCTACACATACACATACTATACACACCAGCTACACATATACATAATTAAAACATCAATTACACATATAACACCAACCAGCTACACATACACAAACTATACACGCCAGCTACACATATACATAATAAAAACATCAATTACACATATAACACAAACCAGCTACACAAACTATACACACCAGCTACACATACACATACTATACACACCAGCTACACATACACATACTATACACACCAGCTTCACATACACATACTATACACGCCACCTACACATACACATACTATACACACCAGCTACAAATATACATAATAAAAACATCAATTACACATATAACACAAACCAGCTGCACATACACATACTATACACACCAGCTACACATACACATACTATACACACCAGCTATACATACGCATACTATACACACCAGCTACACATACACATAATAAACACACCAGCTACACATACACATACTATACACACCAGCTACACATACACATACTATAAACACCAGCTACACATACACTACTATACACACCAGCTACACATACACATACTATACACACCAGCTACACATACACATAATAAAAACATCAATTACACATATAACACAAACCAGCTGCACATACACATACTATACACACCAGCTACACATACACATACTATACACACCAGCTACACATACACATACTATACACACCAGCTACACATACACATACTATACACACCAGCTACACATACACATAATAAAAACATCAATTACACATATAACACAAACCAGCTGCACATACACATACTATACACACCAGCTACACATACACATACTATACACACCAGCTACACATCACATACTATACACACCAGCTACACATACACATACTATACACACCAGATGCACATACACATACTATATACATCAGCTACACATCACATACTATACATACCAGCTACACATACATATACTATACATATCAGGTGCACATACAAATACTATACACATCAGCTACACATACTATATAAATCAGCTACACATTCTGTACACGCCATCTATCACAGATATTGTAAACATTTTATTAAAATATATTGACTTGTTCGCTGGATTTATATATAAACATACTAATGGGTGTTCAATTTATAGAATTCGGATACACCTCAGACTAAATCGTTTGAATGAGTCTTTTAAGTCGCATACTACACACAAAGATAAGACATCTACCAGTATACAAATCTATTTTAAGATTCTTCCAAACCATAGAGGACATACTTTTTTTGAATGGGATATTACATGTTAATTGTTTTTTAAAATGAAACTAAAAATATGAAGATATTATGCCACTCTGGTGTATAAGGCTATATATGACACATGCTGTAGTGATTTATTGTACAGGATGAGATGGTCTACTATCGTTTACTTCATCTGACTATATATTTACATCAACAGTAACAGATAAAGCTCTAACAGTCATATATAATCTCCACATATAAACTTGTGGTCACATATATTGTGCAAGCATGCAAAGTATCAAAGCACATGATATAGATATCGTAAGCTTGTAAGGATGGATATGTATGTAACATAGAAATATAAGAAATAAAGACATCAAAGTATAAATCTTCAGCATATTCAGGATACAATATAAAAAGTATTAGATACCAAGGTATAAATCATTAGGATGTCCAGGATATAGGTACAAATCTGGTAAAAATTAACAAACACGGACTTCTTCAAATCAAGAGGTGGGCTCAGGTGCCATGGAAGAGTAAGCATCCCCTGTCGACCGGTCACACCCGCCGTGAGTCCACAGTCAAATTCAAATGAAGTAAGTGAGTAAAGAATTTTCGTCACAACCGGTACAGACCAAGTAATTCAGCATTTATTTTTTCGCGCCAATCTGATTTATATGAATGAAGTCAAAATGATTCAGCATATAAAGTATCAATGACACGATGTGGGAGGACTGCGGGTCGTCTGCGTGGATATTGTATCAGAAATCACTTAATCAGAATTGGATTGCTTTCCCCTGCAGGCGTAGGTGGTACAATGATACAGAAAATTCTGAAACAGACACCAATCCTTAAATTGGAGAATGTGAAATAGCTCTAGAGACAGCATTAATCACTCTTTTATTAAGGTATAAAGTTGAATTCGATAGAATACATCTATATACTCTGTAAATGTGGTAAAATGTCTAGAACCAGAGAAACCAAAACTAGATAACATAACAATACAGTTTCCTGACTTAGGTTGAGGATATGACCAGCAGAACTATTTTTCTTTATTCCAGTCTTCAAACCCATTGTTTCAAAACTAGTTCACAGGAAGACAACATATCATTTATATAAGGGAACGGTATCTTTACTTCCATTAATCCATTTGTACAAGAAGTGTTTCCTCCTTATAGATGCTACTTGGAAAGTCATTTACATACATCTCTGACAGTATAGAGAAATGGTACAGAAAAGTTTTATTGAAATTGGGAAGAATTGAAAACAAAAGATTATAGTACATTTACACAGAATTCACCGTCGTTTACTTATTTGTGTTCAAGGTTTATGTTTCTTTTGACCAGGCAATATAATATGTTTTTTTATATTTATTTCCATGTGTTAGATTTTTTTCATCGAACTCATGAGGTGTCCATAGAACATGGGTGTGGCATGCTAACAGGGAAGGCTGACTCCTTCCGGACGCCTGGTCCCATCCCGTTTAGTGATTTGCAATTTATTTTCGTGTTTTTGTTACATCTTATTTGTTGTATTTATATCTATCGATACTTTTCCATTATAATGAAATAGAAGAAACTAATCGTCATGTCCAGAGATAGAGGGTTCGACTTACAAGTGAAAAGCTAAGCGTTCGGCATAGGATGTAGATGTCACTGATCTCTCGGGTAATATTCAAAACGAGGTCCCATGTCCCTGTAGGCGTGGCACATAATAGAACCCTTAGGACATTGACGTCAATTCATAGCACAGGTCAAAATGTGGGCACTTCCTCTAAAGCTGTTGACGTCCAAATTCTCGAGGAACACAAAAACAACCAGGTAACATAATAGAACTACAGACGTTTTGTGAAGTATCCGAGTTTGGTGAACACTGACAGCCTACATCTTTATATCTAACTGCTAATCTCTTTGTACATCAATTTATATAACACATTGTGAAAGGTGATCAAACGAATTGATTTAACGTTTGATGTCATGTTCGTTGTACAAAGGATTTAGATAATATAAATGTAGTGTGTTACAGTAGCTCTAAAACTTTCTCTACAGAGAAGAGACAACAATTAAAAACTCTAGATACGCCGCTCAGGTTAGCGATGTACAAAATATAGCATTCATAGAGCTTCCTTAACAAAATATAAACCATATCACTCGTAAAATAGAGGCTGGCTCGCGCAAAAAATTGAGATGGCATGTTTTAGGTGTTCATGATAGTGTCGCATCAAACAAAACAAAGATTTAACCTTATAAAATGAATTATTAAAAATAGATAATCTTATTGTTTTTATTATTATTATTATTATTATTATTATTATTATTATTATTATTATTATTATTATTATAACATGTATTATTTATTTATTTATTTATCTATATATTTATAAAAGTATGATGATGATAATGATGATGATTATGACACATGGACTTCCTATGTATCATTTATGAAAAAAAAAACATGAACAAAAAAATATATAATAAAGCCCTCCTCCCGAAAGAATGAAAAAGAATTATGATTATCATTGGCCATTCCAGATATATGTTTTGTTATTTTGTTTCATATCAAGTTAATATTTGTTTTTGTAAAAAATGTTAACAATCTACACACCGTGAAGAATAAATTATCTGATATTTTTTTCAAACGGTAACTAAATGAAACTTAAGCTGTTTTTCTGAAATGTTTCGTGTTAACTTTTACAGAGATAATTTTGACTTTAATTACCAATTGAAACCATCTTAGTTATTCAACAAGACACGAACTGAGCTCATTATACGTACTATTATGTAGAAGTTGTTGATGCCATGCAAAAGTCGAAATCATTTGACACATCACATTAAGTTTTACCCTAATCTCCATGAATGTTATCCAAAAAATCCGCAGGCCTTTTCTTTATTGTGTGAAAATTAATGGTTTCGGTACCCGTATGTTTATCTATCATGATGGCTAATATTAAGATGACAAAGATTATGTAAAATCTATTACATAACCTCGTATAAATTAAAACCATGATATATGAATCTCTGTGCAGGAATGTTAGATAGACATGTGATAGACAGCAAGATAATTACTTTAGAAGATATTGTTTGTTTTGCAAAACACTGAAATGAAACTATACACGAAATAAGACATTAAGATATCCTGTTACACAGTGTTGTTATTATCCCTGTTTTTACGACATAGTTTTCAGAAAAGACGCGATCTTCAAACACATTGCAATAAATTGACAGGTATGAGTATATGTCTGTTCCAAGACAGAAAGTATAACGAGAAAATTCTAGATTTAAGTGTTAGTAGTTGTCTTACAATAAAATTCACCGGTCAAATATAGATAAAGAATTGTAGTAAAAACAAATACACTATACATATATGTACCTGCAAATCTACCTGTATCCCCGGCTAAATTTCCTATTTTCGCCCTTCGATCAGCGGGCGAATGTAAGCTTATTACAAGTCAAAAACACGGACATACGTGCCATCCAGGAGACTCTTGTTTAGGGCGATTTTTCTAAAGCAAAAGTGCGAAAATAACCAGGGACGAAAACAACCAGTGGTAAACATAGCAACGTACAAAGTAACGAAAACAACAACATTAATAATAATAATAATAATAATAAGAAGAAGAAGAAGAAGAAGAAGAAGACGAAGAAGAAGAAGAACAACAACAATGATAAAACAGCCAGGTATAATAATAATAATGATGATGATGATGATGATGATGATGATGATGATGATAATAAAATAGCCAGGTACAGAGTAACGAAAACAACAACAATAATAATAATAATAATAATAATAATAATAATAATAATAATAATAATACCCTCCCTGATATCGTTTATGCCAGTATCATGGGATTCGATACGTTCTTGGGTATTGTGTTCTTCGTTTCTATGGGATTTGAAACTTTCCTGGGAATCGTGTTCTCCAGTTTTATAGGATTAGATGCTTTCCGAGGTATCGTGTTCTCCAGTTTAATGGGATTTGATACTTTCCTGGGTATCGTGGTCTCCAGTTTTATGGAATTTGATACTTCCCTGGGTATCGTGGTCTCCAGTTTTATGGGATTTGATACTTTCCATGGTATCGTGTACACCATTTTTGTGGGATTAGATGCTTTCCTGGATATAGTGTTCTCCAGTTTTATGGGATTTTATCGTTTCCTGGGTATCGTGTAAACCAGTTTTATGGGATTAGATGTTTTCCTTGGTATCGTGTACACCAGTTTTGTGGGATTAGATACTTTCCTGGGTATCTTAATCTCCAATTTTCAGGGATTCGATACTTTCCATGGTATCGTTTTCTTCAGTATTATGGGATTTAATACTTTCCTGGGTACCGTGTTCTCCATTTTTATGGTATTTGATACTTTCCAGAGCATCGTGTTTTCTGGTTTTATGGGATTTGATACTCTCTTCCGTTTACTCTATTTTACCTGTTTATGTCCCTAAGAGATCTCAACCAAATCATTTGACTTTTAAAAGGGTGAAAGGAAAAACTTATCAAAACATGAAAACTATGTTAATGCTTTATGATCAGGATCCTGACACAGATCTTCACAGTGAGTAAAAATACTTATTAACATATACGTTTAAATGTAATTATTCAGCTGCAATGCAAAAAAAATAAAATAAAATAAAACTTGACTAATGCATGAAAGAATTTCCAATGTGTCGTTTTTGAAACTCAAAACACATTATTATTAGTAATCTTAAATGGTTAGTGTTGATAGGATGAGTAGGAGTCCATGAATGGGACTAAAACTATGATAGATGTTAAAATGGTATAAATGTCATCTCTTTAAACTCGTTTTTTAACCATTAATATTCCAACTTGATTATGGGTCTACCTTAAATATTACCACTTAAGATCTTGAGTTCGTGAAGCAAATGAGGTTGATTGGTCTACTACTCGCTGTAAGAGGAAATTATTTTAAGGTTCATTGACTCGAGTACGCTTCTGTGCAATATAGTGTAGAGGAATTCAAGAGATAATATAATGGAAAATATTTGGCATTTTTCAACATAATGCATGTCTCTGACTTCAAATATCTTCCAAACCTGATCTTTTATATTTTCAGATCTATTCTTATTGTATCACTTTGTATGTCTGCGAACCTTCTCCTGATTTACAAAGAAAAAGAAAACCGAATTGAGGTGGAAAGATTAAAAGGTAATGGTTGGTTTTATTTCATTCTTTGTAAGCTAAGATATTTGTAATGACCATACTAAAAAGGCATGAGCTCTCATAATGCCCAATTAAGTTATATTTAAAGACAACAAAGTTACTAATTACAAACATATCCACAAATTACTGCAAGACTTTTTATTTGAACTATTTATTTTTGATACTTTAACAATCTGTTGACGTCAATGTTACACGAAAAAATCTACATTATTGTAATACAATCACGTAAACAAGAAAAATAGGAGAATGAATGAGACCAAATAACCAGTGTTCTCAAATATTAAAAACCTTGAGTG
Source organism: Atrina japonica (assembly GCA_030159075.1). NCBI lineage: Eukaryota > Metazoa > Mollusca > Bivalvia > Pterioida > Pinnidae > Atrina > Atrina japonica. The sequence goes on along the minus strand of BROG01000068.1, from coordinate 671,365 downwards.
ACGAAAATACAATTTTAAAGTCTGGAGCGACATACACGCACACAGACGTATATATATATATATATATATATATATATATATATATATATATATATATATATATATATATATATATATATATATATATATATATATATATATATATATATATATCATGAAACGAATTGTATAAAATATACATGTATAAAATGATTTGCAATTTGTCTGTGTCGTTAGCCATTTTAGTATTATATATTTATATATAATGAGAGCATGATATTTTGACAGATGCTACCTGTTTCAGTAACTGGTCAAATCAGTTTCAATTATTTATATATCTTTTTACGAAATATGCATATATGGCTCAAATTGACCACTAGTATACAGTAAATGTATAATTCGCATAAGAATTGACGCATAAGAAAATATTACCTGACTCAGGGAATATTTTTGATCAAAATTGTTTTTCTCCTGACACAGCAAGAGGTAAAAGTAGCAGGTGCTTTTTTAATCACGTCACATGCTGAACAGGTAATATTTTGACAGCGTTAATTGTATTCTATATTATATAGAAATATATAAAGTTTAACCTAATCACTTTCAGTAATTTATTATACAATATAATTAATTTTAACTTATGTAGGTACTTGGTATTGAACAGATAATATGTTTACAACGTAAATTGTATTTTATATTACATAGAAATATATTGATTATGCAAATATAATAATGTTTAACTTTAATCACTTTTAGTCATTGGTTGATTTTCATACCGTTCACTTCATTGTCAGCATTGAGCAACCGTTGCTATAAAAAGTACAAGCAATGGCGTTGTTAATACAATTTCAAGTTATATGACAAATTACTAAGGCCATAGTACATTACGTTAAGTGCGTATTTTATTTCATCGAAAATTGTTTTGCACTGGCTAACGCTGATATGTAATATTACAGGAGTCAAGATAAATATCGAGGATATCAAAAATAACATTAGTCGTAGTTGACGCATCTTCGCCTTAATTTAGTCAGCAAGGATTTGCCAAGAAAATATTTTAAGACAATTCATGATCTAATGTCCTAGACAATGTCAGATTTCAATGTAGCCCTTCCCTTTAAATGTCGTATACTGAGTTATAGAGAAGATACTGGCATCACTTAATTTGCAGATACATTTCAACTGTATGCCGAAAAGTGTTAAAGGTAGTAATTAAACCATTCGTCATGTACTAAGGTAGAACTACAATGTAATAACTGCAGCTGCAGGAGGATTTAAACGTTGCCTTGATTATAGGCTACCAAAGTACAAACATTTAAAGCAACTCAAGGTATGTGACTATATCGTTACAAATACTTGAAAAGAATACCACCAGACGAAGGAAATCATAAATTCTGTCCTGTTTGGCATGCTATTTGTAATCAAGAGCTGCACTAAATGCCGTTGTCGATATATATATATATATATATATATATATATATATATATATATATATATATATATATATATATATATATATATATATATATATATATATATATATATATATATAAAGATAGATAGATAGATAGATATATGACACAGAGAACAATTTTCAGTCATTGATTACGATTATCGTTGATTGATAGCATTTTGCAAAAAAGGTCGAAACAGACGATGAATTCCTAAATCCGTCTAGGAGTTACTTCTGTAAAAAAAACTGACTATCTCAGTTTTAAGAAGTTTTTAAGAAATTTAATTATTTAAAAAATCAAACAGCACTACCAATTCGAAAAACTAGTTTTTTTAGATTACTTTATGCCGTCGTACAACTGCTGTCAAAATACCAACATATCTAAAACATATCGTTGGAAGTCCAATGAATTTCAAATGCCGGGAATTTAAACATTCTATGATCTCTGATATCTTTTTGTGTCGACAAGTAACCTGTCAACCATAATGTTGTCTAAATTTGATTATGTGTTTTACTGTTTTTGCAAACATATTCCACTTTATCTTCCAGGACGTTAATTCTAATGTTCCTTTTCCGAGCGACTTCATGCAGAGATCATCCGATGTCTTCTTAGTTATGTCGAAGATACAGTGCTTGCCACTAGACCGCACTTATCCAGAGTTCGGTTCCTTCCCATGATTCAATAGTGCTTTCGTGGTGGACAGTAAATAACTAAATTCATGACTTTAATCTTCAAAAGCACCAAAGTTTTAAAACGATAGCTCTACAAATTAATCAAAAACAAACATTGATAAATAGTAAGAATCAATGATGCTTCTTTCATTCATAGCGAAAAGTAATTGTCAACTCGTCCGCCACGATTATGTTCGAGCATCACTAAACAAACTCAAGGTACTTTAACTTCCAACCAATGGTAAGAACCCATGGAGAACTATATCAATGAGATAGAACGTGGAGTTAACATTTTTACGATCTATGAAAGAGGCAAACGAAAAAACGAAAAGAAATTTTAGAAGTATGATGCAGTGTTGGAATCTAAACCTATTGAAAAACGAAATGGCGAAAAGGGTAAGAAGTTTTTCTGTGTAAAATGTCAACATCAAACTGTTGGGGGGGGGGGGAGGGGGGGGGGGGGGGGGGGGGGGGGGGGGGGGGGGGGGGGGGGGGGGGGGGGGGGGGGGGGGGGGGGGGGGGGGGGGGGGGGGGGGGGGGGAAGGGGGGGGGTTGCTCTTCTATTTGATTTTGCGAAAGCGTTCGACAAGGTTCCCCACCAGCGTTATTATGTAACCTTCATCATTATGGTGTCCGTGTCTCTACGTTGCTCTAGATTGACAGACTCATTGGTTAGTTAACATATTATAAACATAATACCAAAGTTATAATGCTCAAGACGATTGTTTCTGTAAATTAAACTTCATCAGTTCAGGTACAATTTATAAACAATGCATATTTCCTACAGAGAAAGTGGTATCATACAAGACCAAATAATAAATCTTAATGTATAGCAAAATCCGTCTAATCGTAACCACTGTAAAAATATGACTATCTTAGCTTTTGAAGAATTTAGAATTTTCAAAATGGTGTTTTCAGTGCGAAATATTACTTATATGATTATCTGCTGGTTATATGTTACAACGTCTCCTGGAACACACCTCAACAACATATGTAGGAAGGTCACAAGCTTCATAGAAGGATTTGGCAACAAATTGCATCACCTTTGTGCATCCATAGCTGGAATGTTCATTGAACGTTTGGGACCCATAAACCCATCTAACATCCACCAACGCAGAACAGCACACGTTGTCCTTGGTTACTATATCCCCACCGGCAGCGTTATTGCCATGCTCGATGAATTAGAATATGGGAGTCTAATGATCCACAGACAATAATGCACCAAGCTGACCATTATGTATCCCCCACTTCCCTGTAGCCACCAGCCAGTCATCCCACTCAAAACTCTGAAGGACACCAACTGTGATACAGGGTTCCTTAATTTAGAATATCCACCTACAATGAAACCTTCTTTTTATCCATCACTCAGGTGTGGAACGCTGCGCTAGAGCACATGGATTCAGTCGACTTCCTGGAGACCTGCAAGATGATCCAGGATTACCTAAAGCAATAAGCCAGACATTTTAAACAATTTTAACATTTAAACATGTATAAATACACTGAGACTCTCAAACACGAATCGACAGTTTGAACTGCAGTATGATAATGCTGAAACCACAGTCCTGCATTCAACGGTAGAAGAGGAAGACGAAATCATATTTTCATCTCACTTTTTTATTTAATGTCATGTTTTACAAAACAATAATTCCCAAAGGTTGCTAGGTGAAATTAATTTCCGAAAGATAACATAGCAAATCTGATACCGGTTATTTCAAAATGATCTATTTCCGAACTCGTTTTTACCTATGATACGATGTACAGATCTTATCTGAAATACTTTCAAGCCATGTCTTCTAAATTTAAAGTGGATAAAAACAATTTACGACTTTAAGTTAAAATTCCGTGAAATATAACCTTAATGCAAACCGCTTAAATCCCCAGTGAAATGAATACTGGCATGCAGATAAAAACTGCCAATTTGTATATTCAGGGCCCGAAGTCACCAAATTTACTCAGTACTCAAGCTCAACTTTTATTCCATTATTTTGACTATAAAATTGTTTATAAAACTTTTGGATTTTAGTGATTAGGAAACATATTATGATTTTTAATCATTTACAATTTTTGATCAACACTTATGATTTTTTTTCCTGTAGTAAAACGAATAAATACGTTGAGTACGGTACTCAAGATTTGAATGAGTACTCAAACAGTTTTTTGAATATTTCTTAAGTTTTCTTCAAAAGAGCAATGATTTTAGCATTATTTACAATTGTTTGCCATCAATATACAAACATGTTCATTTACAGAATGAAGTTTGCATGTTTTTACCTTAAAATCGTGAAAAGTTAGTTGAGCTTGAGTACTGAGTAAATTTGGTGATTTCGGACCCTGATATAACCATTTATGAGCAATCATCATTTAAAGTCTTGCATGTCCAATTTCTAATCATTGTTTGTGTGTAATTATCAGACTTAACCATAGGAATATCGAGTGTTAATTTATCATGGTATGAGCATTGTTGAAAAGGGCATGTCTTTAAAATAGATTCAATAACAGTTTCCATATCCTAAAGTTTCTGAATCCATGCCCAGTATCACTGCTGAACCTCTTTCAACATAAAGAGAGTGGTCATGACTATTGACGTAGTTGAAAATTGAAACACCACGTCGTATTTACATATATACATTGGCTAGAAGAATATTGTTGCATTGTTGTGATGGATAAGATAACGTATACTAGTAAGCATTGCTCGTTTCAAGTGCACGCTTCAGCACCCATTTCTCAAGCCAAACCTGTACCAGTGTATAATGTATCATGAAGTATAGTAGTGCATTATTAAATGATTGATTTCTATAACAGCTTTTCCATTTATCATTAAATCAGAATTAAAAGATCTAAGCTATGCCAATGGGAGTCATTACATCACCATTTGTGTCTTAAATCCACTTTCGGACCATTTAAAATTTTGTAAAGAAGAACATTTTGTTCATTTCATTCGATGCGCTCTTGTTCATATATGAACTTTAACAGTTTATCAAAGAGCTTGTCATTCGGGTTTAGTATCGAGATAATAACGTAATTTTACTGATATATATATATATAAATATATATATAGATAATTACGCAGTGATAAGCATGAAGTGATGTGTTATTTAATTGTTGATAATACTTGTCAGATTTTATCCCTATATTGTCAATTGTAAGTGAAGGTATTACATGTCAGTTAACTTTACTTTCAATCTCAAGTATAATACTATCTGGCCCTGTTGTAATTATAAGTCAGCTATGCATTTCCTTTAGTAGTAATTTTGCTCTAAAATAAGATAATCTATCTACAATAATTTCTTTCAATTTTGAGAAATAAAGTGAAAACTTTCAACTCGTTCACTGAGTACACATACTAATGGAGGAATTTGATGTTTTGTTTTATGATGAAGAAGTACCAAAAGATATCCGGAACTCCAAGTCCATTAAAATATAAAAAGTCTCAGATACCAAAGTATAAATCACTAGGGTGTCCAGGATATAGGTACAAATCCGCTAAAAATGGACAAACACAGACCTCTTCAAATCAAGAGGTGGGATCAGGTGCCATGGAGGAGTAAGCATCCCCTGTTGAGTCTACAATCAGATTAAAATAAAATACGTGAGGAACGAATCCTCGTCATAATTGGTATAGACGTCTCAACAACCACCATCGAAAAGGTAACTCAGTTTTTCACTTAGTGAAACAGGGTAGTCGCAAACAAGACTATTATACCGACCGTAAAATTGCGGAACGTTGACATCAAATGCGGTTTTTGATATCCAAGTGTCAATGATTTGTCAGTGAGTAGTTCACCTCTGCATAAGAAATGTTCATATGTTTAACACGCCCTGGTATATCTGATGATTTGTGAAATGTGAACTTCATATACAGGTGAATGTGGGATATTACTATTTAAATGTGGACAATTAACGATGGGAAAGCCGAAATCGTCCCGTTTGTCGTATAGCTAAGTTGCCAATTTCCCGTCTGTGTCTATAGATAGTAAAATGTCTAAATACGAAGCGTGTGTGCTTGATTCTTTTGTATCTTTAAATTCTAGTTCGCTGGGATATATCGCATTGACATATGTATAAAAATTGTCATTATTAATTGACAAAACGTCGTCGATATATCTAAAAGTGAAATTAAAGGACACCGCTAGCTTTTTCTTCTTTTGATTCAGCAGTTTCTGAATGAAGTCTGCTTGGTATGAATAAAGGAACAGGTCAGCCAATAAAGGAGCACAATTGGTTCCCATAGGAATGCCGACAGTTTGTTGAAAGACCATGTCTCCAAACATTATAAATATATTGTCTATTAGAAATTCCAGCATCTTTTTATGTCATCCTCAGTGTATTTATGTGTAGAATCAGAGTGGTGTTTGACAAAATAAGTATCATGATAACCAAACATTAGGAATTTAAATTTCCAGATACCACTTTTAGTGAAAAAAACAGTTGTCTATGATGATAGAAAGTCTGTTTTTTTATTTGTTAATGTGGAATTGTTGTGTAAAGAGTAGAGAAGTCGTATGTTTTAATATTGTGAATCTGAGAAAAATTGTGTGCCTTCAAATTTTCTAAAAGTTGTTTAGAATTTTTAGGTATCCACATCTGATTTACACGGAAGCCCATTGGTACCAAATGTAATATGTAAACAAAATTGCGTATATACGCAATACATATTGCGAATATACGCAATACTGTACTTTTACGAATATACGCAATAATATTGCGAATAAACGCAATACTTCATTTTGTTCATTTCAATTTTTAGACTAAAATGGGTACACGTGAACTTGTTGTTTTGCATTGCTCTTGTACATCCTGTTGATATTTTCCCACTTAGAGGGAGATGTGGCATGCCAAAACCACATTAAAGCTATATGAACCATAAGTCTCTTACATCTAGTCAGCGCAGGTTCGAGTCCCACTGGAACCTCAGTTAATTTTGTGTTTTCCAGTTTGCTTGCAAAAGGCCGGTGGTCTCTTCCCGGCTTTTATCCTCGACCTTTGAAAAATTGGTCACCACCAAATAACTGAAACAATGTTGAGTGTGGCGTAAAACAAAGTTCAAGTCAAACACTTCAATAAGTAAAACATGGTAACTGCATTAATTATATCGAACATATAAAGTCTAAAATTCTTACTTTAAATGTTTAATATTCTTGTGGCGTAGACATATCAATATGTAATTTGCTGTTTATTGTTAAATAACGGTACGAACAAGCTCGGGGGCCTCCGTGGCCGAGTGGTTAGAGCATTGCGCTTTAAATCACAAGGCCTCTCATCTCTGGTTCAAATCCCGCCAGGGTCATTTTGAATTAAGTGGAAAAGTTTGCTAGTTTTCTTGCAGAAGGTTTCTCCTCCTCCAATAAAAACTGGACGCCATCATATGACTGAAAGATTGTTGAGTATGGCGTAAAACAAAAATCAAATAAAACCAAATCAAATCAAACGAACAAGCTCTAGCATATAACACTACAAAAAGGCATTATTGTATCACACTCTAAACAAGCACTAGCGTATCACACTACAAACAAGCACTAGCATATCACACTACAAACAAGCACTAGCATATCACACTACAAACAAGCTCTACCATATCACACTACACACAGGCACTAGCGTATCTCACTACAAACAAGCACTAGCATATCACACTACAAACAATCACTAGCATATCACACTACAAACAGGCACTAGCGTATCACACTACACAAGCTAGCATATCAAACAAGCACACACTACAAACATCACACACACTACAAACACAAACAAACAAGCTCTACCGTATCACACTACAAACAGGCACTAGCGTATCACACTACAAACAAGCACTAGCATATCACACTACAAACAAGCACTAGCATATCACACTACAAACAGGCACTAGCGTATCACACTACAAACAAGCACTAGCATATCACACTACAAACAAGCTCTACCATATCACACTACAAACAGGCACTAGTGTATCACACTACAAACAAGCTCTACCATATCACACTACAAACAGGCACTAGTGTATCACACTACAAACAAGCTCTAGCATATCACACTACAAACAGGCACTAGTGTATCACACTACAAACAAGCTCTACCATATCACACTACAAACAGGCACTAGTGTATCACACTACAAACAAGCTCTAGCATATCGCACTACAAACAGGCACTAGCGTATCACACTACAAACAAGCTCTACCATATCACACTACAAACAGGCACTAGTGTATCACACTACAAACAAGCTCTAGCATATCACACTACAAGCTATAGCATCTTACACTTCAAACAGGCACTAGCGTATCACATTAATTTCAAGATATATACACTATATGGAGGTGATGGAGGTATATTAGTACTTTGACATGTAGATAGTTATGGTTGTATTGTTGTTTAACGTCCCACTCAAGAGTCATTCACTCATATGAAACCGTCCGTAAATAGATTATCGAAAAAGCCAAAATCATTTGACGTATACTTTATTGGCCAATTTCCTGTCCTTGTCTATAGGGTAGATGTCCAAGCCTAAAATTGCATGTATTTGATGTCATTGTATTTCGCTACGATGTTAGAAATTAAAGATACAAAAGAATCAAGCACACACGCTTCATACTTAGACATTTTACTTAATATAAATATAAAATTTTTTAAAAAATATAAAAAATTTACGGGAAATTAGCAACTAAGCTATACGACAAATGCGACGATTTTGGCTTTCCCATCGTAAACTTTCCACATTTAAGTAGTAATATCCCTCAGTCACCCGCATATGGAGTTTATATTTCACAAATGATCCGATATGCCAGGGCGTGTACAACATATGAATATTTCATATACAGAGGTAAACTACTCACTGACAAATTATTGACACAGGGATATCGAAAACTGCGTTTAATGTCAACGTTCCGCAAATTTTACGGTCGGAATAATAGTCTTGTTTGCAACTACTCTGTTTCACTAGGTGAAATGTTGAGTTGTCTTTTCGTTGGCAGTTGTTGAAACGTCTGTACCAATTGTGACGAGGATACACTCCTCACGTGTTTCATTGGACTTGACTGTGGACTCACGCCGGGTGTGACCGGTCGACAGGGGATGCTTACTCCTCCATGGCACCTGATCCCACCTCTTGGTTTCCAGAGGTCTGTGTTTGTCCATTTTTCCCGGATTTGTATCTATGTCCTTGACATTCTATTGGTTTATACTTTGGTATCTGAAATTTTTTATATGTACGTGTTCACCGAAGTATGAAACATGTCATTGTGAATCGACAGTTTAAAAACATCGTTGAACTATTTTGCTTGAAGGTTTTACTTTGTTTTTAATGCTGTTTAACACCAAACTGAACAATTTTCCACTTATATGGTGGCAGCCAGTTTTTATGGAGGACAAAGTCTGATTACAGTGTTTTAACATATTTGCTCTACAGGACATGAAAACCGATTTATCATTTTATTTCAAATATTGTAAAATAATTTCCGGGGTAAACAGAATAACTGAATTATGAATTTCTTCAAGGATTTTACACTTGGTTGTGTTCCGTAATGTGTGAACTAATAGTGAAATAATAATGTTACAAGTCATGTATATTATATGCCAAAAACATCATACATCTTACCAACAAAAAACAGGTTGATATTTACATATTCAATTAATGTTTTATCTCAAATAATTTTAAAAATGATTTTTTGAAAAAAAAAATAATGAGGATTATGTTGAATGTTGCTGATTCTACAATTTTTTCTGGAAAAAACTAATATCGTTCACTCATCTTCAAATTATTCTTAGATCAGATCGTATTATGTGTAGCACTATAGGCAGATTCCTAAGCAACGACTTAAGAATTCAGTTGTTTGAGTTTCATGATTTTACCCTGAAAAAAACAATTACATGAAAAATTTGTGAAATGTAGTGTTTTGTCCCCATAGCTATAAAGTCCAATGACCAGATTTTCACCTTGTTCGCAAATGCATATAAAAATTTACCAACAATTCATTTTCACTTTAACATAAATAATATAAACATTATAGTTTTTTAATGAAGAGAAACTGCACAAATAAACCTCACGTGGAACCATTATGTCCTGTTTCAAGGAAATCCCTTCAGTCCTTTCTGAGAAATAGCTATAGCAAACTTCCTATGGTCAAAATCCAAGATGGCCGCCTGTCGGCCATGTTGGTTCCAATCTCTTTGAAAATGTAATATGAACAACTAGACCTCAGGGAACCTTCATATCAAATTTAAAGGAGATCCCTTCAGTCCTTTCTGAGAAGTAGCGGTAACAAACTTCCTTTGGTCGAAATCCAAGATGGCCACCTGTCAGCCATGTTGGATTCCCATCTCTTTGAAAATGTAATATGCATATTAAGACCTCAAAAGAAACCTTCATATCAAATTTCAATGAGATCCCTTCAGTCCTTTCTGAGAAAAAGCCGTAACAAACTTCATTTGGTAAAAATCTATGATGGCAGCCTGTCGGCCATGTTGGATTCTGATCTCTCTGAAAATGTAATATGCACATCTAAACCTCAAGGGGAACCTTCAGTCCTTTCTGAGAACTAGCGGTAACAAGAATTCTTCAGGACAGACGGACCATCTGATGGTGGGGTTACAAAAACCCTTTCACTAACCGAAACATATTTCTTTAAAAGATATCCATTCGTAACCATACAGCAGCATTTTAATTGAAACATTTTTTCTCACCCATTTCCTTATTCCATTTATAACTGCATACCAATAAATGACGTCAAATGACATCAAATCTGCTGATGTTGTTGTCAATTTTGTTTATGGATACTGAATGTCATTGATTTCATTATGTACACAAATAATTGATTGCAAAGTATAAGTGAACAATTGAATGAGAGAAAAACCATTACAAAGTATAATTCATATCAATCTATTCTGACCTTCAGGAATTATATGGCAATATAATGTTTGTACAAGGCAAATTACCTGCAATCTAAAAACAGACCAAATGCATTGGAACTGTGTCAGGTTCGACCAATAAAAATGAGTATGTGATCTTGAAAGTTTACATAATGGTAAAAGGATGTAAAGATTATGAAAACTGCCGAACACACAAAATCCGAAAGTAGAGTATTTCATTAACAACCTTGGATAGAATCAAATCAGCAAAGGTGCTCCAAATGAATTCTGCAGACTGACATTTTCTTTATTATAAAAATGAGTTACATCACTTAAACGTTCGACAGCGATCAAAATCTTGTACCTGGTATTTTCATTGGTTGAACTGTATACAGAAAGAGCAGTTTTCAATTTGATTTGAATAACCTGGTACCTGGCGCCAGTTAGCTGAGCAGGTAATATGGTGCCCTGACATAAGTAACACCAGATTTCAGTATATTTCTATTTGATAAAGCAACAAGATATGATACTCTTTACACTTGATTTTATTTAAATAATGTCCATTTGATGACAGTGTATTTTGTGGTTTTAGTGATACTTTCGTTTTGCAAGTCATTTTAAAAAACACAATGGCTGGCTACAGTTCTTCTAGTTGAAAATTCTTTTACACAAATTTTCACATGAAAAGGTTATTCTTGTCCCCACTGTGGTATCTGTAAGTTGAAAGGCAAAATATTTAGATATTTGTATCCTTTCTTTTCAAAATAAATGGAGGAACATTTCACATTTTTGCATGTCTGGGGAAACTGACAAGTGAAATTTTGGTAAAAACCTAATAACAAATAAAATAAATAAGATACACAACATAAGAAGAAGAAGAAGAAAATAAATTGAATTTTCAAGTTCCAGGAAGACAAGAAGTATTTCAGAAAATTTCTTCTAAGTAGATGCAATAGATACAAATATAATACATAGATGTAATAGATACAAAGTTCATAAAAGAAAAACAAACACAATCAGAATAAAATCAATACATCACAAGTGATATGAATCCCCTGAATAAACTTAGTAAATAAGGTGTAAGCACTACCAAATACAAACTTGCCCAAGATATTGACATGTTAAACATCTGTATCAAGTTGTGTCAATTCTGTTGAGTAATGTAGGAATTAGTGCTGACAAGACAATCTAACGCCACAAAGGGCAATAAGTTCACATCATTATAGTAGACAAGCAGCACAAAACAGAAACTTGTCTGATACAGTCATACTAAACACATGTATCATGTTTTGTTAAAGTCTGTTGAGAAACGTAAAAACTTGAGCGCTGGCATAGAAATTATAATACAAACACAAGATAAACAGTATATCCTCACTAAACTTCTTTTACAAGGGTCTAATAAAAGATGTCCAAAGAAAATCAAATATACTTACATTGTCTCCTTGTTTTACACCAAGTTTCTTTTCTATATTCATTGCCAACATTTGGGATCTGAAAGCGAGTCCCTTGGTCTTCTCTATCACTTGTTGGTATGGTGACACAGCCTGGGTACCCATCACCACATGACCCTTAAAAACAGGACAATAGTAGATAGTTTAACAGGATATATCAAGTTGTATGTGTAATTATGATAATCACAAATATCTGTAAATGAAGAGTCATGAAAATACATCCATGTCTGTATTGTTATTAATCTGGACCTACAATTACATCCACAGGTTTTCACAATAAAACAAATGTGTGTATTAAGTTCTCAGGGAAAGGACAGATGGTATGTTTTATTCCACTGACTATGTCAAAGTTATGGAAATTTTAACTTCCAATAATTTGTATACAGAATTGATTTTCTTTTACATCAACTGTAATATTTTTCTTTGAGGAGTATTCTTTGGTTTTCAATGCATTTACGTACAAGTTTTGAGTCAATTTTAGCATCCAGTCTAGCATTTCTGATTAGATTAACTATCCATCTCTCTGCATCCTCTACAGTCATGTTCAGTTTTTCTGCTAACATGCTGAAAAACAAAAAAGCACAGTATTTATCACATGTGTTATATCATACAACAATTGAATTTAAAACAACTGCAACAATGATACCACATTAAAGCCTTGGATGACTAATGAAATGGGAAAGAGTAATTTCTTCTAGAATACAGTTTTCCCCTAATAGAAGTTCATTTCCCTTCAATTTCTTTAGACTTAAAGCGATATGAGCTGTCATGTCATGCCCATTTTATGTAATATTTAATCTCCTATATATCCAAAAGAGAGCATCTGGTGGTTAGAATAACAAATGCATGTGTATAATTGCAATAATCTTGCCAAACATAACCTGTAATATCAGTTATTGTTTGTCCACCATTTCTTTGAGCATTGCAAATTAACTTTAGGTTAATCATTTCATACCTAAATCAGGCAAAGCTGGTCTTTTTTGTCGTTTCAAAACATTCGTTTCTGAAAATGTCCACGTGTCGGTAAATCGGGTGATTTCAACCCAGTTTTAACTCGCCCCATCGCATTCTCGACTTTATCATTCCTGACATATATGATCATGATCTGACAAACTACACCAAAAATGGTGCACAATTGTAAAACATGAGGTTCGCATACTTTTCACAGTTATATTGTTTTTATTTTGTAAATGTAAGCATTCAAGGTAACATTAATGATCGGAAAATTTTCTTTTAGTGACATGATATATTTATTTGTGTATTCATCCGATTTTCTTCAGGTATTTAAAATAGCATTGAAAAGTATATGTTTTTAATAATACATGCACTTTCCAATAAAAATCACATCCTGTATTTTAAAAGTAAATATAAAACACATAAAATCGCCCTCCTTTAATATAGACCGAGCGCATAAAGGACCAAGATCTCCCCGACCGAATTAACAGTACAATTGATATGGCAAAAGAGTTTATCTGAAAGGTCATTGCATACGAAAATACAGCTGGAATTTTTAAGGTGCAGGAAAATTTAAATTTGGATAAAATAAATAATTTCAAAAAAAAGATCTTTTACAATTTTTATGTGCTTGATAATCATATTCTCGACTATATCTCAGGTGACAAAAATAATCATTGATACAGCTTATATTGCTTTAAAAACAAATGGAAGGTTCTGAGGTGAACTCTAGGATGAGGCCATACCCCAAAATTTACCACATTGAGCAACTTGTTACACAAGTCTTAGAATCAGGTATAAAATTTGGTGTATTTCAGCTGATACATAAAATCATTTTCAAATATCATTTTAAGGAAGACACTTTAAAGAAATCTTGCTGCATTGATAAATGCTTAAGGTTGGTTGATACCAGTGGGTGCGTAAACAGTATCAGAACATACATCAAGTATCTGTACTTCTGACTCCATGGATGATTAAGATATAAACACAACTGATGTAGACACAATTTTTTTGTAAATATAACATTTATCTTGGAGTACAAAGCCAGGATTTTACATGCCCCAGTACATCTCCACCACATTAGGGAGTACAGAGCTTGGCTGGCTTTTACTCCACATTTACTCTAGGTCACAAACATTCAAACAGGTCAAATATCCTATGAGTTTTGTTCATAGGTGGAAGCAAAGAGAATAGATTTGTTTGTTTATTGTTGTTTAATGTCCCACTCAAGAATATTTCACTCATATGGAGACGTCACCAAATGCCTGTGAAGGGCTTCAAATTTTGGCCTATGCTCAGCATTTATGGCCATTGAGCAGTGAGGATTCTTTAACGTGCCGACACCTACTGTGACACAGGACCTCGGTTTTTACTGTCTCATCCGACAGACAGGAAACCAACCTGCTACCGCCTGAACTCAAACTTACAACCTCATGATAAGAGTCGTGCGTGCTACCAACTGAGCCAGGCCGGCTCACAAAGAAGATAGAAAAAGAGAGACAGAAGACTAGACGTAGACATACTTACTTGATACTGATACATTCGTGTATCCTACAGAACGTTTCGAATATCAAAAGTCGAGCATTCTCGATGAAATCATCCAAGCATGCCACCAAGAAAAAATCATTTATTAGCACCTGAAACAAAATTTTAAGCATG
The DNA here is from genome assembly GCA_030159075.1 of Atrina japonica. NCBI lineage: Eukaryota > Metazoa > Mollusca > Bivalvia > Pterioida > Pinnidae > Atrina > Atrina japonica. The sequence goes on along the minus strand of BROG01000068.1, from coordinate 656,359 downwards.
AAATATGTTGCTGAAGTATCATAGAAAAATATTTTGACTTCATTAAAAATACTCAATTGATATGAATATAACATGAATAGTATTTATAATCACTGTAAGGTGTCTCCTTGTTCACCTAAAATAGTAATGAATTTAACTTTATAAAACAAGAAATGCCCTGCAATTCTAGATGCATTATAACAGAATAGTTCAATGCATGGGACAAGGACTCAAACAGGTCATTTTGAGAACTACATTTTGCAATGCAGTTTGTTTTGATACCACAAAATAAACATCCAAAGTTATACAAACATTAACCTTGTCATTACTCTCACAAATTGTTATGTGCAGAGTCAATTTTTTTTGTGTAACCTATCTTACCTGGATGGTTCAAATTTTTATTTTCTAACAATGCAACACACGATATTCCTTCAGTAAATAATTTTAAAACTTTATTCAAGTATTTGACAAATCCGATACTTTTTATATACATTTATTAACAACAAACATAATTCAAAGATCTTCCATTCAGAAAATAAGGACCTCATAGAACATTAGGGAAGGAAAGTTAAATGCCACAAAGAAACTGACACATTTAAGATTTGCCTATCTACAAACAATGTTCTCATTAGTGGAACAAACCTTACATTTCAAGGGTTAGAATGGTACATTCAATCAATGATTGTATCCAAAACAATTGTTCAGAATGAGATGGACAAACAAACAGCACACATAATTCCAGTTCATATTGCCAACATCATTAGAAATAAGGTTGATAATAAGGATGTATAATTATGAGGAAAAATTGAGATGTCTTATGAGAATAATTTCAAAAATCAATGTTTACTAACTTCTTCACATTCTCTGAGTTTCTGCTGAGCACTGCTGAAGTCAAAATTAACGTATAAACATTCTACAAACTCTGTAATTGGATCTTTGTATGTATACGATTCCTGAAACAAAGAAAAGAATCAATTATAAATGACATTCATTTCTGAGGACACAATTATCTGATACTGCAAATACTGCCAGATTATCATAACTGAAACAGAGATGCTAGTTTCCTATTTTGAAGTTTTAAAAGTCCAATAACTAGATGACAATGACCAATATTGACCATTATTGGACTGATACAAGATTTAATTAATATAAAACAACATACAAAATTTTGTTGAAATCTGCAGGAAAATACACAAGTTATTAAAAGGAAATCCAAAGGTGACTGACAAGATCAAATGACCAGACAACAAACAAAGCGATCCCTAATAGTTGTCCAGCACTGCTTGCAACACAATAACTGTCAGATTAAACTGCCTGTAATGAAAGTAAAAATATATCAAAATGATATCACATAAACTGGCAAAGCATTACATTACACTGACCTGCTGTATCACTTTGACAAGATCTTTCATGACAGCCCTTCGTCTACTTTTGTTTGTTACTACTGCTGTTGTGAGGTATCGCAGTATATGTGGACAGGTAGTCTGGATTGCATTCAGGTATCTGAGGATGACAAAAAATTCCAGTCATTTCAACTCACAAGAAAAGTGATATTTATTGATATCAATTCACACTCTGCTGCTTAAACTGGTATAAAATCTCAAATTACCTCCAATGTTTTAAATATTTAAATTCATATTCTTTAGTCCTTCATGACTTAAATATTTAGCAACATCCCAGTCTAGGAGATAGAGAAACTGGAATTACCTGAAATGCCCTCTTAAAGTTTCTCAATATCTATCAGAGGACCCTAGGCAATAAACCAGGCATACCCCCCCCCCCCCCAAAAAAAAAAATCATTAATAAATGTTGTTCAATTTGAATATTTTGTTGGTTTAAATTTCTTTTATTTTATGACAGAGCAAAGACTTATGTGAGAAAGACTTACTGACAGTTTCAACTGTTAATCTTATCTGCTTCAAAACAGTAAATGCCCCCACCCACCCATAAATGAAAACTGAATTATTGAAAATTTTCAAATTTCAATGGGCATAACTCTATCAAATATTCTTTGATGGTAACCAATAAAATCTTGACCTAAACATTCTCATGATGTATCTGTATGCGAAATTTCATTACAATATGTGCACCTGTTGCACAGATATTGAACAGAAACTGTGAATTATTGAAAATTTTCTAAGTTCTACATCAAATTTCATTACAATGTGTGCACCCGCTGCAGAGATAATGAACGGAAACTGTCGGTGTACTTATGACTGACCAACAGCAGCAAAGCAAAATGCCCCTCCTTAGAAGGGGGCGGGGCATAAATAACAAATAGAAATAACGTCCTACTCAAGAATATTTCATCCATATGGAGACATCACCAAATACCGGTGAAGGGCTTCAAATTTTGGCCTATGCTCGACACTTACGGCCATTGAGCAGTGAGGGATCTGCCTATACCTACTGGGACACGGGACCTCCAGTTTTTATTGTCTCATCCAAAGGCCAGGAAACCAACCTGCTGCCAACTGGACTCGAATTCATGACCTCACGATCAAGAGTTGAGCGCGCTACCGGCTGAACCAGGTCGGCTCAGATGTAAATGTAGCTTGTTACAGTGAAAACACCTCAGATCAGAAGTGACAACAACCTAACAGGTTATAATAACAATGAGCTTTACTGTTGACATACAATATACAATTTAATGTCAACAAACTTTTTTTATTTTTAAAATACAATGTTATAATCCCACAATTTTTCTACAGTGTTACCAATTATAAATTTTATACTGGGTCACATACTGATAACTGACATTTGATTTATTTCCTGATCATTGTAAACTGAATCTTATGATACATTTACATACACTCAGTGGTTGATATAGAAACATATCTATACTGTATAGTTGCTTTTATTTGTAGGGGATTTAATTTCGCTATATTCATGGTCAAAAAGAATATTCAGGGATGAGATTGGCAAATCTTATTTTCAGAGGAAAATGAGCTAGGGTCCAGGGGCCGCAGGCCGTGTTCAATTGACTGACGTATTTCAAGTTGCAGATTTACATGTACCGATCTTGCTGTGTCGAAGATAAGAAACAAAGACCACTCAGTGTTCAGGATAGACAACAATTTTATTAAACAAAGGTATACTTTTAAGCTGTAAAAATGAAAAATATTACATTCTTACCCCCCTAAAATTTTCTCAACGGATTTGGACGTTTCACAAAATCGACCCCTGGGACTGTCAAATCCGCGGAAATCCGCGGAAAAATCTCATCCCTGAATATTCCGTGAAATTAAATACCTGTTAATATAATACTTTACACTTATGAAGTACCAGAAAGATAATTCGTAACAAAACTTGTGCGATATTTAATATATATTAATATATTTACAGGGGTTGATATAGAAACATATTACAGGGGTTGATATAGAAACATAAATATATTTACAAGGGTTAATATAGAATATATCTATAATTACAGGGATATAGAAACATGTCTATATTTACAGGGTTTGATATAGTTTGTTTGTTATTGTTTAACATCCCAAGAATCGTCACTCATATGGAGACGTCACCAAATGCCATTGAAGGGCTTCAAATTTTGGCCTATGCTCGACACTTACGGCCATTGAGCAGTGAGGGTTCTTTAACATGCCGACACCTATTGCGACACGGGACCTTGATTTTTGTCTGAAGGACAGGAAACCAACATGCCGCTGTCTGGACTCAAACTCATGACTTCATGACCTCACAATCAAGAGTCGAGCATGCTACCAACTGAGCCAGGCCCCCTCACAAGGGTTGATATAGAAACATATATATATTTACAGGGGCTTGATATAGGAACATATCTTTACTTACTAGGGTTGATATAGAAACATATCTATAATTACAGTGGTTGATACAGAAACATGTCTATACTTACAGGGGTTGATACAGAAACATATCTATAATTAGATCTCTTCCCTTTGGATGGTTGAAAAATACAAATAAACTCCAGTGTATTAGCCATGTTCTCTGTTGTAAATTCTGTAATGCCGAACCGAAAGGCTGCAAAATTTCAAAATATTGTTAAAATCAAAGATGAATACACTATCAACATTTAAGTCTAGAACCTGGGCTTCAAAAGGCTAGTTACAAAATATTAAAATATTCTGTTTAGGTTTGACTGTAAGTCATAACAATTCTGTTTAGGTTTGACCTTAAGTCATAACAATTCTGTTTAGGTATGAGTAAGTCATAACAATTCTGTTTAGATTTGACTGTAAGTCATAACAATTGTTTAGGTTTGAATGTAATTCATAACAATTCTGTTTACTTCCATTTACTTACATTACTGTCAATGATGTCTTTCAGCTTAGTCAAATCATCAAGAGCAGTTTCCCAGTTCTGCATAAGAATCTCTGAGGCAAGTTTACCCCATACTGCATCCAGAAAATGATTATCTGTGGATGGAAGCTGTAAAAATAGAAGTATATGACTTATAAACTTCAGTGGAACACAGATTAACTCATTCAACCCTAAAAACATATTTGAGCTGGTCTAAATAATAGATTTACAGAAGAATTCATTGCTTTTCAGGGCTGATGAGTTAAGATACACCTTTTGTCTTTAAGTTTTAATAACTAGCTGAAGTTTCTACTTACTAAATTTATCTCAAAATAGAATAACCTGATAGCCTGACAGCATGGTCTGTCCAACACATATTGGCCAGGGTTGTCTGCATCCCTATTCAAGGCAGGAGTATTCACTCTGAACATATGAAATTTGTACTGATGGTTGTCATTATTGTGTTTAATGAAATCAAGTACTTAACATTTAACAATTATCCCTCATGATAACAAATGAGTTCCTCATGGCACAGTCAGACTTATCATTCATATTAAAATGACAACATACCAGAACTCTCACGAAGTATAGATATTCTGCAGCACCAGAGTAATTTCCACACTCATACTGGAACTTGGCATAATTATACAAAGTATCCACCATTCTGGCTTCAAACTGTGAAAAAAAGTAAATCATGTTTCAATTGGCTTAGTGTGCATCTGTACTAGGGTTTAATTCCAGACTGGGATTTTCCTACCTCCAAAATTCTGGGTCAAGGGTAAAAAAAAAATTGGGAAAATATACATTTCAACATAATATACAAAAATTCCCACATTTGTTTAAAAATACTTTGTTCCTTTACTTTTTAAAATGGGAATTTTTGTATATTTTCGGGGGAAATACAAGCCATTTTTGCATTGGGATGGGTCCTGTAACCAGACCCAAAAATGACCTAGGAAAATCCCTCCCTGTAAAATTTCATGTTTTTCTCTCTCCTAAATAGATTATTGTTTTTTCAATTCGCTCATTGGGAACTGCTTACACTTACATCAGGTCATATTGCATACATATACAGTTCTCCCCCATCCCAAATAATTACCCCCCCCCCCCCATTTATAATGCCAAAAACCTGCATACTGCCATTTGCCACTGATTATCCAGTACAAACGGTCATTTATACATCCTAAATCCCTCGACCATATCGCCACACCAGGTGAATAAACTAGTGTGAATAAAACTGTTAGCTGACGGTCAATTGTTTATTTTGTATTACAACAGCAAAGCAAGATAACTTGAACATCGAGGGTCATAAACTGGTATTTGGTTGTAAGTGAAGTAGTCAGACGGGGGCCAACTTACGAGTGTCACAATTTTCAAATCTCGCTTCTGTGAGAGTTGGAAAAAATCAACATCTCGGGTGTGTACACAACAATTGTAACACATCAAGAAATAAATATGAGTAGATGGGATATATAAACCTGCATTACCAGGGCTCAACATTAACTTTAAAAAGAACTAGACCAGTCGGACCAGTACCAGAAAATTTTACTAGACCTGACCTCAACATCACTAGACCTGACCTCTGTTACATTATATCTATCATATCTCTCTTCCAGAGTTTCATATCCTACTTTATTAGGGTACGCTACATCTAGAGATTTTAATGAAAACACTATATTTAAAATTTTTAATAAGTGGTAATATATAGCTCACATATTAATTTCATAAATTGCCCGATGAACTCGATGACAGGCAGAGGACTTGTGCATATCTATGTCTCATTTTTTAGCTATTGCTGCACCATTAAATGCTATTTACTGCTTTAAATGATTTTTTAAACAACATAAAAAAACAAATAAGAATAGAAAGAAATTAATGAATTATTTCATGATTGAAATAATTCCATATAATCTCTAGAGTACTCAAGCCTACTGACTCTAATAAATAGGACTGGAATACAAGTATATTTTGTTACAGTATAAAATATACATGTCATTTCTGAGTGGTGCAAGTAAATTATCCTCAACTTGTGCACTGTATTCATGCTGATTGTTCCACTGATTTATAATTTTATCAAGAACAAAATAAAACCTGAATATACAGTTAGTTTGAATGCTTTGACAATTTATTTATAGAAGTCAAGAAGCAAGTATGTATGTAAGTTTGAAATTTTCTTTAGGCCTAATTATTGTAAAATAAATTCTGATTTCTGTTCTGCCGTTTGATTTCCTTGATACACCCTCATCTCTAGTTATGCCTCCATTACTATAAAGAAGCCGTCGTCAGTCACTCAGTGTAGTCAGATATCGATAGTTATCGTAAGTTGTTCTGCTTTATTAGAGATATCGTGACTAAAATCAAACAAAACTGTCAAAAAAGAAACGTACCATTCTATATGCCCGGTTAAATTAAAATATGCCCAGTTAAATTAAAATATGCCTAGGCTAGACTAGTGAAGCTGCACGCACTTGTGATTTTATGACCGAAGCTTTCAGTTTCACTTTCAATCTGAATGTTTGCGGGTCCACAGAACTACCGAAAAGACGCCAATAACCGGAATGACGGGACACGTAACTGGATTGAAGCTCCTTTTCATCGTAATGAAAATTTTTAGGAATAATTTACTTTTAAATGTTAATAATATAGGTTTTACATTAAATTAAAAGATATTTTGTCGGTATTGTCCTCGTATTTACCGATCTAGCTTTTCATATTTAAGCCGTATCAGTACTAGTGTGATATTAAACCCGACGTAACTACTCGTACAATTTGTAGCAAAATTCCTTGAACACTGTTTCCCTTCTCACATTGAAATAGTTTATTCTTCTTAGTTGTATATAAATAATCTAAAAATGACGAAAACATAATCTTATGTGTCATTCCAGTGGCTTTAAGCATCTTCCTGGTAATATTACAATTTCCCGGTTATTTTATATACCAATCTCTCACCAGAGGGCGTATTACAATATATGGCGACAAAATTGATGAAATGAAAGTAAGTCTATACGGCACGTAATATCAGCGACATATCTATTATCACAATCACCGGTAATGTAAATAAATTTCCCACTATCGGTAAATAAATTACAAAAAGGAAGAAAATAGTTTTTCACAACATTTTTTTTAATAATAGATCTTCATTCTATTTGAAGTGATATTTTTAACCCGACCAGTCGGGCTACTTTGACACAAATTAACTAGACCGGACCAATCTTTTACTAGTCAGGGTCGGTCGGACGTGCCTTAGTGTTGAGCCCTGATTACTTGCCTGTCAAAGATTTATTTAAAAAAAAAATGATGAAAATTAACAATAGAAATGTTTCTGGGTTAATGTTAGAAACAGATCTAGATTTTCTGGCTGTTGAACATGTACATATTTAGGACAATTTATTTTTGGCCATTTTAATAGGGTGGCCAAATTGTCCAAACTTAAACAAGAGACAAAATATCTGAATTTACAGTAGAGAGTTGTAAACAGGATCTGATATAAAGCAGGGATTATATACATGAAAACAAACACACCTTGCAAATAGAAAACCTTAATATATTCCCAAACCTGTTATACTGCCAAAATTAAGGAAAACAAAAGGTGGCAGTATATTAAGGGTGAACTGTATTTATTTTTTTTTAAATTATTCTCCATTTCTTAAATTAATGAATTTGTCAACACCGTGAATATATCCAATATTAACACCACAAGATTCCCCCTGTACAGTATAAAGGTAACATAAAAACCAGAAAAGTTAACTCAAAATTAATAGAGATATTACATCAATATATGATACTAGTCTTTGACAGTTACAGACTATGTTCTTTCCACAAAATTACTTACAAAAAGGATAACAATGTTATATTTTTATTAAGTATGTTCTCTGGTAAATACTTTAACTGCATGCAAATCATTTTGAACACTTGAGGAATAAAATACACAAGTTTGTAGCACTAAATATTATATAAACTCTTACCCCATGTTCTTTATTTAAGTATTCAAAAAGCTGTCTTCCATCTCTGTAAAAAAAAAAAAAGTTGATTTCACTAATCATAGTCATTTTTTCATAGAAGAATGTTACTCTAGTTTCAACATTAGCTGAGACTGATGGCTTTTTTGAAAATCTATGTATATAAATCTACAAAATATTATCAGATTTTAACTGTATCAAGACTCAAACATCAAGTTTTATTATGTAGAATTTGTTGTTGTTGTTCTATTGCTGTTTAACGTCCCACTCAAGAATCTTTCACTCATATGGAGACGTCACCAAATGCTGGTGAAGGGCTTCAAATTTTGGCCTCTGCTCACACTTACAGACATTGAACAGTGAAGGTTCTTTAACGCGCTGACACCTACTGTGATACAGGACCTCAGTTTTTTACTGTCTCATCTGAAGTGTAGGCCAGGTAAATAACAGCATATATACTGATAAACATAGTAATGGCATGACTGCAGGAAATATCTCAATTAAAAGTCTTAATCAAGTCTGCCATAGCATTTTACACTTTTATTACATTTAGTAACACAAGAATTTAGTTCCATTCTTATATCTCATTATTAGATCAATATGAGCTGTCATCAGTACAAAGTTTACATGAGGTTTTCATGTAGTTATTTATTTCATATGAGAGAGATAATGTAGTGGTTTAAAATAATAAATACATAGTAATAGAATAAACTTGCTGTAACCTTAATTTTGAATCTGCCATAACTCTGACCATCACATATTATAAACTTTCAGAAAATCTATGAATATTACCTCAATCAAGCATGTGCAATTTCACTAATAGAATCTTATATGGGTGTATTGAGTGCAGAAGGTTAGGGTTTCCCACAGATAGGACTTTCAGATTCTTACCCCGAGGGTGTATATTTCAGTTTCTACTCAACACACCCATGTTTGATTATTTTTCTCTCATGTTTTTTTTTAATACATGTTTATGTAGATCTACACAAATAAAGTCTGACATAAGTATGCACCTTATTCTAAAAGACAGAGAAACTCTACATCACAAATTGTAATGTAACGTCATAGCACATGCCAGCTGTTTTTCCCTAGGGAAAAGACAGAGTTATCTTTTCACAGGTAATCATTGTCTTTATATGTCTTTATATGTTAATAGGCAATGTAGCTTTGAACTTTGCTTCCCTAGAATTGCTTCAGCTTCAACAAATGAGTGGTAAATGTTCTCCCTGTGTTTGACCTAGAGGTCACATGCATACTATAATTAGGTAAGCAATTGTATCAGTGTTCACACTAATTTTTCAGAATAGGTTTTTTTTGAATGACTTTCAACATCTATTGACACCTACATGTTATGAATTGCATATTACAATAACATTGGGAGTATTTGGATACTGTATCAAAAATTACATAATCAAAATCTGTAAAGATTTCAAATCATTCATTTATCTTGACACCCCGCTGTGAAGTTGAAGTCTTCAGTCAAGACACTGCAACCTGTGTTCAATTGAACATGACCTTCAACTGATAAAAGTCTTTGAAGTTGGGAAGGTCTTGGAAAAAGACACTCAATTTTGAGGATAAATTGTTTTATAATCACTGACACTGTATACAAAGTAAGGATACCACACAGGGACTGACACTGCTGTAGGGTTACCATCATACTGACATTGCAAATGATAATATGATAGGCATTCACTATACGTGAATGCATGTTTTTTAATGAAACTGTGTAATTCACACAGGTTTTTGTGCTCCTGGGAACACTGTATCACACTACAGTATGTATTTCATGCATGTGGGTTTACATTATGATAAATCTAAGTAATTTGGCTGTGGGTTTACATTATGATAAATCTAAGTAATTTGGCTGTGGGTTTACATTATGACAATTCTAAGTAATTTGGCTGTGGGTTTACATTATGATAATTCTAAGTAATTTGGCTGTGGGTTTACATTATGATAATTCTAAGTAATTTGGCTGTGGGTTTACATTATGATAAATCTAAGTAATTTGGCTGTGGGTTTACATTATGATAAATCTAAGTAATTTGGCTGTGGGTTTACATTATGACAATTCTAAGTAATTTGGCTGTGGGTTTACATTATGACAATTCTAAGTAATTTGGCTGTGGTTTTTACATTATGATAATTCTAAGTAATTTGGCTGTGGGTTTACATTATGATAATTCTAAGTAATTTGGCTGTGGGTTTACATTATGATAATTCTAAGTAATTTGGCTGTGGGTTTACATTATGAGAATTCTAAGTCATTTGGCTGTGGGTTTACATTATGAGAATTCTAAGTCATTTGGCTGTGGGTTTACATTATGAGAATTCTAAGTAATTTGGCTGTGGGTTTACATTATGATAAATCTAAGTAATTTGGCTGTGGGTTTACATTATGATAATTCTAAGTAATTTGGCTGTGGGTTTACATTATGATAATTCTAAGTAATTTGGCTGTGGGTTTACATTATGATAAATCTAAGTAATTTGGCTGTGGGTTTAACATTATGATAAATCTAAGTAATTTGGCAATGAGTCAAAGTTCAAGGAACCACCTGGAAAAGTTCGAAACATCGGGACTTCTACTCATGGTGGTAACTGAGAACCACACGTTTTGAGTTTCACAGGTTCTATAAGCTGTATATGATGGTTTCAAAATCATTTAAGACACATACAGTTATTATGATTAATAATTAGTGCTAAGTTTAACTAAATTGTTGTGAAATTAAAACATCTAGTGTTCATGAGAAGGAGAAAAATTACTATTGGGCGATTTCATACACTTGCAAATTTTGACTTCGAATTATATGTAGGAATTCTCGTTGTTTTTATAGAAACGGGTCCAAAAATTTATTCGGAACATTGAGAAATTTGACTCATAAAAGTTTGAATAATAGAATGTTTATAAGCAGCATTAACTAACAAAATCATTCGGGACTTTGTGAATAGTTCGAAACATTGAGAAATTTGACTCATTGAAGTTCTACTGTAGTTATTATTCTATCTAAAAGGTGAGCAGTTGATTTAACAATTTCCCAAAAATGTGGACCACAGCTCATCTTGCTCTAAATTATGTATTATGCAAACTGCAGTGTACAAGTCAATATTTTCTGTCTACCTTTCAATTCTAATGTTGTATGAGACAGTTTAGCTACATACAAAAGAAACTTGATCATCTACAAGACCAATACCTAACAATTGAACATATATGTATACCTTGAACTTTGCATCTGTCTGACAACTTCGGAATCTTCAAATATCTTTGTGATAATTTCTGTTTCTGCCTGCAAGCTTTTCAGCTGTGCAACAACATCTTGACGTTTTGATTTAAGACCTGTAAAATTCAACAAAAACATGAAAAATGGCCCAAAATAAAGGATACTATTCATTTTTTGTAACTTCACATATCTCTGTACATTTCTTTTCAATTATTTTGATTTTTTCTACATTTACTACTTGTACTTCATGTAAGATATCAATTAAGAGCTATACACAGGCATAAAAAAATCTTGTATCCCTATATATCTTGTGAAAATAAGGTCAGGTCCAGTGTGGTATTCATATACATATAGTAAGGTTGAGTTAATCAATTGCAATTGAAAAAGTGCCAAAAAAAGGTTTCTCAAGCAATTTTCACAAAATATATACATATAGCAATTTAAAAATTGTTATGTCTGTGTATATCTTTTTTTGGCTATTATATAACAACCCAAGTGGTGAAAAAGGAAAAATAAAATTTGAAAAAAAACACAGCTAATACCCGTTTAAGGCTTATCTTATTTTGAAAAGAATTTTCACGACAATTAGTCTTTAATGTTATGCTAAATAGAAAGATGCAGGTGTTGGGTTCATTTGCCCTGGTGCCAGTTCGCCCCTAGGCTGTCTCGTCCAGATTCCAGTTTGCCCCGAGTCGTTTTGCCCTGATTCTAAACGTGCCTATACATATGTATATTTACTGACATTTGACCTGGTATTGACAGGGACATGTACAACACTGTGCTGTATATATGTTATTGATAAGATTCTTTAATGAGCAAGTTGGTATAATATACATACTGATATAACTTTAAAACGTTTATAACAAATTTGTCTAAGTTTTTTGTGTTCTTAAACTACATGTATTTACATGTATATAATCAATTAATCCTGAATGTAAACAAAAATAAATTTTGCATGGTAAAAAGTACAATACTAAATTTATAACAAATATATAGTAATAAATACTGGTATACTGATTTCCATCCTCAGAAAAACTAAAAGCTAAACATGGCCATTTAGATACTTATCAAGTTATATGAGCATTTAGTACAACGATTGAAGTGGGGATACCATGCAGCCCTTTGAAGTTTTTTTTGTGATAATTCACTTTGAAACTTTTGATTCTGTTTAATTAAAGTAAGTAATATAAAAGCAATCAACTTCATGTAAGTTGCGCATATGCTCAGCCAAATGAATTCAGGCTTCTATTTCAACTTATATCATATATTATAAATAAGGGCGAAATAACTCAGAGCAAACTGGAATCATGGCAAATGAACCCGCATTCAATAAAAACTTTTTTTCCTGCAGATATAAACATCAAAGTACTGAAAGCTGGGCTTACAAATACCCAAGTAATAATATTGCCTATTTTCATTCTGTTGGTGTTATTGATTCATCAAAACTGTCAAACTGTGTTTTATTTCTTTACTCATACATAGGCTTATAACCGACAACTCTGTGTATTACTAATAGAGATTGCCTGGCTCTTCGTATACAGATAGATAAAAACAGCTTCCAATTTATTATAATTTATGATAAGATGAAAATTCTGTGTCTGTAAATGTCTAGATCGTGTTGAAACAACTGTATGAACTACACCAGAACATTTAATACACTTTTATTTACATTACATACATGCACTATATCATATCATTGGCTCTGGTGGTACTGCGGAGACCAAAAACATGTGCAAAAAGACGATTGCGCACAACTCGATGACTGCTATAGCCAGCTATCGCCTTTGGCGATATGCCTGGCTATAAATGGCAATTGAACATTGATGTGAGCATTTCATTAATTGTTGAAAAATGACACAAAAAGTGTCATGTATGAAACACATAATCATCTCGTGTCCCAATAACTTTTGGGTTAACACAAGATTTTTTCCGAAATGTCACATATTCTGTCAATCCCATTCAAGAATGTCAAAACAATGTTGATATCAGTCTTAAGTTTCATGTAAATAAATAAGTCAACAACTGTAATCTTACTTTGTGGTACATCTTGATCTGGATATAAGTTTTTATGAACATCCATGGCAAAATCAACCATGTTGGTATTACTCAACAAATCCAGCTTTCCTTTTAACATTTCTTTTTCATTGTACAGCTGTGAAGATAAAAAAAATTAATATCAATGTTTGATGTTAATACAATTGCATTTTTTAGGCAAGAAACAGTGGGAAATGTATAGATTGCATTGAAACAACAATTAAGTGTCAATGATGACTGGTTTCCTTCAATTGTCACAAACAATGGCCTTTTTGGTTTAAATATTGCTGATCTGCAGCATTTAAAGTTTTGTCATTCAATCATGGAAATTGATGACTGTGGGCTAAAGACCCAGTGGATGAAACTGATGACTGGGCTGAAGACCCAATGGATGAAATTGAAGATTGTGTGGACTGAAGACCCAATGGATGAAATTGGCAAAATTTGTTATTCATGTAGTAAGGCAACTTCATCACATTAAAATGCAAATTTTAAAGTTATTTTTATTTCAGTCTATGGCAAATATTGAAGCTAAATCCCACTAAAATATCCACAGATAAGTTAAACATTTAAGCTAGAAATTGTGACATCATGAGTGGATAATGTATGTGTAGTGTGTTCAACTTGCATTGACAACTACATGTAGCTATAGTGGACTTGTAAGTCATGATACAATGTAACATTGGGATTCAACTGTATTTAGATACTGTGTCAAAAATTGCAAAATCTATACACATAAAGATCTCAAATCATTCCTTTATCTTGGCACCCTGCTGTACATGTGAAGTTGAAGTCTTCAGTAAAGGGCACTGCAAGCTGTGTTCACTGGAATGTGACCTTCGACTGATAGAATCATGCAGCAACCTTTGAAGTTGGAAAAGTCTTGGGAAAATTGTTATACACACAATTACATGTAAACTAAATTTTGAAGATAAATTGTTTTATAATCACTGACATGGTTTACAAAGTAAGGATGAAACACAAGGAATCGACATATTGCAGTGTTACCATCATAATGACAATATAAATGATAATGTGACAGGCAACTACTATGCATGAATGTACATGTTGTGTTTTGTTTTTGTGCGTGTTTTATAATGCACCGGTGTGTTTTGTTTTTGTGCATGTTTTGCGCGAGTTTTGTAATGAATCTGCGTGATTCACAATCACACAGGTTTTTGTGTCTGGAACCTCTGTCAATTCAGAGAAGTCAACTCATACCCAACATTGGTTAACTCGAACCCAAGAAAATTTGTGAAATAAAATTAAGTGAAAAGGGTAAAACTAAACGTATTACTAAAGTTTTTTTTTTCATGAATTTGTTTGGGAAATGAGTTGACTTCTCCGATTAGGATATACAGTATACTGTGTCTAGACCGAACATCAATGAAACCACAGAATTTGTCCAGTTCTGACAAAATCCTGATTATTTAGAACACAAGATTTTCCACTTGATTTCTAATTGCTGCCGCTGGTGTTACATTGTACAAAATTAAATCTAGATGAATACGGTTACTTTTTTATTTCAATTGACTATTCATCATAAATTAAATCAATGATAAAAATTACAAAAGGATCAGCTGGTCATGGTAATTGATCCAGATTAGACAGATAATTACTGCATTAATTGTAATGCAAACAATCTCAAAACATTCTGGTCTTCATAATACAACGTAGACAAAATCTGTATTATACCGAGTTAAAATACTAATAAATAGAAAAAAATTGGCTAGTACTGACGATAATCCAGATTAAAGAAAGGCTGGTTTATACAAATTACACTGTAATTTCAATTTATTTCATGAATTTTCTTGTGCACTTCATTTTATTGTCTTGGGTACGAGTTGACTTCTCCTATTAGGATATAATTTCATTCTATTTCATATATTTTCTATGGCACTTATTTTATTTCATATATTTTCTTGAACACTGCATTTCATTTCACAAATTTTCTTTGTATCAGCTGAATTATTTTGGGTGCAGACTGACTTCTCCGACTTGGGTATCACTATGTCTTGGTTTCCGTAATTATTTCCTTGGGTATGAGTTGACCAATGTTGCGCATGAGTTGACTTCTCCGATTTCGGTACAACTTGGTTTCCATGATTATTTTATTGAGTACAAGTTGACTGATGTTGGGTACAAGTTGACTTCTCTCGATGGTTGCCCGACGTTTTGGCTGTTTGTAAATTTGGCCACCAGACTGCATATCATGTTACCAAAAATATCACTGCCTTTTGTAAGTGTAAAAGTTTGTGTGAATTACAAAAATGGCCCTGATCTTGGTTAGATAATTTTAAAAAATGCAATTGATGTAAGGAATTTATAACCTGAATTTCAAAAGTTGAATGTCAAAATAGGGGGATATGTAAAGTACAGTACATTATTTTGACTTTTTTATAGACAAACATTAACATATGCAGTGATAAAACAAGAAATTGTATTTTTTGCCTGTTGGACAAGAGGTTTCAATTTTTTTTTCCCCCCGAGTCCTGACCCTGTAGACCTATATTTTTCAGGGAACTATTACTTTATTTTCATCAATTTAAAAAGCAAAAATTTACAAATAAAAGTGTGATTTGGAAATTTCAATCTTGAAGTTGAGTTTATGTTGCTGAAATGCACATACATCATATTGTAATTTCCCACCTATATAATGTGTTATTAACTTAATAACTACATACTGCAAAATTTGCTTTGACTTGATCCCAATAAACAACTTACCATAATATTACTCAGTAGATGTAACATCAACTTGTATAAAGGGAAAGGGCAATATTTTATTTTGAAACTACTCCGATCAGTGATATGTTAAGCCTAAAGCCTAACTTGTTATATATGTAACATCAATTAACTGATTATATCACAATTACTGAAGTATTTAAGTTTTAACAGAAATACAATTAACATCAAAATAATAACAAAGTCTCGAATGCCAAATGGGGCTGAATTGGCTAACAAAACGTCCAAGGCCAAAACAACTTAAGGCCTGAAAGGGTTAAAACATCTGGAGGCTGAACCGTCTGGCAACCCTCTAGATTTGGGTTTGACTTGACTTTTTCGGTATGAGATGACTTAGGTAAGAATTAGTCAAACTACGAGTTGACTGGATACCTTTTCTCAATCTGGTCATATTTTAGCGTTCAAGGCACTGCCTTATTTCAAATTAAAGAAGATCTACAAGCTTCCTGCAGCCTACAGTACAGTACATTTGACAGATGGCACTACACATACATGTCTCATATATGATTTCCATTTCATTCATTGCGCTTGGTAAGCATCGGTTTTCCGAATTAATAGGTAACTGAAAAATCAAAGTACTGGCTGGGGTAGTTTAAGCTATCCATTCTAATAATTAAGTTCCCAAGTTAATGTTACATTACTACTACTTTGAAAGAGAAAAGAACCGCCGGCCTTTGACAAACCAAAATTACAACCAAGTTTAGGTCTAAAGTACATGAAAATACCCCATATAATTGTTCAGTCCAACTCAATTAACAAACCTCTTTAACAGAAAGAAATTCTAGCAATGGAAAGACCAGATGTCGGTCTAAATATTGTCCCATCCGCGTGGTTAAGTCGAACTCCGCCATCTTGCCAACCATGTGTGACTAAAGAGGATTCTAATATGAAAATCCAACTTTTATAACGGACATAACATCCGGAAATAATATTACACTATCAAAAATAGAAACATATATATTTTTAAATAATGATGTAAAGAGATAAAAATGAAATTGGTTAAATGTGTCAACGACATGCATAGCTTAATTAACAGTAGGGTTGTGAGTTTATCGTCATTTAACCAATTATGTAATTTATCAATTGTAAATCACAGATGCTGTTTTGGCCCCATTCTATGTGCATTTCCGATGACAATTTCTTTTTCAATTTACATGTCTTCTCTCAGGAATTTCTTAATTTTGTCCTTACAATTTTCTCTATCCTGTTCCGGAATCCCTCTAAAAACTAAGTTTCGTTTCATGGAATGACACTGAAGATCGATATATTTTCCTGGATTCTAGTGTATTCACTTTGCAGTCGTCTCATTTCATCTTTTAAGGTATCGACTTCTTTTATGTTTCTCTTCATTTCAATCATATTTTTGTGCACACGTCAGTTTTTGTTTTCAAATTATCAAATATATTGCTTTGTCCTGTACGTCTTTCTCAAAGTCCTTCATTATTGTTTTAATACCACTCACTCCCCTTTCCACTCGAATAATTTTCCCATCTGCTGACAAAAGTTTAGCCGACCTGGCTCAGTCGGTAGCGCGCTCGTTTCTTGATCGTGAGGTCTGAGTTCATGTCCAGCCGGCGGTAGGTTGGTTTCCTGTCTTTCGGATGAGACAGTAAAGACCGAGGTCCCCTTGTAACAGTAGGTACGTTAAAGAACCCTCACTGTTCAATGGCTATACGTGCCGAGCATAGGTCAAAATTTGAAGCCCTTCACCGGCATTTGCTGACGTCTCCATATGAGTGAAAGATTCTTGAGTGGGGCGTTATAAACACCAGTAAAAAAAAAATGACAAAAGTTTTTTATTTATTTCCTCTATCGCATGTTTTGTGGATCTAGCATTTTCTTCCATGGAAGTTAGTCTAAGGTCCATCTTTTCAGTCTAATCAGCGATATATCGCTGGTCTAATGAAGAAGTGTTGGTATCAATTCACACGATTCGTTTGCAGATGTTGACACAACAAACAGCACTTTTCTACATTCTGACAAAATATCCCATGTTTCAACTGTGTTACTCGAACATAAACATAATACCAAAGTTATAATGCTCAAGACGATCGTTTCTGTCGATTAGACTTCATAAGTTGAGCTTAAATTTGACTTCATTGTTCAGGTATAGAATTATGCCGTAGGCAGTGAATACCCCAATTCACCAAAAAAAATAGACAAATTGCACATTTTCTGATCTCAAAGCATCCAATAAAATAAGTAATCCTTTTATAGGAATTCATATAAATATTTGGCACCGGTAAAATCCAAAATTATCGCGTTAATAATAATAAACCAAAAAAAAAGATATACATGCATTTACAATTTTAAGACATGGTTGGCACAACCTAACTTAAGACATATTGGCTTGAAATGAATTTTTATGTATGATTATAGCAACATTTTGTGCTTGACAAATTAGTAAAAGTGCTTGACTTTACAAATCTTAGTCATCAGACAAATTATAAACTAACAGTCATGAAAGAGAGAGAGAGAGAGAGAGAGAGAGAGAGAGAGAGAGAGAGAGAGAGAGAGAGAGAGAGAGAGAGAGATTAAATCTCAATTTCGCGTCCGGGATTTTGCGTGGTAGTTCCATTTTGGTTTGAAGTTTTATAATATTTTGTGAACCTTTATTTTCGAATTTAATAAATAAATTATATTTGATAGTCCTTATATCGTGTGGAAATGTAACAAATAATCAAACCATCAATAAATAGTTTTGAAAATTTCAACTGTGTATTCGAAAATAATATTAGCATAACTCCGCTGAAACAAAGGTTAAGGTAAACAACATGGCTACCGACTGGTGATGTCACAGGTGAACTGTAGTTCGTAAAACTTTATAAAAATATATGCCTACAAGTCGAAAGACATGGCTGAAAATAACACTAGATTAAGTGACAATTACCATAAGTCAACAGCGTATGAAGAAGGTAAAGACAGATTGAAGGATGGTGGGAAGATACCTTCAAACCTGCAGACTGAATCCAACTCTGGCAGATCAAAAGAAGCAATACTTGACGGTAAATACTTAAAATCAAAGTATCGAGACGAGTTTACTTATTATTCAACATTGATTGTGTAATGTTCCAGGGCAAACACAGAAAACACTTATGCCTCAACCACATACTTTATTTTCCTATAAATAATACATTGGTAAACCTTTGGAGAGGGCGAAGGTATTTATCAACAGTTTTACATGTTCAGTTAATCCCTTTGGACATTCCGTCCGGGGGCAACACGACAGAATCAGAAAAGGGATTAATATTCAGTGTTTTTATCACGTAAATGTCCCGATCATTCACTCATTGTTTTATTACTTTTAAATAAAATATTGAATTGAGTGGCTGGCTGTTTTCTTGGTGCTAAAACTTAAATAGAATATATGTGGTATTTATTAGTCGTGACTTAAATGCACAAACATGTTTTTATGCTATATATTTTTCTCTATCCCGGCGTATCCATCGTTTCGTGCAGGTCACATTACCAGAATAATGGAGGCACTTAGTGATCAGGTTCGATGTACAACCCTAGTTGTTAGGCTTAGTCTCGGTCTACAAAACGTTTCTTAGTGGGGCAGTTTATTACTTTGTTTGCAATGCGCTTTTAAGCAATGACTTTGCATTTCCGACATTTTGTTTATGTCATGCGCAAATTCCCGATGTGAGCAAAATTTTTACCATTAGTAGTACGGGTCCCCGGATGTAGTAGGAATAAATATGTGAGCTTCTCTACATATATGAGGGCTTCGCCCTCTATTACTTCGTTCTCTATTACTTCGTTTGCAATGCGCTTTTAAGTTACGACTTCGCATATTTATTATATTCAAATTAAATCTTTATTATTTTAATTTATATATATATCAGATAAATAGTCAGTCTGGTCGTATTGATGTTAACATACATGTATTTACCAACACATAACTTCAATTTTGCCTCTTTACTCCTTTGTATGAATGTACATAGCGATTTGTGTATGATTGCATTAGTGAAAAAAGTGATGGACAGACTGACCAATTGACTGAATTTTTAGTATAGCGCATGCATATATATGTATAAAACCGGCTTGACCAGCACAAAAATTAGATGATTATAGAATTGTACTAAGGGTGTCAACTTCCCAGTTTTCTCAACTTACCGAATTTGTATATGGTAAAGCAGGACACAAAACAAATCAACACAAGAAATATGAGTAACAACAACTAAGATATGTGTACATGTATATCAACATTATAGAAAATTTATTGAAATATTAAAATAAACTATTATCAAACTCCGAAATATATTTATTTGTGATATATGACCCGGTGACAATTAGAAAATTTGTCTGGGGTAGAAAATGTGTACAACTGTCAAACTTTTTATGATTGCATTGTTATTCTCAGATATATGTACCAGTTGTGTCGAAATAAGTGAAAGGGGGAGGGTAGGGGAGGGGATGTCCCCCTTCTGAAATAACAAGAAAAAATTGTAATTTTAAACTTCAATATCTGCCATTTTATGCATCTAAAAGGGAATTATTGTCAATAATATTGATGATATATATATATATCAAATTTCTTTTTATTTTCTAGTCAACTTTGAAATTTATAAGGAATACGGTAGATAAAAGGTTTATTTTGAAGGTTTAATACATGTATACATATACACACACAGCTTGGGAGACTCAAAATGATGTTATGGTCATCGTTTTATATTAGAATGTTTAAAATTTAGTATTTCTTAATTTATTATAACAAATTTTAGAATATATTAAATTCTGAATATTCTAATATAGCAGTTGGATTTGGACTGCAGAAAATAAATAACTAGACTTACCTGGAAGAAATATAATCTATATTATCAATTCCAAAGAAAAAAATTATTTTTTAGTCTCAATCTTTCACTAATGGGCCACCGTACAAGGTTCAATACATGTACCATTCCAAAAATAGAGCAGGGGAAAGACCTATATTCAGGCATGCGCACAATTGCAAACAAACTGGTGAACACTCACTTAATACAGGGGTGAGTCTAATTTCGATCTCGCTGCAGTTTATTGGTCACTGAATAAAATATTTTGTTATTGTTACTGTGATGCATGATGTTTGAAGTATTCAATTGATGTTTAAAATCAATTCAAAAAGTTTATCTATAGTGACTGCATCTTAGACTAGGTGCAGACAAATGCAAAAATACACAGTTTTGAAACGTACTGTCATTTTCAGCATCTGGTTTCTTAATTTTTTTTAAACTTGCAGTCACACAATGTTTGTTTGTGAGACCGCTCCATCGCTGTCTTTTATTCTTTGGCAAGTGCTGACACTGTCACTGCTAGGTTATGTAGATCTATATCAGTAAATGTATAGATCAAGTAGACTGAATCGTTGCGATGTACTTGACCTGGAGGCTGGATCAATTAGCAAAGTTGCAAGCTACAATTTGCAATACACAAAAATTAGATATGGAAGAAAGATAAGGAGGAAGATATATTGATGACATGGATAGTGGTACATTTTGTAATAGAAGCATGCATTAATGCAAATACATAATGTGTACACATACATGTACGTACATACATACATGTGCGTATATATATTTACATGTTCTCCTACTCACTTTATGATAAGACATATTTCCATCATGCTTGCGTATCGGAAATTGATTCCCCTAGTGATCTGCGTATTTTGGCCTATATACATACAACAAATGGAACTACTTGTGAGACTTGTATTGAAAGTCTTTAGTAATTAACAGCAAATTATGAAATATAAAATTCGAAAATGTATTTTTAATTCATAAAGTAGAAAATTAAAAAATAACATGGACTATTTTGTTATCTGTCATCTAGATACTGTAAGCCATTGCTATTCAACTTAGCAACATGGACTAAATGTCCCAGAAATGGAAAAATATGATGAATATATGTAAATATAAGGTTTGAATAGCATTTTTATTGCCTTTATGGTTTTATATCGGAAATACGTATAGGGGAATTTTCAACATGCGCTACCGCGCTTCATTAAAAATTGCTCCTTTACCAATTTACTATATAAAAACATAAATCCAATAAAATTCATTGTCCTCCAAAGGGAAGTATAGTTATAGGAAAAAACAGTAAAATAATCAATATTCATAAATTTTCAGCCCCTTGACCTTTATCAAGTGAAAGATGACAACATATATATATATATTAGTTACATGTTAACTGGATTAGCTGGATATTTTGTAACACCTGATATACATATAAATATTAATCATATATAATTTCTTTAAAGTTTTCTATTAGTTTAATAATCCAATAGTGAAATATCTGGTGAATGTATACTTATATATTGGTCTATTTGTGTACACAGAAATATGCATGTCTCGTTAACGTTGTGATGTCATTGCTCATGATGTAATTGATAAACATCAAGAAACATTTGCTATGAAGCTGTGTATTGTGTAGACTTAATACTATGTACATGTAATGATATACATATTGTCGTCTTTCACTTGATAAAGACCAAGGGGCCAAAAATTTGTAAATATTGAGCGTTTTACTGGTTTTTTTTTTTCATAAAACCATAAACGCAATAAAAATGCTATTCAAACCTTATATATACATGTATGTTAAAACTAAGATGTGATATTGGTTGTTGGTACAACCATTTCATGTAAGTATATTTAGAGCCTTTTTATAAGAGGCTGAAACTAGCTTGGTAAAATAAAAAAAACAACATTTTTCTTGTTTTTTCTCCTTTTCTTTTCTTCTTGACCAATTTGATGCTACATTTAGAGCAGTAAATATGTTTGATATTAACTATTATTTTAACTATTTTTTCTTACATTTACCTTTTTGAATATTTTCCTACTAAAGCAGCATAATTTTGTGTTTGGTCGTTTTATAATGTGTTTTGGTAATAAAGCATTTCTATCTATATGGAAGTAAGGGCATTCCAAAATGTAATGATATTCGTCTCCTTGTCCTTCCGTCCCTGAAATGTGACTTTATATTTTTATACTTTTGATATGAACTAAGGTATTGCTTTCAAGCAAGCACAGCTTGATCATTGTAATAATGTCAAAAATTACATCTACAATAACAACCCTCGAATGTGACATTAATCTATGATATGAACTAAGGTATTGTTTACAAGCAAGCACAGCCTGATTATTGTAACATCATAATGTAACATTAAACATTAAATGCATCATTTTCTACCCTTTACCATGAAGTGCTCGCTTTGCTTGTTTAAAATCATAGTCAAAGTGATGCCAAACTGTATTCATCACATATTTTGCAGTGTTTTACTGGAACATTAGGCTAAAATTTTGGCCAGCCACCATATCAACATTTACGGGAGCCATGTTTCTATGAATTCTGATTAATCAGAAAAGTTCTTTGCGATGTAGTGAACATTTTGAAGCCCATAGTACGCACTGGAAGGAATATTTCTACAAAAAGAACAAACTACGCTTGCTTATTACAGGTCAAGGCCCTTATATAGAGGACACAGTTTCTTATTACATATGGGTACCCTGACTACTGGCTGTAAAAAATCTGTTCACATTGGGAATTTGAGGCATAAACAAAATGTTGGAGCTACAACAATTTCAACCATACGCTTGACCAATAATCCTTTACATGAATGCATTCAAATCATACGTTTTGTAGACTATTTTTCTGGTCATATATTTTCCAGAAGTGCCTATGTTCTAATATTTGACATCATAATTAAACTGGACATCATTCTGCAAGAAAGTGAAAAGTGTTGCACTTGTGAAACAGACTCCCGAAGAATGCATTTTTAGGTCACCTGAGCAAAACTCAGGGTGACCTATTACGATTGTATTTTGTTTGTCGTTGTGTGTTGTAGACATTTCTCAAGAACCAATGAGCCAATTTCAACCAAACTTGGCATATAGCATCCCCATGTGAAGCCACATATAGTTTGTGAATGAAAGGACCAAAACTTGGTAGATCTTTAAAAATCTTCTTCTCATGAACCAATGATCAGATGACTTTCATATTTTGTATGCATGATTGATAAGTCAAATCTACAAAGCTTGCGAAAAAATGAAATCTGTTGTAAACAAGCCACTAGGGGGTGCTTCAGTAATGCAGGGTACAATTGCTTAATAACTCAAAACTGATCAACATTTTGCATACAAAGATAATATGAGAAAGTTGTTAGTAATTATCTAAGGATCATTATTTTACAAAATTTCAAGGCATGGGGTCAAAAGTCAAGGTCACAGACACCCATGTAAACGGAATTTTTTTGTTGAAAATTTTCAACATTTTTTACTACTTTTACAGAACCATTGGGTCAATTTGAACCAAATTGGACAGAAAGTATAACTATATAAAGCTGCATAAAGTTTGCAAATGAAAAGGGGCTAGGACCAAACATGGATGTCATGGCTATAAATGGAATGAATGAGTCAGCAGATATTTTTGATTTAATAATTGTATCTCCAAAATTATTATACCTAGAAAAAAAAGTTATCTTAAAATGAGTGGCTTGCAAAAATCTACCAATATTTTATTCTGGTGGAAATTGTCGGTTGACTTTATGTGAATTATTTCCTGTTTTTTGTGGATTTTTCATGTTTGGAAGTTTTTTGACATTATCTTGAAAAGTATCATAGATAGAATCAATTTGAAAGAAGCAAAAATGTTCAGCACACAAAGATCTACAAAAAAAGTTTAATGGTCCAAAATTGTCAGGTCGTCCCCTTATGGCAGTTATTTCCCCTTTTTAGTGGATTTTTCATATTTTGGACAGTTTTGTCTTATCATTTTAAAAAGTATAATAGATAGAGAGAAAATGAAAGAAGCAAAAATGTTTAGCACACAATGATCTACAAAAAAGTCATTATAGGTCCAAAATTGTCAGGTTGCCCCTTATGGGAGTTATTTCCCCTTTTAAGTGGATTTTTCATGTTTTGGACTGCTGTATAACATAATCTTGAAAAGTATAATAGATAGAGTAAATGTGAAAGAAGCAAAAATGTTTAGTGCGGAAAGGTCTACAAAAATGTCACAAGGGCTGAAATTCTCAGGTTGCCCCTTATGGGAGTTATTTCCCTTTTTTAGTAAATTTCTTATGTTTTTGACAGTTTTGTCCTATTATCTTGAAAAGTATGATAGATATAGAGAAAGTGAAAGAAGCAAAAATATTCAGCATGCAAATGTCTAAAAACAACAGTTGACAAGCCTGAAATTGCCAGGTCGACCCTTATGGGAGATATTTCCTCTTTGAGCTTTGCTCAGGTGACCTATTACGATTGTGTTTTGTCTGTTGTTGTGCGTTAACTTTTTCACATTTTCAACTTCTTCTCAATTGTCTTCTCAAC
Source organism: Atrina japonica (assembly GCA_030159075.1). Lineage (NCBI taxonomy): Eukaryota > Metazoa > Mollusca > Bivalvia > Pterioida > Pinnidae > Atrina > Atrina japonica. Next base: position 630,835 of record BROG01000068.1, on the reverse strand, counting down.
TCCTGCACAACTTACAGAAAAACTGAATACATGGTTAGAAAGAGCAGGAAGCCCTCTACCAATATTGTAATATTCATTACCCTGAGTGCATGTGTTCTGCCCCTAGGGTGGAGCTAAATTTACTATATAGTAAAATGTACTTGATGTTAGAAAATCTTCCCTACTAAAGCGTTTCTTAGGAACTACGGAGTGAATGTCCATGAAACTTCAGGGTATTGTAGGCCTATATCCCTAGTTGTTCAAGAAGTTTTCAGTTTGGAGATAAGGGGGATCTAAGGTATATTTTTATAGGCTGGGGTGGGGTTTACTATAAAAACATATAGGGAAATAAAACATTACATTTTTAATTGCATTTTAAATGATAAAAATCATTACACTGTACTTCAAACCAAATTTTTTTGGATGACATAATGTAAGGGGCTCATTGCCATATAAGGCTTTATCCCAAGGGTCATTCCCTACCCCCTCTCATTTCAGAAATCTTCCATTATCTCAAAAGTAGCTGAAATTCCCATCCCTAAACCATATATTTTGTGATTCCTCATGGCAAGACTAATTGTATTAGAAGATTCTGGAGGTCCCAGGGGTCATCCCCATTCACTTATTTCAGAAATATTCAATTATCTGAAAATTAGTTGAGATGCCCACCCCTAAACCATATATTTTCTTATTCCTCATGACAAGACAAGTTTAATGGTGTTATTTTGGGGATCCCCAGGGTCATTCCCTACCCTGTTATATCAGAAATCTTCAATTATCTCAAAAACCGTTGAGTTCCCCACCCCTTAACCATATTTTTTTGTATTCCTCATGACTAGACAAGTTCTCTGGTGATATTTTTGGGATCCCCAGGGTCATTCCCCACCCTGTTATTTCAGAAATCTTCAATTATCTCAAAAACCATTGAGGTTCCCATCCCTAAACCATATATTTTCTTATTCCTTATGACAAGACAAGTTTAATTGTGATATATTGGAGATCCCCCCAGGGTCATTCCCCATCTTGTTTTTTCCCCATCTTGTTTTTCATCAGTAAATATTTGAATTATCTTAATTTCAGAAATCTAATCAAAAAATTGAGCTTCCATAACCCAAGACAAAGAATATACGCTATATTTTTTCTATATTCCTCATGACAAGACAAAACGACCAGCTAAATAATTTATTTGTAGACAAGGTAGGGTGATATTTTGGGGTGGTTCCTGAGGTCATTCCTCACCCCTTAATTTCAGAAATCTGAGTTTTCAAAAACCATTGAAACCCTCACCCCTAATCCATATATTTTCTTATTATCTATGACAAGACAAAGAATTTACAGGGTGAATATTCAAGCTGGGTGAACAAAACAAACTTTAAACCCAAGTTACTTGAAATAACACAAAGGCCTAAATAATTTATTCCCAAGCCAAATTAAATTTTTAGAAGTCTTAAATCATCTGAATGTGAACCTATACCATTAGAAATTTATGTACGTTGTGTATTAGCGCTTTGCGATAGTCTGTCATGACTAGACAAGTTGTATATAACAATTCAAAATTTTGTCACTTGTTCTGATGTTTGTCGCATGTCAACTTGATCTTTCATAAAAACTAAAGTTTTTATGATCAAACCTAGATGGACTGTATACCCTTGGTTACATGAAAAGATCAGGACTCATACCTTCAGGGGGTGGATGCATTAGGGCACGCCGGGCTCTTGATGCAAAATGGAACTTTTATATTGTACGGAATTAGAATCGAACCCAAAAACAGAATTGTACACCGGAAACTACCCAGGAACACAGAATCTTCACCTTTGTGCATTATGAGGACCGAAAACCATCAAAAATACCTACACTGATCAGGCATGATTAGATTCCAAAGAGCAAAACGCTTTACCATAATTGTGATATTAGTAAACATTTTGGTCAGTAATGCGATTTTTACACAAAAAGAATTGATTGATGTATCTTTCAAGGAACAAGCATGGGGACCATTTTATGTATCTAATTCCTCCAGGGACTCAAATACCAAATCACTTTATTATCTCTCACTGTTATATGATTAACACTTACTCAAATTCCTAAAAAAGGATACGCACAGAGGAAGCAAATCGCGTTTGTCAGTATTGTAGAGATAGTTAAATCGGAAATGTATCCATTATTCTACTTGAAATGAAGCTAAATAAAGAGCACATAGTAATGACACAATGATTTCTACGCAACAAAGACCACGTTGTGTAAAACTGTGCATACACTCAGGAGAGCGCTTTAAGGCACTGTCCATGGGCCTCTTGTTAGTAACTTTTACTCAGTTTCTGTTTTGGACAGTTTTTAGCTCTACCTGAGTCGCTGAAGGCTACCAACGGTGAGATATTTGTGATCACTTCCTGGTCAGGGGCGTCTGTCCGCCATTCCCAAAATTTTTTCTTAAATATTTTCAACTTCTTCTCTGAAATCATTGAAGTGATTTTGACGAAACTTTACAGGAAGCAAATGCTCATAGTAAACCTCTTACCAAGACTGAATGCATGTAACGCTTTCTCAGTTATTAGATTGGCAGTAAGACACAGTGGATGGATCCAGGTGGGCAGAATAGGTCCCAAAAGGTATCCCCTCTATTATTTAAAAAAGTCAATGATTTTCTTCTCCAGCGTTAAGCCCACTAGCATGTTTTGAATTGAAAAATGGATTCTTCCTTTTGAGTGATCTGAAATCATAGGGATGACGTATGCAAATTCATAGTTTTAGTATTTTTCTTATCCAAAATAGGTGGGTATACAGCCACTGCATATTGAAAAAAATTTTGACATGTTTGTATGAGTTTGTCTTAAAAATTTTCATTTTTAATTCTTTCATTAATTTTTGCATGATTTCCTCAATTATGTTTCTTGGCCAGATCAGCCTACATGTACATATTCTTCTTGGTCTTCTTTCAACATTTGTAGATGGTTCTTAGGTGAGTGATTAAGGTTCTTTTGGGCCTCTTGTTTTCCTATTATCTTCAAAAGTATAATAGATAAAGAGAAATTGAAAAAAGCAAAAGTATTCAGCATGCAAAGATCTACCAAAAAGTTAATAAGGCCGAAATTATCAGGTAGCAATTTATGAAAGTTATATGCCCTTTAAGTGGATTATTCATGTTTTTGACTATTTTTTGACATTATTTTGAAATATATCAGTTACAGTAAAAGTGAAAGAAGCAGAAATATTCAGCATGCAAAGATCTACAAAAAAGTCAACACAGCAGTTATTGTCATGTCAGTGCTTATGGGAGCATATTGTTGTACTTAGGTAACCGTCAAGGCCCATCAGGCCTCTTGTTCAAACAAAAGCTGTGTTTGCTTTTAACTTAAAATTTAAGACATTTTCATAGTTTATATCATAATTATTCTATTCAAAGAAATGAAACAATAAAATGTTAAAAGCAACATGTAAAACTGCCAATGCTTTTGAGCCTCATGTCCTCTCCATAGATAGTGCATTCCATGAGAGAATTTTGCTGAAATGTTTTTTTTGAATTTGTATGAATTATTCAAGACTGCAAGAAAGGAAGGTTTGTTCTTTGAAACTGCTCAAGAGATTTTAACAAAACTCAAAGGGAGGTAGTAATTTGAATTTTAGAAGTACATTTGTATGTTGTTTTTGGTTCTTGTTTGAAGAAAGTTTTGGGATTGATTGCACTTATATACATGATACAGATTATGTACCATGTACTTATTTCTATTGTAGAGAACTTGCTTTGCTAACTTATAACTTGACATTTGTAAATTTCGTGGAGGTATGACTTTGTTGAGTAACAAGTTCCAAAAGAATTAGAAATCCCCACACTTTAATGACTAGTAACCAAAGCATTATATACCAATGATGATGTATTGTATTTGTTGTTCTTTCGTTTCAGAGAATGGATCAGTGATAGAATGTGCAGTCTGTCTTCAGCCATGCATTCATCCAGTTCAACTTGAGTGTAAACATATCTTCTGTTTCTTATGTGTTAAAGGGGCAGCACATCGCAGTAAACGGTGTGCACTATGCAGACAAGAAATCTCTCCAGAGTACTTTGCAAATCCGAGATTAGTACGCCAGGAAGATTTGCAGATGACAGTTAAGTTTGACAATCAGTATCAATGGTTTTATCAAGGTGGAAATGGCTGGTGGCAATATGATGATCGTACAAGTCAGGAGCTAGAGTCTCGGCACAAAAAGGGGGATAAAGTCTTCGAATTATTAATAGCAGGCTTTTTATATATTATTGATCTTGAAAATATGTTTCAAGTTAGAAGAAATGATAGATCCAGAAAGAGGAAAGTACGCAGAGATTTAATATCAATACCTGGAGTCAAAGGTGTGGCGGGATTAAAATACAGTTCAAAGTCGCCATTAACAGATAGACCAGTTGGTGACGGAAATGAAGAGGAAGATCAAACTAGTCAAAATATGAGTAATCCTGTACAAAATATGAGTAATCCTGTACAAAATCAAACTAATTCCTCGCATCCCTCCCCTCCACATCCCTCAGATAATGGAGCGGATGATCCCTCAGCCATACTGTATACTCCAAACAATGTATCACAAACACCAAATACTCCTGTGGACAGCCCACCTAATAGTCTACACAGCTCACAGGATCTCTCTGTCCAGTTCCAGAATATTAATCTTAACGACATTAATACTAATCAACATCCTCCACTTGGTAATGTAAGTAGGCCTCATGTTCCTAATGAGTATATCCAAGCTGGAAATGAAAACACTTCACAAAATAATCGTCTCAGTGCTTCCGGTAGTGTATTAAATGATACTCAAGAGAATGGACAAATGCAGGATAGCAATGATGATTTATGATAAAAAAGATTTGTTACCTTAACTGAGATGAAAGGCATCATTTATATACCATTTCATGCCATTTTCTTGTGCAAATCAGAATGATTTAGTTTGATTATATTTACATGTATGACCTTTTTGACAATATATATATGATTCTGAACACAGTTTTGTTGGAATCAGTTTATACATACAATGTAGTGATTATAAAGAAGAGGCTGAAATCAGGGCTTGACATTCACATTTCCCTGACTGCAACAGTTTTGAACATGTTGAACCTCATTCCCAGCAGTTTTGAACAGGTTGAACCTCATACCCAGCAGGTAAATTGCTATGAAATTGAAATATAATTTTTTCTGCTTGCTCATTGCTCACCAGGGCACATGGAAAATTTCAAGAGCCATATTTTACCAACTATAAATCAATCCGAAATAAAATTGCAAATGTTTGACATTTTCATAAAAAGTATGATTAGATGTTAGAGCAGACAAATTGTCAGTGGTGATTGGTAATTATACAAATTATGTATCATGTAGACATGCAGAACTTAACCAGTGATGTTGGACATTTAACTGACCATTAGGGCCAAAAGTCACTGAACTTACTGAATACTCAAGCTCAACTAACTTTATAGGAAATTTCATTGTTAGTGCACAGAAATTTATGACATACAATTGTAGATAATGATGAAAAGTATTGCACATTTGAAGAAAACTTCTGAAATAAAAAAAATAAAAACAGTTTGAGGATGTGCTCAAATTTTGAACACCATACTCAACAGGGAACTTTTACATATCATTGGGGAGAACACCTAAAAAACAAGCAAGTTTTGAATAGGGCCTTGTAAACAGACCTAAAAACAACCTAGAAAAATCTCTGATAGACACTAACCAAAGTTTGTTATATATACATGTAAATTTATTTTAAAAACATTGAAAATTACAAATTTTTGTTATTTTGTGATATATAAATCAAGATCAAAAATTCATTTGGGCAGGTGAAAAAAAGTGAATGTCAAGCTCTGAAAATGACTCCATTGTTGTGATCTCATTATATTTTTTCTCTTAATTATTCGTACAAAGTGAACAATGAACTATTTAATCAAATCATCAATTTTCTCTGAAAGGTATGATATTGAATGCCGAGTTTTGTATCAAACTTTAGTTGTTCACTGTACAGATATATGTACATAAAATGTCATATTCTGATTTCTCTTAAAATATGTTCCATGGTTTTCAGAGACCTTGAAAAGTGCTTGAGGTAATCTTTAAAAAGTGCTTAAAAACAAAAATACTGTGAACAGTGCTTGATTCTAATGATAATATTCTGTAATTTTACTTCACAGTGCTTGAACTCTACTTTTTAAATGTTTCTTAATCACTTAAAAAATTCTTGAAAATATGAAAAATTAACTTGATTATATACATGTACATATAGATGCTTGAGCTAGTATATTTCATTTTGAGTAAACTGTTTTTGTGATGCTGTACTGCTGGAACTCTTTAGTGATAGGAGGAGTTGGCAATGTGTTTTTGGCTGCATCATGGTCTTGGCAATGTTTTTTATTGGCTGCATGAACCATGTGATCTTTTCGTGTAATTAGGTGCCTGAACTGAATTTTACAAATATATTGGCTTTATTTTGCGATCTAAAATGTATTGGGAGTCAATTAATATTTTCATATTGGTATTTAATGATGTAAATCGCATTGCAAATCAAACTTAGGCCATCCATAAAAAAATGTTGGTTTGCTGTAACACGACCTATTCACTCAAAGCCCTGCAACTCAAATTTTTTTATTGCCATTCAGGGAATTGGTTTTTTTTTCATCAGTCTTCTGATATTTTACATGCATATATGGTTTCCAGTTTTCAAAATAAAAAGGAAAAAAATCCTACCTACCTACAGTAAAAAATCTGAGTGTTACAGCAAACCAACAATTTTTTAATGATGTCTTTACTAGGTCACCCGAGCCACTCTGTTAGCTGTCTGTCATTGTGTGACATATCATGTGTTTGTCACCTAGATATTTTGTGGCAGTTGTCTCCCTTTATCTGTATTTTGTTGTACTGAGATCATGCTGAAGTAGATAATTCAGTCACTTTGTTGTCATGAAATATTCAACACTGGACTGCAGTTAGACATGTTTTAAAGATTTATATGTCAGTTTGATATAAGGATAAGAAATGTTTACAGATGTAAATATTTATGTAGACTACACTTTACAGATCACCAAAATTTATGTAATTAGTAATTTAATCTTAGTGGTTATCATATAACATCTAGAGTCTATATATCTCACTCTCACTGACCATTATTTCTACCAATCAGATACATGGTTTCAGTAATACAAGTTGTAATGGGTAAACATCTGAAAAGGTATTGTATAAACCCTAGGATTGACATAATTTAAGAGATAGCCTGAGTGCTAGTAATATCAAGACAGTTTAGAAGCAAAACCAGTTAGCTATTAATACAGTTTAAGATATTAATCTTAGTTGCTGGTATCATGTCAAATTAAGGGTTAAAGGGTTTGTTTAAGTGCTGCTGATATCAACATGATTTACGATTACTTAGAACCAGACATAAATGTTATTAAAGAGTAACTGCAGATGTAAAAGTACTTTTGATGAAGTTATAACAAAGTTATGTTGAGTGTCACTAAATATGTAGCAGTCGGTAGCGTGCTCGACTCTTGATCATGACGTTGTGAGTTTGAGTCCAGCCAGTGGCAGGTTGGTTTCCTGTCCTTCGGATGAGACAGTAAAAACCATTAAAGAACCCTCACTGCTCAGTGGCTGTAAGTGCCAAGCATAGACCAAACTTTGAAGCCCTTCACTGTAGTTGGTGACGTCTCCATATGAGTGAAAGATTCTTGAGTGGGACATTAAACAGTACAACCAGCCAAAAAATGATGACCTTTAGAGTACATTATAAGTAGCGATAATCATGTTCTCTTGATATCAGATGTACTTATAGAGAAGTAGAGAGTATCATATTGTATAACTTGAGTATAATTACTTTTAGAGAAGTTAAACAGGGCCTATCTCTTGTATTTACCTGTACCGTCTAATTGTGATATGGAGATCATAAGTCATGACAGGTAATTGTGAACCTCAGCCGCTAATATAATGACTACTTCATGTATGAGAATATTATGATAAAAATCTAGGTGGTACAAATTGCAGGCCAGAGATCGGGAAGCACTTCACAAAAGTTCATACATCTGTTAATTTTGTGTGATGATTCTACAGTAATCAACAGATTATCAGTTTATGAGCTTTTATAAAATACTGGCCAGGTTCACTGTTAAATGTTCACCAGTAATTATAATATAGATACAGGTCTTAAATAATGATGTTATCTACCATCAATGATACTGTTAGATGATCACATGCTTTTGATGTAGATGGAAGTTTTTGGTGTTCATGTAGTGCATTAAGAATGTTGGAGGTAATACTCTCTTAATGTGGAAATGATTACATGGGTATAATGCTATCTGACATGTAACATGCTGCGGGATATAATGACTACTATGTTGACTGGCATGTAACATCGTGCAGGATAAATTGACTATTATGTTGACGATACATAACATTCTGCGGGATATAATGACTACTATGTTGACTGGCATGTAACATCGTACAGGATAAATTGACTATTATGTTGACGATACATAACATTCTGTGGGATATAATGACTACTATGTTGACTGGCATGTAACATCGTACAGGATAAATTGACTATTATGTTGACGATACATAACATTCTGTGGGATATAATGACTACTATGTTGACGATACATAACATTCTGTGGGATATAATGACTACTATGTTGACTGATACATAACATCGTGCAGGATATATTTACTATTATGTTGACTGATACATAACATGCTGCAGGATATATTTACTATTATGTTGACTGATACATAACATGCTGCAGGATATATTTACTATTATGTTAACTGACATGTAACATCCTGCGGAATATAATGACTATTATGTTGACTGACATGTAACATCGTGCAGGGTATGTTGACTGATACATAACATGCTGCGGGATATATTGACTATTATTTTGACCGACATGTATCATGCTGTAGGATCTATTATCTACTGGCATTATGTTGACTGACATGTAACATCGTGCAGGATATAATGACTATTATGTTGACTGACATGTAACATCCTGCGGGATATAATGACTATTATGTTGACTGACATGTAACATCCTACAGGATATATTGACTATTATGTTGACTGACATGTAACATTGTGCAGGATATATATAGAAAACTACACAAATGTTTCTATCCATATCATACGATTGTTGTAGCAGATGGATTCAACGAGAGCTTAGCTCGAGTTGAATTCATCCACTACAACGATCAAGTCCAGTCTGTTGATACGGATAGAAGCGTTTGTGTGATTTTGTATTTATTACATGTCTCTTATTTATCTGTATGTGTACACAAATAAAAAATTAATTCCGCTTTTAACGATGTCATCAAACATTTTGGATGACAAGAATGCTATTTAGAAAAGTAGCTCCGACGAAATTTCCGTATCCAACTATGTGCAATACGACATTACGTATTGCGAGGGTGTATTGAACTCTGTATTGTAAGTGTATGATTACATATGCATGTAATGAATTGACTATTATGTTGACTGACATGTTGGACAAAGTTTATAAATGATATGCAATAATTGTGTGTATGAAGCTATACTTGTAAATTTTTAATACAGAAAATAGATGTATATATTGGTATGTACTTATAAATCTTGGGTTTTAAATTCATTGGTTTGGATGTGTTACAAGTTTGGTGTCAATTCTATATATTTGTATTGGAGTTATACATTGCTAAAGTATATTTATGTTAATTGTGTTGTATTATTTTGCAAAAATGTACTTCACAGTAAATACATCGTCTTTATTTATGTTTTGTTTTATCTGATGAATTATTAGAATTAAAATTATAACACTCTTTTGTCTATGAATCTTTATTTAAAGTTTTAATGGTGTTTTAATCTACACTAAAAAAAATTTATATGTCCATCCTTTGATGGGATGTATTATAGAATGTCTGCCCTTATCCTCTGGCCTATTATTTATACATAGCTCATCATGGTATTCTCATACTTGGTCATATGTTCTTAATGGGAGAGTGATGTGCCATGACCTAGACTAAAGATCATGCCACTGAAGTCAGGGTTACATGACTTGGTCATTTTTTAAGCATTATTTGTGCAACCTCATTTTTTAAAAAGATGTCAATCAGTCACATCAAGGTGACTAGATATTAATAGAATGTCCTTCTGCAGGATATTTTTTTCTTATTCTCTATATGTGTATATTCATCTAAGCATATACATTGTACATATACATGTAGCAATTTTTCTTATTGTAAGGTGGTGTGTCATGACATTGTTTCAAGGTCATTCATATCATCTGATATGAAAGTCATAGTGGACCAAGATGGACTTTTCTTGATACAATGCAGGACAGTATATTTCTTATAATTTATTTGTGAATCATAATCTTGACAAGAATTTCTGGTATAGGAAGGCATTATGTCATGACCTTGACTCAAGGTCATACCACAGGTGTCAAGGTCATATGGACTTGGATGGATGTTTTGGCCTAGCCATATTTTTCTAATACTTCCAGCACAATTTTCCTTATGGGAATAGGGTGTATCTTGACCTCAACATGAGGTCACACTTTTAATGTAAAGGTCACTGTGGAGGAATTAGCTGCCCACACAGGCAACCACACTTCTCTATACTTTTTTGTTATCATATTAACCACTCCAGCAGTACTCTTGTTCAATTGCTGTATGCAGAATGTTAAAGCTAACCTGGCTTTAACTGTTAAAGGAACATTAGCGATAGTCCAAAGAGCTAATGCCATACCCCTCGACATCCTTGTTGGCATCGGCGTCTGTAGACAAAAATATAACCTGGCCTATATCTTTTTAACCACAAGGGACAGGGGTTTGATATTTCACACACAGATTTCTTATCACCAGAGATTTCATTTGGTACCTTGACTTTTGATCTAGTGACCTTGAACTTTGACCAACTTTTCAAAAACTTTAACCTAGGCTATATTTTTTAATTCATGAGGGATAGGGCTATATTTCACATATACATTACTATGACCAGGGCTTTTATTTTGTATCTTGACATTTGACCAATGACTTTGACCTACTATTCAAAAACTTAAACCTAGGCTATAGTTTTTAAACCATGAGGGATAAGGCTCTGATATACCACATACATATTTCTTATGACCAGAGCATTCATCTGGTATCAAAACTTTTGACCTAGAGACCTTGGACTTTGACCTACTCTTCAAAATTTTTAATCTGAGCTGAAGGAATCAAAATATTTACCAGTCCTTTCACCTTAAAACCCAACAGCTGTGGGTCAAATACCTATTTTGAAAATTTACATTCATTTTGGCAAGCTTCGTTGTCATCTGACAACTCTTAATGTTATTGTAAATTACAGAGCTCTGGAGGTGACATAGTGGTGAAAACAAAAATTATTCTGTGGGAACAGAATAATTATTGTGAGAACAAATTATTCTATGCAAATGGAATAATTATTGAGAGAGAACAATTATTCTGTGAGAACAAAATAATTTTATTCTGTGAGAACAGAATAATTATGAAGAGAAATTGTTTTCTTTCTCAATAATTATTCCATTCACATGGAATTATTTTTTGACCTGTATGTCACTTCTGGGGTTCCATTATAAACTTATAAATTTATTTCATGGACTGCTCGCTCTCTCTCTCTCTCTCTCTCTCTCTCTCTCTCTCTCTCTCTCTCTCTCTCTCTCTCTCTCTCTCTCACATAAAATTCAAGACAATTTACACTCACGAAACCTTTATTAAATGAAAACCATGTATACAACAGTTATATTTGTAGATACTATATATCCGACATATTCTTATATCTTGACAACAACGCTGGAAGCAGCCAGGAGCCTGAATCACTCCTAAGAGATGCTTTTTGTCAACATTGTCAAAGCTTTGTCAAAGCTTCAATCTAATTCAGACTTGGGTTTGAAGGTATATGATATAAAACAGTGTTAATAATATTACTTCTACCGTTAACAACAAATTGGCAATTTCTATTTATACTTGTTGTAAAAGGAGCCGTCAGAAATGTCAGACATGAAAGTGGATTGCCCGCTATATCTACGGTAAAACAGGTTTTCATTTATAGTAACAATGGCCATACTTTATAGAATAAAATTACATTAATAAAGCAACTCAACTGGAAGAGAAGATAACGCAAGTTATACAATCAAACCATCTAATGAGTGTCTTTTTACCCCTCTATTTATAGCTATGGTGGACCCTTAGGATCTCATCTTTCAACATTTAAGTCATGACAAGGATGGCATAATAAACGTAACTAGACAACAAGATATATACTGTATTATATGCTCAAACACTTGATATGTACCATTGCCATTGTACAAACTCTTCATAATCACATATCAAAAAAGTGTAGTCACATATTTAAAAAGTAATGCAATAGTAATCAACACAACATACCACAAAATAACATGCAATATTTGATTATACATACGTCTTGATTCGCATATTTTGTTCATAAATATTGTTCTGGCTATGTTAAGTCTTGTAAATATCACCATACCTTTATATACCTATTTTTTGTATCACCATACCTTTATATACCTATCTTTTATATCACCATACCTCCATATACCAATCTTTTGTATCACCATACCTTTATATACCTATCTTTTGTATCACCATACCTTTATATACCTATCTTTTGTATCACCATACCTTTATATACCTATCTTTTATATCACCATACATTTATATACCTATCTTTTGTATCACCATACCTTTATATACCAATCTTTTATATCACCATACCTCCATATACCAATCTTTTATAACACCATACAGTTATATACCTATCTTTTATATCATACCTTTAAATACTTATCTTTTATATCTACACACCATTATATACCTATCTTTTATATCACCGTACCTTAATATATACGATCTTTTATATTACCATACCTTTATATTCCTATCTTTTATATCACCATACACTTATATACCTATCTTTTATATCACCATACACTTATAAACCTATCTTTTATATCACCATACCTTTATATACCTATCTTTTATATCACCATATACCTTTAAATACCTATCTTTTATATCACCATACCTTTATATACCTATCTTTTAGATCACCATACCTTTACATACGGTACTGATCTTTTAGATCTCCATACCGTTACGTAACTATATTTTAAATCACCATACCTTTATATGCCTATCTTTTATATCACCATATCATTATATACCTATATATTTACCTATCTTTTATATCACCATATCTTTATATAACTATAATTTAGATCACCATACCTTTATATACCTATCATGAGTCCTGCCCTCTGTTATAAACAGTCATATTATCTTTTTCTTATCAGTCATAGACTGTCTATAAATAGTCATATCCTGTCTATATCTAATCACATCTTGTCTAGCAATAGTCATATCCTGTCTATATCTAATCACATCTTGTCTAGCAATAGTCATATCCTGTCAATATCTAATCACATATTGTCTAGCAATAGTCATATCCTGTCTATATCTAATCACATCTTGTCTAGCAATGGTCATATCCTGTCTATCAATAGACAACTTATATCTATTATTAGTCATTTTCTCTGACTAACAAGTCATATTGTGTTAATTAATAGTCATATCCTGTCTATATCTAATCACATCTTGTCTAGAGATAGTCATATCCTGTCTATCAAAAGACAAATCATATCTATTATTAGTCATTTTCTCTGACTAACAAGTCATATTGTTTTAATCAATAGTCATATTCTGTCTAAAGTCATATTGTGTCTACTAATACTCATATTCTCTATCAAGTCATACACTGACTACAGACACAGCTATATCCATTACATTGACACATCTATAAACAATCATACATTCTATATTTAAATTAAAGTTCATATTCTATCAATAAATCATTACATTCTTTTTCTGTCAACATAAACATTGATATGTTCTCAATCAAACACTACCTACAATTTAAACACACAGCCAAACTTCTATCTATAAAATAATCAAATTCTACTTGAAGACAGTTAAACGTCTACACTCAATAAAATTCTAACTATACACACATTAAATCTTCTATCTACATGTATACGCACAGTCAAACTTTTATATTGTGACAACTATGGTTTTTATAAAAATGACAACTATCTATAAACACTACAAGCGGCCCGAAGGGCTTTAGTTGCTCACCTGGCAAAGTTGGTCAACATTGCAAAATACCCCAAAAAATGTGAAAAAGATGATAAAATGGGTAATAATTCATAAACTTTATGTGACTTAACATGGGCATACTTCATGTAATGTTTGGTTCAAATTTGCTCAATGGTTCTTGAGATTTTGTCATAATGATCTGTAGGTAATTCCTAACAACTTTCCCATATATCTATGTATACAAAAAGTTGATCAGTTTTGAGATATGCTATTTGTCTATGAATATTACCCTGTGTTACTAAAGCGCCTCCTTGTGGCCCGTTTGTGTACTCATTTTGTTTTTCATTCACAAATTTTGTAGATATTGACTTACAAAATTTTAAAGTCACCTGATCATTGGTTCATCAGAAGAAATTTCTAAATAGATGTATGTACCAAGATTTAACCCTTCTTGGTCTCTTTAGAAGCCCCTATGACTCCTATCATTTTTCTTTTAGCAAGCATCTTAGGCCCTTCATGCCACATGAGCTAAAACGGGAAAGTAAATCCCAAAAAGATCAATCTGACAAGTTATGCTCTATTGTCTTTTTGTAGATTTTTGCATACCAAACATTTTTGCTTCTTTCACTCTTTCTCTATCTATAATACTTTTCAAGATAATGGCAAAAAAAAAAAAATAGATTCACAAAAAAGGGGAAATAACTCCCATGAGGGTCGACCTGACAAGTTTAACTCTACAAACAATTTGGTAGGTCTTTGCATGCCTAACAATTTTACTTCTTTCACCTTTTCTCTGAGGCCTATATTATACTTTTCAAGATAATGGCAAAAAATGAACAGTACAAGAAATCAACTAAAAAGGGGGAATTACTTCCATAAGGATCGATTTGACAAGTTTTGGGGTTTTTTTTTTGTAGATCTTTGCATGCCCGAGAATTTAGCTTCTTTCACTATTTCTCTATCTATTATACATTTTGAGATAATAACAGAAAACAACCAAAAGTATGAAAAATTAGCCAAAAAGTAGAGATAACTACAACTGGATTTGACCTGACAATGTCTGTCAAAATAGAGAATCGTTAGGTCTTTAAAAGCCAATCAATTTAAGGAAACAGTTTTTTTCTAGCTTCAATAATATTCGAGATACATGCATTGAACCAAAATTATCTGTTATCTCATTTGTTCCATCTTAAGTCATGGAAGCCATGCTTGGTTCTACCTTAATATTAATCTAAAACTTCATGCGGCTTAACATGCGCATACTACATGTAAAGTTTGGTTCAAATTTGCTAAATTTTTCTTGAGTAGAAGTTGAACATGTCCAAAATTTGACTAACTCTAAATTTATGTATAATTTGGTGCCTGTGACCTCAACCTTTGACCTGATGACCTTCAGATTTTGTCAAAATGACCATTAGGTAATTCCTTACAACTTTCCTATATATCTTTGTATGAAAAACGTTGATCAGTTCTGAGTTATTAATTTAAGCTATTTGGGTACAAATTGTACACTATGTTACTAAAGCGCCCCCTTTTGGCTCGTTTGTGAACACATTTTGTTTTTATTTGCAAACATTGTAGATATCGACTTAACAATCATGCATACACAATTTTAAAGTCATCTGATCATTGGTTCATGAGAAGTTTCTTAAATATGTACCAAGATTTGAACCTTCTTGACCCCTTTTGAAGCTCCTATGACTCCTATCATTTTCCTTTTTCCAAACTTTAAGCCCCATCTCAAGACCAGCTCCCTGTCATATTTAATAGAAATCTGCCCAGAGGTTCTTGAGAGGAAAATGTTTAAATGCAAAAGTTAACAGATGGATGATGACAGATGGCAGACATTTAGCAATATAGCAATAGCCTACCTGGCCCTTTGAGCCAGGTGAGCTAATAAACAGTGACAGCTATCTAGAGATATGATCAACAGTTATATCCTCTATCTATAAAAAAGCAATACACCATGACTAAATCATATTCTCTATCTATAAACATGCCCATAGCCATTAACTACTGACAGTCACTTACTCTTCCTTATAGAAAGCCATCTCCACTTTCTATCAAGACACTTCCTCTTCCTTATAGAAAGCCATCTCCACTATCAATTAAGTCACTTCCTCTTCCTTATAGAAAGCCATCTCAACTATCTATCAAGACACTTCCTCTTCCTTATAGAAAGCCATCTCCACTATCTATCAAGACACTTCCTCTTCCTTATAGAAAGCCATCTCCACTATCTATCAAGACACTTTCTCTTCCTTATAGAAAGCCATCTCCACTATCTATCAAGACACTTTCTCTTCCTTATAGAAAGCCATCTCCACTATCTATCAAGACACTTCCTCTCTTCCTTATAGAAAGCCATCTCAACTATCTATCAAGACACTTCCTCTTCCTTATAGAAAGCCATCTCCACTATCTATCAAGACACTTCCTCTTCCTTATAGAAAGCCATCTCCACTATCTATCAAGACACTTTCTCTTCCTTATAGAAAGCCATCTCCACTATCTATCAAGACACTTATTCTTCCTTATAGAAAGCCATCTCCACTATTTATCAAGACACTTTCTCTTCCTTATAGAAAGCCATCTCCACTATCTATCAACAGTCACTTCCTCTTCCTTATAGAAAGCCATCTCCACTATCATTTAAGTCACTTCCTCTTCCTTATAAAAAGTCATCTCCACTATCTATCAACAGTCACTTCCTATTCCCTATAGAAAACTATCTAAACTATCTATCAAGTCACTTCCTCTTCCTTATAGAAAGCCATCTCCAATATCCATCAACAAAGTCAATTCCTCTTCCCTCTAGAAAGCTATCTCCACTATCTATCAACAAAGTCACTTCCTCTTCCCAATAGAAAGCCATCTCCACTATCTATCTACACAATCACAATATCTCTCAACAACCAAAGTCACATATCCTCTATTCAGGGACACAGCATGAATTAAGTTTACTTGCCAAGGGACAAAAATATGGCACATCTTGTTTTGGGATTCAATTAAAACTTCAATTACATCTCCAAAAGCTTTCTAATCAGTCTTGGCAAGGAAATAGCTTACATGATTTGGCTTAGATTTATTTCAAGCACACTTAAGATGACTTTACTTCATATTAACTTTCAATCACATTTACATGACTTTGATTTTGATAACATTTACAGCACATTGACATGACTTTAGATTAATCTTCATGCACACTTACATGTCTTTAATTTAGATTGATTTTAAACACACCTATCTGACTTTAATTAAGATTACAGCAATTTTAAAGCACATTTATATGTCACTGGTTTAGATTTTCAAGCACACTTTAAGATTACAGTAATTTTAAAGCACATTTACATGTCACTGGTTTAGATTTTCAAGCACACTTACATGACTTTGGTTAAGATTGATTTTAAACACACCTACCTGACTTTAATTAAGATTACAGTAATTTTAAAGCACATTTACATGTCACTGGTTTAGATTTTCAAGCACACTTACATGACTTTGGTTAAGATTGATTTTAAACACACCTACCTGACTTTAATTAAGATTACAGTAATTTTAAAGCACATTTATATGTCACTGGTTTAGATTTTCAAGCACACTTTAAGATTACAGTAATTTTAAAGCACATTTACATGTCACTGGTTTAGATTTTAAAGCACACTTACATGTACCAAATTAAAAGTGTTTAAAATAAAAGGCTAAATAACTCCGTGTATATGTTAATATCAAACCTTAAAAGTTAAAGCAAATGTAATAAAAAGAATCATTGTAAATCTTACTAATATGCTTATGCTCCCAAAATCTGTAAACAAGACAAAAGGCGTGTCCTGCTTTTGTATAAACTATTTTAAACATACAGAAACTGTGTTGTTCAAAGACAAATGAGCCAGTGGCTGAGAGGTGTCCTTAGGACAATTATTGGGGAAATCGTGATTTTAATGTTTGCACAAACTTCAACATATTTGGAATTAAAAAAAAAAATGAGAATGAGTGCAAGCATGACCAACTCTTTCTTGTTTCTGGTGTGAAAAATCTACAGAATAAAAAATATTACATCAGATTTCCTTGCTTTCTGGAATTTCATTACTTATGTTGTAAGGACCCAATTCCCAGCCACTTGCTCTTCATATTTAATACATTTGAATAATTTCCTGGTAAATTGGAAATATTGTAGAAAACAGAAATTTCAAATCTTAACTTCGATAAAATTCTTTGTAAAACATATTTTGTAACAATTTGATGTCTTAAAAACCAAAAGAAATATAAAACATTCAGTACACTGAAAAATTTGCTAAAGGATAAAAACTTCAGTAAAAGTAATGAGATTCATACTTACTTTGATGAACCTCAATGATCCAAATGTAGTAGACTCTTTTGAACCACAAAATTGATCTATTGCCAAATGCCCAACACAACACCTTTTGGCAAACTTTTCCATTATAATGTCACAATTAAATGGCCGGTTAAACATTTGTCTGATTATGACTTCACACTTCAATGATGTCAAAAAAACACATGCACAGTCATTTGTCAGACACATGACGATAGGTCAATTGCTTTCATTCTGGGCATGAGAGGTTAAACAAAACAAAATGAAAACAAATAACAAAAATATAACATTTGAAAAGAATTAAAGATTGTGTTCAATACAAAATTACTAGTACATGTATGAGGTAGCAAACTTAGAAGGTAACAAACAAAATATGAAATTAAATATGATAACTTGTACATATCTTGGTAATGTGACAAAATTGTGAAGATTTTGGTAATCTGTATCTGAAGGTAATGTGACAAAATTGTGAAGATTTTGGTAATCTGTATCTGAAGGTAATGTGACAAAATTGTGAAGATTTTGGTAATCTGTATCTGAAGGTAATGTGAGAAACTGGTGAAGATTTTGTTAATCTGTATCTGAAGGTAATGTGACAAAATTGTGAAAATTTTGTTAATCTGTATCTGAAGGTAATGTGACAAGATAGTGAAGATTTTGTTAATCTGTATCTGAAGGTAATGTGACAAGATAGTAAAGATTTTGTTAATCTGTATCTGAAGGTAATGTGACAAGATAATGAAGATTTTGCTAATCTGTATCTGAAGGTAATGTGAGAAACTGGTTAAGATTTTGGTAATCAGGATGTGTAGGTAATGTTACAAACTAGTAAAGATTTATCTAATCTGTATCTGAAGGTAATGTGTCAAGATAGTGAAGATTTTGGTAATCAGGATGTGGAGGTCATGTGACAAACTAGTAAAGATTTTGGTAATCAGGATGTGGGATGTTCTGCTCCTATTGCCGTTTGGCACCAAGATGTTTTGCCCCTCTAGAATACTAATAGTATATTTAATTTATGTCACAGAAGTTTGGATTCAGTGGTAAATATTTTATGCTTTTTTGTTTGTTCCATATTTACTATATTTATTTTATCCTACTGTCTTTTGAATTACAACAACTTGATGCACACAAATATACAGTAGAACTTCGATTCAAAGTTTAAGGGACCGCCTAGAAAAGTTCAGAACATCGGGACTTCCCCTCATGGATGGTAACTGAGAACCATATGTTTATAGTTTCACAAGTTCTATAAGGTGTACATGGCTACTTCAAAACCATTTAAGACAAGTACTGTCATTATGAATAATAATTAATGCTAAATTTAACTAAGTTCTCGTGAAATTAAAACATTGAGTGTTTATGAGAATGAGAAGAATTATCATAGGGTGATTTCATACACATGTAAATTTGGACTTCGAGTTATATGTAGAAATTTTCGTTGTTTTTATAGAAATGGGGCCAAAAATTTATTCGAAATATTGAGAAATTCAACTCACAAAAGTTTGAATTATAAAATGTTTATAAGTACAATGTAGTGTTAGGTAACAAAATCATTCTGGACTTTGTGAATAGTTCGAAACATTGAAAAATTTGACTCGTTGAAGTCCTACTGTGTAATATGTTATTTGCTTTCAAAAATACACTTTTTGTTATTGTTTGTTTTTCAAGCAGGTCAAAGGTGATATCTATTAAATTTCTTTATCAACTAACAGATATATTAACATAATTATTTCTTGTGTCTCGGCAAAATATGCAACTGTTACATCAGTGGCTATCATCAGAGATAATGTATACATTGTATCATTATCTCACACACACACATGCGCACACACACACACACACACACACACACACACACACACACACACACACACACACACACACACACACACACACATACACAAACACACACACACATAAATATATATACTGTATATATCATTAAACCATTGATATACCAGGAAAATTTTGTTCCTGTTCCATTTTCTTTATCTTCAATTACTGATCCTTCCAATGATATACGTTTTTATAATATTACCATTTTACCATACCCATCTGATAAGTTATCTATGATGAACATGAACATGATAAAACAACAAATTTGTTACAGATTATCCACAAAATGATGTTTGAAAAATTCCAATTAAATTGTCTCTGGCATTTCTTTGTCATGAAGGAGGACAGTGTTTAAATAATAATAAAGCTAAATTTGAACTTCCTTATGCTTGAGATCTAAAAGACATCCAAAAACAGCCACCCAGAGCCATAGACAATGCCAACTTCCAATACAGTGATCTGGTGTCCGCATTGGCCATAATCAGTGTTAAACTGGCAGTGTAAAACAGAGCTGCTGGCAGTGTCTCACGGTGTTTAAATTGCAATAATTTCCCTTCTCCAGGAAATGTTCCCATTTCATTTTCCTTTAGAGAGTAGAAGTGGTTCATTAACCTGTAAAGATATAATAAGATTTCAACAATTACTTTGTAAATTATATTGTTAGAAGAAATATCTAAAAGTGAGAAAATGTTGAAAGTATCGTAATCTCATATCATTATATCATAAGAGTGAGAAAATGTTGATAGTACTGTAACCTCATAAATATCATAAAAGTGAGAGAATGTTGAAAGTACTGTAACCTCATAAATATCATAAAAGTGAGAAAATGTTGATAGTACTGTAACCTCATAAATATCATAAAAGTGAGAAAATGTTGATAGTACTGTAACCTCATAAATATCATAAAAGTGAGAGAATGTTGATAGTACTGTAACCTCATAAATATTATAAAAGTGAGAAAATGTTGATAGTACTGATATCAGATATCAAAAGTATTCTCCCATCATATTTAGAAATCTCATAATACTGCTGTGATATCATGCTTGGACAGTTACTCTGCATACTACTGGAAGTTAAGGCACTGTCATGTTTGGACAGTTACTTGCCACACTACTGGTAGTTAAGGCACTGTCATGTTTGGACAGTTACTCGCCACACTACTGGTAGTTAAGGCACTGTCATGTTTACACAGTCACTTGACACACTACTGGTAGTTAAGGCACTGTCATGTTTGGACAGTTACTCGCCACACTACTGGTAGTTAAGGCACTGTCATGTTTACACAGTCACTTGACACACTACTGGTAGTTAAGGCACTGTCATGTTTGGACAGTTACTTGCCACACTACTGGTAGTTAAGGCACTGTCATGTTTGGACAGTTACTCGCCACACTACTGGTAGTTAAGGCACTGTCATGTTTACACAGTCACTTGACACACTACTGGTAGTTAAGGCACTGTCATGTTTGGACAGTCACTTGACACACTACTGGTTGTTAAGGCACTGTCATGTTTGGACAGTTACTTGCCACACTACTGGTAGTTAAGGCAATGTCATGTTTGGACAGTTACTTGCCACACTACTGGTAGTTAAGGCACTGTCATTTTTGGACAGTTACTCGCCACACTTCTGGTAGTTAAGGCACTGTCATGTTTGGACAGTTACTTGACACACTTCTGTTAGTTAAGGCACTCTCATGTTTGGACAGTTACTCGCCACACTACTGGTAGTTAAGGCACTGTCATGTTTGGACAGTTACTTGACACACTACTGGTAGTTAAGGCACTGTAACGTTTGGACAGTTACTCGCCACACTACTGGTAGTTAAGGCACTGTCATGTTTGGACAGTTAATCGCCACACTTCTGGTAGTTAAGGCACTGTCATGTTTGGACAGTTACTTGACACACTACTGGTAGTTAAGGCACTGTCATGTTTGGACAGTTACTTGACACACTTCTGTTAGTTAAGGCACTGTCATGTTTGGACAGTTACTCGCCACACTACTGGTAGTTAAGGCACTGTCACGTTTGGACAGTTACTCGTCACACTACTGGTAGTTAAGGCACTGTCACGTTTGGACAGTTACTTGCCACACTACTGGTAGTTAAGGCACTGTCATGTTTGGACAGTTACTCGACACACTACTGGTAGTTAAGGCACTGTCATGTTTGGACAGTTACTTGACAAACTACTGGTAGTTAAGGCACTGTCACATTTGGACAGTTACTTGACACACTACTGGTAGTTAAGGCACTGTCATGTTTGGACAGTTACTCGCCACACTACTGGTAGTTAAGGCACTGTCACATTTGGACAGTTACTTGACACACTACTGGTAGTTAAGGCACTGTCACGTTTGGACAGTTACTTGACACACTACTGGTAGTTAAGGCACTGTCATGTTTGGATAGCTACTCGCCACACTATTGGTAGTTAAGGCACTGTCATGGAGAAAACAGATTTTCTGACAATTACTGGTCACACTACTGTTAGTTAAGGCACTTTCATGTTTGGACAGTTACTTGACACACTACTGGTAGTTAAGGCACTTTCATGTTTGGACAGTTACTTGCCACATATTGGTAGTTAAGGCACTGTCATGGAGAAAATAAATTCCTTACCTATCTTTTTTCTGAAACTGGTTGTGAAGCCATAATCTCAATTTGTCTTCATCTTTGGGAATATCTTTGATATCTATTCTCTCCAAATTCAAATGCAATTCTGATGATTTCCCATGCAGGAATTCTAAAAAAAAAAAAATTTCTTCATGCATCAAAATCTATCTGGTTAAAAGATGTCAATAAAAATCAAACCCAGATTAAAACTTGCACAATGAAATTTCTTTGCAAAGATGAATCTAGATATCAGTTAGATAACAACCATCTCTATTGGTCTGCTGCATTAAATACTACATCAGTTATATTGAAATGTAAAAGTGTGAACAAAACCAGATATGGAGTTATGTTAGGAAGACAATTAAACATTACAAAAAGTAACAATTGTGTCAAGTATTACATAAAGAGTTGTTCTATTCTACATGTTTCCCCTTAAATTTGTAATCTTGTTCAGCATGTCAAACTTAATTCCTAAATTTAAAAAGAAATAATGAAAAAATCTTCAATTTCTTTTTAGAAATGTGGAAACCATCTTTAAAAAATAAAAATAGCCAACAGTTTGAATACTCTTGGTGTCATCTTGTTTGCCATATCACCATACCCCAATGAATATTTTTTATGAGATTTGAAAATGATGAAAAGATGTATATGTATTTTGATGGCCATCTTAAAAATGGCAGCTATTTAAAAAATATATTGACACTGGATGTCCTAACTAGACATGGCCATCTAATATCATACTAAGTTTCATTGACTTCTGATTGGCAGTTACAAAATTACAGACAGGACAGGATTTGTAACAGACAGATGGAAGCACTAACTGAGGAACAAATGGTAAGATGGACAGGCACATTGTTAACTATAATGGATAGATCTCGTTACAAAAAGAATGGACAGATCAGTCTCTTATATAAAGACTGGACAGATCCCCCCATAGAAAGGCTGGACAGATCTTATATAAAGGCTGAACAGACTTCCTTATAGAAAAGATGGACAGATTTCCTTCCTTATAGAGAGTCTGGAAATATCTCCTTATAGAAAGGCTTGACATATCTCCTAATACTAATAGAAAGGCTGGACAGATCTCCATATAAGAAGGCTGGGCAGATCTCCTTATAGAAAGGCTGGACAAATTTCCTTATAAAAAGGATAGACAGACCTCCTAATAGTAATGATGGACATATCTCCTAATAGAAACAATGGAAAGATCCCCTAATAGAAAGCTGAACAGATCTTTTTCATAGAAAGGCTGGAACAATCTTATAAAAAGTCTGAACAGATCTCCTTATCGAAAAGATGGACAGATCCCCTGCTTTATAGAGAGTCTGTGAAGATCTCCTAAAAGAAAAGCTGGACAAATCTCTTTATAGAAAGGATGAACAGATCTTCTTATACTTATAGAAGGATGGAAAGTTCCCCTTATATAAAGGATGGACAGATCAGATCTCTTACATAAAAGCTGGACAGATATCCCTATAGAAAATCTGGACTGATCTTATAGTAAGGCTGAACAGATCTCCTTATAGAAAGGATGGATAGATATCCTTATAGAAAGGATGGACAGATATCCTTATAGAAAGGATGGACAGACATCCTTTCTTATAGAGAGTCTGGACAGATCTGATAGAAAAGCTAGATAGATATCCTTATAGAAAGAATGAACAGATCTCCTTATAGAAGGGATGCTCAGACGGCAAAAAAATTACCTCTGAAAATGATTCAGTCAAAGGTCAAACTAAAATCTTCTTTTTTTATACATGCACAAGCCAAGCCCTGGTTTTACATGTCTACAGAGGAGTTTAACATACAAATGTACTTGGCTCCTACAAAACATTACACAAGGATATACAAATATCAAAGTACATATGTAATTGTTGACCAAATGTTAATGAAAATGTGATAACCCGATATAATTGTGGAGATCATGAGCACCTACCTGGCATCCCAGGGGAGGTAATCCGTTCTCCAGTCTTTGGAAGCATTGTTTCACCAAAAGCTATTGTCACATCATACACAGCATCTATATGACCAGTCAGTTGTCTCAAACAAACTTCAAAAGCCTTCACTTTTGGACTCAGTACATTTTGAAATACATCTAAACCTTTAAAGAGAAGTATATGTACATTGGCAGTTCCTAAATAACAAACCTTGAGAAACTCAGTACATTTTGAAATACATCTAAACCTTTAAAGAGAAGTATATGTACATTGGCAGTTCCTAAATAACAAACCTCAAGAAACTGATACATAAACAGTGATTTTGTACTGCACATAAAAAAATTATGTTAAGATAATGTAAATGTTCTTATTTGATACAAATGTATATGGAAACTTCTGATTCTGACCTATCATATCCAATGTAACAAGAAATAAAAATGAAGTTGTACAAATTTTGTATATGTTTTTTTAATTATCTCCCTTTGTCAAGAATGAAATTAAATTATCCATTTGTACAAATGACATACATGTTATATCACCGTAATTCGGTGGTATTTATTTGTATAGTGTATTCTATCCCAATTGAAGCCAAACTTTACAATTACCTTGTTCCTGTGCAAATTGTTTACTTTTTTGGATAACATCTGGCAGTTCAGGGTTGAATCTTGTGCCCTCCGGAAAAATGATCATCCATATCTAGTAATAAAAAACAAACATCACAATGTCAATTGTGTTAATTTTTAAGAGTGTGTTAACATAAATGTACACCTGATATGAAATACATACATGTACCAGGTAAATACATATGAGTATGTAATAATTTTATACATGTAATTGGAAAACATCAGATGTGACTAGCTTTTCAGTTACAGATAAATAGAATTTTTGTTCTAATCTGCTTTAGAAAATTTGTAAAACTTTTGATGTTGGTTACACAAGATGATTACACATAGTGTGCTTCTGATTAACTGTAAGTATAATTTAGACAGAATTAACATGAATAAAGCAGTAAGAATGATTGTAAACAAACGTAATTAAACAAACATTATACGTGTCATATGTAGAAATGTACAAAAATCTTACTGGTTCTTTCCGCTCCTTTAGTCGTGCTAGTTGTCGTTCCATCAACTGCTGACCAAACTTTCCGCTCCGCTGTACATAGATACAGTCATGCTAAAAATTTATAAGTAAATGTTGTTCAGTTTAACATATCACATAACTCTACAAATGGTACATGTTTATAGTTTGTGTTGGTATTACATACACCTAACATGGTATATATTTATAGTTTGTGTTGGTATTACATACACCTAACATGGTACATGTTTATAGTTTGTGTCATTATTACATACACCTAACATGGTATATGTTTATAGTTTGTGTTTGGTATTACATACACCTAACATGGTAACATGTTTATAGTTTGTGTTGGTGTTACATACACCTAACATGGTATATGTTTATAGTTTGTGTTGGTATTACATACACCTAACATGGTATATGTTTATAGTTTGTGTTGGTATTACATACACCTAACATGGTACATGTTTATAGTTTGTGTCATTATTACATACACCTAACATGGTACATGTTTATAGTCTGTGTTGGTATTACATACACCTAACATGGTACATGTTTATAGTCTGTGTTGGTATTACATACACCTAACATGGTACATGTTTATAGTCTGTGTTGGTATTACATACACCTAACATGGTATATGTTTATAGTCTGTGTTGGTATTACATACACCTAACATGGTATATGTTTATAGTTTGTGTTGGTATTGCATACACCTAACATGGTACATGTTTATAGTCTGTGTTGGTATTACATACACCTAACATGGTATATGTTTATAGTCTGTGTTGGTATTACATACACCTAACATGGTATATGTTTATAGTTTGTATTGGTATTACATACACCTTACATGGTATATGTTTATAGTTTGTGTTGGTATTACATACACCTAACATGGTATATGTTTATAGTTTGTGTCATTATTACATACACCTAACATGGTACATGTTTATAGTTTGTGTTGGTATTACATACACCTAACATGGTATATGTTTATAGTTTGTGTTGGTATTACATACACCTAACATGGTACATGTTTATAGCTTGTGTTGGTATTACATACACCTAACATGGTACATGTTTATAGTCTGTGTTGGTATTACATACACCTAACATGGTACATGTTTATAGTTTGTGTCATTATTACATACACCTAACATGGTACATGTTTATAGTTTGTGTTGGTATTACATACACCTAACATGGTACATGTTTATAGTTTGTTTATTACATACAGTCTGTGTTGTGTCATTATTACATACACCTAACATGGTACATGTTTATAGTCTGTGTTGGTATTACATACACCTAACATGGTACATACACCTAACATGGTTTTTATAGTTTGTGTTGGTATTACATACACCTAACATGGTATATGTTTATAGTCTGTGTCATTATTACATACACCTAACATGGTACATGTTTATAGTTTGTGTTGGTATTACATACACCTAACATGGTACATGTTTATAGTTTGTGTCATTATTACATACACCTAACATGGTACATGTTTATAGTTTGTGTCATTATTACATACACCTAACATGGTATATGTTTATAGTTTGTGTTGGTATTACATACACCTAACATGGTATATGTTTATAGTTTGTGTCATTATTACATACACCTAACATGGTATATATTTATAGTTTGTGTTGGTATTACATACACCTAACATGGTATATGTTTATAGTTTGTGTTGGTATTACATACACCTAACATGGTATATATTTATAGTTTGTGTTGGTATTACATACACCTAACATGGTATATGTTTATAGTTTTTGTCAGTATTACATACACCTAACATGGTACATGTTTATAGTTTGTGTTGGTATTACATACACCTAACATGGTACATATTTATAGTTTTTGTCAGTATTACATACACCTAACATGGTACATGTTTATAGTTTTTGTCAGTATTACATACACCTAACATGGTACATGTTTATAGTCTGTGTTGGTATTACATACACCTAACATGGTACATGTTTATAGTTTTTGTCAGTATTACATACACCTAACATGGTATATATTTTATAGTTCATGTCGGTATTACATACATCTAACATGGTATATATTTTATAGTTCATGTCGGTATTACATACATCTAACATGGTATATATTTATAGTTTGTGTTGGTATTACCTACACCTAGCATGGTCTATGTTTATAGTTTGTGCTGGTATTACATACACCTAACATGGTATATGTTTACAGTTTGTGTCTGTTGACATTTCCAGATCTTTTATCAACTTTTAGCATTAGGCAAGTTATCACCAGTTTTGTATGTAATGACTCTGGCAATATGACCTTTAAATGGATTTAAATTAAACTTCCATACCAAACAATTTAATTTCTTCAAATTGAAACTTCAATAACACAAAATTTTAAAAATAGGGAAATCAAATGATCTTTACATCAACAACATTTTTGAACTGGCTTCCATTATGATAAATTCAACATACTGTTACAATCTTATATATAGTTATCAGTACAAAATTGTAACTTTTTTAATCATAGAAAGGAATCTAGACAGGAGGTCATGAAAATTTGCATTTGAAAACTAGAGAATACTCAAGTGAGTTCTGGAACAAGGTTGCAATATACATTGAAGCCTGTATATAGGGGCCACCCAAGGGACCAGAAAATAATGGCCTTTATGTGCAGGTGACCCTTATAAACAGGTTCAATTTAGCTGATGTATGCAGTCAAGGGACTTGAAAAAACTGGACTTTATAAACAGGTAATGCTAGCCTTTTATAAAAGTGGCCGCTATGGTATTGCATAATACTAAAATGTAAAATTAAAAAACAAAATTACCTGCTTAAAATAAAATCCATACAACGGGAAGTATTTCAATCCATCTTTCATGACAAATCGAACATGACCTAGAGAACCTTGTTTTAGTGCCAGCATATTTGCAATAATCCAGTCCACTGTTAACAACAAGAAATAAGGAAAGCATCAAACTTTTAAGTGCATTTCATTCACTCTGTATTGAATACAACAGACACACAGCGGAGAGGTGGCTAGTATGATACTCATAGAAGGATGAGAAAATAATGATGCTGTACACCAGTGCCCAAAGTCACTAAATTTACTCAATACTCAAGCCCAACTTTTATTTCATCATTTTGACTATATAGTCGTTTGTAAAACTTCCAAATTTAAGTGAATAAGAAACATATCATTATTTTACATCATTCATATATACATATTTGCATCACACTTATGATTTTTCTTTAAAAAGCTAATAAATATGTTGAGTATGATACTCAAAATTTGAGTACATACTCAAATATTTATTTATTTCTGAATTTTTTTTTTCAAATGAGCAATATCTTTGATGACCATTATTTACAATTGTATGCCATCAATATACAAACAAGTTCAGTTATAGAATATATCTTGCATGGTTTTGTCTTAAAAGCAAGAAAAGTTAGATCAACTTGAGTACTGAGTAAATTTGGTAACCTCGGACCCATTGCTCAAAGCAACAAATGTAGACGAGAAGAGCAGGATCAGTATTTTAGTAAGAAGTAAGGTTGATGATATACAAATATTTATACAGGGTGTTTAAAAAAAAATCATGCCCCCATTTCAAATGTCTATAACTTTGCATTGACACATGATAGGCTAATTACAAAAATGAAAGTTCATTAGACAGAGTATTCATGTGAAAATTTGTGATTAAACCCTTATTTCTTTAAGTTAGAACTTGTTATATGACATCAGTAATGAAATCATCACAAATAGCATTATTTGGTTTTACTACTAAAATGGATGACAAGAAGAGCCTTCATATTGATGTTATTAAATTTTATTTGCATATATCCATCATGTTAACATGCCCAAATGATTTAAAACTTTATTATTATATATTAAATTTTCATATATCCATCATAGGCCATAAGGAGTAAAATTGGAAGGATTTCATTGGATCCATGTGATAATAAGACCTGAAACTTCTTGGACAAGTTAGTTAGTGGTAGAGAAAAAGGTGTACATTTGCAACATGTAACAAACATGGTAATAAAATGACAACTGACAGAGAAATTTCCAAAATGTTAATAGTTAAGAATATTGCTCATTTGAATAAATAAATAATGTGTTTGCATTAAAAGTTATACACTGACAAAATTGTACTGAAACACTCTTTAATTTGATATATCCCATAGTCTGATATATAGCTTATAGCATATAATATTCTATTTAATGATAAAGTTAGTACATGTTTTTTGAAACACCCTGTATAATGGAAAAAAAAATCTCACTTTACACTCTTGAGAATATAGATACAGACATAATTTTTCTTGAATGCTTTAGGTATAATTGAAAATAATCTTACAGCAAAATGTGAGATTCCATATTTGTATTACTCGGGACAAAACAAAATCTTGATATTAATATGTCGAGTCCAATAGATACAACATACAGAACAAATGTACAGGACTCAGGAGTACATACAATACATTTTCACATTCCTGATGCACCAGTATACAATGTAACAATGAGCATTACCTGTGCTTTGGTGGTTACATATATAGATAACATTTTCTTTCTTCTCAAAACATTTCTCATTGTCACCATATGTGTAAATCTATATAAAAATAATTAAAATGAATTGAAGAATAAGAGAAATTATTATAAAAAGGACTACATGGCAAAAGGACCAGTAAACAAAATTTGCTGATAAATACGCCAATGTTGCCATTCTAATACATTATAACTTCAGAAAATAAATTCTTATGAAACTTGTCACTTACCGATACCGATTATCATTTTATGTTTACAAACTCAGGATTTCCCCCTAATTTTCAAGTACAATATATTTCAACAAATACCAATCCTTCCAAACACTTGACCGACTTTTGTGACAAGACGGATCCTTCTGATTTACAATTCCCCCTTAGGGTTCAAAAGATTCAGATCTAGACATAAACAAAAGCCAAATTTTATCTCTGATGAACCACAGGTAGGCATCTGGCCCAGACATAATATTGGCAAGAATGCCTGGTAGTGGTACATGTAAGCTTGCAGTGGGAATTACATCAGCCCTCAATTCTCTCTTCAGATATGATACAGGCCTGTAATAACACATTTAATCAGGCCACTTGCAGAGGAGCAAATGTACACTATATTTGAAAAGTTTTAAGGGAGCAACTAGACTGTATAGGTCTGATACTCAAATCTGCCTCTGATATAAGTTGCTAACAACATATTGTATTGCCTGGACAACAATTACATTTTGACATATTTCATAGCATAGGCATAGTACAATCCTAAAACTGAACTTCACATGTCAATCATTGAATTGACAGGAGCATAAGACTTATTAGGCACACAGCACAAGATTGCTAAACTGGATCTCAGCAAAACCTTCAACAGAGGCTTCATCATGAATGACTTCTCAACAGACTAAACGACTCATTATAAGTGGTATTGTAGCAGGTGAGAAAAAAATGTGCGGCCAGAGCTAGGAATCAAACCCAGGACTTTCTGAACACTAGTAGAATGCTCTTACTAACTGGGGTCAGACTAATAAGAGTACATATAGACTATTCTACAAATTTTAGGAAATATATACATTATAAAGTAAACAATTTCACATTTTATTGTATTTTTATACTATTTCAAATCCATTTCAGTGTTTTTAGAATAATTTATGATATAAAATGAGGTAATTATTTCTATAGGGACTTAAAAATTTTCAGTCATCCATTTGTATAAATGTTTCCGGATCCTACAACATGGAAGTGGTTCTATGACAGGATCCTTTAATTATTTATTTAGTTTTCTATTTATTTGTTTATTATTTTATCATTTTTATCAACTCCATAAACCAAATCAAATAAACAGATATAGATAAAAATGAGTCAAATTTATGTGGGACAAATGCATACTAGGTTTTAAAACAGACGATCTGCTTTCAAAGCATTGCCATTGTTCATATATTATTTAAAGCAATGGAACATTTACAGATTGGGCCTGATATCAAAAGAACATGTATTGATGTACATGCAAAACTGCTGATGAATGCTTTCGCCCTCTCCATAAGTAATTACCAGAGACAAATATGTGTTATGTCTCTTGTATTACGTATGTCTTCTCATTAATATTCACCTTGACTCCTGTACAAGCATAGTAGAAGAAAAGAACAAATCTTTGGTACATAGAATACAAATCATCGTCAAATTTCCTGTAAACTCGTCGTGGAAGTGGCGCTGTAACGACGCGGACAGCGCTCCACATGGACATGAAAAGTGGGGATCCACTCAGTGCCAGTGTGATTGGAATTAACCATCTCAGTGAGTGTATATGTACAAGTATTGACAACATTCTATAGCTGTGGACTTTGGTTCACTTTAACCAGTGCGTTAGCTAACCAAGTTGTAAATATTTGCATAAGAAATTACATGTGCTATTATACCGGAAGTTTTTATAGGTATTGTAGTTATAAGAGTTATTCCGGTCAAGAGAATGTATAAGCTGGTCCCCGACTGACTACTACATTTCGTTCATTTTAGAGCAAAGCGGAAATACAACTGGGTACCAGTTTAGAGATTGTATAGGTCGGAGACAACTAAATCACATACCGGAAGATAGCTGATACTAAAGACCGATTTTTTTCCAGACATTGTCCGGACATGACCAGACGGGGTTTTATGTGCATTTAAATGGAAAATAGTCTAATAAAGTTGTGATTTTATGAAACTTCATTTTATATCCTACAGATTTGACAAATAAATTGTATATATTTGTATTGTATAGTGTCTTGATTGGCTTTTAAAATCGACATGCTAAACAGATATGACCGGACGGGTTTTATCTGCATTTAAAAGGAAAATGGTACAGTAAAATTGTGATTTTATTATCTTTGGGATATCAACTATACATATAACAAATATAACCAATATATATATATATATATATATATATATATATATATATATATATATATATATATATATTATATATATATATATATATATATATATATATATATATATATTTATATATCATAGGCGTCGGAGCCGGGGGGGGGGGGGGCTAGGTTTTGCAAAGATAGGCATAGGTGTTGAAAATTGGGGCTTAGCCCCCAAGACGTTTCTGGCGTGTGTGTGTGTTTTAAGTTGGTTTAGCCCCCCCCCCCCCACTTCTGGCGTGTGTGTGTGTTTTAAGTTGGTTTAGCCCCCCCCCCCCCCACTGTCAATTTGCTTCCGACGCCTATATATATATATATATATATATATATATATATATATATTTGTTTTTAGTATCTTGACAGGCTTTTAAAATCGACATGCATGGTCAATCAGTGCAAAGCATGCCGATTTTTAAAGTCCATCAAGATACTAAAATATAAAACATCTCATATACCAATGTATAAAGGATGTCCTGGACACAGATACAAATCCGGCAAAAATGGACAAACACGGACCTCTAGAAACCAAGAAGTGGGATCAGATGCCATAGAGGAGAAATCATCCCTGTCGACTGGTCACACCCGCCGTGCGTCCACAGTCAAATCCAAATGATATACGTGAGGAATGAATCCTCGTCACAATTGGCACAGAAAACAACAACCGCCAACGAAAAGTCAACTCAACATTTCACCTTGTGAAACAGAGTTATCGCATAGAAAACTTTTATACAGACCGTAAAATTTGCGGAACGTTGACATCAAACGCGGTTTTCGATATCCCTGTGTCAATAATTTTTCAGTGAGTAGCTTATACATATGTATATGAAATGTTCATATGTTGAACACGCCTGGATAATCGGATCAGTTGTGAAATATAAACTTCATATGCGGGTGACTGAGGATATTACTACTTAAATGTTGAAAATATACGAAGGGAAAGCCGAAATCCTCGCGTTTGTCGTATAGCTTAGTTGCCAATTTCTCGATTGTGTCTATAGTAAGTAAAATGTCTTAAACGGTATGAAGCGGAATCCGGACCCAGTTGCACAACAGGATGTTAGCTTTAACGTGAAGTTAACCAATGTTAAACCAATGGGCTAACAGTACATTAAATTTAACGATGTGTTGTGCAAAAGTATCTCCCCTAAATACCCGGGAAATCGGTTGATTGAAAAAGTGTAGGGAAGCGGAACTGCTTTTTTTAAATGATGTAAGCTGATCTATGATTGGTATAAATTGTATCAATTAACACTTTTTTATATTTTTACACAGTAAAATAAAGTATTATGAATTGAAAATGCTGAATCAGCATATTTTTACTGGTACTTTGACGTAATTTGGGCCAATTTCCTGAGAAGTATTTGAAAAGAGGATCCTCTGTCCATTCACTGCGAAACTGCTCTGGTTTGACATATGCACATGTGACAGAAAAACAAGATGGTCAAGCCTATGTATTGTGTTTATTTTCTGATTGCGGAAAGGACGCAGAACAGATTCATGTATAGTTTATAGGTCACCACTCGCTCGAAAGATGAGATATACAGGAAAACGTTAACATTGTAGCCTATGGAAAACTATTTCTCTGAACAATATGGTTTCTATTTTTTTCACTGTTGTTGATGTTGTTGTTAACTAGATTCTATATTGCAGCGAACAACATAATTTTATGATCACGCATCAGTCCGTGTTCTGTTAACATCCAGAGATTGTTTACACTGGTATAATCCCCTTGAATGTGTTTTTGGAATGTTCTTTATTGTTTATTTGGGGGTTGTCTTGTTTTGTTTTCCTTTTTTTTTTTTTTGGTTGTTTTTTTTTTTTGTATTTTTTGTATTTTTTTTGGGGGGGGGGGTGTTGGTGTTTTGGCATATTAAGAATTCAACGAGATGAAATACTGCAGATATTTCTTTTCACATGGAATTAAATCAGTGATGTTTTCCAGAGAAAAACAATAACATTTATTACGGTGTCTGGAAGCCAGAAAATCGGATGAGAAATAATTATTTTGTCAATTTAACGCGATTGAAATCAAATAACATGAAAGCTAGACAACGGTGTTTTTTCCGATTTTTGGTGACGCAAACATTAATTAATATAACAAACTAACAGCCCGAAAACTTTCAGTTTAGATAGTTCAAATTAGTAAAATCAGACACATAAGACATCCCTGATAAAATAATGTACAGGTTATTAAATTGATTGTAGTATCATATATAAATAGTTACATTCGTATTGTCATGTACACTGAAAATTGGTGTCCGAAGTCATCAAATATAGGCCTATCTTGTTCTCAAGCTCCAATTTTAGTAGGCTACCGTACTCGACGTACTTTATTAATTTTTACAAGAATAGCATGAGTGTGACTGCGCAAAAATATATGTGAATGGTAGAAAATATCATGTTTCCTAGTCACTCGAACCTAAAAGATTTACAAACGATTATATAGTCAAAATAATTAAATAAAAGTTGAACTTGAGTATTGAGTAAATTTTGTATATTCGGACTCAAGACTTTCGAAATGGGTTATCATAGCACTTTTCTCTAGCGGTCCATAATTGTTTGTGTAAATCATATTTTGTTATTTGTATTCAACATTATGGTACTATTATATACATTCAGGTTTCTGGTCTAGTTAAAATTAAAAAAAAAAAGAACCAAAAACATCTAGGCCTAAATCTACTTTAACCAGCGATATATATTAGCTTTATATATCGCTGCTTTAACTATACTTCATATCATTTTATTAGTTTATAAATAGGCCTATGCCTAAAATATAGATATTATTAAAAATGCGGTTATTTTTCCTGTTGCGTACTAGTACTACAAAGTAGGCATAGATCTGTTCTATTTAGATACAATGGCTTATTAATCATATTCATAATTGTTAATATCACACTGCTACTTTCACAAATAAGCGTCTGGTATTTAACGGACTGACATTGTACTGGTGCACGTTGGAAAGTGACCCAGTAATATTCCCGGCGTCAGTCTGGTCTGATGGCTATTCTGATGACGCGATCTTCGACCTATATGAACTTCAGCGTTAACAAACTGTTACGTCACAAATGAAACTTGGAGTAAAATAAACAGTCAGTAGGCCTAGCCATTTGACAACCATGGCGAGGAAAACGGCGAAGAAAAAGAAAAATGTAAAAGAAAAGAAACAAGAAAAGACGGATGAAATTGATCCTGCATTGGGAATATTGCGAAAACTAACAACAAGAGCAAAAAGCAGACAGGCAAGTTTGATGCTGAGAGATCAGCAGGGATCCTTTTGTGGTCCCTAATTCACCCACAAAGGCCCATATGGCTATAATAACAATGAACGATTTGCCTTTATATACCTAAGATGCCCAATTATAAGACTCAAAAGGAATATCCGTGCTATAATCAATACAAAAACACACGTGACAGTGGTAACTCAATTATATAAACCTTATTTATCAAATATATGATATATAAACTTGTATTCAGCTGTTTTATTTTACCTCATTAGATTTATATAGTCTAGTAGACATGAAACTCAATTTTAACCGGTAGATCTACTGTAAGCCTAATTATACAAAACTATAGAAAAAGAAATATGATGATTTTACAGTGAAATTGTACAGTACTTTCTTGTTTTAGCCCTACCATGCTGATGACAATGACAAGGTATATTATGCTGTTCGAATTATATACTGTTGACTTTTAAGTTATCTTTTATCAACTTTGTGAAACTATCCAGTATCCTACTAGTAGTGTCAAGCCAGCCGTCAATACCAGCAGTCAATAATATTAATGAGATAGAACGCGTTCGTTTCACAAATTTTACAGCGCATTCCTATATTCCTAATACAATACACTGTACAACATACAGAATCATTTATAATCATAGAAAATAATAATGGAAATGTATTAGGAATACGTAGTAAAATTTGTGAAACGAACGCGCCCTATCTCATGACTATTATTGACGGCTGGTAGTGACTGCTGGTATTGACGGCTGGCTTGACACTAGTTATTTTTTTTAACATGTTTTAATTCGCACATTAGCAAACGTTTTACAAATTAACCAATTTGGTATTTTTGCATGACACAAATGACAGTGCCAGTGGTTCTGTTCCTTAACTGAAATGTGGACTATTTTTTATGGTTAATTGAATGATTTTTTTATTGAAACATAATTTACTGTAAATTGTTAGAGATGGATTGCCTAGTAACTTCGTTTTAATACCATACCTCATTCTTTTATTAACATATTTACCCCTGGAAAATAATAGAATCTACCTAAAATTAAGGATATGGACTAGCCCAAATGAGTCTTTAGGGGTGAATGGGTTAATATTGTCAGTGACGAAAAGTTTCTTTTGGTCGAAGGTGTAGCCATAAAGTAAATCACCATACACAATAACTATATTAGGTCTATCTCTATCATATCATATAGATTCTCTATGTTCAAATTTAAAAAATCTTTTAATGAACACTTTTCAACTAAACCTTGCGATCTTATACCATTAGACAAAACTCAAAGGGAATCAATGTTCCACAGTTGATAAGAATGAATGTATATTTCAGCCTATACGATAAAAATGTCAATGATTTGAATTCATAATGATACGTTTTATGACAATTTATTCAACTTAATAAACTTTAATTTTCAGACTTATTCTTGATAAAGATTTGCAGTGATATCATTGAAACTGTGTATAAATCTGACCTTCAAGAAAAGGGGATCGTGTTGTAAAATATCACTGTGCTTGTTGAATTTTTGAAACCTTTTCAGGCAATACCAAATTGATTTGTAGGTATAGTTCTTTACTTTTTTTTTCTTTAGAATTTAGAATGGACGATTGACACTTTTTGTTAATATTGTTATATTAAAGGGGCGTTAACTGTGATTACCAAAATGTATTTCGATTGTTTCTACTTTTACTACTTGTCCTTGATGTACAATAAAAAATAAGAGCTATACACAGGCATAAACAAATTATATTCTTATATACTTTGTGAAAATAAGGCCAGGTCCAGTGTGGTTTTCATATACAGATAACAAA
The DNA here is from genome assembly GCA_030159075.1 of Atrina japonica. Classification (NCBI taxonomy): domain Eukaryota; kingdom Metazoa; phylum Mollusca; class Bivalvia; order Pterioida; family Pinnidae; genus Atrina; species Atrina japonica. The sequence goes on along the minus strand of BROG01000068.1, from coordinate 592,953 downwards.
GCTGAGTTAATCAGTTACAAGTGAAAAAGTGCCAAACCTGGATTTCTCAAGCAATTTTCACAAAATATTTAGGGATTTTAGAATTTTCAGGTCTTTGTATATCTCTTTCTGTTATTGTATATCAAGAATTAAAAGAATATATATATATATATATATATATATATATATATATATATATATATATATATATATATATATATATATATAATTTATAAATTGGACCGAAGCAATATATAGGCAGACCGAACAAACTGATTTTTTTTTTCATTTTCTTAACACTGGTTCAACTAAATGCAATATTTGATGTCAATAAAACACACATGGCTTCTACTAACATCTTTTTCAATCATAATTCATTGACCTATTTATTCATAACATTACATGTTATTTCTTTGTAAAACAAGATCCAGTGCAAAGCAGTTATGACATATTTGTTGTTTTGTATTACCTAAGTTGATACCGTGGTACATGTACACAACTTATCGCCAACAACAACACAGAAGTAAAATATGGCCCTACACAGTACAATATGTGAGATTGTTGACTGTTGGTGAGTGCATGTAGTCTTGTGTATGAAACCTTAAGTATCTAAGTTTTGACATTTTACTGAAAGGTAAATACATTTTGTAAACGTTTATATTGAGTCTCAAGTCAATGTACCATCACGATGCCCCATATATCACATCCAGACACGGAACTATTTAATACACACCAAAATTTATGACCTAGTATTATACGTATGTCGCCTATATACAGGAAAAAAATAACATGCATTGGAACATGTATGCGATTAATGTATGTATACAGGTGCACCGAGCATATTGTATCATCATCATACACTTACACATCCTCATTTATCAATATTCATCTTGATAATATGCTGTAAATACGCAAAAGTCTATATAATGTTCAGTTCAAATATACACAAATATAAGGCAGAAATACATTCATCTTCATTATTTCACACCATACTGACTATTGTTAAATTACGAAAGGTAAATCAATTCTAAAAATATGTTTAATGTGTGGCTTATTTGTTCAGATATGTTTCCCTATGTAATAACTTTCTTCAAGAATAATATTCGGCTATTTAACATTAATTTTCAAACTTTTAAATCCACTGTTTATGGTCCCAAAAGTTTATTAAACAAACCTTCCTTCAGAACTCCACTTTGTGTTTCCTATGACTCGCATTTTGTTGGTTCATTGTTTTTCATCTTCCTTCTTCTCCCAGAGACCTTCGTGGACAAATGGTGAGAGCATCGTGCTTCAAACTAGAAAGTTACTCACCTCTTGTCAGAGTAGGTCTGCAATCTAAGCTAATTTTGTGAAAAAGTTTGCCGGTTTACTTGCGGAATTCCCGTGGTCTTTACCCGGGTAAATTGTAACCTCGTTCTCTCTTCTACCATTAGAACTGGTCACAACCATAATGAATGAAAAAGTTTTGAGTATGGTGAAAAACAACAATCAGCATCCTTCTCCTCCTCCTCCTCCTTCTTTTTCTTCTTCTTCTTCTTCACGTACATCAATATTGAGACAAATATGTAGGCAGACGCATGTACTCTTATGTATGACATTTTATATCTAAGCGTCAAGAAGAACCTTATTTTGTGAAGGAACACTGATTCCAATAACAACTACACTGAAGACGATATCATCAATATGCTGAAGTTTCTTGTCGACATCACATTCGTGGTGTTTGCGGGAAAGCTTTTTCAGCTAATAGTCGGCATTCCAATGGGTACCAAAACTGCCCGTCTCCTTGATGACATCTTTTTGTATTTGTATGAAGCGGACTTTATACAGTCTCTGCTGTATACAGTTAGCACCTCGGTTCAATTTTACTTACGGGTACATCGACGACGTCCTGTCTATAAAAAATCAGAATTACCTCGGCCAGATGTATCCTGTTGAGCTTGAGATAAATGAGACGACAGAGATCAATATGTCTGCTTCTTGCCTCGATTTATTCCTGTCGACTGGGAAGGACGGTTAACCTCACACCCCTTTATGACAAATGTGACAATTTCAATTTCAACATCACAAACTTCCAGGTTCCTGAGTATTAATATACCGTCTTCTGCTTATGAGGTTAACATTTCCCAACTCATACGTTATGCCAGGGCATGTTCCTCTTATAAATGTTTTATTTTGAGAACCAAACGACTCGCCAAAAAACTACTCACACAGGGTTACGTTGTTGAACGCTTGGAATCATCATTAAGGAAGTTTTATGGTCGAAAAATATGAAGTCCCCTCTCAGGAATGTTAGATAGTATTCTGGAGCACGATATACAGTGATTCCCTTTCGCCAATCATATCTAAAACTAATTGATGACATTTTCACCGAACTTGACCTTACACCGAACTCGGTGTGGTATGCTGCTACCAGGGGACGCTGACTAATTCCGGAGACCTGGTCTCATCCCGTTTGGTCTTCATGTTGAGACCATTTGTATATCTAACTTGTCGTATTCTTTTGGATCTTTGATTTTCGATTATCCATTGGTACTTCTTCATTTTTACATTAGACAGTTTTACTGGAAGGTAAACGCATTTTGTAAACGTTTGCATTATCTCGAGTATCAAGTCAATGTACCATCACGATGCCCCATATATCACATCCAGACACGGAACTATTTATACATACAAATATTTATGATCTAATATTATATAATATGTCTTGTACGAATATAGTGGCTATCCTCATGCTTATGTTAGATCAATTGTCAAAACATTCATTCAAAGTGACAGACTATTAAAATGTTATGCTTATATTGAACTATCACAGTGTATGATAATTTCTATCACATTTAGCCTACTGAGATCTAAGTACAAACATGTTATTTTTCATCAATTGTAAGAAATATTCGTATTCCAATGACACATAAGTATAAAAATTGCAAATGGAAATTCTTTTAAAGTGTAAAATTATTTTGATTTGGGGCTTTGTACGAAAATAATCTTTCATAGTATCTTTCAATTGAAACAGGAGGTAATTTTTCTGAGTTCACACGATGATGATTTTAAAGAACAATACCGATTTTATTGTCGGTAATTTAAAAAAAAAATGTATAACCTTGAATTATTTGATGTAAATGACAGAGTATCAATGAAGGCACAGATACAGATTATATTCTTTCCGAACCAGCAGAGCCGCCTACACGTCGGATGAGTCTTTTACCAGATAATGTTGCTAACTTCAGTGGTAAGTACGTGATACTACCGCTGTGTAAAGTTGAGATTACCAGGGCAGTCTTCATTTCTGGTCAATTATGTTAGTTTTCATCACTATGGTTGCTTAAGGTTTAAACTCTTTGTACATCGAAGTAACGGATCTGATTGTATACCATTTTCGGTAGTGGAATATAAGAATTAATCAATTGACTTTATTATTTTAATTGTTATTCATCAGAGTGTGTAAAATAACAATCCATATTATTTCTTATGAATACCATTTTTATTTTATCTTGTGAGGTAGAAGAATACATATTTAACACTCGTGCTATGCATGTTAAATATCATTCTTATGCCACACGCGATGAATCAAAAATATTATTCTTGAAAAAATGCAAATGCCCTGTATGTATTTTTCAAGCTTTTCGATTACTGAAACAATTATCACATTATTTTATATACTTAATGACTCAACAGTTCGGGAAATTATCATGCAAATATTTCCATTTTAGAACATTTACAATGTATCGATAATGGAGAAGGGCTCTTTTCTCTTTAGATTTTAAATCATTCAGATGTGAACTCTGATCGTTCTTCGATGCTAAATCTATTCAACATATACGTTAATTATGACTCAGTTTACTTTTTATGTTATCATTTACTTGCTTTAATAAATATTATAAACATAACACAAAAGTTATAATGCTCAAGACGATTGTATTTGTCAATTAACTTCTTCACTTGATGAATATATATATATTGTAAACAGAAAGTGGTATGATACAAGGCCAAATAACAAATCTTAATTTATATCCATAATCCGTCTAAGAGCTTTTGATGAATATTAAACATCTCAGATACCAAAGTATAAATATCTATAGATACAAATCTGGTAAAAATGGACAAACACGGACCTCTGGAAACCAAGAAGTGGGATCAGGTGCCATGAAGGCGTAAGCATCCCTTGTAAACCGGTCACACCCACCTTGACTCCAAAGTCAAGAATTTAGAATTTAAATGATGTTATCAGTGCAAAATATTACTTTAGTATAGGCTTATCAGTTGGTACCGAAATACCAGGTACTAGCTTTATTGATATTAAAAAAGATAATGTTGATTTTGTAGGAACTTTGGGATATGAGGCGTGCCTGCCCGAGTGGTATGAGGATCTCACTGACGAAAATGTGATGGCATTTAAAGATGTAAGTGTCTTGATGTTAGACGACAACAATATCAGATCTAAGTCATAGGGCAATATCTATCTAAAACAAAAGTCGATATTTGTTTAATTTCATTTTTAAAAATCAGAAAAATACTCGAATTCCAATCATTCTTATATTTATATCACTTTAATGCAGTTGATAAATAAATAAAAGTTCAATCTTTAGTTTGGAGAAGTCAAACTTTAATTTTTTATAAATACCTTACTCTAAAATGTCAATGATACTTAAGACGACTTGTATGTATTTATCTAGTTGTTTGATATGTTGGATTCTGCAAACACGGGAACTCTGAATGTGGATAGTTTGTACGATAGTTTAAAACGCGTAGATAGTGATATACAAAAAGACGAAGTGGAGTCCGTTCTGAAAACGCTGGATAAAGATGGAAATGGTGAAATTGATTTTGAAGAGTTCCTTTATCATGTTACTCAAGGAGATTTATCTCTTGAATTCGGTGATGGTGAGTAAATTTTATCTATCTTTAAATACAACTTTCCTATAAATATTATTACCAATACCAAAGTTATAATTTTACAAAAGAGGTCAAAATAAATTTTCTGTCAATAAGACTTCATCAGTTGAGCTCGAATTTGATATAAATGGACATTTTCGAAAGAAAAGCGGTATTTGTCACGGCCAAATAATAAATTTAAATGTATTGCTAAATCCGTCCAAGAATACCAACTGTGAAAATGAATACCTTAGCTTTGAAACGTTTATGATTTAAATGATGCTGTCTGAGCGAAATGCATGTACATGTATTACTTTAGTATAAAATAATATCCTGATACCGTAATACCAGGTATTGGGCTTATTTATACCCTGCCGGCCGATACCGAAATACCAGGTAAATCAAAGATGAAAATGGAATGTAATGATGAATTTAGATATGACATTTTGTCAGAGATTGAAACTTGAGATAATTTATGTGTAGACATAACATGAATTAACTGCCCTTTACACATATAATTTAATATCTGTTTTTAAAATAATTTCATTCCAAATGAAAATCAACTGGCATAGTACTATATTTCAAAAAGATTACCCACAAACATAGTGTTTGTAACTGATCGTCCACCCAGTGTATATTGAGCTGAGTTTATATAAGCGGTCTGCTTTTTATCAAATACCTTGTTATTTACTGTACTCTATAGTATGAAATTGTCATCCTTTGTTGATTAAGATATTTAAACCAAACTAGTAATAATGTATGGAATTTTCTCTTACAGGTACCATAAACATACACAATTTCTTTTTTGACAGTAGAGTTTTTCCTTGTTCTATTTTTTTACGATTCAGAATTCGATAAGAAGAAAAAAGCCAAATTTTCAAAACGTCAGAGGCTGTTTTACACAGCGTTTACACAATTTTCATTGAAAAACAGTCTAGGAGATGTTGATTACAGATATTTTGCCCGGATGAAACAACCTCATGTTCTCAGTCATTACACAGCAGGCGTTCGACTTATTGGACTCACTGATCGTCAACTTGCAGAGCAAATGAAAAAGATGCAAAAGTCAGCTCGCAATAATAATTCTCCATACGCCAAACCACTTCCATTTGTATCACAGACCGGATCAATGCATCGTCCAGCACAAGTATAAACCTTACTATTTATATTTGAATACCACAGGGGACCTGGCTTTTGTTTTACAAAATACATGTATTTCTGTACACCTGTATAAAGTTATTATTTCTTATTGTACGTAAAGTTGAAGAATAAGAGTAGAAAAAAATCGATATCGTTTTTTTGTTTTTTTGGGGGGTGGGGGGCGTAAACATAGTAAATGCTCGTTTAATCAACCATAAAATTGAATTACTTTATATTTCTCTTATATTTGGTCCACGGACGTAAACCTTTTACTGTATCAACATCAGTAATATGTAATACAAAGTAATACAAAACTGATAACATTATTCCAGATCGGGAAAGGCTATCAAAGCAAGTATAAACTAGCAACGGAAAGAGTGCACATTTCTGTCCCAATTGCTGAACCCGTTGTTATGCAACGAAAAGGGAGTACAACAAACAGTGTACAACCACAAGGCGTTGAAGGGCAGAGCACGTCAAATTCTGTAAGTAAATTTAAAAGATCAAATACAGTGTGTCACCATTAAAGCAAAAGCGAGCTTATAAAGTATTGGAATTTAAACTTAAATAACTACTGGAAATACGTCTGCTCTACACCACTAATGAGTATACAGTTGGTTGCTTAAATAAATATATTACTAGATCAGTATACATTGCTTTCTTGAGACAAAGCATTAAATAACATAGTATTTCTTGTCATGTCCTATATTATAATTATAAGAGGTATATTATTTTAATTACAATTTTAGTTTGTGCCTGTGCATCATTTCGAATATAAAAGATCTCAAATACCAAAGTATAAATTTAAGGGATGTCCAGGGTATAGATACAAATCTGGTAAACACGGACCCCTGGAAATCAAGAGGTGGGATCAGGTTTCATGGAGAAGTTAGCATCCCCTGTCGACCGGTCACACCTGCTGAGAGTCCACAGTCAAATCCAAATGAAATACGTGAAGAACGAATTCTCGTTATAATTGGTACAGACATCTCAACCTCGATCAAACAGGACATTCAACATTTCACTTAGTGAAACAGAGTAATCGCAAACAAGTCTTGTATATAAATAAACGACGAAATCATTTTAAACCATGAATCAGCATTTTTGAGACCTGTCCATAGATTTAAAAATACAAATCTTTAGCTTCTATCCTTGTTACCTTTATCATTCATTGTAACTAGCATACGGTGATTGAGGAAGATATATTGGTAAATTTACATCGAGCAAATCGTATATATATATATATATATATATATATATATATATATATATATATATATATATATATATATATATATATATATATATATATATATATATATATTATAATATTCAAATACAACTTTTCGTTGTTTTGTATCTAATTGTTAAGTCGAACTTTTAACTCTCATAACATTTAGTACCGATTGATTTTATATATAGGAAATGGTGTCAATGTTTCCACTGAGTGACAATCCCTTCACAGCGTTTCCAAAGACATTCATCAATAAAATAAGAACGCAGATAAGTATGTCTTCATTATATCATTTGATAAGAGTTTAGAGGTGAAATCTCACGAAATTCAAACACTCAAAAAGTAGCTTATTCGAAAGAAATACATAAATTGAGCTGGGCGTTCAAAGGAAATAATACAATAATAATAGTGTCTAAATGAGTATTGATGTATTTTTAATTGACAAAATTTGAAGTCGGTCAAAAAGCCTTATGTCCCTTCCTTGATGACGTCACTGACTACATGCTACATAGTCATATTTGCTGCGTAGATTGATGATAGTAAACAAAATATGGTTTTCTATGCTGTCAGATTATTTCAACGCAGTAACATTTCCGACAGATACTCAAAGACAAAGGTTCATATATGGGTTGATATCATTAAACGTGATAGGTTTAAGTCATAAAATTGCCAGACATTTTAGCACTGACATGTGTACAGTAAAGTAAACCATCAAATCAACTGTGATAGTTCGTGAATCGACATTATACTTCTGTTTTAATCTATATCTCTACGCAAGCATCATGATTTCTATATTTTAGTATATGATTCCCTTTTTCATAAGTGACAGTAGTTCTAGATCTATAGGGTCAGGCATATTCTTCATAGAATTTCCCCTATTGTGTCAGTAAGGTCGTTTCACATTTTGTGGATACTTTTTAATTTTACAAGGATACAATTATATTTTAAAGTTTTCACCTGATATCCCATCAAACATGTTTTACATTCTACTTTCTATCATGCTGGAGTAGGGCTAAATCAAGCGTGAACTGACAATGCAACTGTAATAATTTACATGGTTGTCACCAGGACTCGACACTAATTTCCCCTTACTTGTTTACACGGGTATGACATTATTGTCTATTTGTCCTGTTTTGATTTCATGTTCATTTTCCCTGCATTTCCTCCTTTTGTATATACTCTAGTATGCTGTAAGTTAAATATGTCAGACAGCTTTGGATATATACCCATTTTGACCAATCCGTACCAGTTTTATTAACTGACCCATAGCAATGTTGACAGCAAAATACATAACAACATCAGCCATTTTGAAAAAAAGTTTACTTCACATGCACAACTATGCTTGGTGCTGAGCATTGTGGTAAAATTTAAAAGCAGTCCTACCATCTCCAAGAAATTGCATGGACAAAAAAGTCTTTGCTGTTGTAGAAGTAGTAGCAACAGCTGCGGCAGCAGTAGTAATAGTATTAGTAGTAGCAGTTGTTGTAGTAGTAGTAGTAGTAGTAGTAGTAGTAGTAGTAGTAGTAGTAGTAGTAGTAGTAGTAGCAGTATAGTAGTTGTTATAGTAGTAGTTGTAGTAATTGTAGTAGTATTAGTAATAATAGAAGTCGTAATAGAAGTAGTAGTAGTAGTAGTAAAAGAAGTAGTAGTAGTAGTATTAGTAGTAGTAGTAATAGAAGAAGTAGTAGTAGTAGTATTAGTAGTAGTAGTAATAGAAGAAGTAGTAGTAGTAATAGAAGTAGTAGTAGTAGTAATAGAAGTAGTAGTAGTAGTAGTAGTAGTAGTAGTAGTAATAGAAGTAGTAGTAGTAGTAGTAGTAATAGTAGTAGTAATAGAAGTAGTAGTAGTAGTAGTAGTAGTAGTAGTAATAGTAGTAGTAGTAGTAGAAGTGAGCGAACCTGGCTCAGTCGGTATCGAGCTCGACTCTTGATCGTAAGGTCGTGTGTTCAAGTCCAGCTGTTGGCAGGTTGGTTTCCTGACAGTAAAATCCGAGGACCTGTGTCACAGTAGGTGTCAGCACCTTAAAGAAACCTCACTTCTCAATGGCATTAAGTGTCGAGCATTGTCCAAAATTTGAAGACATTCACCTGCATTTGGTGACGTCTCCATATAACAGTGAAAGATTCTTGAGTGGGACGTTAAACAACAATAAATAAACAAACAAACAGTAGTAGAAGTAGTGGTGGTGGTAGTAGTAGTAGTAGTAGTAGAATTAGTTGTACTGGTAGTAGTAGTAGTAGTAGTAGTTGTAGTAGTAGTAGTAGTAGTAGTAGTAGTAGTAGTAGCAGCAGTAGTAGTAGTAGTATCCATTTTGTTGATTGAACAATAATTGGTGTAGTACACATTCGATATTGTTATTGAATTTCAAAATAAATAAATAAAAAGTTATCTTTTATTTCGAATTTGCAATATTTTTAATGTGTATCTTATTTCCAGTGACAAAAACATTTACTCGTGGCATGTTACACCCGAAAATAGGCCACGCCCTTGGCATAAGCAATTCCCCAATGAACTTGATTTCTGAAGAGGAAAAGAAATTGGGTAATATATTATTATATAATTATACATGTATTAAATAATCCATTTCCACCCATTCATTCACTGCAATATGTTGTTATTAATTATCATAATCAAAATACAGTTTTGTTATAAACTTTCAACTGAATGGCATGATGGCCCGGCAGCAAATACCATTTAAATTCTAAATTATTCAAAAGCTAAGATAGTCATCTTTTTTTACAGTGGTCACTCTTAGACGGATTAGGCTATGCATTTAGATTTATTACTTGGCCTTGTATTATACCATTTCCCTTTAGAAAATATATTTAAAACTGGAGTTATGTTTATAATATTTATGCATTGTTTATTGATGGATTTGGACTGATTTTTTATTTGCAAAGGTCATACTTATTTTCCCCCACATCTATAATTTTCCAAGAACCTCATGTCACATACAGTATATTTCAAGTAGAACACCTTTTTCATTCATTCATTTATATATCTGGAATCTGTGGTATATTTTCAAGGAATCATAGAAGACATTTGAAGCCCCTTTTAACGGTTCTTGTATGCACACAAAATGAACAAAGAAATAGTTGATGTATAAGTGAAATGTTGAAATTACATTTGCTACATCATGTATTTATGACCTCTCTCTCTCTCTCTCTCTCTATCTATCTATCTATCTCTCTCTCATACATGGACACACATTTCTCTGTCTTTCTATCATCAACACACACACACACACACAGACACAGACACACAGACAGACATTAACCAACTATACACATTTTGATCATGATTTGGTATATTTGATTTAGATGAATTATGTGATAGTAAAAGGAAGAAAACTCATCATGGATGGACTGTGCCAAAGGAAGAACCTATCACTGTGCCACTTCCGGTCTTAAAAATAAAATATAAAAAACATAAACCAACTATTGATGATCTACCTAACATCCGTGAGCAGGTAATATTTCTTCCATTATGTTAAATCTAAGTCAAGTTATGTTCTTATTTGACACTCTCTAATGAAGTATGAAATACTTTATGAAATAAAATAAACACTCTTTGATTTGATTACAGTACAAACTTTGTTTCTGCATAAACAGGCGAAGAATACTAGCTTCATCCCGAAATCTGCAAAATACAAAATTTTGATTTATTAGTTTTTATACAAAGTGAATGAAATGAATCCCTGATAAAAAAAAATCCATTATTGTAAAGGGTGGGTGGATGTGTCCCTTATTGCCCCGTATCTCACATTAGCAATTAGCTCTGGTACCTGTATAACAGGATTAAAACTGCAGGTATATTTATAAAAAGCCAAGCATGACTTATTGTAAATGGTAAAATGCTTATTCATATTTTTAACACAAATTAACTCATGTAATACACTGTTTTCATAAAATAAATAAAACAAACCTAGTAAGACGGAAATGCCAACTTACTGAAAAGCCAGAAGTTTTTAACTATACTATTCCTTGGATGGAATTTTCCCTCACTGATAAACAAAATACATTTTGCATAACATATGTGCTTTGAAACGAATAAAAATATTCTACTCAAATATTTTTTTAAGATACAGCACGTGAATATATGAAATAAAGCCGTAAAGTAGAGTTCTGTAACAGTCCATCATATATCAATTTTTTATCACTTTACTCGGGAATTATATCTTTTGAAATGAACTAAAACCTTTTTTATATATAATTTTAATGTACTAATATTTATAGTATTATAATATTAATAATGATATAAATTTTTAACTCTACTTGTAAAACAATTGTCATTGTGAATGCTGTCAAATTTGCATAAAAAAGAAACTCTGAAAGGATTGTCCAAAACATTTTAAGGACCAAGTTGTTTTAGTTTGTTTGTTTTAATATGGTTTGGTCTTTTCATTAAAATGATTGTGAAGCTGAAGGAACATTTACCATGGAGACGGGTCCACCTACAACGAGTATTTGTTCAGTATGTTAGAGGGATAATGATGTTTCATCTTTAACTGTATTTGTATATGTTACTTTATTTCAAAGGCAACAAAAGCGCTCAACGAATTTTACCATAACATGCAAAGAGCGACTGTACGCCATTCTTTGGATCACTGGGAGAAACTTTATGCTGACACAATTCGTCCAAGGAAACTTCTAGAAAACTTTAGAACAGTTTATCGTGCGTATTCCCCACATAAAGAAGAGGAAGCATTTGTTGTATGTCCATGGATTCCTGGTCCATATCGACACTTCTCGAGAAGAATTACTCAAATAAACCATCATAATAACAGCCCTCTCACACAAAGAATTCATAATTTGCACAAAGTCGAAAATAACTGCAGAGGCGCTCAAATGTCTGATTGCGATATACGTCCTGTTTCTAGTATGTTTTAGTTTCTGTTTTAGTTATCATAATCAGGAAATATATCTCTCTATATATTCCTAAGATTTCCCAATAGCACATTTGACTATTAAAGTTTAAGTTAAATTTGAAAACTTACAAACAGGTTAACCATTGTCAATTAATCAGAGTGGCGTAAATAAGTAATAAATGTTGCTGAAATACCCGTACCATGTTGTTGTTTCTGCTTACATTTTAGCTATACATAACCGGATATGTATCTATCCTTAGTTTTTATCCTTCCCAGTATGGTAATTGATCATCAGTGTTGATGATTTTGAAATTTACAAATACAAAATTGCATACAATTAGCATTTATATCGATGAAATGCTTGTTTTATTTCAACGGACTGTTACCGGTACATGCATTTAATATTGAAGCGAATCTGCAAGAGGTGTGACAAAAACACCAACTCCTGTACAATCTATTGTTCTTCGTGTTGAGACTGTTGTTATATCTCATTTGTCGTATTCTAATGGACTTGGAGTTTATGATATCCATCGGTACTTTTCCGGGTTTTTTTCAGTTATTCAATATCAATTGTCATCACTGAGTTAAACGCAGACATAATGCTTGTCTACTGGATACCAATGTGAACTGATGATAAAGTTTGCACCATGTCCGTGTAGAGACCAGATACTTACTGAAAAGTTCGGCATTTATTAAAAAATAATTATGAATAATTATAACAATTGAACATGTTCTACTTCAGTCGATTCTAACACACTAGGAAGTGTACCTATATTTTGGGCTCTATACTGTATGCAAGTGTCGCTTAACATAGGTGAGTCATGAAGCTTTTTGTGAAATGAAAATACCACGTGATCAAGAACGCTTGGTTTAATAAATGCATTTGTGACATGGGTATATTTTTAGAGCGAGTTGAATTAATGGCGCATGTATCGATGTATACATTTTGAGTGGTATATACTGGTTTACTCATATGGACATGACGGATTAATTTGCCCCTATGCAGTTAGTTATTCTAAATGTATGGAAAATAGTAGTTTGCACTTTAAACATGTGTTGTAATATACAGTTGTGGTCTGCTAATGGGATATATTTATGGTCTTTATACATATAATGAAATATGATGAAATTGCGTTTCTACCATGAACGAGGAGGAACGGATTGTACTCAAAAGATGTATGAAACGTGAAATACCTATACATGAACTTGCATTGCATTTATTCAAAAAAGGGATTATTCCAAAGAAAGTTTATCGGAAGCGTTGTACATCGAAGTGTTCTGAGAATTGGATCTATTCACAGGTTCTTGATGGGTTGATGAGGTCTGTATCATTAGACACATTCTTGAAATATTTGTCGTCGAATGGTTATGGCCACGTTGTCAAAAGTACTAAAAATCAGCTAAGTTCAGGAACAGACACTGACAATGCAGAGTTGTATCAGACACCGCAAGCTCCTGTATTTCTATGTGGAAATTTAAACCGATTGGACACATTTGCACAAAAAGTAAAGGACCGAATACATGATGCTAAGGCAGTGTCATTTCAAAGACAATTCAAGCTTTGGAGTAACACACTTTTGAAAGCCCTCTCGTCTGAAGATCGTTTTAGTCTAAGAGAACAACGACAAATAGCAGATTGCTGCTTTGTTTTACTCGATACATGTGTTGTATTACAGCGCACTCATTCTGAGAGTAAAACGTATATTTACGACACAGATGAATTTAGATATATGAACAATCTTATATCGAAAACTTCGAATCCTACTTTAAGCAGCATTAGGTATCGCAGTAGGTATGGTGTTGCCCTGGCACAGAGCGGACAGACCGAAAAGGGATTGGAGTACTTGAATTTAGCACTAGATGACGCTATGACCTTTTTGTGTGGTAAAGACATTGGAAACTGTATGTATGCAATTGTCAACGTAAAACTTAGTATTTATGACAAAGTGAAGGACGAAAACACGAAACGTGAAATTCTTGATTTAATTGAGAAAGGAATACAATATTTTAGCAACGAAGATGAAGAAACTATCCAGATATGGCGGCGCATTTACTATGACAAAAAAGCCTACTGTCATTTAGCAATCAATTCAGATGGAAACAATATATCGGACGTACAAATAACAGAAGATGACTTGAGAACAGCAAGCCACTGTTTCACAGAAATGAGGACATTATTCAATGGCATGGATGCTAGACGAAAAATGCATTTTTATCGCGCTCAGGCAAAATATCATTCAGAAAATAATGAAAATGAAATTGCCAAAGGTTTTCTGAAGCAAGCACTTACGATTGCAAATCATTCCAAATTTAATCATGATGTTATGGTTTTGAATGAATTAGCACATTCTGTTCCGAAATTTACTCACTCGGATTTGTTTTGCTCATCAAAAGAGCCTATTGAACATGAGGAAAGAATTGAACCAAATGAAAGTAAAGACACACAAGAAAATGTTTCGTTTCCTAAATATTCGTCTCTTCCGGAGAAATGTCAGGACGATATAGCGAAGATGCTCAAGATAAAATCCTGACAAACACATATTCGGTAAAAGGAGTTTCATTATTTTATTAACTTTTGATTTTATGTCAGACTTCCTGGATCACTTAATGTTATGATTGTGTATCTTATATTGTGACAATGTAAAACATTGGATCTCTCATTTCCGTTTTACATTGTAAGAACATTTTGAATCCTCACCATTGCAGATCAAGCGTGCCAGACCATGATTTTAATACACAACATTGTGTCTTATATACCATTTTCATTTAACTGTGATGCTCTAACTCTGGACGATAGAACACTACAAATCCTTGCAAAAAGAGGCCAATGTACTTCAGGGGTTGATAAGTTTAAGTCATAAATTCACTCGAAATGTGTTGGATGGGTTTGTATTTTGATATATAGAGGAATTCATGTAAACGTTTAGAAAACTTTAGAAAGAAATAATTTTGTTCTGTAATTTTTGGTCTATTTATCAAACTTGACAGGTAAAAATGTTACATAAACCACAAGTGTAGCCCCTCTCCGGTGTTCATGTCAATTATATATATATATATATTTTATATTATATATATCTATATATATATATATATATATATATATATATATATATATATATATATATATATATATATATATCGGGTGATATTTTCTTATATGTTTTTTTCGTCTTTATCAATTGGATTTTAAACTGTTGAAATTGTTTGTTATAATTTTTATACACACTGGGTCATAGCCAATGCTGGTGGACCGTCTGAGTTCCCTAGGGTATACGTAAATCCGGTACCAGCAGATTATTAAAGTAAT
Source organism: Atrina japonica (assembly GCA_030159075.1). Taxonomy (NCBI): domain Eukaryota; kingdom Metazoa; phylum Mollusca; class Bivalvia; order Pterioida; family Pinnidae; genus Atrina; species Atrina japonica. The sequence goes on along the minus strand of BROG01000068.1, from coordinate 577,554 downwards.
ATTTCGCTCAGAAACCCTCACATTGATTCTAAACTTCTCAAAAGCTAGGTTATTCATTTTACAGTTGATATTCTTAGAGGGATTTGACAACACATTTAGATACATTATTTGGCCTGGTATGATATCAGTTTTTCTTTCGGAAATATAGATTTATGCGAATTTGAGCTCAACTAATGAAGTCTTATTGACAGAAACGATCGTCTTAAGCATTTGCTTTGGCCTCTTTAGTACAGTAAGAACACCTATAAATTTGGTATTGTTAATTATTTTTAAAATTGAACTGTTTCTGGAGTGCATGTATTTGTCTTATCTACTCGTTCCTCCATTGTAATTTCAAATATATTTATTACTTTATATGTACGTGTGTGTGTGTGTGAGAGAGAGAGAGAGAGAGAGAGAGAGAGAGAGAGAGAGAGAGAGAGAGAGAGAGAGAGAGAGAGAGTATAGAAGAAAACAATAAATTATATTCCACACAGCTACAGGTTTTAGTTTGTAATTTCATAAAAAGAATTCTGTTCTGAAAAAAAAATTATATAATCGATTTTGAGTTATATTGATATAATGTATCACCAACTCTGTAGTTGTTTACATTAAGTATTGAATGCAAAAAGGATATACTTAAAAATCGGACTATATCAGTACATTCCTATTTTTATTAAGAATGCCGATTTTTATACATAAAAATCACAGATAACAAAGTATCTTCTAAATTATGGTTTTGTAATTCATTGTAACCCATTTTGTATTTCCAAGAGTACTTACCACTCTCAATGTGCTCATTGTACATTGATTTTAATTGAGTGATTACTGAATGAGAAGAATATTAGTACACCGATCAAAGCAATCATGCATGGGTTATTATCAATTAGTGTATTTCTTTATAAAATCAAAAACGAATAAATTTACTATTGTAACGAAAAAGGTCTGAAAAAGACTATAAATCGTTCACTGATTTTACTGGGTATGAACTATTTACTGGAAGACAAACATTTTACCATACTTTTATAGATCAGGGATCTGATCGAAGGATTTACGTTTTTATTTTTATTTTTTTTATTTTTTTTTTTGGTATAATATTTTAATTTAAACTGGAACACAATACAATAAATTATGTATTTTTCGGTTACCAGAAATATACAAAAACTAAATAGAATTGAATGGAATTTTGTGAAAGAACACTTTTTACATTGATGCATTATTCAATTTCATAGTTCGGATAATATTTGAATTTAAATTTGATTTTTTAAAATTATAAATAGTGTTTTACGCCACACTCAACAATTTTTTTCAGTTATATAGCGGTGCCAGTTTGTGTTGTGACCAGTGAGGGACTTCTTAAAGCACAAGGCTCTAATCACTCGGACGGAGGCCCCATTCTAATAATAAGAAACACCATTGCCGTCAAAACGTCATTGATTCGTGTCTTGAAATTAGGGATGGTGACTTTAACTTGATTTTAAACCTTAAAACGTAAATTGATTGACTTTTAACTCAATATTTTAAAGTAATATATACTCTAGGGATGTGAATACTCTACAATAATACACTTGCGGGTCCGGATATCCCATAAAATAAACACACTTGAGATTAAAACTATTGAATGTAAAAATGAAGAAGTATAAATTAATAACCGAAGCTCAAGTCCATTAGAACACGACGAATTAGATGTATAATGGTCTCAACATGAAAAACAATTGCAAATTCCAAACGGGATAGGACCAGAATGTGGGGCATGATTTTTTTTTAAAATGAAATCATTGTACAAATAAAAATGAATAAATATTTTATGTTATTAAAGCAACTGAATGTTAGCAAGACGTATTCTACTTTCAAATTCATTTAATAAATTGCCCTTTAAATTGCAAAATATAATACTACGTTGTAAACTTTCGTGAGTAAAATTAGAAACTGGTAATATTAACGCGCCTCTTGTTAGACGTTTCTAGACTACAGGTCAAATTCTGTTCAGGTATCTTTTTCTATAGGATTATGCTTTTGAAATAGAATTTGGAGTAAGTGGAGCGTAGTTACTTGAACGAATGTGGTTATAAGATGATTAGGAAGAAGAAGTTATTCAAAGTACAGGGCAATGTAAATGTAACGCACGTAAACACTTGTAACATTTACAGGTGTTAATATCTTATATTAAGTTGCCCCAAAATGAATAAACAACTTAGTTGACAATAAATACATGGCTTATCTATATGGAAGCAGCAGTAATGTTCATATTCACAAATTTATAGTCAAAATATAAACTCGCTTTTTAAATAACAATAAATGCATCTAATCATTGAAATGATATAATACAAAATGGATAAATCAAGTGAGTTAAGACAATCATTTTGGACAATCTGTGTATGCGCCACTTCCTCGACTTTGAATATATCTTCTTAGTTAGTCTAAATCCAATAAAAGTTTGTAACGCCCCACTTTCATAAATTCATAAATTATTTTAAATACTCGATGCGACACTTAAATTTAAGCACTGAAATCTGAGAAAGTCGAGGCAAACACTGTATAATTTACGGATAAAGTGTGCATGTATAAAGTTATAGGGGAATGTGTCACAATAGTACAGAATAAATAATCCATTATTATTAATACTATCATCATTTGGCAAATTAAGAACTTTTATTTCGCAAAATGGTATGTAAAATCGGAGTCACTAGAGCTTATCACACATGTAGTCATATCATTATGACGCAAAGAAGACTAACCCTTGAATGGTGCAAATGTTTATGCATGTAATATGTCAAGTATATACTTCTATGTGTTGGCTCAAAAGTGTATGTTATATAAAACAATTTACACACATGTATAAATAAAGGCACCGATAAGGCGTAACGACGATACCTATGTAAACAGCAATGCACTTTTATTGCATAATCCTTTCATCCCTGAGTATCTGAATGGTATGGTCTTTCTATTGTTTATGACCAGTTTATTGTGGCCAGTAGGGTTTAAAGGGTTAAAAAATATGAACGTGCAACACAAGACAAGTCGGCCTACATGCGTATCTCGAAGGAAGGAAAACACAATCAAACACTGATCAATGATCAATTGCCAACAATTTGCAAGTGATCAAACATAAATGCAATATGGTTGATATTTCGTTATGAAGATCTTATTTACTACTCTTTTTCCTAAATAGCTACCAAGATGTGTATCTACAATGCAGTTTAATATAGGCATTTGAAAATGGATGTAAATTTACACAGGAAAATTGACATCCAATCGCTTCCGATTCGGCCAAGATGTAAGACTAATAAATGAAAATGAATTTTAATGTACTGTTAGAAACTGAACCCCACAATAAAAAAATAAAACTTCTAAAATGATCCAAGTGTCATGCATAACAATGTCGAAATAGTTCGTAAATATTTACATGTATATCATTTAAGTCGCTGTATTTTTGTTCAACTCATTAATTACCAAAACATTAGTTAACGCAAAAATGAATGTTTCACTTTGCTAACTGACAGTGGAAGTGAAATAATTATATAGCTTATGTTACTATGTCTCTGGATGTAACTTTTTATGTTTTTAATATATGAATAAACATATATACCAATGATCATTTTATCTAAAATGTCATTTCAGTGATTTTACATTTATGTTCTACAGCTGTTAAATAACAACTATTCAGTTATGTACAACATACATACAACAGGAAATTATTCAATCATATCTGACAGCTTATTGTTTACGTATTCTGTTTCCGTTTTGCTGCATTACTCAAAAGGATATTAAGATGCAATAATCATTTTCTGTTTCGTAACATACTATAAGTATTTAGTTGCATCGGGTAGTTTCACAAAATTTTAAGTGCAGCGTTTCCTGTTGGGAAATTTACTTTTGAAAAGTATGCAGCAATGTTTATTTCCGATAAAATGTTGTTTGTCCTATTTATGGATTTTTCAAATGGTCTCAATGTCAACCCTTAAATAATTGTATAAACACTAGATACGTCACACCGATATGACCTGGGCTTGAAACATTACACTGGTGAGACGTGACTAGACATCATGATAAAATGTCATGGTGACACTATCATTGAGATACTTAAATTAATTTTTGCATCAATGAATTTTCATTTGATATGATTTTACACGGGGTTCGTGTCTTATTTCCCTAAAATATTTCAAATAACTAGATTTCATAATTTTGATTATTAATGATCCCCTAAATTTCATAACATCAGATATATGTATATTTGCGTGTTCTAAATCTAATGATATATGATTTTGAAACATATTTCGTTACACAAAGTTGGTGTGGATTATGGATGCTTTTGAATTTTACCCAGGGTGAATTTATCGTCTAAAACTGGTTCTGGTTTTTAGATAGTGAGGGAGTAGAATCAAATTTTTGTATCCTGGATTTTGTTTTCGTTGTAATTTACGACCTAATTTTTTATTTTTTACTCTATCCTGTCCTGGATTTTTTTCCTACCCACAATCATAAAGTTACCTATGACTGTATAAAACCGCTTTGGACAATGTAGATTATAGTCTAATTAGCAGATATTAAGTTCACATATATATGTTCTTTCTAATGCATTGGCGGATTTAGATTTTCGTAGACATGAGGTGGAGGTGGGGTTGATCCTGGCAACATAAAATGAAACTACATATTAATACTGTTATACTATACATTACTCACTGCTGCAAATTTTTCTATATGACATGAAACTACACCTGTTTACCAATATAAAAATCATACCATAATATTTATCTTAGGAAGGTTCTGACGACAACGTACAAATCAGGTGAAAATTGGACACAAACAAAGGTGTGATCAGGTGCCATGGAGGAGTAAGCAACCCCTGCCGACTGGTCACATCTGCCGTGAGACCACAGATGAATTCAGATGAATTTTATAAACAAAATACCAAGTCACAAATGAACTAATATGTCGCACTGATATCCACCTCCAAAGAAGGTTGTTTAAGCAAACCTAAACCATAAAAGAGCTAATTGATAGAAGGTCCAGGGTATGCTCACCTGGAATTATAAAAATCTTACAAGACATGACAGGCTATTTTGTAGTTCCAAGACATTTAATTATTACCCCCTTCAAACATATTCAACTGATAAACTAATTAACTTTAAAAACAAAAAGGAATTCAGCAAACATAATTTGAATGCCAGGGGATCGGGTATATACCGGAATTTAAAAAAGCGACAAACTTTATGCTAGTGGTTTAAGGTACAACTGGACATGCTACTCCAGAATTCTTTTTAACTCTTCAAGTCCCAAGAAGCCTTTATAGATTCCAAACCCTAAATTAGGAACGGTTTATCCTCTCTAAAGTGTCTGTTGATATATGTGTATAGATTGATTAAACTCCAAAGTTAAGTGAAACTTAGTGGCAGCTAGGAGGTTCCAAAAACATCAAATTGGAACTTGTTTATATCTCAGTTGCACTATATTGACAGACTTATTATATTCCAAATGAATTGATATCCATCAAATAGAACTCTTGAAAGAGCAATGTACATGTATGGAGGGCAACAAAGTTTGAATTTTAAAAGCTCCGCGGCAAATTATCAGCTTCCACACACAAAAACTTGTAAATCTGACCATCCTCTGTAATAAAGCACATGGATGATTTCGAATTTATTCCATGTTTAAAGAATTTTAACAGTGTTTCATCTCTATTTCTCTTTATATAAAATACCAAATTCAATGATGGTTAGAGCCCCTATATTGATACCTCCTCCAAATCCACCACTGTAATGAATACTGAAATTGCATATGAATAGTGAAGTGCCCTCATAAGACTCGTAGCATTGGAAAGTGGAATGGAACAAAAAATATATAATTGACACCATGAAACCGAATAACAAAATTACCAAACCAAACTTCAGATATCAAAACCTTCCGCTCTACATTTTGCTATAAAATGCAATTAGAACAGCCTCGGTTAAACATGATCTTGTGATACAAGATTTAATATTTAAGAATGAACATAATTTTATAGCACAAACTAATTTCGTGTCAGATGATACTTAATGATTAAGGTAGATATTTACAAATGCTTTTCAGAATATAGATTTCTTGTGATCCTACAGTTTCTAATGTGAAATCTTATTTGATTAATGTGTTCAACATGAGTGCAGTAGTTCGAATTGGTGCAATAAACAATTAAGATACAGAAATAATAATGAACATTCAATGCCTTTGTGACTGTTTTTGTGGTTTTTAATTTAGATATTTTGGGTTTGTTATTTATTTTACTAATGTATTATTAAGAAAAGATCAAGAATGATCAATCTCGTCTCATATTGATTGTGCTAAAACACTGCAAAATCTTTACATTTTATTTGTTTGGTTTTGTTTTTTATTTTTGTATCTTTATTTATCTTTTTTCTTTTTTTTTTTACTCAGCGTTTAGGCATTTCCTGAAACTGGTCTTGACTTTTTCAACAGCTGCATTCTGCCTTTATATTTTGAACAATTGCTAAACCTGGATTTTTATTCACCATGAATTCTGGCCCTGCCTTTTTATTTCAAATTCGATCCTAGCCCCCATACAAATCAAATGGTCGTCCCCTTAGTACATTCTAGAAATGTAAATGTCTTGTCCTTATCATTTTAATTCGGCAAGCTTTGTAGTGGATACAATTTTCAATTTTCACTCGGATTGCGATTTCTTTGTCTCTTCCACAAAAATGTTGATAGATCCGTTTTATTTATAACATTAGATTCATTAACTATTTTCCGTTGTCAGGTAATTTTGGTTAGTATCCACAAGGGTGTTCTTGTACACCAGCAAAAACCACCAATCATAAACCTTGTACAAAACGAACCTGTAATATTTCTCTTTTTTATTTACCAGGATTTATATATAGAGAGAAAGGTTAAATATTTCTCTTTTTCGTATAAACCCTTGTAAATAAAAATGTGAAGTATGAAAAACTTTGTGATTATGTAAACAGTTTATTCTGTATTACGTCTGAATGATCGTATTTACTTTAAATTATTAAACAGCCTTTGTAGAATCTACCTGGTTTTGGTGACATTGTATTGGTGAGACCAAAGGGCCTGTATTCAAAGTAAAAATGAAGAAGATGCAACAGTTAAACAAAACTCAAAGTTCATTAGAATACGACAAAGTGCATATAAAGCAAATGGTCGCAACATGAAAAACAATTGCGGGTCTCAAACGGAATGGGACCAGGTGTTCGGAAGGAGTCAGCGTTCCCAGAATATTTCGAATTTATTTTTGGAGAAAGTCTACTCCTTTATAGATATTTTCACTAGAGTGACCATTCTGTTAACGTTCTGTAATCTATTTCGAATGTAAATAGGATTTATTTCTGAATTATTCTGATTAAGATCTGACTATGGACTCGCTGAAGGTGTCACCAGTCGGCGGTAGGTGTTAATTGTCGGCAGATATGCTTATTCCTCTAAGGCACCTGATCCCATCTCTCGATCTTCTAAAAGTCTTTGTTAGTTCATTAGGGGTCTGGTCAGTTTGTTTCTATATAAACATCACATATACTAACACATATACTAAAGTATTGATCGGAATAAGGTTCAGGAGACAACATACAAATCAGTTGGTAATTGGACGCACATGAATTTATGAAAATCCAGAGGTTGTATCAGGTGTCAACCATTTGTTCCACTTCTGGACAATTTATCCCAACACTTATTATGGTCTAAGTGATAAGGAAAGATACCACAGTTTATTGTAAGGTTAATGATAATTTCTTATTCATCATCAATTTGTTAGTTACATTTTTTTCGAGAAATGCTTTATAAACTTTACCAGCATAATGTTCTACGATCCAGTCATGTTGTACTCTGTTTACTCCTGTACATACGGAAACAGGAACGTTTCAAGTTTTTCGTATTACTAAACATGCAGTTTCAAAGTAATTTTTTTTTTGGTCATATATAGGATTTTAAACAAATATTAACATAATATACCATCAGACTACTTTTGATGGGTATAAAGGCAATCATACACCATAACAGCCTGAGAAGTAGACCGAATATATGACACAAAACACAACATGAGATTAGATACGATAAATAGCACACCAAGTCGTTATCTTATCATATAATTTTACGAGGATTGCATTACACTTATGTGCAAGAGACGTTGAAATGGTCAGGATATACAAAATAATACTTTCTCTGTATTATATATATTTCCATTGTAGAACAATATACCTGTGTCCGTTCAGTACTCACCTTTTTTATCTTGTCTACTGGCCATCGTAATGCTCGGCACTTACGGCCATTGAGTAGTGAGGGTTCTTTAACATGCCTACACCTACTGCGACACGGGACCTCGAGTTTTGCTGTGTCATCCGAAGGACTGGCTGGACTCGAACTCACGACCTCGCGATCAAGAGTCGAGCGCGCTACCGACTGAGCCAACCGTCATGTACCAGTAATATGAAGATCTCAGATACCAAAGTATCTGTACATTTTCGTGATGTACAGGATACATATACAAATCTGGTGATTATTCGTGGAAATCCAGAAGTGGGATCAGGTGCCATGGAGGAGTAAGCATCCCCTGTTGACCGATCACACTCGCTGTGAGTGCACAATAATGAAATACGTGATGAATAAAACCTCGTCACAATTAGTGCAGACGATTCAACAATCGTTATCAAGTATCATTTAGTGAAACAGAGTAATCGCAGACAAGTTATTTTTACCGTAAATTTTGCGGAACGTTCATATCAAACGCGATTTTCGATATCCCTGTGACAATAACTTGTCAGTAAAGTAGTTTCATATGTTGAACAAGCTATGGCATATCAGATCATTTGTGATATATAAACACCATATGAATGCTGGGTATCACTACTTAAATGTGGGAAATTTACGATGGTAAACCTGAAATCGTCCTCTAGCCTGGTTGTTAATTTCCCTTCTGTGTCTATAGTACTGTAAATCCGGTTTTATTCACTTTATTTAAGCGTAATTTCGCGAGAGCTCTAGTTCGCGAAAATAAAATTATCGTGTAATTATGTATGATAATAGTATGACGAAATGAGCATCCAAAATCGCGAAAATATCATCTAGCGAATAGATATTTCCGGATTTACAGTAAATAAAATGTCCAAGTAGGGAGCATGTATGCTTGATTCTGTTCTGTCTTTAATTTCTAGGTCTTTTGGATATTTTGAATCGACATATGTATGGAAATTGTCAAAACCGACAAAACGCCGATATATTTAAATGTCAAATTTTAGGCCACAGCTAGTTTTTTCTTGTTTTGATTAAGAAGCTTATGAATGAAGTTTTCTTCGTATGAATTAATGAACAGATCAGTCAATAAAGGGGCCCAATTGGTCTCCATAGGAATGCCGACATTTTGCTGAAAGACAAGGTTTCCAAACATTGCAAATGTATTATTTATAGACGTTCATGCATATCTTTACAATACCTTCTGTGTATTTATGTGTGGAATCGGAATGGCGGTGGACGAAATAAGTATCATGATAGCCAATGACTAGATGTTAAAAATTTCGGGTACCACGGTATTTAAAAAAAGGTTTCGAATAAGAGATTTTATCAACCATCGTATATCTTTTAACCATTCAAACAAAGTGTCTGGCTCCACGTCTGCACGTTTGGCCCATCGTCTGGCATAATCGTCATCATCATAACTCAACTGAAATCTTTTCGTCAATAAAGGGAACAGGCTTCACGGTATTTTGGGCCTATTAAAACAAGATTTTTGAGGTTTTCATTTGGAACAGTAGAGACGTAACCGGTGATGACACAACCAATAAGATTATATATGGAAAGAGATTATGCACATGGACATAGGACGGTATTTTATATTAGATAGCTGGTGTGTAGGCACTGCAAAACCTGTTTTAATTAAATTGCAAAAGCGTCTTTACCCTTGTTTGTGAATTTAAGTCTAAGAAAATTCAGAACAATTATCTTATGTTATGGTTTGAACAATTTGTGATGAGCAATGTTCATTACAGTTGAGTTCAGTGCGTATTCTGGGGTTGAAGAGTTCGTGTATGGGTTCCAACCTTACTTCCTGTTCATGTAAAGTTCATTTAGAAATGCAAAAGAAATTGAATACAGTTTGCTGCGAATGTGATGAAGACCCAATTTTGGCTAACGTAAGGTAAAAGTGATATCACGTATATTGTGTCTATTGTATGAACGATGTCCATGACTTCGCTTACGTATAACGCAAGTATTAGAAAGTCCCATCACATTGACATCACTACTCTTGTGGCCTTGATAAATTCCTACACTCTGAATATTGTCATTACATCCATAAGGGTATGCAGTGTCAAGTTGTCTTACCCAGTATCTTTCATGTTGTCTATGGAAGAGGATACTCAAGGTGTGACTCTTTTCAATTATACGTCCCTCAATGATAAAACGGAATGGTCAGGAGAGTTGAAATGTCGATAGACTATTTGGTTATCCCCCATTATTTATGTGGGCAGGTGAACTTAAGATATATGATTATTTTGTTCCACTTAGTCTGGTTGGCAGAATTGTAATGACACAGTTCAATTGTTTTACTTTGCCTGAAGCTAGGGATTGAAACTGTGGGCATTTCTAGTATACAGCGATAAGATCTTTTATATCAAGTTTTTCATTGACTTAACTATGTATATTTTGTGCAATGAAATTCTTTCCCTCTTCTTTATTTTTTTTTATAACTGGGTTGTTTGTGGTCTTCGATGCATATCGCCACTGAAGCCTACAGTACACGTACCACATCTATTTGCCAGAGTCATCTATGTGCATAAGGTAAATTACTGACTTATTATATTTCTTTTTATAGTCATTGAATATATTGTTTAAGCCAATAAATAAAGGATAAGTAATAATGATAACTTATAATTGTTTAATAAATGTTTATCTAAATCCACATGTTAATTTAATCATCTTGTAATTGTACTATTGTATGTCTTGTCAATGTCTGAATTTTGTCTAAATATTTGTCTTTTTGTCTTTTGTACAGATTACCGTTATTGAAAATAAAAGAGCAAACACAAAGAAACTCGGTCTTCACTTTGTTTCAAAAACATCGAAAAGATAACCAGATATTTCATTTTATTCAATGGCGTCTTTTTCTCGCCAACATAAAGTAACAAACAAAAGGTAATTCAATTCCGTAAACAACGGAGGATTTACAATCAAGTTTCTGGTAAGTAATGCTTATTTGTCAAATTGTGAATTCCTTATTATTAGTATATCGCAGGTTGAACATTTTTTTATTTTTTGACAGAAATAAATGGTTTATTATATGAAAATGAATCGTTAAAAATGTCGTCTAACAGAATCGGACATTATTTTATGGGCACATAAGCATCATTATGTCTGTACCAGAATTGGTCATCCTTAAACCCATACATGTGGCAACATTTGCACACATATGTAAAAATAAGAGGCCCAAGAGGGCCTCAATCGCTCATCTGAGAACAATCTACAAATGTCGAAAGAAATATCCCCCCCCCTCTTTTTTGCAGTCTTAAAAATTCATAAAAAATTCTAAAAATCAAATTTCGGCAAAATTCTTGAACAAAAACATTTCTTCTCCTAATTACAAGTAAAACACATTAAATGAATGCATAAAAAGAATGAAAGGGGAGATAATCGAGGAAATCATGCAAGAATTAATGAAAATGACAAAGTCTGACGTGTCAACAATCAATATTCCAATTTCTATGAAAAATACAAACTTGAATCATACATCCATGTAGATCACTCAGAAGCAATCCGTTTTTCAATTCATTTAGTGCTTCTGGAGAAGAAGATTTTTAATGAGGGTACCTTTTGAGACCTATTCTGCCCCGCCCTGGCTGAAAACTACAAACCTGCTAAAGGACCTTGAGCACTTGCTTCCTGTCAAGGTTTGTCAAAATCCCTTCAGTGGTTTCAGAAGGTGAAAATATGAAAAGTTTACGGACGGACGCCAGACGTGGAGTGATCACAATAGCTCACTTGAGCCTTCGGCTCAGGTGAGCTAATAAATTTTCTCACGTATGCAAATGTGGCATATGAACGCATTTACTCATGTAAGTAAATTTACATGTGGAGCAAATTTGTACTGACTTTTGAGGTAGTGCAAAAGTAAATTTACTCATGTGCAAATTTGCATGCTATGCAAATGTGGCACATGTACGCATATCAAATTTACTGATGTTGGGTCTTCACTTCTAGAAAAGAGGAGCATACCTGGCTATATATCCGCCAGGTCATTTCATGATTACAAAACACAATATTTGACATTGTATTCATTTGATCCATTGTCAACCAATTATCAATCGTCACAGTGTGCTCATGATAAAAAAGCAAAAGACCCTAGAGGGATCTTGGCGCCCACCATCGAATGTCCTTCATTTGATCTATGACAGACTGTTCTTTTCTCTAAAAGTGTGGCGCCGGCCTGGCTCGGTCGGTAGCGTGCACGACTCTTGATCGTGAGGTCGTGAGTTTGAGTCTAAACCGGCGACAGGTTGATTTCCTGTCCTTAGGATGAGACAGTAAAAATCACGGTCCCATGTCACAGTAGGTGTCGGCACGTTAAAGAACCCTCACTGCTCAATGGCCGTAAAGGGGGGTTTACACGGCATGATTTGTTATACATGATTTGACACACATGATAAATGATGCCGTGTAAACAGTGCTATGACTGAATCATAGGAAAATGGATGACTGACATGGGGAATAGAACTTGCTCTAATCTGACTGACAGAATCATGGGGTTTAAGCCAATCAGAATAAAGATGACCAAGGTCAGAATCAAGTTGTGCATAGGAAATCAACTACTAATTTAGTAAGTATAAGTTTTTACATGTTTTGTGTTTTATATGACATCCCATTGTCATGGAACTGGCCCATTTGTGTTCACATAATCACACAATTCCTCTCGGACTTTCCTAGCCTCTATTGTTGATCTATTACTGCCTTGCTGAGATAAGCCTCTAAGGGTCACAATATGTTGTCTCCATTCTGCCTGTTGGACATTTCCATTATTGGTATTTTCATGATCATAATATTCGGAGGTGAGTATTTGTTTTAAGGAAATTATGTAGAGCACATGATGCTAAGACAATTTTTTTCAACTTTTTCTGGCTCCAATAATATGGGCTTTTGATACACAGCAAACCTACTGGACAGGATTCCAAACACATTTTCAACAATTTTTCTAACTCTGGACAGTCTGTAATTAAACCCTCTTTGTGTCATATCAAGATGGCGGGTTGGGTAGGGTTTCATCAAATAACTTTTCAAAGGAAAAGCATCATCTCCCACGATAACGTAAGGAATGCTTTAAAATCGACCTGGTAAGGGTTCACTCCTGGGTACCTGAAGTTGGTCTAATTCTAATTTCTGATATATGGGCGTATTTGCAGAAATTGCTCCATCACTTATTCTTCCATTTCGTCCAACGTCTACATACAGAAATTTGTAATCTGCATCAACAATCGCAAATAAAACAATACTGAAGAAATTCTTGTAATTTTGAAAGATGGAGCCACGTTTTGCTGGATATGTGATATGTTTTCCATCCATGGCCCCAATGCAGTGTGGGAAGTTCCATCTATCAAAAATATCACATGAAATTTTACCACATTGTGCTTCAGTAAATGGAACCTGTAATGATAATTTGATATATTTGTATTATTTTTGTAGGACAATCCATCAGAAGATCTTGTAGAAATCGAAGATTTAACTGATGAGACAGCATCCCAGTGCTCTGAAAATTCATTAGAAGATACATGTATGTCGCAAACACCACGCAGAATTTTGTCCGGTCTGAAAGGACCTTTAACCTCAGCTGAGACTGTGATGCAAGAAACTCTATCAGTGCTATCACAATACAAACTAAACAAAACTGAATCCCAAGAACCTGCAGTAAAACAGGAAGATGAGGATGATATTTTTGGCAAATATATCGCAGGTGAAATGCGAAAAACCACAGACAAAAGAGCTAAAAGACTAGCTAGTGTAAAAATACAATCAATTTCATTTGAGGTCAAGTTTTCTACATCACTCCTCAACAATTCTGTGAACCAACAAGGAAATACAAATAGATATGGATCATCTGGTGATGACCGACAGCCACAGTATGGAAATACATTTTTTTTCAAATATAACATCAGATTATGAACAATATACACAATACTGTGTTACTCTGATTAAAACAATTTTCAATGTGTATATTTATTGTACTTTTTTTATAGAAAGGTTTACCTTCAAATATTCATCTTTCAGACATTCATAAATTGTTTGGCATGTCTCAAGTATGATGGTTGATAATGTTGACACTGGAATTCTGTACAAATATTCCAAAGAATTGTAGCTGTCACCTGTTGTCAGATATCTCAGAGTAACTGAGAGTGAGTAAATGAGAGTCTTTCAGATGCAGATATAGCATCTCTCATCAAAATGTCTTTCCTCTGAATGAATGGAGAAATTCTTCCTAATAAATCTTGGAAGTCATTCATATCCATTCTGAGTAAGTTTTTTAAACATTGTGGATCCTCAAGTGAAAGTTCTTTCATTAAAGCATGATGTGCCCCATGATTCTTACGCCTTTTAATCCAATCACGAACCCATTTACTTCTTGGCCTTTTTCTTTTGTTCATTATATGCATTGCACTCGTAAATATCATAATACATTAGGGAACAAGTAGTTCCTCCTCGTCCATTGTAAACAGCTGCTTGACAGAAAGGCGGGAAATATTGAAGAAGTTGGTCATGATAAGACATTCTGTGTAAACAAGGAAGTCATGATAAGACAATCTGTGTAAACAAGGAAGTCATGATAAGACATTCTGTGTTAACAAGAAAGTCATGATAAGACATTCTGTGTAAACAAGGTAAACAAGGAAGTCATGATAAGACAATCTGTGTAAACAAGGAAGTCATGATAAGACATTCTGTGTTAACAAGAAAGTCATGATAAGACATTCTGTGTAAACAAGATAAACAAGGAAGTCATGATAAGACAATCTGTGTAAACAAGGTAAACAAGGAAGTCATGATAAGACATTCTGTGTAAACAAGGAAGTCATGTACAACAAAATCATGCAGGATTTAATTATACGTGATTTGAAAGGCCGTGTAAACCCCCTTAAGTGCCGCCGAGCATAGGCCAAAATTTGAAGCCCTTCACCGGCATTTGGTGACGTCTCCATATGAGTGAAAGATTATTGAGTGGGACGTTAAACAACAATAAACAATTAAAACTTATTTTTGTGACCCAACAATGAAACCTAAATATCTGTAAAGTGCTTTCTCACAAGATTATAACAATACTGAATATAAACTGCAATAATCCAAGATAGCTTAACTATACCCGTCAACCTCTAAAAGTGAAAATGCTGGTCATGACCTACATTGAGTAAAACAAGATTTACATGTACTGATATGTCTCGCTGGTCCCTGCTTTGATATCAAATGTAGCAATGTATAGTAAGTGTATATTTCAGGGGTGTGGCAGTACCCCCACATACACTACTGATTGTGTTTTCCCATAACAATAAATTATATATATGGTTTATGGGTGGGGCTGTGAATGGTTTTCAAGTTATAAGCAAAAATATAAATTTCAGGGAGTGGGGCAGGACTCCATATGCACCACTGTATGTGTCTTCCCATAACAATCAATATCAAAGTACTGAAATGGGTTGTTACATGTATTTTGTTGACAAACACGTTAATTTGATAGTTTCAAAATGGACAGGAACTTTCACGCTCCATTTGCATAACAAGCACCTCCTACTCGATGCTATCCCCTCTATTCTGCTTTTATTTTCATTTTCCAATGGACTAGAAAACATACATATTCTTGAGAATGCGATAGTAATTGATTTAGCTTCATGTTGGTATCAGCGATATGTAATTATTTCTATTTTCATTCCTGTATGCTTGATTTGATTTGATTTTTTGTTTTACGCCATACTCAACAATCTTTCAGTCATATGATGGCGTCCAGTTTTTATTGGTGGAGGAGAAACCCTGGTCACCCGGGTAAAGACCACCGACCTTCCACAAGAAAACTGACAAACTTTCGCACTTAATTCAAAATGACCCTAGCGGGATTCGAACCAGAGGTGAGAGGTCTTGTGATTTTAAGCGCAATGCTCTAACCACTCGGCCACAGAGCCCCCCCCCTGTATGCTTGAAGCTCGCTAGCTGTCAATAACAATATGATGAATGGCGGAGTAATATACAGTGCACAACTAGACCTCAAGGAGAACCTATTTGTCAAATTTCATAAAGATCCCTTCAGTATTTTCTGAGAAATAGCATTAACAATCTTTGTCAAAATGCAAAATGGTAGCCATTTTGTGATCTAACCCTCATCAAAATGTACACTGCACAACTTGACCTCAAGCAGAACCTATATGTCAAATTTCATAAAATCCCATCAATACTTTCTGAGAAATAGAGATGACAAGTGATATCAGCGATAAATAAAGCTTTATATTATCTTTATATACCGCTGGTAATATGTAGGACAAACACTTTAGAAAGAAATTGAAATAAAACAAAGTGTAGTCAAAAGTCATAAAAACCTAAACATTCAGAGAAAGCTAGGATGGGTACATGATTTCAAGTTAGAGCATGGGAAGGAAGAGTAGATAGGCTATTTGTTTTCGCAGAGCATAGCAAGGCACGGTTAATTTTGGTAATTTATTTTTATTAATTTTACACTTTTTATTTTTATTTAAACATTTTTTGTAAACTTTTAGACACTCACCCCGCATGCTGAAAAATATTGTGCAATTCTAACAGAGCTGGTATTTATTATTATATGTACATTTAAACTTTGGCGTCCAAAGGTGGGGCGTACATCCTTTACATCCCCATTGAATCCGCCACTGTGATGCTTCTGTTTAGTAAAACCAGGTGTAAATAACAAAATTACACACATTATTTTTTCCACATGAATGCATAAAAAATCTGCTTTTACATAGGCAAGTAAATTTACAGATCATTTGGCCACATGAACGGGCTTTAGATTGTACATATGAGGACAACTCTAGGAACACAAAACAATCTCTTCGATTCTGTGCTTCCGAAAGACTCAACAGAAAGACATCTTTTTTTACTGGGTGCCTGTATGTTATTTAGTACTTCATTATTCATTGACGGCATGCATCTCCAGCGACAAAATAGATAACCGAATAATTATGTCTACTGAAATAATCATTTTTGGAATCATTTTAATATAACTGATTGGAAAATAATCCAATTTTTAAAGAAGTTTTTGAATGATTAGCTCATTTATTCATAGTCAATTGGAAAAAAATCATCAAACACATTTTTCACCAAAAAAAAAAAATGAAAATCAATACCACATAGATTCTCTGTCCAATGAGTCATCTGGTTCCAAGGAAATTAAAAATTTTCATACGAATATTCTAACTTCAAAATCCAGATTTCTGTTGTGACAGAAATATTCAAAGATTCGGAAGTTCATTGCAGGAGCATAATATGTAGACAAAACAAGTCATTTGTATTTTAGATCTTTCTAAAATTGTTTGGTGTAAAAAGGTCAAGTTTTGTCACTAACAAATTATAAACAGTATTATAACAATGATAAAGAGATTTATTGGTGAAAACATAAAATGGCAGTGCAAAGTCACAGAACTCCATTTCCAATAATTAAATCTCTTGAGAATCACTCCTCTTGTTTAAACTCAGTAACCAATGATGGATTCGTTGTAAAACATCAATTACTAAAACTTTTAAGTCAAAATTGGAGTAAAACGTCAAATTTCAAATTTTTTTTTACCAATAACCACAAAAATATTTGTTTTTACAAATATTTTTTCCATATTTATGCAAACTGAAAATTTTTGTTTATACATTTTGCCAAATTTCAATATGAATTCATATTTCTATTAATGCCGTTACTTTAAAGACATTTCATTATTAAATTTCAACAAAACTTTTGTAAATATTGTTATTTTTACAAATGGTGACAATGTTTTAACAGTTCAGTCTTAAGAGACCCCATCTATAGAAGAAGGTTGACTAAAAATGGATGATAACGGTTAATATACTTATTTGCAGGAGATACAGCAATTACCACAATGAAAAATTTCAATAAAATTTATTAATAAAATACAAATTTCATACAACAAGATTGTTAAAGTACAGAAAATAATCACACTCAGAAATACAGAGATAACATTTTGTAAATAAAGCATACCTTAAGTTCTATCAGAGATCTGATGTTTGCAATATCATATTTAATTGTAAAGTTTTCCAATATTATCTGTATAAAATAAACATCTGATATGCTTAACTTACTTATATACCTTAAAGGTACACACACACACATGAGTATATAACAGTAGAATTTAAAATGAGGCTATGAGGATTGATTATGTGTAGTTTAAGTAGCAGGGTCTGCCTTGAGAGATCTTACTAGCTACCTCTGAAAGGTGGTCTTTCAAGACAGGTGGTCTCTCAAAATAGGTTTTATTTCAGTATTATCTAGATTTATAGTTCAGATTAGAGTCTCACAAGCCAGGTGGTCATTAAGGAATGTAATCTCTCAAGACAGAACCTCCTATAATTACATTATGAGATAAATGTATGGTTCATTTCACATAACTTCGTCAGGCGTAGTAATGTTTTTATTTATATCAATCAGATGATTTAATTCACTTCTTACTTATGAAAATCTTCATGGGAAAAACATTTTATTCCTCACAGGACACACATGTATAATACCAGTGTACTTAAATGTTATACTTAATTACTTAGAATTTTAACTGGTCCAGATCAAGAAAGTATTCAAGATACTCCATCCACCAGTCAAATGGATTTTTCTGTATATGAGTTCACTTTGAATTAACACCCCAATCATATGTCAAATATGACACTTTAAAATTTTTACTCTCCAGTAATTCTTTTAAGTGGGACTTCTTTTCACTTTCCGACATATTGGTCAAGATCCACTGTAGAAGCTGAAGAAAAAAAACACTACTAATAGAATATTTGGATACCAGTATATATTGTTATTTTTACAAATGGTGACAATGTTTTAACAGTTCAGTCTTAAGAGACCCCATCTATAGAAGAAGGTTGACTAAAAATGGATGATAACGGTTAATATACTTATTTGCAGGAGATACAGTTTACCACAATGAAAAATTTCAATAAAATTTATTAATAAAATACAAATATTTCATACAACAAGATTGTTAAAGTACAGAAAAGCAATCACACTCAGAAATACAGAGATAACATTGGGATCTAAATACAAGCATACCTTAATTTCTATCAGAGATCTGATGTTTGCAATATCGAACATTTAATTGTAAAGTTTTTTCCAAATTATCTGTATAAAATAAACATCTGATATGCTTAACTTACTTATATACCTTAAAGGTATACACACACACATGAGTATATAACCACAAATTTAAAATGAGGCTATGAGGATTTGATTATGTTAAGTGTACACTAAGTAAGCAGGGTCTGCCTTGAAGAATCTTATTCAAAAGCTCCTCTGAAAGGTGGTCTTGTTTCAATAACAGGTGGTCTCTCAAAATAGGTTTTAATTTCAGATATTATCTAGAAATTTATAGTTCAGATTAAGAGTCTCACAAGCCAGGTGGCTCATTAAGGAATGTAATCTCTCAAGACAGAACCTTGCTATAAATTACATTATGAGATAAATGTACTAGGTTCATTATCACATAACTTCGTCAGGCGTAGTAATGTTTTTATTTATATCAATCAGATGATTTAATTCACTTCTTACTTATGAAAATCTTCATGGGAAAAACATTTTATTTCCTCACAGGACACACATGTATAATACCAGTGTACTTAAATTGTTAAACTTAAATTAACTTATGAATTTTTAAAGGTCCAGATCAAGAAAAGTATTCAAGATACTCCATCCACCATCAAATGGATTTTTCTGTATTGAGTTCACTTTGTACCATTAAACACCCCAATCATATGTCAAATATGACACTTTAAAATTTTTACTCAGGCAACCAGTAATTCCTTTTAAGTGGGACTTCTTTTCACTTTTCCGACATATTGCATCAAGATCCACTGTAGAAGCAATCAAATTACTATAAATACTGGAAAAAAAAACAACACTAATATGTACAGAATATTGATACCATTAATATACAAGTTTCCGTAAACAACATCTCCACCAATGGTCTTCGCAAGACAAGATGTTACAACAGTTTTAATATCAAAAGTGTATGTGTGTTACTGAAAAAGGTCATAAGATTAATCACAATTACAAAGTTCAACTCATGCCAACATATCTTACATCCCCTAATTAACCTATCCTAAAACCGATCTTCTTCATCACAGCACTGACAATAAGACAAAACACAGGGCCCATCTGGGATCTTATACATGCTCTAAGAATCATATGATTGATAGCCAAGTTCTGCTGATGTACGAACAGTAGAAGTAAGTCAACTTGACCTCAACAAATCTTATTAACTAAACGCAACTGCCAGGGTGATAGCATAAGACACCTCCCTTGACATCCAAGAAGTGAGCTTGCAGAATTTTGTAATTTACTGAAGAAACACTAACATAATGGCACCATCACTGACATTGCAGAATTTTGATATTCAAAGACATCTAACATGTCAGTTGGAATTTTCATAAAATTCCAAAAAATAACATTGAATGTTAAGATAGATATAGAATTTATTCAGATTCAGTAATTTTTAACTCATGCAATTTCAATTCTGGTACTTGAAAACATTCCACTATTGCTGCAAATTTAAGTCACTGAGTTAAAATAACTAACTGCAATTATCAAACCTAAACAAATATAGAAGATCCATTAACTCTCAAATGCTGAATCTAACTTTTCTGAACTTCAAAAGCGAATTTAACTGTCAGAATATTTTACAAATTTTAAAGTTATACTTAATTAGAGCAATGAAGCACTTATAAAATGAAATATTAAAGGCATACAAGCTGTCATTTTTACATATTACAGGAGTTGCCCTATAAATATATCTTGGCTAAATAGTGTCTCTCACCTCATCTTTGTTATTGCCAAAGTCAACTTGGTACCATTTGAAAATCTGAGAAAGCGAAATCTGTCGCTTCTTCATGTCCACCAGGCAACCATCATCTCCCTCCAAAAAAGCTTCTGCTGCCAACTTCAACTGAGCATCAATCCCCTAATAACAACAAGCAATCAAATTACTAAAATAATGGAAATAAAATCAACACTCAATTTACAGAATATCAATACATTCTTTATATACACCTGCACTGTTTTTTGTTTCTATTTACTAAATGTATATCTATATCGTTCACTGCATTGTTTTAACGGCAAACAAGCTGTCAAAATGGATTTTTTGTTTCACTTTGTATTAATTGTTTCAAATATTTTGTTTTATACAAATAAAATGTTTTTAAAGAATGAGCTCATCTATGAAGATACACAGGTGTGAGAATGAGCTTATAGAAAGTACACAGGCATGAGAACAAGCTTATCTACGAAGATACACAAGTGTTACAATGAGCTTATCAAAGAAAATACACAGGTGCGAGATTAAGCTTATCTAAGAAAGTACACAGGTGAGAACCAGCTTATCAAGGAAAATACACAGGTGAGAGAACAAGCTTATCAATGAGGATAAACAGGTGTGAGAATGAGCTTATAGAAAGTACACAGGCATGAGAACAAGCTTATCTACGAAGATACACAAGTGTTACAATGAGCTTATCAAAGAAAATACACAGGGACAACAAGCTTATCTAAGAGATGGACAAAGCTTATCTAAGAAAGTACACAGGTGAGAACCAGCTTATCAAGGAAAATACACAGGTGAGAGAACAAGCTTATCAATGAGGATAAACAGGTGTGACAACAAGCTTTTCTAAGAAGATACAGGAGTGACAACAAGCTTATCTAAGAAGATACAGGAGTGACAACAAGCTTATCTAAGAAGACACAGAAGTGACAACAAGCTTATCTAAGAAGATACAGGAGTGACAACAAGCTATCTAAGAAGATACAGGAGTGACAACAAGCTTATCTAAGAAGATACAGGAGTGACAACAAGCTTATCTAAGAAGATACAGGAGTGACAACAAAGCTATCTAAGAAGATACAGGAGTGACAACAAGCTATCTAAGAAGATACAGGAGTGACAACAAGCTTATCTAAGAAGATACAGGAGTGACAACAAGCTATCTAAGAAGATACAGGAGTGACAACAAGCTATCTAAGAAGACACAGAAGTGACAACAAGCTATCTAAGAAGATACAGGAGTGACAACAAGCTTATCTAAGAAGATACATGAGTGACAACAAGCTTATCTAAGAAGATACAGGAGTGACAACAAGCTTATCTAAGAAGATACAGGAGTGACAACACACTATCTAAGAAGATACAAGAGTGACAACAAGCTTATCTAAGAAGATACAGGAGTGACAACAAGCTTATCTAAGAAGATACAGGAGTGACAACAAGCTTATCTAAGAAGATACAGGAGTGACAACAAGCTTATCTAAGAAGATACAGGAGTGACAACATGCTTATCTAAGAAGATACAGCAGTGACAACAAGCTTATCTAAGAAGATACAGGAGTGACAACAAGCTATCTAAGAAGATACAGGAGTGACAACAAGCTATCTAAGAAGATACAGGAGTGACAACAAGCTTATCTAAGAAGATACAGGAGTGACAACATGGTATATCTCTGTTTCTTAGTTACCCATAGTATATCTGAAAAGTTTCTTTAGATACCCATAGTATATATCTGTGTTTCTTAGTTACCCATAGTATATCTGTGTTTCTTAGTTACCCATAGTATATCTGTTTCTTAGTTACTTATAGTATATCTGTGTATTTCTTAGTTAATCATAGTGATAACAAGCTTTTCTTAGTTACCCATAGAGTGACAACAATCTTGTTTCTAAGAAGTTACCCAATAGTACACAACTGTGTTTTCTTAAGTTATCCATAGTATGCCATCTGTTTTCTTAGTTACACATAGTATATCTGTGTTTCTTAGTTTACCCATAGTATATCTGATTGTTTTTCTTAGCTTACCCATAGTATATCTGTGTTTCTTAGCTTACCCATAGTAATCTGTTTCTTAGTTACCCATAGTATCTAATCTGTGTTTCTTAGTTACCCATAGTAATATCTGTTTCTTAGTTACTTATAGTATATCTGTGTTTTCTTAGTTTACCCATAGTATATCTGTGATTTTTCTTAGTTACCCATAGTATATCTGTGTTTCTTAGAGTTACCCATAGTTATCTGTGTTTCTTAGTTACCCAACAGTATATCTGAAGTTTCTTAGTTACCCATAGTATATCTGTGTTTCTTAGTTACCCAAGTATATCTGTGTTTCTTAGCTACTTATAGTATATTCTCTGTTTCTTAGTTACCCATAGTATATCTGTGTTATTCTTAGTTACCCCCATAGTGATATCTGTGTTATCTTAGTTACCCATAGTATATCTGTGTTCTTAGTTACTCATAGTATAACAACAGCTGTGTTTCTTAGTTACACCATAGTATATCTGTGTTTTCTAGTAGTTACCCATAGTATATCTGTGCTTACTTAGTTACCCATAGTATATCTGCTTATTTCTTAGTTACCCCATAGTATAATCTGTGTTTCTAAGTTACCCATAGTATAATCTGTGTTACTTAGTTACCCATTAGTAGATATCTGGTTTCTTAGTTACCCATAGTATATCTGTTGTTACTTAGTTACCCATAGCTATATCTGTGTATTCTTAGTTACAACATAGTATATCTGTGTTACAGTTAGTTACCCATAGTAATATCTGTGTTACTTAGTTACCCAATAGTATATCTGTATTCTTAGTTACCCATAGTATATCTGTGTTTTACATAGTTACCCATAGTAAATCTGTTTCTTAGTTACCTATAGTAAATCTGTGTTTCTTAGTTACCCATAGTATACCTGTGTTTCTTTGTTACCCATAGTATATCTTTGTTTCTTAGTTACCCATAGTATATCTTTGTTTCTGAGTTACCCATAGTATATCTGTGTTACTTAGTTACCCATAGTATATCTGTGTTTCTTAGTTACCCATAGTATATCTGTGTTACTTAGTTACCCATAGTATATCTGTGTTTCTTAGTTAATCATAGTATATCTGTGTTTCTTAGTTACATATAGTATATCTGTGTTTCTTAGTTACCCATAGTAAATCTGTGTTTCTTAGTTACCTATAGTAAATCTGTGTTCCTTAGGTACCCATAGTATATCTGTGTTTCTTAGTTACCCATAGTAAATCTGTTACTTAGTTACCCATAGTATATCTGTGTTTCCTAGTTACTCATAGTATATCTGTGTTACTTAGTTACCCATAGTATATCTGTGTTTCTTAGTTACCCATAGTAAATCTGTGTTTCTTAGTTAATCATAGTATATCTCTGTTTCTTAGTTACCCATAGTATATGTGTTTCTTAGTTACCCATAGTATATCTGTGTTTTCTAGTTACCCATAGTATATCTGTGTTTCTTAGTTAATCATAGTATATCTGTGTTTCTTAGTTACGTATAGTATATCTTTGTTTCTTAGTTACTCATAGTATATCTGTGTTTTCTAGTTACCCATAGTATATCTGTGTTACTTAGTTACTCATAGTATATCTGTGTTACTTAGTTACTCATAGTATATCTGTTTTTCTTAGTTAATCATAGTATATCTGTGTTTCTTAGTTACCCATAGTATATCTGTGTTACTTAGTTACTGTTTTATACAAATAAAATGTTTTTAAAGAATGAGCTCATCTATGAAGATACACAGGTGTGAGAATGAGCTTATAGAAAGTACACAGGCATGAGAACAAGCTTATCTACGAAGATACACAAGTGTTACAATGAGCTTATCAAAGAAAATACACAGGTGCGAGATTAAGCTTATCTAAGAAAGTACACAGGTGAGAACCAGCTTATCAAGGAAAATACACAGGTGAGAGAACAAGCTTATCAATGAGGATAAACAGGTGTGAGAATGAGCTTATAGAAAGTACACAGGCATGAGAACAAGCTTATCTACGAAGATACACAAGTGTTACAATGAGCTTATCAAAGAAAATACACAGGTGCGAGATTAAGCTTATCTAAGAAAGTACACAGGTGAGAACCAGCTTTTCAAGGAAAATACACAGGTGAGAGAACAAGCTTATCAATGAGGATAAACAGGTGTGACAACAAGCTTTTCTAAGAAGATACAGGAGTGACAACAAGCTTATCTAAGAAGATACAGGAGTGACAACAAGCTTATCTAAGAAGACACAGAAGTGACAACAAGCTTATCTAAGAAGATACAGGAGTTGACAACAAGCTATCTAAGAAGATACAGGAGTGACAACAAGTGTATCTAAGAAGATACAGGAGTGACAACAAGCTTATCTAAGAAGACACAGGAGTGACAAGCTATCTAAGAAGATACAGGAGTGACAACAACTATCTAAGAAGATACAGGAGTGACAACAAGCTTATCTAAGAAGATACAGGAGTGACAACAAGCTATCTAAGAAGATACAGGAGTGACAACAAGCTATCTAAGAAGACACAGAAGTGACAACAAGCTATCTAAGAAGATACAGGAGTGACAACAAGCTTATCTAAGAAGATACATGAGTGACAACAAGCTTATCTAAGAAGATACAGGAGTGACAACAAGCTTATCTAAGAAGATACCAGGAGTGACAACACGCTATCTAAGATATAACTAAAGATACAAGAGTGACAACAAAGCTTATCTAAGAAGAAACAGGAGTGACAACAAGCATATCTAAGAAGATACAGGAGTGACAACAAGCTTATCTAAGAAGATACAGGATGTGACCAACAAGCTTATCTAATGAAGATACAGGAGTGACAACAAGCTTATCTAAGAATATACAGGAGTGACAACATGCTTATCTAAGAAGATACAGCAGTGACAACAAGCTTATCTAAGATGATACAGGAGTGACATCAAGCTATCTAAGAAGATACAGGAGTGACAACAAGCTATCTAAGAAGATACAGGAGTGACAACAAGCTTATCTAAGAAGATACAGGAGTGACAACATGGTATATCTCTGTTTCTTAGTTACCCATAGTATATCTGTGTTTCTTAGTTACCCATAGTATATATCTGTGTTTCTTAGTTACCCATAGTATATCTGTGTTTCTTAGTTACCCATAGTATATCTGTTTCTTAGTTACTTATAGTATATCTGTGTTTCTTAGTTAATCATAGTATATCTGTGTTTCTTAGTTACCCATAGTATATCTGTTTCTTAGTTACCCATAGTACATCTGTGTTTCTTAGTTATCCATAGTACATCTGTGTTTCTTAGTTACACATAGTATATCTGTGTTTCTTAGTTACCCATAGTATATCTGTGTTTCTTAGTTACCCATAGTATAATCTGTGTTTCTTAGTTACCCATAGTATATCTGTTTCTTAGTTACCCATAGTATATCTGTGTTTCTTAGTTACCCATAGTATATCTGTTTCTTAGTTACTTATAGTATATCTGTGTTTCTTAGTTACCCATAGTATATCTGTGTTTCTTAGTTACCCATAGTATATCTGTGTTTCTTAGTTACCCATAGTATATCTGTGTTTCTTAGTTACCCATAGTATATCTGTGTTTCTTAGTTACCCATAGTATATCTGTGTTTCTTAGTTACCCATAGTATATCTGTGTTTCTTAGTTACTTATAGTATATCTGTGTTTCTTAGTTACCCATAGTATATCTGTGTTTCTTAGTTACCCATAGTATAATCTGTGTTTCTTAGTTACCCATAGTATATCTGTGTTTCTTAGTTACCCATAGTATATCTGTGTTTCTTAGTTACCCATAGTATATCTGTGTTTCTTAGTTACCCATAGTATATCTGTGTTTCTTAGCTACTTATAGTATATCTCTGTTTCTTAGTTACCCATAGTATATCTGTGTTTCTTAGTTACCCATAGTATATCTGTGTTTCTTAGTTACCCATAGTATATCTGTGTTTCTTAGTTACCCATAGTATATCTGTGTTTCTTAGTTACCCATAGTATATCTGTGTTACTTAGTTACTCATAGTATATCTGTGTTACTTAGTTACCCATAGTATATCTGTTTTTCTTAGTTACCCATAGTATATCTGTGTTACGTAGTTACTCATAGTATATCTGTGTTTTCTAGTTACCCATAGTATATCTGTGTTTCTTAGTTACCCAATAGTATATCTGTGTTTCTTAGTTACCCATAGTATATCTGTGTTACTTAGTTACCCATAGTATATCTGTGTTTCTTAGTTACCCATAGTATATCTGTGTTTCTTAGTTACCCATAGTATATCTGTGTTACTTAGTTACCCATAGTATATCTGTGTTTCTTAGTTACCCATAGTATATCTGTGTTACTTAGTTACCCATAGTATATCTGTGTTTCTTAGTTACTCATAGTATATCTGTGTTACATAGTTACCCATAGTAAATCTGTTTCTTAGTTACCTATAGTAAATCTGTGTTTCTTAGTTACCCATAGTATACCTGTGTTTCTTTGTTACCCATAGTATATCTTTGTTTCTTAGTTACCCATAGTATATCTTTGTTTCTGAGTTACCCATAGTATATCTGTGTTTCTTAGTTACCCATAGTAAATCTGTGTTTCTTAGTTACCCATAGTAGTATCTGTGTTACTTAGTTACCCCATAGTATATCTGTGTTTCTTAGTTTAATCATAGTATATCTGTGTTTCTTAGTTACATATAGTATATCTGTGTTTTCTTAGTTACCCATAGTAAAATCTGTGTTTTCTTAGTTACCTATAGTAAATCTGTGGTTCCTTAGTGTACCCATAGTATATCTGTGTTTCTTAGTTACCCATAGTAAATCTGTTACTTAGTTACCCATAGTATATCTGTGTTTCCTAGTTACTCATAGTATATCTGTGTTACTTAGTTACCCATAGTATATCTGTGTTTCTTAGTTACCCATAGTAAATCTGTGTTTCTTAGTTAATCAAGGAGTATATCTCAGATTTTCTTAGTTACCCATATATATTTTGTTTCTTAGTTACCCATGTAGTATATCTGTGTTTTTCTAGTTACCCATAGTATATCTGTGTTTCTTAGTTAATCATAGTCATATCTGTGTTTCTTAGTTACTACGTTTAGTATATCTTTGTTTCTTAGTTACTCATAGTAAATCTGTCAATAGTTCTAGTTACCCATAGTATATCTGTGTTACTTACAGTTACTCATAGTATATCTGTGGTAGAATAGTTTACTCATAGTATATCTGTTTTTCTTAGTTAATCATAGTATATCTGTGTTACGTAGTTACTCATAGTATATCTGTGTTTTCTAGTTACCCATAGTATATCTGTGTTACATAGTATGAAAAATATGTTATTTCCTAGTCATTCACTCTGGTGTAAGTGATATATTTAATTGCCTTCACCATGTGCAGTGGGTACATACTTGTAAATAAAGGGTGATAATTTGCTCTAACTTAGAATAGTATTCCAAACTGTCTCTTTGTTGTCCAAGAGATTTCAGAATTGTATGCCTTTCATTAAGGATTTCACATCCAACTGATTAAATTTCAATTCAGTGGTGGTACAAACCTTAACAAAGATATTAAAAATGGCATTAAGAAGCAAGGATATTTCAGATAATCATTGCACCCAATATATTTTTGTGTATTCACTATATACATGTAGTTATAAATAAGGGAAACAACTCAACCTAAAATTATGCATTTGCCAAGCATCTCATGACCAGTGATGCTTTGAGACTTTTGTGTCCTTGGCATTTTATGATCAACCAAAATGTTTCAATAGTCACTGTAGTTGAGCATGTAATCATACAAATATCAAAATACAGTTACAGTGCATTTAATAACTGGTAGAATAAGCAAATTACCCTATCCATCCATTTGATAATCACTTTTCTCTCCTCTAATATCAGACATTTATATTTACTGGTACATACCGTATAAAAGGTATTTTCTGCGGTTGTTTTATTTTTGCAGTATTTTGCAGTTCGATAAAAACTTCAGAAAATGAAATCGCAAAAAATTCAATTTCTTGTCAGAAGTAAAATAGTCAAAAACACCTCACCTCGGTAGTAATTGTTCCCTGGCGTAATACATAAGTATGTGTGCCAGGTATTGTTGTGTAAATGTCATATGTTTACTTAATACACCTGTTCTGTAAATGTAATTTGATACCTGGCACAAGAGATTTAATCACGGCTTATTGTCGGCTATGAAAATAAACTTGATAACTTCTCTGACCAGTTTAAGACACCCCAAAGGTGATCATTCAGGGTCACTTTCATTTAAAACTGTCTATCTTAAAGTACGTAAAGAGAATCCTAAGGGGTCATTGTCATAATGTATGTCACCAAGAGCTATATCTGAGGTAATGATAAAGTGTCTGAAGTCCTAGAAAAATGCACAACACCGCAATATGAAAAGAAAAGAGGGACTTATGCTACATGTATATGCTCAAAGAGTGACGGGGCCCGCATAGAAAAATAATGCCGCAGAAAATAGTCCTGCATCTACTCTTCGGAACATAAGTACGTATCCATTATTTTATTTTGCATTTTGCATTTGAATGGAATTGCAAAAATTGCAAACAAAAAATTAAAATGCTACCTTTAAAGGGTCAAATCGCAAAAATTTCAAACCGCAAAAAATACCTATTATACAGTAATAATACAAAGGTATAGTCCGTCTGTTCTGTATCCTGAGTATTCCAATTTTCACTTTAATCTAATCAAGTAATTTGGTCCTAACATATTTTACTGTTACTTGTACACACATTTATATCTTGTACTACTGTTACTTGTACACATTTATATCTTGTATTATCGTTACTTGTACACACATTTATATCTTGTATCACTGTTACTTGTACACACATTTATATCTTGTATCACTATTACTTGTACACACATTTATATCTTATATTACTGTTACTTGTATACATATTTATATCTTGTATTACTGTTACTTTTATACACATTTATATCTTGTATCACTGTTACTTTTATACACATTTATATCTTGTATTACTGTTACTTGTATACACATTTATATCTTGTATTACTGTTACTTTTATACACATTTATATCTTGTATTACTGTTACTTGTATACACATTTATATCTTGTATTACTGTTACTTGTACACACATTTATATCTTGTATTACTGTTACTTGTATACACATTTATATCTTGTATTACTATTACTTGTACACACATTTATATCTTGTATTACTGTTACTTTTATACACATTTATATCTTGTATTACTGTTACTTGTATACATATTTATATCTTGTTTTTTGAGTCTTGTCCACTCCAAATTCCGAACATAAAAACTGTCCAGTGATGACATAATTACTTAATTGGACAAGCTGTAGTCCGATTGATACTTGTAAACTCAACCCAAGACCATTTAATGTTTACATATGGCTGTTTAAAAAGATAAATGATAGAAAATGTCTGTGATATAAATACATCAACAGATATAACTGTTTTGCAAATAAAATTGAATTTATTCACATTGATATCACTTGGTAATTTACAGAATGGTAGTGTTCAAAGAAATATATGGGTTTTAAATTGGTAATCATAGTGGAATATGGTATATCTCTATGCTATATCTGTTGAAATCTTCTACAATCCAAACTCTCTGTCTACTCAGAATATTTCAATTGGTGCCACTACAATTGGGAATAGACAGATTATACTGTATTTCTATTTCTGTGATAATATTTTGGATCGTCAGATAATTCTGTCACAGTAGCAAGTGATATCAGTGTGACACTTACATCAGCTGAGTACGTCTTTATAGGTGGACAGCTCTTTGCTCCACAAACAAGAGCAAAATGAATAAAAGGCTCAGGTTTTTCCAAAGCTACCTTCATTCGAGGATCAGTCTGTGAAAATGGGCGTGTAAACATTCCTGAAAATAATAATTTTGAGAAAATTAAATGCTTCAGATCAAAACTAATACTGATGAAAACTCCTATAGGCATAAATATATTACAAAGTACAGTCAAACCTTGTTATCTCGAAGTTGTCTGGACCAGGCAAAAAATTCGAGATAAACAGGGCCTGGAGTTAAAATATCTGTCACTAAATAAAATCCTGATTCCTTTCATGAGAAAATCAGTAGTTGCCAGAATACTTGTAGGCCTACATGCATATCATTTGTCTCTTATCGTCAGTATATGTGCACACTGATGACTACAAGTACCATGTGTATTATCAAACAATTTTAAAGGCAAATTATTTGGAATTGTTTATGTTTGGGTATTTTTTTCTTAATTCATAACTGCATTGGCAAGTAAGAATCACTTAAATTTGAACAGAAACAACTCATGCTCCTTTTTAGATCACGGAAGTGACACTATCATAATACAGAAAATCTAAAATTGAATAACAGTAAAACCTGCTATAGCGGCCACCTCTATATAAGGATTACCTGTTTGTAAAGGCCGGTTTTTTTCAAGTTCCTTGACTGAATACTTCAACTGAATTGAACCTGTATATAAGGGTCACCTGCATATAAAGGTCAATATTTTCTTATATAAAATAACATAAGCCTTATGAATTTGAGAGCAGAGGGCAAAATAAAGGGATTTTTGTGAAGATATTTATTTATTGTATGTACTCAAAAAAATACAGAAATCATATCTGTTCAGCACTAGTCATATAATCACAATGATTTAATGATGTACAAAATAACTGGTCACTTTCACATTGAATCTAAACATCAGGACCAAGTTTTAACATCAACAATAGCGGTTTTTTACTTTTCCGATCTCGACTTATCAGATCTTTTATTAGTAAGATATTGAAGAAAAATTGCTGGGACCAGCACTTGATCTTGAGATAATCGGATAATGAGTTTTGACAGTATCAGATTGATGATGATGATGCTGATGATGATGATGATGATGATGATGATGGCAGACAAACTCCCTTTAAAGTCCCTCTGGGTCTGACTGGTAAAGTGGGTACATAAGGAGAACACAAAGATATTGAGATATATTCATCAATCTTTGGGCCATGAATGTGTCTGTGTTAACTTTGAAATGGTCAAGGAATGGTTTGACAAATTGTTTGTGTGTCAAAAGTCAGAGGTAGGGAATGCAACACATTGGTCAAAATGAGGCTAATTGGGTTGTAACGGTCACTTGAGCAGAAAATACCCAGATTTGCCCCCTTTTGTAGTCTCTATGGATACCAGCCCCTTCTCATTTGGACACATTATATGGCTTCCCATGGGAATGGTTTCTGCAAAGTTTTGTTAAAATTGAGCCATTGATTCTTCAGGATATAGAGTTTATAACATTCTAAGTTGGTATCAGACATATGCATAAAATACGGTACTGTCACATATATGTTCTGTTGGCATGTTACATGTATATAAAATTTGTCAAAAATATGTTTCTGTTGGCATCGCAAATAGAGAATAATACATGGTAATGGCCATGATAAAGGGAGGGCTGATACAGGGTGTGTGATAAAGGGCTGGCTTCTGTGTCAGAGATGAAAAAAACCTGTATTTAGAAGTAAGTTTTATGATAAATGTATATAACATTGTCAAATATATGTTTGTGTTGGCATTTTACATGTATAAAAATGAAATAACTACAACGTACATGCACTTATGCCTACTCAGATATATATTCCATAGATTTGTTGAAACACAATATATATATATTACCAAAAATTTGAGTATCATTTTTAAGGTCCCATTGTCACAGGCACATGTAATTTAGAATATTGACCAACATGTACGTGTAGTTGCTATTTGACCTGGAAATCTACTAAAATCAGAAATTAGTATAGGCTGTCATATGGCATGGTAGTCATGACTTGAAACCAATACATATAGAAATAAAATTGTTATCTGGCATGTAAAAAACATAATAAATGTAGATTGATATGAATTGGGTTGAAAAAATTAAACATCGGGTCGAACTGGTTTAAGGTCGAAACACTCCCCTCTCCTTGTAGCAATGACTAACGTAAACACATTAACTATAACTACATGGCTAGACTTCAAAACTCTGGCAGAAATCATGCCATCACTAGCTACATTGAAGTCTGTGCTATCCAACAAAAAGCATGATTGAGTAAATATATCTTTTATTCTCTCGTGAACAAACAGAATTTCTAACACAACAGATATGCATCCTACTGATCGTCAGACATGAAAGGTTTAATCATGAGATTGTCAATAATCAATTCAGCGAGTAAGCTTGACAACTTCAAATAATTTATCAGTTATGTGTTCAACTGAAGAAATAATTCATGTTCTATGAATAAAAAGGAAACAATGACCAATTCAAGTTTGTAAAAAATGTGAATCAAAATGTGTATCAATGTTAAAATTGGCAAAGCTGAACTGAGGGAATTCCCCTTTTTGACAGTTTGTCGTATGTCACATGACTATAAAGTTAATACATCAAACCTTTTCAACTGCCTTTGTTGTTAAATCATTTTTCAATGTGTTTTCAAAATTATCAGCATCCTAGTTCAGGAACAATAATGAAAGAGTATGCAAATGAAACAAGATTCAAATTAGACAACAAGAAATGTTTTAACGGTTCCATTTCAGATAACTATTTTCCAAGGCGCAAGTTCAAAGTTGTTCGGCCAATCCTACGGTATATACAATATAGCCAAGGATTTGTATTTGAGTACACAGAAAAACCTGAGGAGTTTTGAGCCTGTCATAGCAATAAGGCCTTGGCTTAATAAAATTATGAAAATCTTACCTACTCCCTTTCTGTTTGATCTTAGTACACCATTTTCTATATCCTGCATGGAATAACTCTGACCTCCAATAATATATCGCACAGTATTGAAGAACTGTAATAGACACAATATTAATAGATTGTTAGTCAGATGTTGATCATAATTTCAAATAATAGTTCAGTTTACAGGTGTTTTTTGAAGTTTGTAGGGGAGGGGGGCTGTATTGGAACTCGTTCCCAATGGGAAAAATGAAAAGTTTTTCCAAAAATTATGGCAGAAAATTCCTTAAGGGCAGGCAGTCATTCAACTGAAAATAAACTTTGTTTCTTGTGAGTTATTTTCATCCCTTGGTACTCTTTACAGCTCTTTGTAATGTAATGTTATTCAATTTGGCTTGTAATTCAAAGTAAGTATACAACTTCTAAATTAACATACATGCAGTCATGTTGCATAATCAAAAATACTACAGGAAAAAAATTAAGTTTGACAAGAGCAAACAAAGTAATTAATCTTCTTGAACTCTAGAAGCAATAATGAGCAAAAGACTGAGAGCTGTCTATTGAGGGAGAAACTAAGGAAGTACTTTTGTCAAGGCTGAGCAATGTAAAATTTTCCCATTTTGACCCATTGTTGATCAAGTTTCCCAGTTGGAAAGCCCAAGGCCTGTTATAAGGAGGAAAAGCACCAATTAAAATTTATCACAGAACTAGTTTTATAGGGACAGAACACTTTAAGGTCACTATCATGAGAGTTAAATCATCTGCAGAAAAACATACTCAGAAAACTTTGGGTTTTCATGTGAATAATTTAAAATCATTTTTACCTATAAATCAATTATTTTTATGTTTTAATCATTTGGATTGGTATTTTGTTGTTAGTTTTCCTTTGGGGGTGCCACAGGAAGGTCAATTAAATAATCTGTTCAGTAGTGTACTAATGAAGCAATTGATTTGTGTTTTTAGAACAAATGAAATGACTGATACTGGATGTAACATTAAACACACACACACACACACACACACACACACACACACACACACACACACACACATTATAGTGTATTTGAAAGACAATGATATCAACTTGGATTCTTCTTTCTATTCTTAAAGCAAACAGTGATACAATACATATTTAAAATTGATTAAATTTGTAGACAATGATAAACATTTAGAGAAATAACTGTAAAACATCTTGTTACCTTATACCTTTGCCACAAATTGACAGGTGGTCCGACAGCAACGTTGCCATGTATAACAAGGGCATTGTAGATGTTAATGAAGAATGCTAGCTTCTCCTCACGACTTGCATCAGCAATCTGGACTCTCAACAGCTCTCTAGTCAGACGCATGTATTTTTTAAAATCCTCACTCTCACTAATACCTTTATAGTCCACTTTCTATCAATACAAAACAAGACCTGAAGTCAATGATTGAGTTTATAAACTACGTCTGAACTCATTTAAATTGAACTCTGTTAATTTGAAATGAAATCAATATCCCAACAAATTGGTTTTAATTTCTTTGTTTTTAATACTCAATTTGAATTGCCTACAATGAAATATCAGATTATTTGAAATGATTTTCAAGGTACCCTGAACAAAGAATGTGATGTTTTTACAACAATTAATGAAGTCATTGTCTATCGGTACCTCAACAGACATTTTAAAATAAAAACAAAATTACTGGTCAACCAGACCAGTGAATAGAGGAATTTCACTGGTCAAAGAAATTTTTTTTACTGGTGTGTATATATACACAATTCAAATGAAATGGAAAATCACTGGTCATTTGGACCAGTTATCAGATCGATTTCACCAGACTTTTGTAAAATTTACCGGCTTTTCTGGTAAGACCAGTGAATTTCAAAAACTCTGCTTAAACTTAGCTAACTCACCAATATAAACCTAGCTTTTGTTTTTACAATCCAAAACCAAAATTTGAGTACTATTTGCGACTTGTATCCAGCTAAAATAAGTTTTTCAATTTTGAAAGTCTTCAGGAGAATGCTCGATTTACAAATGGTGTTGTTTAAGAAGTAAAATGAAAATACCCCATTGAGTGACAGCAATGATAAAGACATGAAAATGAGATATTTCCCATATATTTTACATTGTATATAATTATATAAAGAAAATAAGACATGAAACAAGATGTGTTTGTGAAACACAAATGCCCCCCCCCCCCCCCCCCCCCCCCCAAATTTCTCTATGCTGGCAAAATATTGCAATGTCCTACGTTTTTACCCAACCCATCCCAGGGGCATGTAATGTCAGTGAAGTGTGAACTTAAACCTACAGTTTAAGTTTGAAAGGTTACTGCATCACATTCCAAACTTGATGCATTGCACTTTATATGTAAGCGGGATGGAATTACGGACAGACAAACAGACGGACAATCCAAACACTAGATCCCCCCAGCAGACCTTTAAGACCAGGGGCATAAAAATAAAATAGCAGTGAAATTGAAAGTATGAACCTGAACCTGATATATGAAAATTGAAGTTACATAATGTACAATATCAATTCTAAAGTTTCATAACTTCATTATCAAAACTTGTAAATTCCATGGATACTTGATCGGCCATACACAAAGGTTGGCTCTAAGGTACGTTTCAATGATTTTGTCTACAATAGGTCAACTTTATTGTGATAAAGAAAACACCCTTTACAGTGGGCCATATATCTTTATTTTGACATACTATTGATATAATGATCAAATCAGTTAATTTGAAATTCGGTTAATTTGAAAAAAAAAAACAAGATGTGTTTGTGAAACACAAATGCTTGCGGTCCAAACAAATTGACCCCACCCAATCCCCAGGGGCATGTGATGTCAGTGAAGTGTAAGGAACCCTTAGATGAACTTACAGTCGAAGTTTGGTTACTGTATCACAATCCAAACTTGAAATATTGCACTTTATATGTGAGCAGGACAGAATTACGGACAGACAAACAGACGGATGATCCAAACACTATATGCCCCCGGAAGATCTTTCAGGCTGGGGGCATTAAAAAGTGGGTCTCATGAATTTTGTTGTAAGCATGTTCCACTGTATATTGATCACAGTACTATGGCACAACTTTCAACAACAAATAATAAAAGCTAAAAAAAAAGTGAAAAAACTATATATACATGTATATTACTTTTTTACTTGTCCAGTATCAGTCCAATTTGCAATTTGTTGTCCACTGATAGTTTATTTGTTGTCAGTTTTAGTTCCTTTTGCAGTCAGTTGTCCAGTATCAGCACATTTTACAATCAGTTGTCCAGTATTAATTTATTTTGCAGTCAGGTGTCCATTATTAGTTTATTTTGCAGTTAGTTGTCCAGTGTCATTACATTTTGCTTAACATGTATCTGTCCAGCATTAATTCATTTTGTAGTCAGTTGTCCAGTATTAGTATGTTTTGTAGTCAGTTGTCCAGTACTAATTCATTTTGTAGTTGTCCAGTATTAGTATATTTTGCAGTCAATTGTCCAGTATTAGTATATTTTGCAGTCAGCTGTCCAGTATTAGTATATATTATGCAGTCAGTTGTCTAGTATCAGTCCATTTTGCAGTCAGTTGTCCAGTATCATTCCATTTTGCAGTCAGTTGTCTAGTATCAGTCCATTTTGCAATCAGTTGTGCAGTATTAATTCATTTTGTAGTCAGTTGTCCAGCATTAGTATATTTTGTATTCAGTTGTCCAGTATTAGTATATTTTGCAGTAGCTTGTCCAGTATCAGTCCATTTTGCAGTCAGTTGTCCAGTATCAGTTTATTTTTCAGTCAGATGTCCAGTTTCAGTCCATTTTGCAGTCAGTTGTCCAATATCAGTCCATTTTGCAGTCAGTTGTCCAGTATCAGTCCATTTTGCAGTCAGTTTTCCATTATTTATGCCTATGGCATTTTCATTTTACCACTTATACATTATGCCAGTGCATGCTCCTCTTATGAATGTTTAATTCTGAGAGCCAAACAACTCACCATTAAACTACTCACACAGAGTTACAATGTTGAATGCTTGAAACTGTCACTGAAAGTTTTATGATTGATTCAGAGATCTTGTTAAACAATATGAAGTTCCCCTCTCAGGAATGTTATAGTATTCTGGCACATGACCATAAAAAGTAGCTCCCTTTCGCCAATCAGATCTGAAACTAACAGAAGACAGGTGTGGCATGCTAACAGGGAATGCTGACTCCTATCAGACACCTGGTCCCATTCTATTTGGGATTGTTCTTCATGTTGATACCATTTGCATACCTAATTTGTCGTATTCTAATGGACTTGGATTTTCAATTATCCAATGTTACTTCTTAATTTATACTTACACGTTCATTTTTCAATAGGTTGACAAGTATTAGATCATTTTGTAGTCAGTTGTCCAGTTTTAGTCCATTTTGCAGTCAGTTGTCCAGTTTTGACTCGCTTTTTAATAAGTTGTCCAGTATTAGTTCATTTTGCAGTCAGTTGTCCAGTTTTGGTTCATTTTTTAGTTAGTTGTCCAGTATTAGTTCATTTTGCAGTCAGTTGTCCAGTTTTGACTCGCTTTTTAGTTAGTTGTCCAGTATTAGTTCATTTTGCAGTCAGTTGTCCAGTTTTTGGCTCAGTGTTTAGTTAGTTGTCCAGTATTAGTTCATTTTGCAGTCATTACATGGCACTTACCAGATGGAACATGTTAAAATCATCAGACAATACAAAAATCCATTCATAAAATTACTGATTCCAATAAAGAGAATATCTGAATCAAATTCTGCAGCAATAATGTGCTGTACAGAATAAACTGCACCACTGGACCAAACTGTTACTATACAATACTTAGTAAGGTAAAATGAACAACATTCAACAATAGAAATAAAAGCAACAACACAAGTCAGACATACCTTGCCATCTGGTGACAAAAAGTTACCATAAATCTTCACTATTAGCTTCCTGATATCCTCTCCAAGCTCTCCCGCTAGAGAATGAAATGAAAAATATACAGAAAATTTCAAATTACCACCAACAGGCCACAAAAAAGACAGAAACCATTGTAACTCACTTACAGGTTATGTTAAAAGGAATTATTGTAACTGGCAGGTTACAATAGCAATAATGAAGACTTAAAAATGGAAGTCATGGAGAAGTCATTTGTATTTGTCATAACTTCAATGTAATCTAACGATTACTCCTATGTTATTTAGTGGTCTGACCAATACAAATTTTATGTATACATGTGGTATTGAGATTTAACAATTTGTAGTGTTCTTCACAATAAATACCACCAGTGTCAACACAAGACATTCACATCTTAAACATCACCAGTGTCAACACAAGACATTCACATCTTAAACATCACCAGTGTCAACACAAGACATTCATATCTTAAACATCACCAGTGTCAACACAAGATATTCACATCTTAAACACCACCAGTGTCAACACAAGACATTCACATCTTAAACACCATCAGTGTCAACACAAGACATTCACATCTTAAACACCATCAGTGTCAACACAAGACATTCACATCTTAAACATCACCAGTGTCAACACAAGACATTCACATCTTAAACATCACCAGTGTCAACATAAGACATTCACATCTTAAACATCACCAGTGTCAACACAAGACATTCACATCTTAAACATCACCAGTGTCAACACAAGACATTCACATCTTAAACATCACCAGTGTCAACACAAGACATTCACATCTTAAACATCACCAGTGTCAACACAAGACATTCACATCTTAAACACCACCAGTGTCAACACAAGACATTCACATCTTAAACATCACCAGTGTCAACACAAGACATTCACATCTTAAACACCACAATTGTCAACTAGTCGGGCAACTATATACTGAACTACGATACATCGTGGTATTTTACCTTCAGTGCGATACACGGTATGTTGATTGTATGCCATGATACACCTACGATATTTTCCAGATTTATCCCTTTCCAGTTTTAGACTCTGTATAATCTATTTCCGGTTTACAGGTAAAGAAAAAACATGGTGAAAAGCAGTTCACTCACGAGGAAAATGGAAGTACTAAGTCACCATTATGGGCTCAATCGTGGTTCAAAAAGCTACAAATGCCAGGAGGCGTAACATGAGTTTGAAAAACTCACACCACTTGTCGTCTTTGTAACATGAATATACCTTACAAAACTGATAAAATCATGAACGTGTCGTTTGACATGAAACGGCATCATCCAAACGTAAATTATTCAATCATTATGAATTATGAAGGCTAAAATTAGAATAAATTGTAGATTCGCAGTGGCAACATAGTTTGCAACAATCAATGAACACAAAGTTGTCAATCAATATGCTGAGGGCCAAGGCTATTTCAAAAGCAATAGCTCAGTTTCTTGTGACTTATTTACAACCTTTCAGTTAGGTGGAATCTGATGGTTTCAGAAAATTGATTAACATTTTAGAGTCAAAATATAATGTTTCTTTCTCGAATATATTTCTCCACAAATGTAGTCACTAATTTATTTAACAGGATATATCTCATTTAGTTGACATTAAAAGTAAACAAAACAGAATAAATAGGATATATGAAACAAAAACTTTATTTTTAAAAGTAAGTGAACAGAAATGCAATGATGTCATTATTGAATTTTCAACTTAGTTGTTTTACTCCTGTGTATTGTAAATGTATTGTATCGTCAGATACGAATCACAATACATATCGTATCATTGCAGCCCTACTGTCAACACAAGACATTCACATCTTGAACACGTCAGTGTCAACATTAGACATCCACACCTTGAAATTACCAGTGTCAACGTAAGATATCCACACCTTGAAATTACCAGTGTCAACATAAGACATCCACACCTTAAAATTACCAGTGTCAATACAAGACATCCACATCTTGAAATTACCAGTGTCAACAAAAAATACTCACAACTAGAAACAAGTGTCAACATATGATTTTCACATATTTAATACCAACAGTGTCTACATGAGACATTCACATCTGAAACACCACCAGTAAAAATATGAGATATTCACATCTTAAACACAACTAGTGCCAACACAAGACATTCACACCTAGAAACCAATGTCAACATACAATATCCACACATTTAACTCCAACAGTGTCAACACAAGACATTAACATCTTAAACACCAACAGTGTCAACACAAGACATTCACACCTTGAAACCACCAGTGTGTCAACACAAAACTTTCACAGCTTGAAACCAACAGTGTCAACATGAGGCATTGACATCTTAAACATCACCAGTGTCAATATGAGACATTTATACACTGAAAGCACTAGTATTAACACAAGACATTCACACCTTGAAACCACCAGTGTGTCAACACAAAACTTTCACAGCTTGAAACCAACAGTGTCAACATGAGGCATTGACATCTTAAACATCACCAGTGTCAATATGAGACATTTATACACTGAAAGCACTAGTATCAACACTAGACATTCGCACCTTGAAGCCACCAGTGTCAACACAACACATTCACATCTTAAACACCAACAGTGTCACAATAACACATTCACATATGAAACATGTCAATTGTCTACACAAGACATTCAAACCTTGAAACCAGTGTCAAAATAATCATTAACAGATTTAACACCAAATGTGTCATAATGAGACATTCACACATTGGAAACACCAGTGTCAACACAAGATATTCACATCTTAAATACCATAATTGTCAACATGAGACATTCACACATCTAAAAACCAACAGTGTCTTCATGAGACATTCCTATCTTAAACACCACCCATGTCAACACAAGACATTTACACATTGAAATCACAAATGTCAAAACAAGACATTCACACACAGAAACCAGTGTCAACATAAGACGTTCACACATTTATCACCAGCATTGTCAACACAAGACATTCACACCTTGAATCCACCAGTGTGAAACACAACAAATTCACAGCTTGAAACTGCTAGTGTCAAGATCAGACATTCAACTTTTAAACACCACTAGTGCCAATACAAGACAGTCACACATTGAAACCACCAGTGTTAACATAAGACATTCACACCTTTAACCAGTGTCAACACCTTAAAACATTGTCAACACAAGACATTCATGAACTGAAACCACCAGTGTCAACATAAAACATTCAAACCTTGAAACCAATGATGTCAACACAAGACATACACATATTTTACACCAGTAGTAGTGTGAGACATCCACACCTCAAAACCACCAGTAACTATGAGACAGTCACATCTTAAACACTGCCAGTGTCAACAAAAGACATTTACACCTTGAAACCACCAGTAACTAAATGAGACATTTATATTAAAACACTGTCAATGTCAGTACAAGATATTCACATCTTAAACACCACAAGTGTCAAAATGAGACAGTCACATCTTAAACACTGCCAGTGTCAACACAAGACATTTACACCTTGAAACCACCAGTAACTAAATGAGACAGTCACATCTTAAACACTGCCAGTGTCAACACAAGACATTTACACCTTGAAACCACCAGTAACTAAATGAGACATTTATATTAAAACACTGTCAATGTCAGTACAAGATATTCACATCTTAAACACCACAAGTGTCAAAATGAGACATTCACATCTTAAACACTGTCAGTGTCAACATAAGACATTCACACCTTGAAACCAACAATGTCAAAATGAGACAGCTCCTTCCTCTGTGCTGATCCTGCAGCATATCATTTAGTATTTTTCAGGCATTTTCCCTATACTGAATACTTCAGAATGACAATGAACAATACAGTTTTGTTTTTCACTAACTAAAACACAAGACATTAAGTATACCTGGTCTGGGTGTGCATTTTGAGAGTTCCCCAGCATTGAGAGCACTTGATTCCTCATCATCTAACAACCTGTATAAAACATCAGAATCTTCAAATGTCTGACTGGACTTAACATTGTGACCAAAATGACTGTCAATTAATTTCTGACCCATGTCTACGGCAACACTTCTATCTGTCAAAAAATAAAATAATATTTTTACTTAAGTTACAACAAATATAAAATTTATACGTGTGTAAAATAAAATTATATTACATAATATATTTCCAATGTGAAATGAGAACAGTCATGTACTGCAGATCACTTTTTTTCACATATACTTAATTTCAAGTTATCGTCGATAGACATATTTGTGAATACATGAAATTGTGACCGCAAGATGTTAAACATATCTAATTTCCCAAAACAGTCCTGCTTACCATTCTATGTTGTTTCTCAATGCCATTTTTTTTAATTTCCAAACAGCATTAAAAGAATATTCTGATATATATCAACAATGGTGATGTGAATAACATATATGTAATTTGTAAAAATAAATTAATAAATAAATGTTATAAATATTAGACTCTTATATATTTCACTTCTATAATGAAATGCATATATCAAAACTGTTTGGTTTAAAGAATTTGACAAATATATATATATATATATATACATATATCATTCACACATTTAAACATTTACATGGAGTAAAATTAGCTGCAGGATCAAGGGGCCAGTCGGGTCCCTATAATAAAAATATCTTGGGTCCCAAGTTGAAATCTAGGGGCCCAACTATTTCTTCAGATGCTTTCATACAGAAAAGTAAAAAATCCCAAACTTTCTCAATTTTATTCAAATTTGATAACTCTTTCTATATCACTTTTATAAATTGTGTTGCATGCAATATGTCTCTTAAATCTACATGTAACAATCAATAACAAAATCCCATCCATTTTGTTGAGAAGGAGTAGGTTCTTGTTAATTTTTTTTTTTGTACTAGTACTCTTTGGAGTATTCTAGGGCTGGTGTCTTGCTGGGGTTTTCAGCAAAGTAACACCATATGACGAGACTTATGAGTCCAAGGAATGGTTATAAGTCAAATCATCCCCCCTCCCATCCCAAATGATTTTTGCACTTTGGAACTTGTAAAACAGCACTTAGTATAGTTAAATAGGCATCTGGAAATATTAATTTCAACACTTGGAAATATTTATCAAGGTAACGAAATGGTATCAAAAAATGTTTATCTCAGAAGAAAAGTTTCATTTTCAGAAATAATTTGTGAGTATAACATGCTCTCTTGATAATTATAAATCACAAAATCATGTCAGTGATAAAAAACATAGTTTACATACATCTCCAAATCATCCGTTTTAATTTAAACATGTCATTTGCTATCAAAACATTGTTTTGACCAAGCAGTCATCCAAAAGGAACAAAGGATTCAAAGTGGAGCTAACTGTTGTGTAATCAAGAGGATAAATTACGAGATACTGATGTAAAACAATGAACGTAATCTGCTGAAAATAGCCCTACCTCTCAATAG
Source organism: Atrina japonica (assembly GCA_030159075.1). Lineage (NCBI taxonomy): Eukaryota > Metazoa > Mollusca > Bivalvia > Pterioida > Pinnidae > Atrina > Atrina japonica. The sequence goes on along the minus strand of BROG01000068.1, from coordinate 533,498 downwards.
GCCCGAGTGCAGATATTGAAATAATTTGCAAGCAACTGTTGAACATACTGTACAGTTAAAAAGAAACAAGTTTTGAAATCACTAGGTGTTGATGTATATGAGTTTTTGAGTGTGGTTCACCAAATATAATCATAATATTAAACCCTATTCTCTGTTTAGCTTTGGTATAAATATGCAGACTAAGTTTGGGCCACTTTTCATTTATACTAGGACAAGAAACAAAAATATGTATATTATCTTCCCTTTCCTCACAGAACCAGCAAGCATCTGAAAGTTTTATGCCAATATTTCTAAGGCTTCAGTTCACAGGTAGAAATCAGTGGAAGAGTTTAAATTGAAACTTCTGAATGGCAGTGCCGTGACTCTTTGATTAACCAAGGTTGGGATTTTGTTTTGCACTATACATGCTTAAATACAGATTTAGGTTATATGTCTCTGATTATATACATGCCTTTAAAATAAAACGGTGTTTGATTAAATATTTGTGTTTATTTTGGCATCCTTTATAACCAGATCTCACCCACACAAGACATGACAATATGACAGAAAGGGGAATAACTACATGTATATAATATACTAGTATATCAAAAAGTTACACAAAATGGCTTCCATTCAAGATGCGATTTGCAAACATTTTAAATTGATGTTTTGATTTAATACAGATGGAAATTAGATTAGTCTATTGAATTAGCTGTGAATCAAGGGATTTTAATTGATGTTTGCCTTTATAAAAGTAATTATATCACTTTTACTTAACAATTTCCTTGGTCAGGATAGACAATGTAAACATCAAATCTTGTCGATCTACTGGCACTTGCAATTCCAAAAATACTTTTTATACAAAAACCACTTAATTTATGAATTGTGTTGAAGCTCTCTCATGAATTTATGAAATATCTTTATATCACGAAATAAAAGTGATTTACAGTACCAGTAATTGTATTTCAGTTTCAATTTGTTTAAAATGAATTTATATACCCAATTGTTTTGTCTTAACGATCCAGTCCACGAAATCCTTGCCCTCAAAAGTATTCTTGTGTACTGTCAAGAACCTTCTGTGATCTTTTATCAAACCACTATTTCTGAGATCTATCACCAGCTGGGCATACTCGTCAGGCTCACAAGTAAAATCACCAACATCTAAAAGAAACAAACATCAGTTGTCAATAATAACATCAGACATGACAATGAAATATGACGTTACTTAGCTAGACTTAGACCATGTGATGTATATAATCATGTGACAAATGTATAAACGAACAGGGATTTACAAAGTATACAAAGGTCTATTACAATGTACGGGTATTAACCTTGAAACCATACTCTGATCTTGACCTAGAGAGCTAATTTCTTGAATGGAAACTGAAGTTTCAACTTATCAATTCCAATTGAACACTTTACTATACAAGTCTTTTAAAATAATGACAAACCTTTTAGGTTTTCTGTTCTAGTCTACAGTCAGTTCTACTACTAAGAATGTGAAAATGGGAATTAAACCCATAACTTTTCTTGAAGTACAGTGACAGACCACCAAATCTTCCACTGAAATGTGGTCTAACAAGACAGGTGGTCTATCAAAGGAGGTTTTATCTAAACAATTATTTAACTGAGTGTTTTTCAAAATGTGGTCTCAAAAGACAAGTGGTCTTTTAGTTTTATGAGAGTGGTCTCAAAAGACAGGTGGTCTTTTAGTTTTACAAGAGTGGTCTCAAAAGACAGGAGGTCTATTAGTTTCATGAGAGTGGTCTCAAAAGACAGGTGATATTTAATTTTTATCAGTGGTCTCAAAAGACAGGTTCCACTATATGTTTCATCAAATTTTTTTAACTCACATCTGTGTACACCAAACACATAATCACTTCAGCCAATCAGCAAGCTAGTACAGAATTTTCAAGTTTTACAAAATTATACAAATCATTTCTTAAATATATTGGATTTTAAACTCACAAGAACTGCATTCTTCTATTTTAGTAAGTGAAATATTTTGATGTGGTGAAGAAAACAAATTAACTACTGCATACAGGAAAATTTTCACCCCCATTTTATTTTCGCCCCTTTCACCCTCATTGTCAGTGGATGAATTCAAAACTGGGGGAATTCAATATTGTAAATTCATATATTTTTAATAATAAAAGTCTGGGCAAATATAAAATGAGGCAAAACCGTATGCAAGTGCATTAGGCGAAAATAACACAGGGCGAAATTTACCCTGTATACAGTAATTTCTAAATTATTTTTTACATCAATCTAAAGAATGATCAAATGAAAGTTTGAATCCAGAAATCTGCCAATCTGTGGGAAATTGTCATGCTTCTATCTGGAGAAGGTTTCAAAATGTTCATAAATCAGTACTTAATAACTGTATATGACAGTAACATATCAGGTAAAGGTTTACCAGGGTATAGTGGAACGTCCAGACACTGTCAAAAACCAAAACAGAAAATACTGTGCTATTGTCCAGAAACATGGTATACAGGTCACATTTCTGTGCCAACCAGTAGGCTGGTCTGTCTGGTCCACCCCCTAATGATCTTATTTAGACTTGTGCATGTAAATTTAACACGTGCCCTTTTATCTTGGTAGACCTATATCATGTATTGGACAATCAGCTGAAATTTTTCCAGGACCTTTTTATATCAAACTTTTCGAGATGCAGTAGTCCTCTAACATTTGGGTCAGAAATACAGAGGGTTAAACTTCATGAGGTAAACAGAGAAAATTTAGAAAAAAAAAAAGACATAATACATATTTATTGATTTAGAGTCATTAAGTCCTGAGACCCTTATGGCTGGAAAATGGCATGGTAAGAAAGTAAAATATGTAGGTCCCAGATCTCACATTCTTCCCCTGCAGCTTTTGTAAAATTGCAACCCCCAAAACCCCTGAATCATGGGAGAAAACTCTCTCATTACCTCGATCTTCAACAGCACTACTTGGATCTGGTATCTTGGGGGCATCTTCAGGTGCAGCGTTGTTCTTCACATCTTCCAATAGACTATTAAATTCATCTGTATTTTTTATCTAAAGAAAACAAAAAAGTTACTTTTTAAGAATCACTTATCAAGATAAATGAAAGGTGTCCGATGACACAAGCGGGCTACCTTATAATACTTTTTGAAAGCTTTTGATATTAAAATATATAGTTTTTAAAAAGATCAGTTGTTTAGCATGGGTAAATAGACCCTTTTTGGGATAGGGTCCTGTACCTTTCCAATTGGGAATTTTACGTTGCAATTGACCAAATTGGGTAAAAAGTAACTGGCCATTTAATTCATAAGAATAAAGATATAAAACTTGTGATTCATTTAGCCTCTAGCATTTCTTGTTTAACTGACAACACAGTAAATTCATCTGAAGACTTCAAAGTGCAGTTCATACATGTACTAAATTCTCCTTTTGTTTAATACTGAATGTAAACATAACTGGGAGATTTTTTAATCAAAATTGGGGGGGGGGGAATAGCAGATTTTGAATTGGGAATGGGGCCTTTTATAGGACCTGCATGTTGATGATATTAATCCCTGTCTAGTCTTTGGTATTTCTGTGTTTTATTTTTATATTTTTACTGTATTGATTTTCTTCTTCAGAAGTAAGCTTTCTCTGTTGTGTCCAGTCAATTTTCTGTTCTTGATTAATGCTTTAGTTGGTTCTTTTACTTCTAATGTCTTTGTTAACGTTACCGGTACTTGTTTATTTGGTAAACTTAGCATTTACGACTTTAATACTAGTTTATACTAGTTTAGTGATAACCTACTAGTTTTCCTACTAAGCAAGAAAATTAAGTTGTTATCCTAATATACATATATATATATATATATATATATATATATATATATATATGTGTGTGTGTGTGTGTGTGTGTGTGTGTGTGTGTGTTTGTTTTTTTTTTTAAATAGATATTTACCAAAGTTTGAAGATCATCGTTGCCACCAACATGCTTTGAATTAAAAAATATCTGAGGAACTGTTTTCTTTCCTGTTTTCTGTTGGACTTCATCTCTACACTGAGGGTATTTGTCCAGTGAGATGTCAGCGTATGGAATATTAAGCTCTTGCAGACTGTTTTTTGCTTTCAAGCAATGAGGACAGCCTACTATGGAATAGACAACAACTTGACCTTTCAGTTCCATCATTTTAAAGAGGTTATACCGGCTCTGTCAACCACTGTACTTTGCTAGTAACCAAGATACCTAAACCTAATAAACTGTCATTCTCGTTAAATCAATATTAATATTATTAACGGTTAATTATATTACCCGTAAATAACACGGAAGTTAAATGTGATAGTTGTTAAAGATTCCACTGTAAGTGGTACTTCAAACCCGACCTTTACAATATCTGCGACATTACAGTGTCTGATTTTAAAATGTTCGAACCAATGATTCTTCAGAAGAAGTCTAAAATGTCTAAAAGTTAAATAGAATATTTTCTGTTTATACTTATAAGTGCCACTGACGTAAATGTGCAACTTTCTGATATTTATTTGTATACAAAAATTAAATCAAATTTTAGTCAACTCATCAACCCCTGAAAAACAATGGACTCTTTTAGAAACCAATGACTTAAACCAGGCCAAACCAGGCCAAATATGTCTTTAAGAGTGAATGAATTAACAAGTAAAACTGAAGAAGTACCATTCAGTAATCAAAACTCAAGTCCATTATAACACGACAAATTAGATGTGCAAATGGTCTCAACATGAAGAACAATTACAAATCCCAAAACGGGATAAGACAGGTGTCCGAAAGGCGTCAGCATCCTCTGCTGGCATGCCACGCCGTCGCAAATGTTCCATGGAAACCTTGCTAGATCGATGAGCGGTTCAAATTCGGTAAAAAGGTAAAGTTTGGTGATGAGGTCAAGTTCGGTGAAAAGCATGATTGGTGAAACGGACTCACTGTCTGTGGTCGTGATCCAGAATACTATCTAATATCTCTGAAAGGGGGACTTCATAATGTTTAACAAGATCCCCGTATGGACCATAAAACTTCAAAACTTCTTAAACGACGACTCCAAGCGTTCAACAACGTAACCTTGTGAAAGTAGTGTATTGGCTAGTCCTTTAGCTCTCAGAATAAAACATGCATAAGTAGACCATGCCCTGGCATAACGTACAAGTTAAGAAATGAAAACGCCATCGACAGGAGACGATTGAATATTACTGCTTAGAAACGGGAAGTTTGTGATATGGAAATTGAAATCGTCTCGTTTGTCATAGAGAGATGTGTGAAGCTGACCGTCTTTTCCAATCAACAGAATAAATCTAGGTAAGAAGCAGATGTGTTGCTCTCTGTCGTTTCATTGATCTCTAGCTCAACAGGATACATCTGGTCGAGGTAATTCTGAAATTCTGAATTATTCATGGACATAACATCGTCGATATACCTGTAAGTAAAATTGAACCGAGATGCTAACTGTTTGTTTCTTTTGGAGAGCAGAGACTGTATAAATTCCGCTTCATAAAAAATACAAAAATATGTCAGCCAAGAGAGGTGCACAATTGGTACCCATTGGAATGCCGACAATCTGTTGGGAAACTTTTCCCGCAAAAAAAACCACGAAGATTTTGTCTACTAGAAACCCCAGCATCTTGATAATATCGTCTTCAGTGTACTTGTTATTGGAATCAGAGTGTTCCTTGACAAAATAAGGTTCTTCATGACCTAACACCAAATATTCATATCTGCGATTTCCATTTTTGAATACAAAAGATGTTGATCTGTTTTTGAGTTTTTGATTGTTGTGTAAAGGGTAAAAAAAATCAAAAGACTTGATGCTTGTAATATGTTTGAAATTTGGAGATTTAAATGTTCCAACACTCCTTTGAATTCTTTAGGATCCACATCTGATTGACTCCGCTTCTTACGTAGGCCGTTATACAGTAATTCTGAAGACCTTGTTTAGTATGTGTTAAAAGTTTGGTAAGCAAAATAGATAAAGGCTTGGTGGAACACTTAGATGACCCCACAATGAAGCGGTGTTTATAGGGATTTTTGTGCATCTTCAAACTCCAATAAATATATGGCAATTCAAGCTCAGTGTCACTTGTGAGTATTCCAAACGAAGCGAGAATGGATTTATGATTATCTAATATTTCAGAAGTAGAGAAATCGGTTAGAGAGTATGCAGAATTTCCAGGAAGTGTGTTTAGTCCAAGTTCCTCTTGTAGGATGCTGAAGTAGTAACGCCTGCAGACAAATGTGAAATTGTTAGATGCTTTGTCAGCAGGAACGATGATAAAAATTTTCATTGAGACAGGAAAGTTCTCTGACATCAGGGTCACGAAAAATTGAATTGTGTTTTGTGTTGACACAATGTTTAAGTCGTCGAATTCTTCGTTTAAGAACATTAATGGTCGACTTAATCCATTCCGAAAGAGTATCAGGTTGGATATCTTCTTTCTTAGCCCAGCGTATGGGGTACTCTTCACATGCGTCCATAATAATTTCAAAGTTTTGGCGCCATGTAAACGATACAGGTTCGCTATATTTTGGGCCTTTGTATAAAAGATCTCTCAAATTTCTGTTGCGCACAATGTTGAGATCACCTGTCACAAAATGGCCACATGTGGAGTACATGGATTCAGATGTAGAACAGGTACAAGGCGGAATGTTCTGGGAAAGGTTGGGGGAATTGAGTTGCTGCAGATTTGCCTTGTAATTAAAGATCTTACAGGCAACTGAACGCGTATAGCTATAGGAAATACATGGTGAATTTTTGTATTGGAAGTATGGCGGGATCTTACTTTGGACGGATTTTTGGTTCAAAATATTGCTTATATTCAAAGCTTCAATGCACTTATTAGCAAATCTGACCTTGAGGAACGGGCGATTACTCGTTTCTTTATGTTCATTAGTTCTGACAGCAAGTCATTTGTATATATAATAATATCCCGGTATGTCATTTGATGCGATCACAGACATGCAGGCTTGTTTATGAACATATTTCAATGTCATTCGTGTTTAAACTTTGCAGATATTGACGTAACAATCATGCATAGCAGCTACCTTTGAAAACAAGAGGCCAAATGGGCCTTAACCGTCACCTGACAAAAATTTTGAGTCAAGAGTGGTTACTCCATGACCTTGAAATTTTGTCAAAATGATCCTTAGAAAATTCCTAACAAGTATACAAAAAGTCGATCAGTTTTGTTATTAAACAATTTGTAATACAATTATACCCTGTATTACTGAAGCGTCCCCCTAGTGGCTCATTTATGGACAGATTTCATTTTCATTCTCAAATTTGCAGATATAAATGACTTAGAAATCATGCATACAGAATTTAAAAGTCATTTGATCATTGGTTCATGAGAAGATTTTTAAAGATGTACCAAGTTTTGGTCCATTTTAGCCCCTTATGGGGACCCTAGCCCCTTTTCATTCGCAAACTTTATCCGCCTTCACATGGGGATGCTATATGTCAAGTTTGGTTAAGATTGGCCCGTCGGTTCATGAGAAGAAGACGAAAATGTGTAAAAGTTAACGATGCACGAATTTGACGACAACAGACAAAAGACGATTGCAATAGGTCACCCTGAGCCTTTGGCTCATGAGAAGATTTTATTAGATGTACCAAGTTTTGGTCCTTTTTGGAGACCCTTTAATGGGATTTCACATGGTGATAGTTCATGCTAAGGTTGGTTGAAATGAAGTTGAAAATGTCTTAAAGTTAACAATATACAATTGATGTCCACAGACAAAAGATGATCGAAATGTCGCAGGTGACTTAAAGACAGAAGGTCGCTTTTCATGGTGGTCATGACGTGTAAAAGAACCCTCACTGCATTTGTGTCGGTCCCAGTCCTTAGCACAGGCCAAAATGTGGGGCACTTTGCCTAAAACTATGACATCTTATAATTGAAATATTCTTGATCAGGGATGTGATATGAAATAAAAAAAGACAAAAACAAAACAAACCAAATAATTCATAGAATTTATATCCCCGCTTTCCCCCTTTCGTAAAGGGATAATCATATGTAGGTAAACCCTTTTGAGGTTAGGTTGAAACATGTAATTTTCATGCTGTTGACACAAGATGTATTGCTTAGAAATCGAACAAAAACTAAAGCCTTATACACAGGTTAGATGTGTTATTGAACATGTATTACAGAATAAAGTGAACTGGTTGAAATAAGCATCGACTGAATATCGATACTTGTAATGATCCTAAGCAGATCCGCCCTTCAGGCATTTAAACTTGTTACCAAGTTTGAAGAAAATCGGATAGTATTTAATTGTTGCCAAGATTGTACTGAAACGACAGAAAATGACATTTTTCGTTAATCAAGCGGCCATAACTCTGTCAAATAACATGCGCCAAAAGTGGCAATCGAACTTAGCCAAGCCTTTTAGGTATTTAACCTTGTAACCAAGAATATCGGATAATATTTGTTGCCAATATTGCACGTAAACAGCAGAAAATGAAATTTTTCATCAATCAAGGTGCCATAACTTCGCCAAATAACGTGCGCCAAAAGCGACGATCAAACTTGGTTGAGCTCTTTAGGCATTTAACCTTGTTACCAAGTTTGAAGAAACTCAGATATTTATTGCCGTATTGCACATAAACAGCAGAAAACGACATTTTTCGTTAATCAAGGGGCCATAACACCGCCAAATAATGTGCGCCAAAATGGCAACCACACTTGGCTGAGCTCTTTAGGCATTCAACCTTGTTACCAAGTTTGAAGAAAAACAGATATTTGTTGACGTTATTGCACGAAGATGAAGCATGACAGAGGGCCAAACCCAAATTAAAATCCCCCGTTTCGGCGAAAGTGGGGATAAAAAAAAGTTATATAATTGAACAATGAACCAACCAACCAAAATCTAGAACAAGAGACCAAGGGGTCATGATGTTCACCCGTGGAAAACTGACAACAATAGACAACTTCTAGCTCATTTGAGTCTTCGGATCATTATCAGCAAAGAATGGTTTGGGGGTGAGACTGACCACTTCTGAAAGGCGAGGTCAAGACCAACTCCTGCAGTGATTTCTGTTTTGCACCCATGAATTTGTCTCGACATTCTTAGGAATAAGAAAATATTTGTTTGGGTAAAATACAGGAGCTCAGTAGCTTTTAAGATAATTTACAACTTCTGAAAGGTTAACAATCTCCAGTGATTTCTGCTAGGAATCAGTTAATGTTTTGTTACACAAGGAAAAAGAAAATATATGTTTGGGGTAAAGATCTCAACAGTTTCAAGACATATGAACAGTTATAATAACCTAGTGAGGCTCACAATGACTCCAGATCCATGTCATCTATGCACCAGTAAACTGGCAAAATTGATCTCACAAAATCAGCTAAGGTTCCAACAGGGTTCACGTGACATTTTACAATCATTCATCAATATTTAAATCAAGTGAAAATAAATATTAATTGAAAATCTCGCTCCCCCAGGATAAACCTCTGGCTAATGGAAAGAGTCCTTAACTGACAATATTAAATTGACATTGTCAAATATCATAAATATTATTGAAATACAATTGTATTTATCCTGAAACCACTTATCTAACATCATAACAAAAGCATATATTAGATTCAGAATCCATGGGCCAAACTGTGACTTGAAATATTTGTTTCTGAAAAAGGACAATAAATTATTTACAACACAATTTATCAGTGTCTGTGACACTGGATTAACATCATCTATTCTTAACAGTGATCATATAATTATGTGATTAAATATGTACTGTTTTATTTTAGGAAAGGAGAAAAACAAGATAAAAGAGCTAACTCATGTAAAACTATTTAAGATATATTTGTATCCTCCAAATAATTAATGAAATGTTCTTCAATCGATAAATAAAAGGACAAGTCTAATAACAATTTCACATCAGGAAGGACAGATAGGTTCACACAACTTGTGATCATAGTCAGGTGACTCATGGTTTAACAACAGGATAAGGATCAACATTTAAACTCAGAACATTAGCATACTCAATAAGACAACCGTTATAACCTGTTGTTTATAAAGTTATAATGCAAATATACTGGATATAAATAAAATGTTAATTCATCTTAATCATTTTGAATATGATTTAAACAAATTTGACACTCTTCACCAAATATACATCTGAATGTAGGAAGTGATATTAGCTCTAAAGCAAAAATACAGGAAATACTCATAACATTAACAGAGGAATCACTTAATGTCCTTACATATAACATTTACTCTGTACAGAAGTGGACAGTCATAATTTATACAAGCAACTTATTATTAATACATGTACATGGTGTTCAAAGATGATGTAGCTGATATGTGTGAGTGAGACAGCTGTAAGATACCAGCCATACATTGCATAAATTAATATAGAAAAAAAATGCACATACTATCAACATTATAGCCTTTTTTTTAAAACAAAAAATGTAGGTATAACACACTGTGAAGCAAATGCAGAATTGTTATATAATACTACAATAGCAATAGTGTGGTCTAAATAAACATGCATACACCCCATACACACCCACACATACATACAAACACACATACACAGACATACAAGCACACACATACAAGACACACATACACATACATTTAACATATATACATACATACAAAAATAGACACACTCAAACACAAGACACATAAAAACACGCACACACACAAACATCCATACACAGACACACATGTGGGGACACATGTACACATATACACATGTACACATTTCACAGCATCCATTTTGTTGTCACTGTAGTCATTAATTGCATGTATCTATGTCTTACTTTCAACCATTAACCTAATTAATAAGTCCTGATACATCTACATGTAATATAAGGAAAATCTTGACCTACATATGACATTACACATATTGTAATCAGTTCATATTTTGAAATCACTGACAGTGTTAAGAGTCACAATTTAACCATCCACTTGAGCTCTGTAGTCAAACCTCTTAAAAACTATACACACAACTTCTTGTACATTAGTAGAGCACACTTCCTTTTACCCCAATTTCAACATTAAGAAACAATTCTTCAGCATTTACTGTTTAAAAAATACTCTCGATAGATGAACAGATAGCATTAGGATATCGAAACATTTACTTACGATCACTGCAATGTTTGTATTTTTTTGACTCTCAATAAAAGTTTGAAAATCTGCAACTACATTGTTTTATAGTAAAGACAACCAGCTGAGTCAAAAATGCATAAACCAAGGAGTTTGTGGATTTTACACATTAATGTCATATCACTTAAAACCAATATACAGCAGATCCTTGCCTGAAGACCACCACCTTACTGAGGAGGCCACCTCACATTTCAGATAATTAATTTTCAGTCTAACCCTCTCTTATCAGACCACTTTGAGTCAGTCAGTTGGGTAGTTTTAATTGCAAGGTTCAACTATATGTACACATGGGCGATTTTATTTGTGTCATTGCTATAGACATTATTTATAGGAATGTCATTAAATTTTGTATAGAAACTGATGTGATAATTGTCTTTGTGACAATATAAGTTCATCAGTGTAATTTTGTTTACAAAAACTGTATTTTCAACTAATTCATGGCTAACTGTATAAAGTGTTACTGTGCCAATTTTCAAAGCAAACAATGTTATACAGAAGAAAGAACCTTGCTACTTAGGAGCTTCTATTGGTTTGGTTTTTGGATCTTTTCAGTTCCTAAAAGAAATCAGGCAACAGCTTGAGTCAAATCATAACATTAACACCTGAAGGGGATAGGCTATTCTACAATCAAATTATGCTTCTTTAACAAGACAGGACAAGACACTGTCAATCCCAGAATCTTATATATGGTAGACTCTTTTCCAGAATCTTATATACGGTAGCCTCTTCTCCAGAATCTTATAAATGGTAGCCTCTTCTTCGGGATCCATCACATGCTCTTTTTCTAGAATCTGTATGACTAGGCAAGGAAGTAAATCATGATCTTTCCATCAGAAGTTTACCCAGTTGATCATCAAGTGAATTTCTCCAGTTTATGGCACTACATGTACTAGTTCACTGGTTGTAGACATTCAAACAAAAACAATGCACAAGAATTAGATACAGCTTTTCAGGTTAAATTAATACTTTATTTCTGCAGAAGTGATGACTACACACTGGCTTTACAAAATTCAATTACATAATAAATCATTTTATGCAAATGAAGATGCTAATCATAGGTTACATATTTTTGACAAGGAAACCATCACAATTCTGAGTTGCTTTTGCATAAAAGCTACAAATATTACTACTCACATAAAAAAGATTTAACTTGCATGAAATGAGCAATTTGGTTAGTAAACAAATTTCTTGGAATAGGCATTGTCTGTATAATGACTGTACAATGATAAAATACAATAAAGACTGTACATATATCTATAACATAGGCAACAGAATGTTACTTACTTGATGTCTGTATACTGTAGATCACAAAATTAAATGCTGGTTTTAATTTCAATATTTTAATTTTTAACGAAATTTATAACATAACAAAATTTTACATAAATTATACCAAGTGATAGTAACAGGTTCCTTTACAAACAGGTTTTTGCATTTCAATGAAATTTAGTGTCAATAAATTTGTTTTATTTTTAAAGACAACAAAATTTCAACCCCACTAAATTTCCTCATTTTTCAGTAATCTCTCAATTTGTTAACAAGATAAAAGACAATTCATATATTGGAAGAGATTAAAATTCATGTGGTCCCAAGAATCAAGAGTCAGATAAGAGAACATATAATTTATCTTCAGAATTCTTTATAACATTTGAACCAAGACAAAGATTTACATGAACACAATTACAGATGATTAAGTGATTTAATATTTTCAGCTAAGGCCTTTATCATATACAATATAAAAAAATAATTAAAATCTGACCAATGATTAAATGCATCAAGATCAGAAAGTAACCATATGTATAATTCAGCATTTTTTGTATGGATTTCCTTACAGAACTCTGTGTTCAGATGCTGTAGCTTTTCCATGTCCCATGTATCTTATCTGGGGAATCAATCAATTCTGTTTTTCAAGTTAATAGAAATATTTTTATCAAAAAAATCATGAATCAGATCTTTTGAAATTCTGTGAACAGGCTTCTTTAACCTTTTCACCATCAAATAACTTAATGGTGTGATCTTTTCAATTGTATTAGACCAGTTTAATATAGTATATGGGAATGGAAGGGTTTAAAACATCATATTTAAACTGAACAAAAACCAGTGCATATATATTTTGGTTTTCCCCTCTGACTGTGATTTTAAATAGTCATATCTCTGTTAAATTACAGAATATTCTACAAATTTTCTGAACCTGAAGCAAAATACAAATTTCTTTTTTCAAAACCTAAAATTAATGAATACTTATAAATTTAGAGATTAAAATACACTGTTTAACTTGATATTAAAAGACAAGTAATTAACTTCTGTTGCAATACATTAGACCCATGGTTTTGCAAGTGTACACACAACTAGGCTGCTAATATCAGTAACCACTGTGATACACTTCAAAACACAGGCACATTTAACAACAATATCTTATACACAATAGGGATAGGTCATATTGGATTTGGTCATGTAAAAAACACTGAGGCTGTTACATTACTCTGAGGAAAGCGGTATGATAACACTGATCACAGAGTAGCCTTCAGAAGACATTAAAAATGCTGCAAAAGTTCAACACAATATTGTCGATTTTTATCACTTGGTCATTTCAAAAGCACATGATACAGCGTAGCTAAAGTAGCTTGAATGTGTGATATTGCACTATCAAAATATTCACAGCAAAATAAAGCATTCTGACTAAAGTCAACACTTCCTATACAGTCCATCCAGACAGTTATAATAAACAGACAAATTGTTAAATCTTTTGTCTAAATCACTTAATGATCTATTATCAGGCAATCAACTCAAACTAACCAAATGGCAAACAGCTCGTGAGCAAACCTACTGTACATCTTTTATCATATAATCTGAGTATTAAACTGACCAGAATTTCTACACAGTCAGAAATATTATTTTAATCAAAGTGCAAAATGATTCAAGCACATGCTTTTGACAATACAAACCTATTGCAACATCTGCTGTCTAGTTCAAATGCTCATTTTCAACATTTCACCTTCCCTTGCCTCTGCTTACAATACCTCTTACTAATTACTACACAGGCAAAATACATATGTTGAATAATCATTGCATTTACTGGAGTAGATCTGGTTATCAAATGAAAAATCTACCACCTTATATCTTGAAGGAAATACTGTACCAAGCAAAAGTATTTATAGGTGTAATACGATTCCCAAATAACATTTCAAAGATTTGTTTCTGATGGATTAGTTACTTCTGTTTTACAGTTAGTGTCCCATTTCTACTAAACAAAATAATGCAAATTAAATAACTCTATACAGGATGTTATATATTTTAAAATGAATGCTCTAGGAAGTTTCAATATATAGTATTCTCTAAGTTAATCATAGATTAAGCTCCAAGAACAGTTTGTATGTAAAATTGAGAACAGCGAGAAAAACCAAGAGGCAATTTATATGAGTGCAGAGGATACCCACCACACAGATGGGAAGTTTTATAATTACTTTAATTCTATTTTCAAAAACTTTTACACAAATATTTTTGTTTGAATAGCGTTTTACACCACACTCTAGAATTTTTTTGTGTTAAATGGTAGCAGTAATATTTTTAATAGGGGAAGAGAGAACATGACTACAATATATTCGGGAAGAGGCCTTCAGCAAGTAAACAAGCTACCTTTCTAAAAAACATCAGCTTATATTTCAGTGGGACTTGAGCCTACCCCAAATAAATGGTGAGGGATTTCACTGTTTAAAGCAATGCTCTTACAACTAAGTGACAGGGGCATCTAGGCAATTGTATTTATTATACCTTCTGTTAAAATCTCATTATCTGATTGGGTGAAAAAAAATGTGAAATTTTTTAATGTCACCCACTCAGTTAACAAAATAAAAGAAACCAGGGTGACAATCAAAAAAATATCACATGCACAAACGTAATGCACATACAGTTTGTCCCAGTGACAGCTTTTCATCATAGCCAAAACATATGTAGGCCTCAGTTTGTTTCAGTGAGCCAAGGTGACATTCCAAAAATGTCACATGCATCAAGGTTATGCGCATACGGTTTGTCCCAGTGAGAGCTTTTCATCATAGCCAAAACATTTGTAGGCCATTTCTTTTTTATATTTTAGCTTGCTCGATAATAGTTAAATGTAAACTAAATATGGTAATATATTAAAGCAAACAAATATGACACTTGGTATAATAAAATAAATAAATGAGGGGGTGATATTGCATATTTTTTTACCCCTCGAAAGCATGCTTCCTCTGGTAAAAAATATGCAATATTAACCTCTCATGAATATAATATCAAATTCCCAAACTATTTTTTAACTTTTCAATGATACTATTATATTTTAAAGATTACAATTATTTTGGTTGCAATTCACTTGTTATTTACACATTTGCCAATTTTACACATATATATATATATATAGATACAAGGAACCCGCTTTACAACGATAAACTCTTTACAATGGCATAACAGCAAAGTAGAACCACCTGCTGATCCGGCTTTTGTTTTCAGTCTTGATTTCCTTCAAGGTTGAGATCACAGGAAAAAATAAATGTGTCAATAAAACAATTACACTGTAAATTGTTCTCTAATCTGTACTGATAGGTGATGACCTAGGTGTGAACAATTGGCACTTGAATCATCCTTACCTGTACAGTAGGCAGTAGGCCTAATGTTTATAAACCATCAGTAGGTTTCGTTAGAACTGAACCAACAGTAAGAGAAATACAACTTACAAGATGTGTACAAATTAAAAAAAGATAAATAAATAAATAAAAAACACATATAGTTGACAAATTCCGTTATGCTACATGAGTGTGCCGATGTGGTTACAATGGCGGATCTTTACATTACTTCAATCCTTGCGACAGCCGAAGACATTTTAGTAAAACTTAATTTATGAAACACATTTTTAAGAGAATTGTATCAGCAATCTCAGAGCTTTTTATTTAAGCAATTTATAATGAATTTAACTTAAAATCACGAGATATATTACATTTGGGCATTTTGTCCATGATCCGTGCATTTCACAACATCACCAATTTATGATATGCGACCTAGAAAAATAATTGTGCACTGATGTTTACAAGATTAACTTGCATAAATATGACAACTAAAATGCTGAAAATAGTATGAAATAAAATAATAAGATTTTTTGTTGTAAGTTGATTTATTTACATATACATATATGCGAAAATGATACTCAAGGGAGCTAACTATGAAATGCCTACCACATCAAATTCATTACAGTGAATTCGATATAACGTCATTTCTATGTGGGAACAAACATGGTCGTTGTAAAGAGGGTTCACTGTGTGCGTTCATATATATATATATATGTTAATACAGTTCACCCCAAATATACCGCTACCTTTTGTTTTCCCCGAATTGTGGCGGTATAACAGGTTTGGTTATATATATCCAGGTTTACTATTTTCGAGGTCTGGTCATTTTCATCTTGCCATGTCTTTAATTCCTTTTATATATCTAACCTGTTTACAACTCACTATCATAAATTCAGATATTTTGTCTACTGTATGAGCCCGGACAATTTGGCCACCCTATTAAAATGGCCAATATCTAAATATGTAGCAGTACATGTTTGATGGCCAGAAAATCTAGATCTGTTTGTAATATTACCCAGAAACATATTTAATGTTAACTTTCATTGTTTTTGTATAAAATAACTCTTTGACGGGCCAATAATACAAAAGCTTTCAGTTTATATATCATATATACTCATAAAATATTTCCTGACGTGTGATAATTGCTGTGTAAACACACGATGTGTTGATTTTTTCCAGCTCTCATGGAAGTGTGACACTCGTAATCTGCGTTATGCAGGTTTGGCAATAACAGAGGGCATTACAACAGTGGGTGAACTAATATATATATATACATATATATACATGTGTATATATATATCTTTAATAGTTTAGCTGAACCATGATGGAATTCATCATAACATTTAGTTAATAGCCCACACCCAGAGACAATGGTGTAAAAAGTATAATAGTATCCATATTAATATTGATGGAAGTCTGAAATTTTTACATTCGATTCCTAAATCAGTACATGAATATGGTATATGTCATATGAATAAGACCATTTTTAATTTCATGAAAATGAGTTTTAATATATTAATATTTACTTTAAATTTATTATTAGTTTGAAATTGATATTTTACGACCCTTGACCTCCGATATATAAACAATTGAACCTTGCATTGAAAAGAGTGTCCTGTCATCTTTACTCCCACTTCCTTCCTATTACTACACATTTAAACACACGGAAGTTTTTAATCACTAAGTTATGTTTTTAAATCTGATAAAAGTACAGGCATTGAGAGGTTTCCAATAATTGTCTGTATAAATGTTGCTGTATTTTTAAAAATTTTGTTAGTACAAAAGTGTTTCTCTAAGATGAAAATAGTTTGTTAGAATTATCTATGTAAATGTGTGACATCTTATGAAGGATTCCTTTAAATGTATTGATTACTGTAATAGTGTAAAAACTGAAATACAAAATCTGTTCTGTAGACAGACACCAACAGTTTTCAAAATAACACCTGTTTCATAATGGCAGACATGTAATGTTAAACAAAACCTGTTCTGTGGAGATACACCTAATGTTAAACAGTCTCTAGCTAGATCTGTTCTGTATAGCAAGCAATGTGTTGATAACACTGTTATTATTAATAAAGAATACTGTCCAATCATATGCTGTCAGATACATCAGTAATACAAATCTACTTATTGGAAACAATTACTGCAATTCATATGTAATATTATAACAGGCAACAGTAGCATAAATTCTATTACATGTCCGTTGTTTAATGAGCATCTTTAAGCAGAACAATTAACATAAAAAAATTCTGAAGCATATGAACAGTATGGCCAGTTTGTATGGTTTTTCCATCTTTTCATTTCCTCTCAGACATGTCTGATTACCTTATGTACATGGAATCTATTATTACATAGCATTAGAACAAAGCATACCATACCAAGTAATGGAAACAATTTTTGTATGATAACTGTACAAGTCTTTTTTAAGTTTACAAAACATACTTTACCAGAAACAGAAAATAATCCATTTTGCCTGGAATTCTAATAACTAAATGTTATTCACAGTGATTTTAGAAAAGAAACAACCAATTGCAATATCACCAAAATCTCTGATAACTAAAGGTTACGTCAGTGATTTCAGACAAAAAATATTCAATTTCACCAAAACTTTTGATAACTAAAGATTATGTTGTTCATTTTAAAATTTAAACTTTAAGGAAATGACCAATTTCGCCAGGAATTTTGAGATTTTAGACAGGAAATAACTAATTTTACCAGGACTTTTGATAATTAAACTTTACACCAGTGATTTTTCATATGTAATCATCATAACAGAGTAGTGCAGATATTTATTCTTTTATGTAACTTTGTAAATAATAAAACAAAAATTTTTCTGCAGATCAATAAAAATAGAAGCATTACAGTTTGAAATAAAATGGGATAAAACAATTGATACCAACATTTTGTACCGCACCATTAAAATAACAATCTCCAAAACAGATTAATGTCTGTACTCATCCTTAATACTACACACACAACTGTGTCACCCACATACCAGTACACATGTACTAAGTATTTTATAAACGTTCACATGATCAGGATTACAATTCCTTCAGAACACACTTATGACTATTTCATGACCAACTGGCACAGAATTTGTGGTGTCTATGAGGAGCACATGAAGATTATGACAGGAAACAGTATAATTAACAACACTTTTTCGACTCTTGACTTTTTTTAGTAAAATCTACTCCACTTCTTGGTTCTGAATCTTTAGCTGGTGACTGAAAATGAACAAAAAATATATACAATTTATTTATGAAATCAAATGTATTGAGAAACCTGATAAATTACAGTCAACAAGCTTATACATATTACTGTAGAATTAGAAAACTTGGTGTGGGGTTACTTGGTGTGGGGTTAAAATTCTGTTTTAAAAAAAAAACAAATTTGTTGACATTAAATTTCGTTGAAATAGAAAAAAGATTGCAAAGGAACCTGTATGTATTACTAAGTGTATTTTGCTAATTTTCGTCATGTTTTAATTTCATTGATATTTGAAAACAATGAAATATACGAAATTAAAACCACAACAAAATTTTCTGACTCTGCAGTGTATGATGATCTATTGAATGAAATTTTATATAAGTAAGATTGAGATCCCAAATATGGAACAATAAAAAAAAAAAAAAAAAAAGAAAAGATACAAGATATTTTTGAGACACATTATGCACCCAAGTGCTAGGTCATTCATAGTCCCATAACTCGGGCAAATATTGCTGAATGTTGACCAAAATGAAACTGATCTTAGGTCTTATTGATATAAAGAAACATACAAAAGTTAGTTAAAATTTGAAATAAGTAACTTATCAACAATCAAACAATATACAGATAAACATGAAAATGGACACACACTAAAATATCCTCAATCTTCAACATTTACGGTAGTGTTTTATTTTAAAGAGCACCCCGAGTAAAAAATGAAAATAAAAGTATTTATAGAGTTCGTCATTCTGATCAAAATCGGTGCAAACGTTTTCGAGATATTACTAGCAAGAAACTGCAAAACTCAAATTTACAAACAGCTGAAGTAGCCAAAATGGGGCGAAGCATTGTGTGACATCACAGTGAAGACTCCAGTTGCAAAGTACGTGCTTCACTATAGGCTTAGTATCAGCAGTGCAACAGGCCTGGATGGCAATTAATACACTTGCTGGTTTATTGTATCTTTGTGTACAATAATGTAGGGATAATTGTTTTTAACTGTCATAGTCATGATTTTTGTTTGGGAATTTTTAATTGATCAATAAAACAAGATTAATTTGTAACATTTAAAAAGTTACGTGTTAGGCAGCGATATTCTACATAAAGAAATCTAGCTTTTCATTAATCATGAATCTATGCTTACCTCTAGTCTGTGTAAAATAGAATATTTGTCATACATGGAGAAGAAATAATTGAAATATAAACTATGGGCAATTAAATTGTAAAAACCAAATAAATGAATTACTGATTTTATTTTTTTGTTTTGTTTATAAAATGATCTCCTAGCCATAAGCCTATATTGTATGTCATTTGGAAAGACAAATGCTGTAAATATTGCATTGTGCTTTTGGCAGAGCATATAAAGTACATGTACAATGGGAACTGAGAGCAACATCTACTGTAATAAAAATGGAAATTTAATGAAAATATAGTTCTAATAAACAACAATAATTTATCCAGGGCCACGTTTCTATTCACCGTTGGTTACAGATCATTACGTGTCAATTATATAAAGAACTTTGCCACTCTTAAAATACTGTAAGGAAACACAGTATTATAAATTAATTTTAACATATTAGTCATCTTATTTTATAAAAAATTAAGTCAAAATGCAGTATTACTAAATGTGAATTGTATTTTACACTATCATCAACTGAAATTTACTTATTACATTTTCGTTATGTGAGATATAAAAAAGTGTTTCCCGAATCCCCACAGGAAAAACATTACACCCAACCATCTCGAAAATTTAAAACTTTAGTTGTCCCAAATGGAAGCTGCATTATACTTTCACAATCCGATGCAACACATGGAGGTTTAATTTTTTATTCATTTTAATACATTCCGTCTGAGACACATGTTTTATATGACTCTAATGATATATAGCATTTTATTAGTTAAAACAAAATCAAAATAGATATGCATAGGATTTATTAATCAATCAAAAATCAAAATTTTCATCACTGTATCTATTATGATCATTTAATCTATCATCAGTCAATTTTCATTTATCTTTTTTTTATTTATCACTGTACATGAATTAAAAAATACTAACTTCTTTGAAATTCATTGAGTCATCAAAAATTGTATGTAGCTTTATACACAGTCAGAAGGGATTTTTTTTTCTATAAACTGATCTTCTAGTCATAAGCCTATATTGTATGTCATTTGGAAAGACAATTGCAGAGAATCCTGGTGCGGTTACATGACATGGCAATATAATGGAAGGTGTGAAGTGAGCGGGTGTTTTAAGGATTAAAAATAGCATACATCACAGGCAGCCATTGTTCATTTTTGTTTATAAAACACAAGTACGTACATAAAAACTTATGAGATAAAAACTCAAAATACAACGTGATACTCTAAATTTAGCATTACTAAGCCAATCGTCCATAAACGTGACATATTAAAAAAGCCAAAATCATGTTCGTTATAAGACTGCATTTGAATAAAATGATTTTGAATATATTTTAAAAGTGTCACAATAATGATTTATTTGGTATATTTTGTGATTTTTAACAGCGATGAATATGACTCGCATTCCCGGCCACTTTCAATTTCCTCCATGATAGTAGTCATTCTTAGGTCATTCTGTGACATCACAGTGTAACTCACAAGTTTGCCCAAGTGGAATGAAATTTTAATTTGTTTTTCGAAAGAAGGTAAAATCACCCACTTTGGCGGTCAATATTTTGAGAACGCGCTTACCTATTTTTATCAGATTTTTTATGTTGCTCCTAGAATGATGACTTTTATGAATACAGAAAATTTTCGTTTTTCACTCAGTGCTCATTAAATTAACAATAAGAAACAGAAATAAAAATTGTTTGACATAAAAAACAAACCAAACTAAGAAACTGAACTAACAAATTGTTTGACTAAAACCAAGGTGATTTCTATGAAACTGAACTAACAAAGTGTTTGACTTAAACCAAGGTGATCTCTAAGAAACTGAACTAACAAAGTGTTTGACTTAAACCAAGGTGACTTCTAAGAAACTGAACTAACAAATTGTTCGACTTAAACCAAGATGATCTCTACGAGACATTTTGTTTTGATTTACTATTGATTTTTATTTTTGTTTTACGCCAAACTCAGCAAATTTTCAGTTATATGGTGGCGGCCAGTTTTTAATAGTTAAGGAGAGTAACCAGTTTCAATATACTCAGGAAGAAACCACTGGCCTTCAGCGAGTAAACTGGCAAACTTTCTCACAAAAATCAACTTAGGTTCCAGCAGGTGACCAGAAGGTAGAGACCACTTGGCCACAGAGGCCCCCATTTTGCTTTGAAGGCAACACAGAAATTGGAAATTTGATCAAGATTTATTGTATCAGATACTTTGTGTAAACAAGAAAAGGAGAAATCAAGACTGTTTAGTCATTTAGGATTTAAGAGTAATTCTATGTAAAGACCAAAGAATTATTTAAGTGCTGAGAAATGGTATGTCACAGAATA
This sequence comes from Atrina japonica, assembly GCA_030159075.1. Taxonomy (NCBI): domain Eukaryota; kingdom Metazoa; phylum Mollusca; class Bivalvia; order Pterioida; family Pinnidae; genus Atrina; species Atrina japonica. The sequence continues at coordinate 511,161 of BROG01000068.1, read as the reverse complement.
CGCTCATATTTACTATATATGTTTATTATAGAATACTAAAACATAATATTGATTTTAAAATTGAAAAAAAAAAATATTGTTGCCATGGCAACAAAGAGTTGTTTTTCACAAGATTTGTCCTCTTACTCATATAGAAAAAGGCATTTTTGCATAGTTTCAACATTTTATTTTTATTTAACATACAAGATAAATATTTTATTTGAATCAGCTTTGATTAGACATTCAAAACAATAAAAGCCAAAGTGATAATAAGTACAGAAGGTATTTTGTCTAACAACTGAAAGATAGGGTGTTTCTGCAATTATCCAATTAGAAGAATTTTATGATTTTTTTTATTTTTCAAGACCCCCCCCCCCCACCAAAAAAATGCAGCATAGAAATTTTAAGATACTTTGACCTAAAGTTTGAATAAGTCTTATAGAACAATATATTATAAAATCAGAGCAGGTATTTCTTTCATTTCTTAGCAATGGTTACTCAAAGTTTGGCTATTTTAAGAATTTTCAACGTATATAGTTCAACTAAATTTCTCTTATCATTTCAAATCTTCATAATATTTTTAAATCTAACTTTCAAATATAGTAAATTACAACTGTCGAGATCAAATAATATATATAATTTCATTATATACTGTATTAGCAATATAATATACCTAAATATACCTTACCCCCAGATTTCCACGTCCGTTCAAATCAGGACTCCGACATTGTCTCTTTTCGAAACGATTTTATAGCATCTCGTAAATCTTGATTTTTACACAAAAATATGCTATTTGATTGTCATTTGATAATATTTAGGGACACCTATGATCATATACAATAATTATATTCAGTTTATCTTAAGTCAAAAAGCTTCAGATTAGTGTAAATTGACCTGACATCTCAACTCCGCCACTGAAATCTGACTACTAAATTTAGTGTGCTTTCATCAGCCAAAATCTAGGAAATCTAAAACGAACCAAAATTTGAGTAACTTTTTACTGAAAATAATTCGGAACGATGTCCTTGAAAAGATTACTTAAATAGAATTAGAACTGGGTGAGAAATCAACGATTATTTATTTCGAATCCTCTGCTAATCGAATCCGAAAACACTATACTATCAGGAAACCGACATTAGCATCTTTTCGATCCGACTCTGTAGTATTATTAAGCGATTAAAAATTATGATTGCTAACGAAAAATAAGTGATTTTAGTGTCATTTAATGGTATATTTAGAAGGATATTATCATAAACGATTGAGATATATACTTTACTTAAAGTTTAAGTATAACAAATTAACTTAAATCGATCCAATACCTCAACTCCGCCGTCAAATCCGACTACTAATTTTAGTGTGCCAACGTAAGACAATGTCACGTAAATCGAGTCCAAAATAATTTTGTATAATTTTCTACTGTGAATGATGTAAAATACCGCAATAAAGATATACTACAATTATTGTGTTCTTTGAATAAGTATTGGGGAAGAAATCGACAATTATTTGTTCGATTCCGCCGATTCTCGAATCCGACTCTGACTACTACTTTTAGTGACCGCCTTAATCAACGTGAGATAGACGCTCTAGTTTATTGCAAACGTATTGTGGTTATTTTTAAGCGCATAACTGACCACAATTTCGGCTGTATTGACAGAGTGGAAACGGAAAACATTCAAATTCCTGTTTGAGAAAACGGGTAGCGATAGATTTGGACGTAAAAAAAAACCCCAAACCTAAAAATTGGTCATATTTACGAGTGATTTGGTTGCATTATGGATCTATGTTTATTGCAAGTACGATTTCTTGTATCCACATTTAGTACCGAGTTCACATTAGCTGTTCATTTCTAATTTTCTTAAATAGTTCTCTTTTGGCACGGATAACAAATTATGTTGATGTTTTCCAAGGAATTATTAATTAGTAACAAAAATACCCACTGAGATATTTTGCTGTTCGTTTCTACTAATGTTACTTAAGTCACTATAGATAAATGAGCGATTTCCTATGCTGCGTTTTTACAGAGGCCTGATTTAAATTTGCACGGAATTTCCCTATATTAACCTAAAAACCAACTTTCAACAGGTCTTTTTTTAAAAATGGAGGCATTATGATCCCCGATATTTTCTACCTTATTATATAAACATGTTAAGATCAACAATTAATACAAAAAATTGCTGTCAAAACTGACAAATATCACATTTCATGAAATTTACGTAATATGGCTATTTCCATTAGGTTACCATATTCAGTATAGATAAATGACCGTTGCTATGGTAACGAGGAAGTTTTACTGGGAAAAAATTGCAAGGTTTTGTTACTCTCATGCAAGGCTATCATTGTGACCAGCTGCTTTCAAAATTTGTGATATACCATTTCTGACCAATTTTGGTCTTTATATAGAATTACTCTTAAACATTATCTGAAAGATGTCCATGTACTGACTTACCTTATTCAAAATTGCTTGTGCTAAATTCATGAAAGCTTTTTCTACATTTATGTTGGCTTTCGCACTTGTTTCTAAGAATGGAACACCATGTTCTCTTGAAATCTGAAACATAAATAAACATGACACAGTTTTCGTCATTACAATGTAAATTTATCAATTGTTACGATGTAAATTTACAATTGGTTGGAGAGAGCACTGGACAAATAGTGACTGGACTGTGTCAAACCTGGGGTAATTGTAATATGAAATCAGAATTGATCGTAAATAATTACATTTTAGCTGGCTATTGCACGATTTTGTCTATTTAGAACACAATATTTTTAAATTTTTTAAAGATAATTCACCAGATGAAGGATATTTTTCTCAAACAGAAGAAAAAAATATTGTCATGGTACATACTAAAGATGAAATAACACCATAGCTGGCTACTGGTCCTAGTGGGCTACTTGTCGCTGACCAGTACAAATGTACTGAAACACATTTGATAAATAAATCATGTGTAAAGAGATTTCTTCTACAATTTTTTAAAATAAAGGTTGTGATTTAATGCAAATTTTTTCTTATGAAATAGTTTTGACATACTTTATATATTTAACACCCTATTATGAGTTATGTTCAAAGATAATAATACAAAATTCTGTTACTGTTAATTTACATGACCTAATGAGTATGTTTCAAAACTGTTGCAAGGAAATGTCTAGATTAGTCAAAGACACATTTAAAACAGAACCCAGGATAAAAAAGAAGTCCTAGACTAAAGTGTCAAATTTCCTGGATGTAATTTACTCAAGTACTTGATGTTTATTAATGTATATCCCAAAAGCACTTATATTACAAAATTTAAATTCTAAAAATGCGGATAAAAATTATTTCACAATTCTGGAGCCAACTGCCAGCTCTGACTCATGATTCTGGGTCTAGATGCAGTTTTATTTTGTGAGACTGGATGCTTAGTTCTGGGTTTTATACCCTATATCCAAACCCTAGATATGATTTGTGATTTTGGAACCAAATGCTTATTTGTTTTTCAATACTGGATCAAGATAACTGCCTATATTTTGTTGTAATGGATCAAGATAACTGCCTATATTTTGTTGTAATGGATCAAGATAACTGCCTATATTTTGTTGTAATGGATCAAGATAACTGCCTATATTTTGTTGTAATGGATCAAGATAACTGCCTATATTTTGTCATAATATATAAAGATAACTGCCTATATTTTGTTGTAATGGATAAAGATAACTGGTTATAATAAAATTTAATGTCCTCCAAAGGGAAGTATCAGTATGCAAAACAAAAACAGAAAAACACTCAAATTTTCGGCCACTTGGCCTTTATCAAGTGAAAAACAGGAAAAAACAGTGGCCAAAAATGTATAACTGGTTATATTTTGTTGTAATGGATCAAGATAAGTGCCTATATTTTGTCATAATGGATAAAGATAACTGCCTATATTTTGTTGTAATGGATCAAAATAAATGGTTATATTTTGTTGTAATGGAACACGATAACTGACTATATTTTGTTGTAATGGATCAAGATAACTGCCTTTATTTTGTCGTAATGGATAAAGATACCCAAATGAATTGCACAAAACTTACAGCTTCTCCTCGATCTTTTGAAACTTGACGTTTATTTTCCATGTCACATTTGTTTCCTAATATCATCTTCTCAACATCTTCATTTGCATGCTGAAATTGAAATAAATCTGAGATAAATCAAATCAAAATTGATATAGAACAAGAAAACAACCTTAAATTTACAGGGATATAGAACAAGAAAACAACCTTAAATTTACATGGATATATATATATATATATATATATATATATATATATATAGATATATATATATAAAATCAAATTTACAGGGATATAGAACAAGAAAACAACCTTAAATTTACAGGGATAAAGAACAAGAAAACAACCTTAGATTTAAAGGGATATAGATCAAGAAAACAACCTTAAATTTACAGGGATATAGAACAAGAAAACAACCTTGAAATTACGGGAATTTACAGGGATGTTTAGAACAGGAAAACAACCTTACATTTACAGGGATTTGCACAGAGGCGTAACAAACAACCACTTTCAATTTACAATGATTTACAGGGATATAGAACAAGAAACCAACTTTAAATTTACAGGGATTTACAGGGATGTTGAACAAGAAAACAACCTTGAATTTACAGGGATAAAGAACAGGAAAACGACTTTAAATTTACAGAGATTTACAGGGATGTTGAACAAGAAAACAACCTTGAATTTACAGGGATATAGAACAGGAAAACTTTAAATTTACAGGGATTTACAGGAATATTGAACAGGAAAACAACCTTAAATTTACAGGGATTTACAGGGATATAGAACAACTGTTTGTTTATTGTTGTTTAATGTCCCACACAATAATCTTTCACTAATACTGAGACATCATCAAATGCTGGCAAAGGACTTCAAATTTTGGCCTATGCATGGCAATTACAGTTATGGAGCAATGAGGGTTTTTAATGTTTCAATACACCAAGATTTATTTCTTTTCAACAAATCTGATATCACTAATCTAAATAGCATAACAAAACATCTCACAAGATACAATGTATACTTTTGTCATGAGTTATAGAATAATATTGTAATACATCAAAACACATTTAGCATGAAAACTTACCTCATCAATGTTGCGTAACCATTTTGTAATATTTTCAAAGGTTTTCGGATTAGTTATGTCGTAGACTAACATGATTCCCATGGCTCCTCTGTAGTAGGAGGTGGTGATGGTATGGAAGCGCTCCTGTCCAGCAGTATCCCTGAATCATTTAATAGCATAATTATGTATGGGCACAAATGTTTTCAAATCTAAACATGTATTTCAAATTTTTCATTAATTTACACGTTCATCAACATATACTGTTAGTTTTCTACATTGTCATATGGTTTCATATCACATACTGGAGTTCCTGTATTTCCCGAACCTGAGGTAAGCGATATGCAGAAACTCTTGATATGTGATATGAAAATATCACCCATATGACAATAAGGATAAAAATTTGTCACCTTTGAACATAAAGGCGGCAGATACAGAAAAATATATACCACCTGATCAGGGACATACAGTTAGATATATTTCACCGAATGACCAATGAAAAGAAGATGATTCTATTCAGAAGAATGATAAATCAAGACAAAATCAAATTGAAATTCCAATATCAATTGTATCATATCTTTAGATAACCACAAGTTCTGTTGAATTTCAAACTCTGATATATTTTTGGAAAGTGCATGTTCATAGTCATACATGCACACACAGAACGTACCACATCCCAGAAGCCATGAGCAGGGCCAAGTATACCAAATGCTTGTCAACTTGTTCAAAGATAATACAGATATATTTACCAGCACAAATAAATCTGACAAACATGTGTAAGGAAATAATACCTTTAAAGAATGAGTAATGTTGAGGTCACAGTGTCAGTGACAATTATTAATGTTCCAACCATATACACACACCGGTATATATACATGTAGAATCATAGTATAATACATATAGAATTATTAAAAATGTCTCTGCAGAACAATTACATGTGTACAAATATAAAATTCACATTAAAGTTTAAAGAGTACCATATACGGTCTTGTTATCTTTAAAAAAAATGCACTGTAGGTAAAAGGAAAGTTATCAACATGTACTTTGTGTAAGCAAAAATCTAAACGCAAAACTGTAAGTACATCACATTTACATCAAAGATTACAAATAGTCAAGTTCCACTTCATACAACATACCTACATGTACATTGTAATGCATGTACGAACTGGCAGGTAAAAATGCACATGTACATGTACTATCTTTAGTGTAACAAAAGCATGTATACATGTTAAGATACATAAATTCTGAATTCTTACAAGTACTTATTCTGACATGTACAGGAGTGTAGGATAAAAGTGTTTGTTTAGATGATGTACATGTCTTGGTGCACATCTGTACATAATAACAAATATATAAATATATGTAGCCCAATATATATTAGCTATAAATTTATAAGGCCAGTGATTTTCTGCAACATGCAGGAATGCTGATGGAATCAGCAATCTGTAATGGAATTTACTTTTCTGAAAAATCTTGTAAAAAAATCAACATGCAGTACAAAATTGTTAACTTATTTGTTTCCACGTGTTATAAATTTCATTTCTTACTTCAATGACAACTTTTTGCTTAATTTACATCGGTTTTTGTATTTAACTTTCATTATTGTGTGGGACGTAACCTATCGGCTACAGCACACCTGCTATACTCTGCAACCTTAGGACAGGAAGTCAACAAAGTTGGCACATGCGCAAACCACTTTCACAAACCGAAAGTCAATTGATGATAATATTGTGCATGACTATTCTGACCTTGTCATCTTAAACAAAAATAACGATCACAGATATATTTAATTATGTTTCGTTATTCTAGCTTTAATTACTTAATATACGTAATGTAGTTTATAAATGATACTAAGTATAATTATTAATTTCACTATGAAAAACCGCTCACAACTTTTTTATGACATACCACTTGGGAGCCGGTTTTCAGTAACAACAACAAATCTACTGAGCACATGATTGTTTACATCCTGTGACAGCGAGATGGCTTAAGGCAGAGAGAGTTCCCACATCAACAAAGTTAAGAGAAAATATAAATTCCATTCATATTTGCTTGACTCTCGAAACAGATAACTGATATTGTATGGCAGATTAATGAAGGAATCATTATGGGTGTGTATTATTAAATATTCTTTATCTGAACCATGTGTTTTAGTTTTCATTTAATGAAATCGGTAAAAAACGAAAAGCACCAAATCTTGAAATGGAATTGAGGTAAACTTGAAACGGAAAATCACTGACCCTAATTATAAATTTGGAGGAAAAAACGTCGTCTTCTATGGTTATATATTCAACTTCATAATAAGAATCCCTAGATAAAAATTTAATGTACTGGTACAAGTACAATTATACATCATGTACATTGTATATACTGTAATACTGGATGTGCATCTCTCAGTCATAAAGCTTTGATTCCAGTATCTATGAATCAAATAAGGTACATGCATATGTATGTATAACAGCATACAAGCTAAAACAAAATAAATAGAATTTACACTCTTTTACCCAACATTATTGACATGTACAAATGTATATGATGCACATAATAAATGTATACATAGAATAAAGAATTAATGTACATTGTACGTAGCAAAATACATACCAAATCTGTAATTTAATTTTCTTTCCTCCTAGTTCTACTGTTTTAATTTTGAAATCTATACCTGAAAGCAGGAAAAATAACAGCACGTAACAACAGATACATATGTAATTTATGTCAACGGTACATGCTCGTGGTCTTTACTACAGTCAAAATACAAAAAGCAAAATTTTCATACATGTACATACACTGTACTTTACATCTCAGACATAATAGATGATGTCTAAGTACACTCTACATTTATGTTTGTAAATATGTCACTAAGCTGTGCATGTATGTAGTGACCGGTATCGGAGGTGCACCACTGCACCACTGCATTTGCATCTGACCCCCTTCACAGTATCTAGTTTGAAAATCAGAAATCAAACTTGCCTCAACTTTAACAACTGGCTTGGTCTGTGAATAGCCAAATGCAATCATTTTTAGATATATTTTAGATTAAATTGTTAGTCAAAACAAATAACAGATTATATGAAACACATGCAGCATTTCCACTACAGAAGCTGAGGGTCGATAACCCCTCGGTGAAAAAATTTGTGGGTCTTCGCTTGTCTATATTACAATGTAGTCACAGAACATTTCTGAACTTCCATCATACAATTAAATGTAGTTATTTCATGTGTCAACCACTTACGATTATTCAGTCACACATTTTTTATATTTCTTTAAAGAGCACAAGAAATTTGTTCAATCTAGGTCTAAGGTACTTTCAGTTGGACTCCATTGTATTACGGTAAGTTGTGGCATACATTCACCTTCCATGAGATCCAGAATAAAAAAAATGTACCATACTCATCCACTTATCCTGGACAGCAATGGCTGGAAAATGGCTGAAGGACAAGTAGTTTGGAGTGAGTACTCGTCCCCAGTGACAAGTAATTTTTGTTCTAGATCTATAATATCTTACTTTTTAGCCTCTAAAACTTTCCATGAATATGACACTTACAAAATCCTTTATTTCCATTTTAATCAATTATAGATCGTATATCAAAGAAATAAAACAAAAATAGTAAGTCTTAATTGCTCCATGAAAGTTTATAAAACAAAGATTGGGACAAGCTGATGGTGTCTAGGGATGAGTGGTCTTCAAAATCACTCATCCTATGGGACAAATGACTTTTCAATTTTTTTTCTCACCCTGAGGAGATTGATAAGATTATAATTCTTATCGACCAGACATTTTTTTCAGTATCAAGTTGTAGCCTAAAACTAAAAGACTTATTATTGACTATATCATAACAGATATGTAAATATAACAGATAGGTAAATACTCATTATAGATTCTTATATTGTATTTTTCTCATACAAAAATGATAGCTTAATAATTAGTAATTTAGTTGCACTGGTGTGAACAGCCAGGGAAGTCAGAATGCTGAACCTGGGCTTGTATCTCTTTTCCTCAACTGATCAGACTGAAATGCTTTAAAATTATCTTTTATACCAAATATCGAAAAAACATTTCCAAGATAAAAAAAAAACCTGGACTCATTTTCATAGATTATCTTTTGAAAACCCGTCTTTTATACAATTAAGCAGGACCATAAATCAGCTGCTATGAAAACAGATATGGACCTGGCAATACTCTTAAAAGTCAAATTCCGGGAGTACTGTTAAAAAATAAACCCAACCGACAAGGCTGAATTGTGGTTCACCAGTTTTTAACCAAAACACCCCTATCTCAAACCTAATAATATTATGCGAGTTTTTATTCAAATTGATGCAAAGCGTAAGCTAATATTTTTTTTTTATAAATATTGTGTCACTAAAATAAGAACTGGGGAGAAAATTTACCTTTAAATTTAGATATATTTTTATAATTTTAGTGAAAACAATGTAGCTAGGCTAATATCAATCATTTTAAAGCCATTATTTTAACATACTAACTCATAAATCTACCTAAACTAAAAGAAGATGTTTTTGGGTAGGCTAGTTTTGGTATATATTCTCTAATTGTAATATAGGCATAACGGAATAGCATGGCTTGATTGGTAGATTTTGATCTGTTTTGTACCTTAAATATTTCCCTCATGACATCCGTTAAAGACCATATGATGATGTGGATGTATATGGGTTGTAATGACGGTATTCCACCTCTAACTAAACCGGCTATATGTGGTAAGCGCATACATGTACTGATGTAAACAGGACTGATCAATATAAAAGTTATACTGATGTATGTATCCATGGTAGCACTACTTAAACCTGTATACGACTGTTAAAAATGCATCACCTACATGCACTGATGACTCACCATATATCTTCAAAAAGTTATCGTTCAATTCTACGCCGTACAACGGTAAAAATTCGTGGAATTTGAAGAATGACCACGATGACCCAAAATCACCATCAGCAACTTACCTATAGTCGATATAAATGTTGTGTTAAAAGCGTCGTCCGAAAATCTAAACAGAAGACACGTTTTACCAACTCCTGAGTCACCAATAAGGAGCAGCTTAAACAACAGATCATATGTCTTTTTTGCCATCGTACTCTATACTTGACAAGATTATTTTCAAAATCAAAATGCAAAATGGCGGATTTAAGGGTTTGGCTTATTGTCAGTTTAAGATAAAATCCTTTCAAATCCCATTCAATCCACGTTTGGGGAATTCACTGTAAATTTCATTTCCTATGTAAATCAAGATTATATATTAAAAGTCCGCTCTATTATTAGCCGTTTGCTAATCGATATTTTATCACCAGACTGTATGCATGTCTGAGAAGAACGTCATTTCCTGATACGGGTATTGTGACAGAATTTAAAGGGAAGTAACTCTTCAGTATCTTGCTCGTGGATCTGACTCACGGACACTTTCGCGTCATTTCTTACATGTCATAGCCAGGGAAATCAATCATTTGCGGATCTAGGGAGGGGTTACGGGAGTATAACCCCCTTTAAATTTGGTATTTTTAGAGCAAAGACGTGAAAATAAATAAAACACAATTGAAGTTTCTTTTTAACCTGGAATTAAGTCAGTAATGTGCTTTCTCGAGAGGATATTTTAGATTTAGATTTTAGTGTCGGAAATCTAGAAAATGTCTCCTTACCAGAGCTTTTCAAATTAAAAGAAAATCTGCACTCTCTCGTGCGTTGCTCTTCCAATAGTTGTGTATCCTGAAACTCGATTTATTGTGGTAGAAAAATTAGTCTATGAATCAAGATTCTTGCAGCATTTTGGATCCCAATTTGATATCTGGAACATAGATCTAAAATGAAACACTCTGGACTTTGGGGGTGCATATCCTGGACACCGGAGGAAACTATGGTTTTGTGTCAAGGAGTTAAATAATTAGAAAATTTCTCATCGGGCTTCCACATCGGATGATTCCAAACTGAATCTCGGTAGTATATTCGCGCACCCCACGGGTACTTGTGCACAGGACCATCTAAGTGTGTCTTGCCCACGACCCCTTGAATTTTTATCCTATTTTATTTATTCTGTTCATCAAAACATGGTAATTTTGGGATATACCAGGAAATATGACCAAATAACAGACTTAATTCAAGTAGTTACATTCTATATATAGTCGTTGCTGAATTTCGCTTAAGACTATCTTTTATGTTGAATCAGTCGATGTGGAACTTTTAAATCGCCTATATAAACAGATCCCGATTCAGCGTTTGGAAGCTGTAAAAAGGCCTCTTACGACTTGTGAAATAAAACAACAACAACACAACAACGGGAGAACAAATCAAAGATCCCTAGCATGAATACTGTCTCTTATAAAGTTTGAAATTGAAGGCTTTTGATACAGCCTTTGAAAGCTGCAAAACAATCTCTCATACATTGGGAAATTCAAATCCTGAGTCCCACACCATTTGAGATGATCCATCAAAGGGGTATATTAACTGATGGACAAGAGCACATTCGCAGCTATATGAAGAAAAAATGCTTCTTTGGGCTTCCAAATTTCCTGAAAGATGCATAAACCATAATCCTTCACAATTTTCGAACAATTAGAAATATTGTAGTAAGTAATTGTGTAATTCACATAAAAGGCATCAGTTACTAGTCTTCAGTTCCTTCTCTGTTTGGACAAGAGAGGTCTGCAAAAAGGTGTTGTTGCATAGACCTACCTCCCGCACAGTCCCCTGGAAAAAATGGGCCCGGGTTACACTTTCTCCCATATGAGAAAAATCGCACCACTATAATATCCCCCCCATACACAAAGTCAGAACAGAGTTTCGACAGGGGCGGAAAACCGGCCTGGGATAGAACCCCCTCTGTTTTCGGATTTCAAAATAGAAAATGTATGTGCTTTTAAAATAAAAAACAGTCTAGATATGAAAATACCATGATATTCTTTAACGTTTAAAAAAGTAAAATATATTTTGTAGGCGTCGAAGTTATGTGGTATCCAAGCTGCACTAACAGACTTTAAATGTGGTTATTAATATATATATATATATATATACATACAATGGTATACACCCGTCGTAAGTCCAGTCCAATTCAACTGAAATAAGTAAGGAACAAATCCTCGTCACAATTGGTACGGACGACTCAACAACCGCTATCGAAAAGGTAAATCAACATTTCACATAGTGAAACAGAGTAATCGCAAACAAGCCTATCATACCGACCGTAAAATATGCGGAACGTTGACACCAAACGCGGTTTTTTATATCCCTATGTCAATAAGTTGTCAGTAAGTAGTTAACCTCTGTATATGAAATGTTCATATGCTGAACACGGTTGGCATATCGGGTCATTTGTGGCAGGTGATTGCGGGATATTAGTACTTAAAAGTGGAAAATTTACGATGGGAAAGCCGAAATCTTCGCGTTTGTCGTGAAATCGAGTCCAGTCGGCGGCAGGTTGGTTTCCTGTCCTTCGGATGAGACAGTAAAAACCGAGGTCCCGTGTCACAGCAAGTGTCGGCACGTTAAAGAACCCTCACTGCCCAATGGCCGTAAGTGCCAAGCATAGGTCAAAATTTGAAACCCTTCACTGGCATTTGGTGACGTATCCATATGAGTAAAAGATTTTTGGGATGTTAAACAACAATAAACAAACAAACATCGTAAAGCCTGGTTGCTAATCGTCCAAGTAGGAAGCACATGTGCTTGATTTTGTCGTGTCTTTAATTTCTTGTTCGTTGGGGTATATTGCATTAACATATATATGAAAATTGTCATTATTAATTGACAAAACGTCGTCGATATATCTGAATGTCAAATTAAAGGCCACCGCTAACTATTTTTTCTCTTTTGATTCAGAAGCTTCTGAATGAAGTCTGCTTCGTATGAATAAAGGAACAGGTCAGCCAATAAAGGGGCACAATTGGTTCCCATAGGATGCTAATAATTTGTTGAAAGGCCTGGACTCGGTTGAACAACTCATTGTTATATGTTTACCTACAGTTAGCCCATTGGTTTAACATTGGTTAACGTCTCGTTAAATTTAACAACCTGTTGTGCAACTGGGTCCTGGTTTCCAAACATTACAAATATATCGACTATTTAAAATATAAATTCCAGTATCTTTTTTATATCATCTTCAGTGTATCTATGTGTAGAGTCGCAGTGGTGTGGGACGAAATAAGTACTAGTATCATGATAACCAATGATTAGATATTTTAATTTTCGAGTACCACTTTTGTCGATGATGCCAAAAAGTCTCATTTAATTTCTCATATGGTAGCTGTGTAAAGAGTTGAAATATGCATATATTTTTCAATGTGTTGTTTGAACACTCACAATAGTTATATATTTTATTATATGGACTTAGAGAAATATATGTATATTATTTTGGTTCTGACCCATGAGAATCAGCCATAATTTTACCTGGCTAGAGACTATAAGTAGTAATAGGCAGCTCCCTGGCACGCATTTTGAATTTCGCCGCTAGGGGGCGCCACCAGTGGCGCTGTTTGATGACGTCATCAGAATACTGGCTTCTGATTGGTCAATTCAAATGCGTGTCATGGAGCCGCCTGTGACGTCATAACCGGAAGTGCTTCATACCGGAAGTGAGGTCATACCGGAAGTGCGTCATACCGGAAGTGAGGTCATGTTGTCATGGCAATAAGGAGAAAGAGCCAATCGTTGAGCTTGGAGGCGTGTCTATGAGCGGAAGTGGAAGGTTGTGGGGCGGCCATTTTGGTTAAGCCAATGAGAGCCTTCGTTACAAGAGGTTGGGGTCACGAGAGGTCGCGTGAGTTCACGAGAAGTCAACGGGAAGAGAGAGAAGATGGGTTTTTCCAGTTTTGAGCTGAGAGTGAATCTATTTTTAGAACCGAAACTTTGGGTTTTTCCAGGTTTGTGAAACTAGCAGTTGGTGGCGCTACCGTCGGTGAAACTAGTAGTTGGTGGCGCCACTGTCGTTGAGAGTTGTGTATCATGCGCATGCGCGAGAAGTGGCAGGCCGAGCCCGTCACTGTTAGTCGTCAAGAGTCCTGTTTCAAGTGCGCAAGCGCGAGAAGTGGTAGGCCGAGCTCGACTCAAGCTTGTACTAAGACTTGTAGAGTAAAATAAAAATTCAAACACTCACCCTATGCTGGTAGTGATTTTTCTGACGATGTTGACTCTTCGAGCTTCGGATCGTAAATGAGCTCTCAGAGGTCTAACTGAACCTCTCTCTAGTCATGTGACTGTTTTTTTTATTTCTACTTTTAATGCATGAAAAAATAATCTTGTCCTATCTAATAAAAAAATTCAAACACTCACCCTATGCCAATAGTAGTAGTTTTTTCTTATGATGTTGACTCTTCGAGCTCCGGATTGCAAATGAGCTCTCAGAGGTCTAACTGAACCTATACTCTAGTCACATGACTTTTTTATTTCTATTTTTAGTGCATGAAAAATAAAAAAAAATGAAACACTCACCCTATGCTGATAGTAGTGGAATTTTCTTATGATGTTAACACCTCGAGCTTCGGATCTCAAATGACTTTTCACAAGCTGAACTGAACCTCTCTCTAGTCACATGACTTACTATATTAAGACTTTTATCTCATGAAGTGAATACAACAAAAAACACAAAAAACACAGATAAAATTTAATGTTGAATATACGCGACTAAATAGTGTGTAGTCATTATTTTTTAAACTCACCGCTACAGAATAATACAAACCCTGCATACCTTTAGTGAAGGTTTCTTTCCGAATAAGTTGATTGCTCCGAAAAGCTGAATAAGAGAGAGACTCTAATATCTGTCGAGTAGACGTCGCCAACGCTGAACTTCTCTTTCTTTTTCTATCATCAGTCGATTTATCTCGGCCTTATGTTGTCGAAGATTGGCTAATGCTTCCTGAGCTAGTACGTATTGTACAGGTACTGGAAGTGAAGGGTCAGGTCTGGGTGGTTCCTGGTGTTGTGTAGTCGGTGTCACAGGGGTCCTACCAGAATTGATTGGGTTGTGTGGCCTTACTACAATACGTGTCCTCTGTGTCAGAATGATTCGCATGTTTCTCTCTTCAGGTTGCATCTCCATGTCGGATGAGTTATCCATGATGATAAACTAATACCGAGACTCGGGTAGTATTAGCTTATATAGAGTGAATGACGTCACGTATTGATTTTTTCTTCCGTCTGAACATCTGCGTCTTTGACCACCTGTTGTTGACACTTGGCATCTGAACACCTGTTTTTGACATTTTTGACACTTGGCATCTGGCACCTGTTGTTGACACTTGCTATGTGAACACCTATTTTTGACACTTGGCATTTGAAACACCTGTTTTTGACATTTTTGACACTTGGCATCTGGCACCTGTTGTTGTAGTCTGTCTAGACATCTACGTCTAGACATCTACGTCTAGATATTTGGCCACTTGTTTTATAAGACAGAAACTGTCACTCCTTTTTAATATTTCTCATTCTATATGAAAATAAAACGAAATACAATACATTCTAGTTTTATGGACCTATAAAACATAAAAGACTAGAATATAAAAGACTATATAAATGTGATGATACCTCGTTTGAGTATCTATACAGTTCTTTTCTTTTTTATTATAAATACATGTCTACAGTTACCGTACTTCATTTTAGATTTGACAACGGAACCATACACACGGAATGGCTCATTTACCGAACTTTGATTTATTGTTAAATGAAAGACAAGAACAGGCGAGAAGTCAAAGGCAAGCTCAGCAGAGAGATCAACGGGGTGATGGATTTAATGCCAATAGACAACTCACCGATTATAGTGATTACTATGAAGTAGACACTCTGAGTGAGCGTAAAATCACGTAAGTTTAAAAAACGGCCTCGAATGTGTACCAAGTCAAATTTAAGCATTTTTTCTAAAGATGCCATACACTTGGTATCAGAGGTAATAGATCATATGTTGACTTCTATTAAGAAACAAACTACAGTGTGAAGATCGGGATAAGATGAGAGTCAATATACATCATCCATCTTTAAAAAGTGAAGTGTGGGTAGAATTTACAGATGCTAAAGACCTGAATGCTGATCTACTCATGGAGAAAATTGAGAAAGTGCAACAGAGTAATGAAAATTTTAGAATCGAAGATGGGTCTACCACCCTGTCAGTAATCCATGTCATACAACCTGTAGGTAGCGGGGGTGGAAAACGAAAATATCATCTCATTGTTGATAAAAAAGTCATGCTGAACAAGAAACAAAGTTTGATACAGATCAAGAATACAGACAAAACCTGTTTAGCTCGTGCTATTGTAGTTGGTCGTTTTCATTGTCAGAAACCTGGACTTGGAGATGGAGACAAGTACAAAAACTGGCAACGCTATTGGAAAACTTTGATTTTAGGAGATGCAAGTAGACATACTCTTCAACGACGAGAAGCTCATGCCTTAATGCAACAAGCTGGATGTGATCCCCAGCAAGAGAGTGGACCTGAAGAATGGCAACGTTTTCAAACTGTGTTGTTACCCCACTACCGTTTGAAAATCTACGAACTGAATACCAATGCAAAACGATTGGCATTAAATGTACTGTATAGTGGTGTAGGATCGGGGCCCCCATTCACGTCTTATACGATGATCACCATTACGATTGTATCGTATCTATGCCTGGACTCTTGGAATATAATTACTATTGTGACCATTGTGATGTGGGTTATAATCATATAGAAGATCACCGATGCCCTCAATGCTGCTTTCGTTGTTTTGCACCGTGGCCCTGTGTTCCCGACAACACGATAAAACCTATAGAATGTACACATTGTCAGGGGACATTCATATCGACTCGGTGTTACGAAAATCATTTGAAACCTTATAGTAGTAATACGACCAAGACTCCATGTCAGCTAATGACTCGATGTCCCACTTGTCAAGTATGGATGAGTAAGAAACAATTCACACAACACTGTTGTCAAGAAAAGAAGAAGAAAAAATGTCGCCATTGTAAACAGATCGTGAATCTAGACCATCGTTGTTTTATACAACGGATCCCTTCTCAGGATGAATCATCTTCACCCCCTTATTACATTTTCTATGATTTTGAGTGTACCCAGGATACCGGAGAACACAAACCTAATCTATGTATTGCTCATCGTGTATGTCCCCAGTGTACATCCGATGATTGGTGTGAGCAATGTAAAACCATGGCGGATCATCGTATTACATTCCGAGGTCCCACGACACTCACTGATTTTTTGACTTGGTTATTTCAAACGACCGTGTATGATGACATACATCAAAGGGAGAAACTTTTACATGATGGAGCTATAGCTATTGCTCATAACTTTAAAGGGTACGATGGACAATTTATTTTACATCATCTGGTACATCATGCCTGTGAAAAACCTGATGTGATCATGAACGGTTCTAAGATTATGTCTATGACGGCTGGAAACATCAGGTTTAAAGACTCGTGTAATTTCTTGGCATTTCCTTTAGCTGCGTTACCTAAAGCTTTTGGATTGACTGAACTCAAGAAAGGCTTCTTTCCGCATTTGTTCAATACAGAAGCTAATGCTGATTACATAGGAGTATATCCCCCAGCTATGTATTACAACCCAGAAGGTATGAAACCTGATGTCCGTCGTGATTTTGAAGCGTGGTATCAAGACCAAAATTCAAAAGGGTGAGATTTTTCATTTGCAATGCGAATTAGAAGAATACTGTGAATCGGACGTGACTATTTTGCGACAAGCTTGCATGCATTTTCAAAGCATGTGTTTGAAACTAACCAATGTGGACCCCTTTGCTGAATCAATTACGTTTGCCAGTACGGGAAATATAGCCTATCGTCGCAATCATATGATAAAAGATACGATTGGTATCATACCTCCGCGGGGATATCCTTCACCACGACAGTATTCCACCCTAGCATTACGCTGGTTGAGTTGGAAAGAACATGAAACTGGTCAAACGATTAGACATGCTCGTCAGGGAGGGGAAGTCCAAGTAGGATCTTATCGTGTGGATGGTTATCATGAAGACTCTCGCACCATTTACGAGTTTCATGGCTGTTTTTGGCACGGATGCCCCTTGTGTTTTCCTAACTTAAAGCAAGAGCAACACCCGTTTCATCCTTCTTTGACGTATGAAGAAGTGTATCAAAAGACCTTAGAGAGAGATCAGTATTTGCGTCAACACTATCAAGTAGAAACGCTGTGGGAACATGACTATCGTCAAAGGTACAAGACGGATCCAGAGTTTCAACATTTCATTGATAAAACGTATGAAAATTTTCCAGACCCGTTAGTTCCCTAAAGATGCTTTATTTGGAGGTCGAACGAATGCTACTCGTTTGCTATGTGAAGAAGGAGACATTCGTTACGTGGATGTATGTTCTTTGTACCCGTTTGTCTTGAAACATGGAACTTTTCCCATTGGACACCCAGACGTGATTACTCATGATTTCAAAAGTCTAGATCAATATTTTGGACTGGTACAATGTCGAGTTATTCCTCCTCGTCATCTGTTTCATCCCGTGTTACCTTATCGGTTTGCAGGAGGAAAGCTACTTTTTCCTTTATGCCGTACTTGTGCTCAACAAGGAATCGAACAGGAGTTGGGTATGAGTTATCGATGCTCTCATACGAATCAAGAACGACGTTTGTTAGGTACATGGACGACGTGTGAATTGAATAAAGCTATAGAAAAAGGTTATGTGATCGATCGTATCTTTGAAGTATGGCATTTCCCTGGCCAGTCCAATACTTTATTTCGTAGCTATATTGATCAGTTTCTCCAGATTAAGCAACAAGCTAGTGGTTTTCCTGCTTCCTGTCAAACAGTAGAAGATCGTCGTCAGTACCTCAAAGAGATTGAAACGAGAGAACAACTGATCATACGAGAAGAAGATGTAGAGAAGAATCCTATCTTACGGACCATTGCTAAACTGTTTCTGAACTGTTTGTGGGGTAAATTTGCTCAACGAACTAATTTACCTCAGACACAGTATGTGGAGAG
Source organism: Atrina japonica (assembly GCA_030159075.1). Lineage (NCBI taxonomy): Eukaryota > Metazoa > Mollusca > Bivalvia > Pterioida > Pinnidae > Atrina > Atrina japonica. The sequence goes on along the minus strand of BROG01000068.1, from coordinate 492,149 downwards.
TTACGAAGCATTGCAACAGTTACTTCAAGATGATACTCGTGAGATATTACATTTAGAACTGATTCCAAATGACGAAGGCCATGATGAGCTAGACATGATGCTGGTGAATTCAAAACCAAAGGATGACTTTGATGAACCCAATGGTTTTAGCAATGTAGTGTTAGCAGCCTTTACGACGTCTTTAGCACGGTTACATCTCTATACCACCCTAGAACGTTTGGGAGAAGAACGTGTATTATATTTTGATACAGACAGTATCATTTATCAACACGATCCACAGCAGTGGAATCCTACTATCATAAACAGTTTAGGAGGATGGACAGACGAATTAGATGGCGATTCTATCTTATCCTTTGTCTCGGGAGGTCCTAAAAATTATGCGTACAAGACTCGTCAGGACAAAACGGTGTGTAAAGTCAAAGGGATCACTTTTGATAGTCGTACCACTTCTACAATCAACGTAGATACATTGAAACAGTTGTTACGTGGTCAACAAAAGAAAGTACTGGTATCGTACCCTCATAAGATCATGCGAACGAAACAACATAAAGTCAAAACACAGGCGATGACTAAAGAAGTGCGTGTCGTGTATGATAAGAGACATCGCATTGAAAACTTTTGTACTTTACCTTATGGTTATTGAATAAAGTTTTTTGAGTAATAAAATGTAAGAAACTTGACTTTTGTGTTGGTGTTGATGATATAAAACAGAAGACAGTGACGGGTAGGGGTTCATTGATACAGTGTGATCTCAAGTACACTTATCATGGCGACTCTCGATTCTAAAGATCATGGTAGTTTTTACATGACTTTACCTAGCGATGCTAGTTTAAAAGTCTTTCCCGATAATACCTTAACAGAATTCAAAACTCATTTACCTCAAGCTTTAAGTATGATGGATAGTGAGTGGGAAGTAGCGTTGAGTGAATTGATCTTTCCCAACTTAATAGAATCGATAACATCAGATGAGAATTACATAGATGTCCTGGTTCCCCTTCACGTTCATTTTGGAATCCGTCGTGACACCTAAAAATCCCCAGGACCCCTCTACGTATCCTAAGAAAAAGGAAATGAAATATCGTCAACATGAACGTTTTACTGTAGAATTGATTAAGAAACACGTCTCGTTAGATGATCCCCAGTTTGATCATGTCATCTCTAAAACTGATACGAAGTCGGGGATCGCTTTTGTAGGAAGTATTTGGAGACTTAAATTTCGTTCGGGGTTTTATGCGTCTCCTGTTGCTTTAATAGAAGAGATGAAAGTTGGGTTTTCTAGAGCCTTTCAATATGTCATTGATGGGATAGAAGATCTCTCTCATAAAAATACTATTAAATTCAGATATGACTCAGCTTTAGATCGATTCATGATTGAGTTTAAAGGCCGATCCATCTATTCCGTTCCCTTTTTAATACGTTTTCCAAGTCTACTAGGTTATAAGCTTGGCTTTGAAGCCGTTGACATGAATGAGGAGATGACGAAATGGGTCGATGTTACACACATGCCAAAGTATCCACCCGATTTAAATATTGGTATGAGTGGTATCTATGTCTACAGTAACATTGCCGAAAGTCAAATTGTAGGTTCACAATCGTTACCGTTATTACGTGTGGTCCCTTTTCAAACGGGTCAATCGCTCAATCATCAACATTGGGAACCTTTTCATTACAATTATGTGGGTTTAAATAAAAAGTATTTTGATACCATTGAAATACAATTGAGGGATGACATGGGACGTAAAATTCATTTTCTAGGAGGAAAAGTGATTGCCAAACTTCATTTTCGTCGTGTCATTTAAAATGAAGTGCAACACAGGACTTGGGTCAGTTGATGACCGAGAGTCATCGTGTTCACATCTTGTATTATTCATCAATATGAATCCGATGAAAAGAGAAAATGGCATGACTAAAGCCGTAAGAAAAGAAGATATGAAAAGACGAAAGGGGTGGAAAGGGGAGAAACAGAGAGCAGAGAAACAGAGAGAAGAAGAAGAGAAACAGAGAGAAGAAGAAGAACAGAGAGAAAGAATAGGGGAAACGATGGAAGGACAGGAAAAGATAGAAGGAGAGAAAAAGTCAGAAGGACAGAGAGATGAAGGAAAAGAACAAAGAATGAAAAGAAAGAGGGGACGTCCACGCAAAGTATCCGTAGAGAGAACAAAAGAACAAAGAGAAGAAGAAGAAGAAAAGGGGCAGAGGGAAGGAGTGAAAAGGGGACGACCACGAAAAGTAGAACAGGAAGAAATACCTCATGATATTTTAATGTTTCTACGACAATGGTTAAGCGATTGTCGTCAGTCTCCCATGTACGGTGACACACTTTTCATTTACAATTAAATGATAATAATGGCAATCGAGCAGGTATGATGTATCATGTGCATAAAGAACAACGACAAGTAGCATGGGATCCTTTTGGTCATCATGTAGACGTACCGATGATACAATTTGTGTTTCAGGACAAAAAACGTAGAAAAATATGATTTTTTAGTTCTGATCTAAAAATAGATTTTATGAACCTTATAAAAAGGGAGTGAGAATGCACATCAGGAACCATTCACTCTCAGACACGATGGAAAGAACATCAAGTATGGAAACTTTATTTTCATCGACGATGGATGCTAGTCAGACCGTCACGGATAGTGCTCCCATGAACCGAGACATGATGGATAGTGTACCACGAATTCATCGAGTAGAAGTAGATAGTGTACCACGAGCTCATCGGGTTGAAGTGGATAGCGTACCGAGAGTTAATCTGATGGAAGTGACAAGGACTCCACCTACCGAAAGGAGACAAGGTGTGACCACATTTAAACTAAGACCTGCTACCGTCAGAGGGTTATCGTTTCATCAGGAATTAAGAATACCTTTAGCCTTGCCTAATTTTTGTACGTATGAATCCAGGTACCTGACGTTTAAAGATCATTGGCCTAAATATCTACCGGGACCTAAACAGACAGAATTAGCCAGAGCAGGATTTGTGTATTTAGGGAACAGTGACCACGTTCAGTGTTTTTCTTGTGGCATCTGTTTAAAAGATTGGGAATGGAGCGATAATGCTTTTACAGAACATCGACGTTGGTCTAAAGATTGTGCTTTCAGTCAATTGCTGATATAAACATAACAAAAAAAAAAAAAAAAAAAAAAAAAAAAAAACCCTGTGTGGAGCCTCCCTTCTGGGAACATCCAAGTGGCTGACGGGAACCGAGTCTAAATATAGAATAAGAAGAAGAAGAACGGCTATAAAGTAAAGTGAAGTGCAGTGACCAAACATCATTTGAATCAGTCATCAACATGAGTTATCCAGGCTTGTCACAGACGCACCCCAAATTATTCACCTAATTGTACACCTTACCTAGAAGGGGCCGATGAGTTTGATGAAGTTTCTCAAAACGTTAGACCAGTTGCAAGAAAAAACAAGAAAATGATGCGGCCCAGGAATGTTACGTGATGCCTTGCTATCCACATTACAGAAAATGAGGGAAGAACTCACGACTATTACAACTACTCTGAAAGAATTGAAGGATAACGTACAGCCAGGAGTCAGAACATCGTATATGGGGTACGAATATAAGCCTACGCCACAGACTCATCCTTGTTTCATTTGTGGTGAAATTGGACATTGGTCTCCTAGATGTCCTAAGAATAACGAGTCGGCAACAACACCAACAACAACAGCAACATCAGTAAGAGTAGAACCTGAGAACAAAAAAGAAAATCGATCTCGTCAATCGGACCAGTGTTATAAATGTCATCAGTCAGGTCATTGGGCTTATGAATGTCCCGAACAGACTTCAACAGGGGTCAAACGTAAAACTCAACTTGATGCTCAAGAAGGGAGGCAAAGCCACCAAGAAAGGGAAAGTGGAAACCGAACAGCAGTGATTGTGTTTTTGGAATTGTTCATCGTGTAAATACGTTTAGTGTCACAGCGTCAAGGAATCCGAACCGACCGATCTAGGACAAAAGCTAACGTTCTTTTGCTCCGTGCTGTATGGGCAAGATCAACCGTAGTAGTGAGACAAAGTGACTCAAAGTTTTTGTGATGAACGTTTTAACATGAAGTTAATGTTTTCAAAGTGAATGTTCTCATAGTTTATGTATTGTACATAGTCACAGAAAGTGAATCAGTGTTCTCAAAGTTAATGTTCTCATAGTTAATGTTCTCATAGTTCATGCTTATGTAATGTACATAGTCACAGAAAGTGAATCAGTATTCTCATAATTAATGTTCTGATAGTTAATGTTCTCATAGTTCATGCTTATGTATTGTACATAGTCACAGAGGGACGGCCCTAATCCTCTGTTGACTATCTAAAAAGGTTTTTAGCGGGGCATTAAACTTATTAAAATTTGATCTGGTGTTTGTGTATTTATGACTAAAAGGTGTACACGTTTAGAGTACACTTAGAGTTTAAACCTACTGGGTATAAGGTGTACACTAAGAGTACACTTAGAGTTTTGCTCTAGTATCTACAAGGTAGACATAAAGGAGTGATCTAATGTAAAAAAAAAAAAAAAAACTACAAAACTATGAGTAGAAGGAGATCAAGAGTAAAAGTGTAACACTTAGAGTGAGATACAGAGAAAGAGATACAGAATAAGGGTATACAAAGGATCTATGTTTTATTACTGCTCTAATCAGTCATAGGTTTCTTTTCGTAAAAGTTAGGTGGCCCTGAAAAAGGGCCGTTTTTTGTGTTTTAGGCTTTATATGCCATGGCATAAAAAGCATTTTGTCCGTTTTCTTTGCCGTCTTTCTCTTTTTCTTTTTTCAAGCTTCACGAGCTCAATCCATTCGTCGATATTCGATAACCAGCCCACCTTTCTTCCGACTGTATCGGCACATATAAACCATTCTTCTTTGTCTTGTACTTCGCCCCACATGGTTACACAGTCAGCCCATGATCAAACAATGACTATAGACTCTGAGACATACTCGGCAGGGTGTGACGTCACACGTCGCGTGAGCGTTTCTTCTTCTCCTTCTTGTTGAACATCGCTTAGTGAAAAACAAAAACCAAAATGGAGAGTATCTATACAGAAGCTATTTACAAAATTATTCTGTTACAACAGAAGACCAAGTGGCGTACCATGAAGTGTAATCGTTACTATCAGAGTCTACTGACGAAACTGAATCTGAGATGGAGGCAACTGAAACATCAGCAAACCTCGCAGAAAGTCGGAGATCAACTCGACAGGCAGTACCGACAGGGCTTAGAGTATTTGTCAGCTCAGTATGTTTCTACTAGAAAACAGATTAGAGCTAGTTTTCGTCAACTACAGATACCGATCATCATGACGATCAAGAGAAAGACAAATGATCTACTGGAAGCAGAACGCCGTTTACCTCTGAAAAAGAGAAGATGTTACTGTCAATATTAGTAACCTAACTAACGGCCCTTTTCAGGGCCACCCAACTCATTAGAAAAGTAATCTAAACTGTATTGAGATATGTTACATCTACTACTACTGTATAAAACATAAACCCTGTTACTCATTTTATTGTGTTATAAACCCTATAAACTCATTTAATTGTCTCATAAACCCTATAACTCATTTTATTATATACACTGCACATTCAGTTTAAGGTTTCTTCTCGTAAGATATAAATGGTCCTGAAAAGGACCGTTGTTTTTGGCATATCTGCCATGATTCATGTACAGAATCTCTTTTTAAACGGCAAACACTTCTCATCCATCTGCTTACGTTTTCTCTCTTCTCTACCAAACCGTAAAACAGAATTGAGAAGTACAAATCGTCTCAGGCGAACATCTTCTTTTCCCTGATGAAAGTTCAGATCAATCTTTCGTAACTTATCTTTAGTATCACGAATAATCTGCCTAGTATCATATACAGGCTCGATTAGAACAGGTTCGATTTCTTGTTCCATAGTGTACTCCATAGTATAAGCCATGTTTGACATTTTTTTATTTTTATCACTCTTAGACTGATTTCTCCTAGGCGTCTATCACTCTTGACGTTTTCATTGGTGGAATCACGTTGCCAACGATACATAGACCAATCATCAAAGAGGTCAAAGTTGACGAGACGGAGTACGTCGCGTGCACTATACTGCTCATATAAAAAGCCGTGCGCGTCTCATTTCACTGCGCTTCATTCCAGAAGACACAACAAAAACGAAGATGGCACAGCCAACCAACACAAAGCAAAGCATTATGTTTCTTGATAGCGAGAAGTTTTGGGCAAGTAAGCCGAAGTTCATACTGGACAGCCTGAAGACGGCCTCCCAAGAGTGGGAATATTTCGAGAGACAGAAGGCCGGCTTGGAGAGATGGTGTCAAGTCGCTGAGGTCCGTGCAGCAGCAGAGAAGAGAAAGAAAATGGTGTGTGCTGTAGGGAGTGCTGCTGCTGCTGCCTATAAGGCACAGGGTTTTAACAACCCGAAACAAACGGCCCTTTTCAGGGCCACCTAACTTACACGAAAAGTTACCTTAACTGAAACGATGCAGTTTTTGTGTTGTGTTATACTATAGTGGTAAGTCTAGTAGTAAGTAAGTTAATTCTTTTACTTGATTGAACAAATATTATGAGATAGAAATCAATTCTAAAAATAGTAACATTAAACACTTGAGAAAAAGTTTAGTTAGAAGGACAAAAATTCAAAACGAGGCAATTCTAAAAATAGTAACATTAAACACTCGAGAATAACTTTAGTTAGACTACTGAGAGCTCATTTGGCAGCCGAAGCTCGAAGAGTCAACATCGTCAGAAAAACTCTCTCTGGGTGAGTGTTTATTTTTTTATTTTATATACAGTAGTACAAGAAATATAAAAACTTGTTGAAACGATGTAAGTGAACAACTTCATACTTTACACTTTACTACTTGTGTCACTTTTGTCACTTGTGTCACGTTGAGACTTCATAACTAAGAACGTTGCACACGCTGCAAACTTTGAGAACGGTACACACGTTGCAAACTTTGAGAACGACACAAACTACTTGTGCCACTTTGTCACTTGTGTCACTTTGAGACTTCATAACTTAGAACGTTGCACACGTTGCAAACTTTTAGAACGGCACACACTTGATCACTTTGACAAACTTTGAGTACGTTACACACTTTCATGTTCTATGGGTTCTCACTCCTGCCGTGAGATTAGTCAGTCCCTGGAAACTAGATATCCCATGATTCCATACCCAAGATGGCTACCCTTCCTAACCTTCCTGTTGCGCTACCCACCCACCCCTTTGGTTTAATGCCTACAGCCCATAAAGAGTCATCAACCCTTTTGTTCCACCCTATAGTCTATACAGAGTAATCTCCCTTTGTTTCGCCTACACAGTCTATACAGAGTGATCTCCCTTTTCCCCATCTCTACAGTCTATACAGAGTAATCTCCCTTTGTTTCACCTATAGAGTCTATACAGAGTAATCTCCCTTTGTTTCACCTATACAGTCTATACAGAGTGATCTCCCTTTAGTCCTACTCATACAAGCTATACAGAGTAATCTCCCTTTGTTTTACCTATACAGTCTATACAGAGTGATCTCCCTTTGTACATACTCGTCACTCTACAAGCCTTAGTACAAGTCTTAGTTTCACGCTTGAATCGAGCTCGGCCTATCGCTTCTCGCGCATGCGCATGATACACAACTCTCAACGACGGTGGCGCCACCAACTACTAGTTTCACCGACGGTAGCGCCACCAACTGCTAGTTTCACAAACCTGGAAAAACCCAAAGTTTCGGTTCTAAAAATAGATTCACTCTCAGCTCAAAACTGGAAAAACCCATCTTCTCTCTCTTCCCGTTGACTTCTCGTGAACTCACGTGACCTCTCGCGACCTCTCGTGACCCCAACCTCTTGTAACGAAGGCTCTCATTGGCTCCTTAACCAAAATGGCCGCCCCCACAACCTTCCACTTCCGCTCATAGACACGCCTCCAAGCTCAACGATTGGCTCTTTCTCCTTATTGCCATGACAACATGACCTCACTTCCGGTATGACGCACTTCCGGTATGACCTCACTTCCGGTATGAAGCACTTCCGGTTATGACGTCACAGGCGGCTCCATGACACGCATTTGAATTGACCAATCAGAAGCCAGTATTCTGATGACGTCATCAAACAGCGCCACTGGTGGCGCCCCCTAGCGGCGAAATTCAAAATGCGTGCCAGGGAGCTGCCTATTACTACTACTATATGGAGAAAGGTATTTTTACTACATGTGTATTACTTTCGCTGACTTAAAACAAAACTGATACACACACAAATACAACATCAACGAGGCCACCGTTGATATCAACTCTGGGCAAAACAGAATTAACATTTTTGTCACTTTTCATGTAATGTTGTACGTATACTTTAGCACCAGTGAACGCTGGGATGCGGGTTTTAATATTTTACTGATAAATATAGCTTTTAATTAGGCACATCGCCAAATAAAAAAAAAATACTTTGTTAGAGTCTGTACACTTGCATGTACACGACATATGTAATTCATATACATCAGCATCAAAATCTTATCCACGTGTCATACGAAGACCAACACTTTCCCAATTAAAAGATCGTGTTTCAATACGTCTTATTGTTAAATTACATTATTTATTTATTGAATATTTAGTACAAACAGTACATACATAAGAGAGGTTCGATCCTGTTTCACAGAGAGATGAATCTGACGTATGATATTGTGTATTATTCTATATAGTAACCGTTTTCAAGTAAATGAACCAAACAACCACAATTTAATGCGGGGAGGAAGGTGAATCCCCATATTTTGGCGCTATGAAATCATGAAAACACTCTAAAATTTCAGATAACATTTCATTGAATTTCGGTCTATGAGGCAAAATGTGTTGTTTATCAATTACAAAGTCGAGTAGTCGTTTAACAACATATAAATATTACATTCATGAGAGGGTGATATTGCATATTTTCACCCCGAGGATGCATCGTTGACTGAGACTTCAATGCTTTCCGAGGGATGAAAATATGCACTATCACCCTCTCATGAATGTAATATTTATTCTACCGATTGTCATATTTGTTTGTTTTAACATATTACCAATTTCCATAGATAATTTACATTTAACTATTAACCTGCAAACTGAAAAAAATAGTCTACGCACGTTTTTGCTAAGACGAAAATCTCTCACTCGGACGAATCGTACGCGCAAAACGTTAGCGCATGTGACATCTTTTTAAACGTCACCCTGGCTTCTTTATCTTTGTTAACTGAGCGGCTGACATTGAAAATTTTCACATCTCTCTCAACCAATCAGATTACGAGATTTTAACAGAAGGTGTAATAATGAAAAATTTTACATCTCTCAACCAATCAAATTACAAGATTTTAACAGAAGGTACAATAATATTGGATATTAGTTTACGACATGCAGAGGAATTACTGCTGATTTATAAATGATGTTTTTAAACACTTTTTGATACCATGATAAAATGTGAATGCTAATCTTACAAAATGTGTGTAAATACAAATTTGTTCATTTTCGTAAACAAAATAACAATGATCTTATACAACACCGCAGACATTTTTAGGCAGATGTCGTTATCATCAATTTACTCTGATGATAACAAAACATTCTGAATAACACAATGTCCAAAAGAAAAGAAAATGTTCATCCATAACTGAATGTTATGACCGAAGTCAAAATTATCAAGTCATCTTTAACAATTTTTTTTCGGAGTCTATTCAAAACAAAAGACTTGGGAGCTTTCCCATTACATATTTGAATTATGTCTTTTAAAATTCTTGTACTTACCCAATGTATATTTCTGGTAAAAGTCTCTTTGATTCCCATGGATTATTCTTGGTAATACTGACTCGGTTCTATAAGTACTGTATAGTTATTTGTCCAGTTTTGAATTTACCGGGTGGGAGTAAATACATCATTTTTCATATTGTATATGTTATATTTACTGTATGGATGTTTGTTTCGATCATCATATTTGATAATTTCATCATATAATTCATCACATAATATTAAAAACTCAATGAAGTTACTAGTTTATATTGTACTGTTATATAAGTCTTCGTGGAAAGTTTAAATTCTGTTTTTTTCTTTTAATCAAATACCGTTTCGTTTATGTCTCTCAAATGATTCTACATACTAGTTCCTGTTCAGAGTACGACCATTTCATATTCAAAATCACTTAGAATACCAGTACTCTGGGACAAGTTGTTGTCACAAAGGTATGTTGTTGTTGACTCGTCTATACCGATTGTGACTTGCGCCGGGCACCATAAAACTTTTAAGATCTAGAAGTATAAAAAATTATTCAACTTTAGCTAATCATGAAATCTGATCACCTGAGCAAGCCAAGTTGAGAATATTCTCAGACTTGTGTAAATTCTTAAGTGTTATGGTGCCGGTGTTGTTGAGACGTTTATACGAATGTGTACGGGATTTATCTCCCCTGTAGTTGTTGAGATGTCTATACCGTTTGTGTCTGGGATTTATCTCCCCTGTAGTTGTTGAGATGTCTATACCGTTTGTGTCTGGATTTATCTCCCCTGTAGTTGTTGACAGGTCTATATACCGATTGTGTCCGGGATTTATCTCCCCTGTAGTTTCGAAACGTCTATACCGATTGTGTCCGGGATTTATCTCCCCTGTAGTTTCGAAACGTCTATACCGATTGTGTCCAGGATTTATTTCCCCTGTAGTTGTTGACAGGTCTATATACCGATTGTGTCCGGGATTTATCTCCCCTGTAGTTGTTGAGATGTCTATACCGTTTGTGTCTGGGATTTATCTCCCCTGTAGTTGTTGACAGGTCTATATACCGATTGTGTCTGGGATTTATCTCCCCTGTAGTTGTTGAGATGTCTATACCGTTTGTGTCTGGGATTTATCTCCCCTGTAGTTGTTGACAGGTCTATATACCGATTGTGTCCGGGATTTATCTCCCCTGTAGTTTCGAAACGTCTATACCGATTGTGTCCAGGATTTATTTCCCCTGTAGTTGTTGACAGGTCTATATACCGATTGTGTCCGGGATTTATCTCCCCTGTAGTTTCGAAACGTCTATACCGATTGTGTCTGGGATTTATTTTCCCTGTAGTTGTTGAGACGTCTATACCGATTGTGTCTGGGATTTATTTCCCCTGTAGTTGTTGAGACGTCTATACCGATTGTGTCTGGGATTTATTTCCCCTGTAATTGTTGAGACGTCTATACCGATTGTGTCTAGGATTTATTTCCCCTGTAGTTGTTGAGACGTCTATACCGATTGTGTCCGGGATTTATCTCCTGTAGTTGTTGAGACGTCTATACCGTTTGTGTCCGGGATTTATCTCCCCTGTAGTTGTTGAGACGTCTATACCGATTGTGTCTGGGATTTATTTCCCCTGTAGTTGTTGAGATGTCTATACCGGTTGTGTCTGGGATTTATCTCCCCTGTAGTTGTTGAGACGTCTATACCGATTGTGTCTGGGATTTATCTTCCCTGTAGTTGTTGAGACGTCTATACCGATTGTGTCCGAGATTTATTTCCCCTGTAGTTGTTGATAGTCTATACCGATTGTGTCTGGGATTTATTTCCCCTGTAGTTGTTGAGACGTCTATACCGATTGTGTCCGGGATTTATCTCCCCTGTAGTTGTTGAGACGTCTATACCGATTGTGTCTGGGATTTATTTTCCCTGTAGTTGTTGAAACGTCTATACCGGTTGTGTCTGGGATTTATTTCCCCTGTAGTTGTTGAAACGTCTATACCGATTGTGTCCGGGATTTATCTCCCCTGTAGTTGTTGAGACGTCTATACCGATTGTGTCCGGGATTTATTTCCCCTGTAGTTGTTGAGACGTCTATACCGATTGTGTCTGGGATTTATTTCCCCTGTAGTTGTTGAAACGTCTATACCGGTTGTGTCTGGGATTTATTTCCCCTGTAGTTGTTGAAACGTCTATACCGATTGTGTCCGGGATTTATCTCCCCTGTAGTTGTTGAGACGTCTATACCGATTGTGTCCGGGATTTATTTCCCCTGTAGTTGTGAATGTATGCCACCGGATTCCGCATTTTAAACTGGCAAATTTTCTCACAAAATCAGCTTAGGTTCTACCGGTCCTTGAATCTGCACTGACGATAAGTGAGAGACTTCAGTGTTCGAAGCGCAATGTGAATGTCTAACCACTCATCTCTTACTAAATTGTTTAATAATTTCCCCCTATGTTCGGTAAGACGGGTCTTGTTCAACGTACACGGCAAGCAGTGTAATGCTAAATTTATATATAAATCAAATAAACATAATTATGTTCTATATGAGTTACTTTAAGTCAACATTACATTGCATACTTTTTTAGGTGGGTATGAATACTTTTCAGCCTATAATATGTTTTACTCGTTGGAATATTGAACGATCTGGCTCTGTACATAGGCTAATCATTTCTGAATTAGCTACAAAAGTAATGTTTGCTACAATACATTATCTTAATTTATCCTTTTTCTGAGATACCCAAAAATCATTTGAAATAAGTGACATTGGCTACACAGAAAATTCTTCTATTGTAAGCCGTGATTGATTGTTTGGTAGTTGTTGTCAAATTGTTTACTATAACACGTATCGATATCAACTTGACAACAGGGTATACCAATATGTATTTGGCTTGACTGTGAACTTGTGCTCAGCTTGACTGATCAGCAGGGGCGTGTCCATTCCCACGTGATAGGTTCGTTATCCATGGCAGGACAAGATAGTAAATATATCAAACCAGTAGACAAGGTGCATCATCCACAGGCAACCCGCTTTGTAAAATTAGTTGTGTGAATATCCTGTAAACTTAGTTTATATAACAAGTTCAAATTCTTTATTAACAAACACATTACAAACATCATTCAAAGTACAATGTACATATATTTTTAGCATTATTTATAAATATCATTCAAAGTACAAAATGCATTGTACAAGTCTATTCATCTATACATGCCTAGAATTACAGTATACATCATAACTTTGTTCACTAAGATAGTTAGTTTCATAGATTAGAGTACATAGCATTACCTTGCTGTATAATTTGTTTTCTTTGTTGAAAAGAATCTTTGATATATAAACAAATGTTTTTGATATATATCAACTGCCTATGATGAACTCTGAACATACAAATCATGTCCGCATGTATCATCATCATCATGGAAGGGTGAATGTGGTCATTATGTATCAGTTGGCACAGGTTTACCATCACGGGTGTACAGACAACAGAAAAGCAACAATCCAATGGAAATACTGGACATGTACAATTTTTCATAGTATCACAAAGGATTGTTGTAACGATATCTATATTATGTTATTATGCACATCGAATATGGCATATTAAAAAAATCTCAAGCATCAAGCATGAGGTGATTGTAGAAATGCAATGCTATAAAATACATAATTTATCAGTGATATTCAACGCTTTTGTTTATCACCTCGTTCTGATATAATAACAGATATTTGAAAAGACGAGTAATGTGCATGCATTCCATCATTGGCAAAAGAATACATGCTAAAAATTTCAGAATCCTGCACATTGACACTGCAATAAATGTGGGCTTTGAGAAAATAATTTCAACCTGCTCGTAATCTTGATTTTGAAGATGTCTCTTTGTTTTCATGTTTAACTTTTACGTTTATCTTTCAATGTTTTGCGTTTGATAATATAACCCGTGAAACTTAATTCTCAGTAACTGTTTTTCGGACTCGGGAGAACGGTTCTTCAATCTGAAGTGATGTCTTAATCTCCACCACTCAGAATCACTTCAAGATAAAAATTAGTAAATGACGGGGAAAGAATGATATGTCCGAACAATCCACATGTACCGGTACTCAAATCGTACTGAAGTGGTGTTCCTCATGTAAAGTCACTGAAACAATTACAATAATGAAACAAAGAACAAAATCTTCAGTTTCTAAAAGTTTATTTTACTGTATGAACAAAATAAAAATGATTGTTTTTATCTCCGATGTTTGGTTTTGTCCTGTATATTACCACTATATATTATTGGTTCATCAACAATGATAAACCAATAAAACAATAAAAGTTGAATTGTAACATCTATATCAAAACTGACTTCCTAACAATCAGACAGGAACTATCCACAATTGTAAGCTGTTAAACGAGATAATAAAATATCTAACTTAGAGAAAATGTTATGTGTTCACTGTTGCACAGAAAACACATTTGTTATTCAGCACTGCTGAACAGTTCAAATCGGTACACTGTATCTAAATATGTACTGTGGCAGAACTGCTCATTTTCATGTCACACGATGACGTAATCAGTGACTACTACACGTGTCATAAAAAGACAACTGACGCCATGGTGTGTGCTGTCTACATTGTCATACAACTATGACATAATCAGTGGCTGCTAAACATATAGATACAACTGATGTTATGAAGTGTGCTGTCTACATTGTTACACAACTATGATGTAATCAGTGGCTGCTACTTGTATCATAGAGACAACTGATGCCATGATGTGTGCTGTCAACATTGTCATGCAAAACCTGATAAAACCATGCTCTAACAAATAATAAAACCATGCTCCAGATATGATTCAATCACATCACCATGAAATTACTACATAAACAGGATCCATCTCAGTATGGAGTTGTCCAGAAAATGTTACAGTTGGATACACGTGTTCAAAGTGGAATCTAGGGGGGGGGGGGGGGGGGGGGGGGGGGGGGGGGGGGAGAAAAGAAAAAAAAAACTACACATAAATTGTCTTTGTAAAGAGGCAGTATCTATGTTTTATGTATTACAAAGAGATTGGTTAGGGACGAATTGTTTGCCATATAAACAACATTGTACATGTAGAAATTGTCTGACAAGAACATGTAGAAATTGTCAAACGGTATGATGGACTTATTACAGATTCTATATCAAGCTGTTCCCCTACTTCCTATCTATTTACTACAATATTTGTGGCAAGATATAATGCAAAAACGAAACAATGCAGCCAAACCAACACATTTAAAATGATGAACTAAGCACCAAAGATTCTGTCTTCTGGTAACTAAACTGAAACTAAAGGGAATTTTGTATAACCAGCAATATAATGGTGTTTCTATAGCAACTAAAATGTCAGTAGTAAAGAACACCAATCAACACTTGATTAGAAAGACCTTAAAACAGACAATGGGTTGAGGGTTAACAAAGCATAATACGTGGTAGCAAACATTTTTATCATGGCTCTTCAATAAGTCAAGCTTTATCCCATAACCAATTAACAACAACAGTAAGTGTTCACAATACATCCAATACCAGTAACAAGTTTATTATGAATACTATTCAAGACATCCCAGACAGTTAAGAGATTTGCATACTGATATGTAAAATGACAGTATAACATGCCATAATTTGTGGGTGTCATGCAGAACTTGGAATCATAAAATCATGACATGTACAAATGTAAAATCACTGATACATACAGTGCATCAGTAAGCACTTAAAAGTTTTAATCATTGAAATTTGTCACATTTCACAGAAGTATTTAAAAAAACAAAACAAAAACCAATCTCAAATCCCTCATCTCTTGATACAATGTGTTTCTTTCCTGATGTTTGTTTGGTGTAGACTGTATAGTTATCAGTTTTGTCATTGAGCAAATCGAAGACATCAAGATTACTTGACATACAAAAATGTATTATTTATGTAACAAGTATAGAATAATATTTCTGTGTGATTGGGCTCTGTATCTTTTCTTTATTAAATATTAGTATATAACACTTCATTTCCGTTTAAATTTTTACAACTAATATTGACATCAAATTGGATGTAATGTGGGTACATGAGGTTAGAAATCTGAACACTTGTAACAAAATCTATAAAGAATCTGTACCCTAACAGTTATAGTATACATACTGTTAGTACATACCCAGGTCTGAAAACAAGGAAATGTATCATGTAATGTAAACATGAATGTAGGTACAGTGACATGCCACAATTAATGCAACTTTGTATTTTTTTTATATATATATTTCAGATAAAACCACATTTAGTACAATTCAATTATTAACCATTGATGTTTTGAAGTTTCTGTATTTGTTTTTTGTTATAAATTTTCATCGTTTTGTTTAATATCAACAACAAATTTTATAAAATTGACAAAGTTTTGCAAAAATAAATAAATTTTTTGTTAAAACTGCTGAATCTTGAAGAGAGAAATATCGATCATTATTGGCATATATACATACTGATAATATTAGATATTTTGAGTTCTGTGGTATAAATGAAAAGATCTTATATCACATTTCACATGTGGCTTTGTACATAACACAGATCTCACTTACAAATGCTAGGTGATAGTTTGGCATAATGAGGTTAGGTACATTAAAAAGTCTGATGAAATTCTTGTGTTACTTTGCAAAAGCTAAAAAGTGTGATCAATTTTATACTCTTTCAATAATGTTTTTTTAAACCAAAAATAACAACACAGTTTTTTTAACATGTAAAAGGTAAACAGTATATACATGTAAAAATATTTTACTGAAAAAAAAAAACAAGTCAATATTTTAATATTCAACTCTTATCTACCACATTGAAACTTATTATTGAACAAAATGCATGTCAGGAACATTTGAACATTATAACATGTTTATATGTACAAATAGGTATCAGAATTCTGAGGATACGTGTGGTTGGCTATTTTGATATAAACAGGCAAGTAGTGAAATTCGATGTTTAGAGTGTATATTCCAGGGACTGTATAAATAAAAATATCTTGGTATGATTGCTCTACGAGAATTAGTTTTGGAGCTTTTTGATCATGAAATCCGAAACTTCCCTATAAAACAGAATATTTGCAGCAATTATTTAAACCACTTTATGCCTCATTAACATTTTTTTTTTCATTAGACTAGTTACAGTTTTGAAAACATAAGAGTTCAAAGAACAAATCATCAAATCCTCGCTTTTACCCAGCCACTCTATCATCATAATAGTTCCAGACAGATGTAAACAAATATAAAGTTCAGTCTCATGATCAACTATAAGAGGAATTATACTAAATGCGTAGTAGATTTCCAATTGTATCATGGGAAATTCTTTAACATGTGATGTTTTCGTTTTTTAAGCACACCTTACACTCTGAAGTGTATTTGACTTTTGAGACCTTTTTGTTTAAAGAAAAACAATAACAACAAAAAAAAAAACAAAAAAAAAACAATATGTATCATTTCACAACCAAATAAAAAAATGCCACTGTCAGTTATAAACACAAGCCAATTTCACTAAACCTTTCTACATTTACTATAAAGTAATGGTGCAAATATATTTCTATGTACATGAGGTGAATTCTTATTATATTTTTTTACTAGGCGGACTATATCTTATATTGAATACTAACATTTATAAGACAGCGGATCTATATCACTGTATTGGAAGATACTATATACAGCATTGTAATTTGCAATCAGTCTACAATTTTATGGCAACATAAAAATGGCATCCAAAAATTATTCTGACATTCCAAAATTTCAATCTTTGACAAGAAAATTAAAGATTTTACAAACCTAACTGTGCTACCTACTGATATTCCAACTAAGCAATTGATCACCAATAAAAACAAAAATCTTGTTAGAGCAGAGGTTATTCAAGATGTAGTTACATTTCAATAGAATATGTTGTCTATAATTCCAGAATCTGACTTCATGAGTTATTTCAAATAATTGTCTTAATACAAAGTTCTTCCATATTAATTCTGATCAAGCACTTGCTTGGTCTATCACATTATAAACAAGCATCATTATAAACATCAGTTTACAGTATACAAAGGCGCTGATAAATAACATCTGATATTATGGTATAACAAGTCAACTGATATGTACATAAGAATTTATATTTATACAATTCCTTTCAATAAAAAGAAGTAAACAATTAATAAAAAAACATTTAACTGTAACTGCTTCCTGTAAGTTTTATATGAAAGATTAGCCAGTATCACTTAAATAGGATTTTAAAAACATCACAGCACCCTTTTCATGCATCTTCATGCTCTTAGTTCCCAATAGCCATGATACAAATAAACAAAAAAGTAAATATTGAGTCTTAAATACAAACAAATATCTACAACTCTCCTAATAGCCCTAATTTTATCACAGAATGAAGTTTATTATGTTTATGGTTTATGATTTCATTGGATGTTGACCAGTCACAATATTGTTCCCATGATCAGTAATGTAACACAAAACATACAAATAGCATCACAGTCTTCAGGACTTTAAGTATCTGAAAACAAAATAACCATACATTAATGCAGGATCAACAGTGAAGAAAAATGGTGAAAATAAAAAAACAAAACAAACATTATATTGTCTAGAGTGAATGGTGTGATCTAGCAACTGTTAGAAACAAATGTTCTTTGAAATTGAGTGCATACAATATGTTCCTAAGGAGAGTTTATTTAATGGATAGCAAAAAAAGGCATTGGGTATCTCTGTTTAATTCTTTTGTAGTTATGTTGTATCAAGGGGATAGAACTATGTTTAATCTGGCCAGGACTATAGGCCAAGCCTATGATAAAAAGTGTGATTAAAAATATTAAAACAGGGTAAAGAATTAAAGGGAATCCTCAGGTCAGACTTTAATTATAATTTTAGAATGATGCTCCATAACTTAAAAAGGCATTGTAGCTAGGTCCAGAAAATTGTCATATATTTATGTCCCTTGGCTGTAATTCACTCATTTTTGGACGTGATAATGAATAAGTACTATTTATAATTCATTTTCTTATTAGCATTTATCGAGTGGTATAGTTCCCTCTCAACAGGGGTAAGGCCAATTATATACCCCATTTCTTTTGATTCCAGTTAAATTTCAAATTTACATGCTTAAAAATATTATTATCAAAAAATAAGTCAATAAATGTTTTTATTTTATCTTCATAAAAGTCAAGTTGACAAAATTACAATATGATACCCTAGGGTTTTGCAGTGTTTTAAGACACAGTACAAACTTGAAACTAAACAAAATTATCTTCTGTGTTAAAATGTTGTGCTATTTCTGTGCAATGCATTAGATATAAATACACATTACCTGAAATTGCATCATTTTAAGTTCTTTTGCTGTACCTAATAAAAATTTTGAAGTGTTTTGTTTTTTGAAGATTTTGCGAAAAAAAAAAAAAAAGAATTGAACACAAACTCCAGTGTGTACAAATAAAATTGTCTCTTTATGTGTGTGTGTGTGTGTGTGTATATATATATATATATATATATATATATATATATATATATATATATATATATATATATATATATATATATATATGGTAAAAATATGGTTACATTTATTGGCATTAAAAAGAAATTGAAATTCTATTTCAACATGCTTTAACTGATAGCATATATACATGATATATAGCGCTACACTTGACAATGAACTTACTTAGCAGCCCAATCTGTGCGTCCATGAGTTTGGGGTTGTCGATAGCCTGCAGAGTTTTTATTTAAAGACATTGGTGCTGGCTGTGCTCTCTTCCAACTAACTGATGGATAGTCTAAAAATTAATGAAGTGAAATATTCAGCATTTTACAATGATAATTAACTATAGTTGTAAACTATATAACCTGCAGAATTAAAAAACATACAACAAAATTGACAAAACATGATGAAACTTTACGCTGTAGAATATTTGTATCCTTTACTCAATTATTCAATAACTGTTTATTAATTGTTGCAAAAATAAAAAATCATATATTGATGAAACCCCCCCCCCCAAAAAAAAATTTTTTTTTATCACTAATGTTAAATCATCACTAAAAAATCAACCATCCTGGCGGCCTTTAAAGACATTTGTTATACAATTTCTGTCCAAAAACCAACCTGGTAGAAAGTTTACATGTCCCTATTGTTATTACAATTCATAAAAGTTCTGTCAAATTAGCCATGGTGGCAAAATACATACACAATAAAAGCTGACTGAGAAGCGAACTATCACTGCATTAGGATCTGGGCCCGGCACCATAAAACTTGAGAATTTACTCAAGTCTGAGAATATTCTCAAATTCGCCTCCTCAGCCAATCAGATTTCAGGATTTGCCACACTTGAGAAAAATTTCTAGACTTAAGTAATTCTTAAGTTTTATGGTGCTGGATCCAGAAGACTATTACTCTAGAAGTTTGAAAATACCATTAGGGTCATTAAAATGATGTCTCATTCTGTGGATCAGAAGTCTATTACTCTAGAAGTTTGAAACTATTAGGGTCATTAAAATGATGTATCATTCTGTGGATCAGAAGTCTATTACTCTAGAAGTTTGAAAATACCATTAGGGTCATTAGAATGATCTGTCTCATTCTGTGGATCAGAAGTCTATTACTCTAGAAGTTTGAAACTATCATTAGGGTCATTAAAATGATGTATCATTCTGTGGATCAGAAGTCTATTACTCTAGAAGTTTGAAAATACCATTAGGGTCATTAGAATGATCTGTCTCATTATGTGGATCAGAAGTCTATTACTCTAGAAGTTTGAAACTACCATTAGGGTCATTAAAATGATCTCTACCATTCTGCGGGTGTACACTGCTATATAAAATAATATAATAATAACCCGGTTAGGCAGCGCTTCCTGTCACATTACATTCAGACATGTTGAATCTGGCCGGATATGTCGTCTATTTGGCCAAGAATTTGCTAGAGATATCAGATAGTAGTCAAAACATGATGAAGAGCGCTTCGATTGTCTCCTTCAGCAAAATGCAAATTTTTTCCCATCCCAGCACTGACAGTCTATAGCCAGATTGACGGCATCTTGTATAAAAATATTTGTCAAATTCAACATAAATTCAGCTTACACCACCAAAAATTCAGCTTGTTTGCCATGAATGTGATTTATCTCCCACTAATCACAAGTGCTGTAATGGGTGTATATCATGTTTCATCTATGATAAGCCATTGCATACTTCTAGAGTAATAGACTTCTGTTATGATATATATATATATATATATATATATGAGAGAGAGAGAGAGAGAGCTAAGTAGTTTCTCGAGTCCTATATGTATATGTCACTTACTAGAGCCTTTGGTGTTGGACAAAAATGAAGGAACATAATTAGCATTATCTGTATTCCTGCTGTTGTAACTTGGACCTCCTAAATAAGATAATTATAAATAGTATATACGTTATATCAAATGATAAAAATACACATATGCTTTATAATTATTTTATGCAAATGTCATGCTATAATCAGTAATTTTCATATGTCAAGGCAAAATTACAATAAATAGTTTACAGTTTAAAATATATTCCAATATATGAAATTACTATGAAGTATCAGAAAAATAAAAGCATGATATGTATAAACAAGTGAAACAAACTGGCGTAGTATCTTAAACATTACCTATGGGACTAAGTTCTTTGTTGGACTTTCCACCTGCTAGATTAGACAAACCACCAGAAGGTTTACCCAGAGGTGTATTCCAGTTTGAAGCATTGTCTTTCTTGGCACTATTGCGAGGATTTATACCTGACAAAAGAGAGTAATAACAAAATATAAAATATCAGCAAACATTTATATGAAACTGTAATTATAAAGCTTCCATTTTTGTATTTTTATGTAGATATAAAGGACAGGAACGCAACATGATATGTTTGTATTTCAGAAGTATTCTACACCTTCATTAAGAATTTCTTTTTCATGAAAGTTTTGACTGTTTCTAAAGAACATATTGGATGAAGACACAGTTCAATTAAAAAAGTGAAAAATATTCAATTATTAATGACCACAGTAATTTATTTTGCTTCAAACATAAAACACTCAACTATCAATGTTTATAAACCATAACTGTAACAGTGCATATTGATAATATAGAGAATATGTAAGCAGAAACAGTATTGACGCTGTTGCAATAACTTGAATACAACTGTCAATCATATTAAGTTTTTCCTGTATAAAGAAAATACAGAGAAACTAAATATTTCATATTTCCAGTGTCATTTTTAACATGATGCCTTCTTTTAATGTTTAATTTGTATTTAAACTACAAAGTACATGAGTTTTAAATACACATGATACATACCAGGTAGATATCTAGCCTTGCCTAAATAATGTTGTTTGGCAGAGGAGGCTGATGATCTGCCTGAGGGAATTCTGTTTGCAGGTTTACTTGGTTTTTTTAAGAGACTCCTGTATAAGATAGAAAAATCATGTATATAATATTAAAAATCATCTATTACAATATATAAACAGGGGAGCAAAACAGTGAAAAGACTACTCATTATTCAATTAATCTAGTTATGTATGAAAACACAAAAAATAGAAAATACATAATATACTTTCTGTGTTCACAAACTTGGCATTAATGTTTTAATGATAATAAGTTTCGACATAGTCTAGAATGCATATCTTTCATAAATTACTGTATAAATCTGTAGTTGTGTCAGTCTTTATAAGATTCTGACTACAGATTGCTGATCACACAGTTGTAAAGTAATTTACAACTTACTACACATGAAAGTATCTGATTATTAATATGATTGGTCAGAATGGGTTTAAGCCCCACTGGAACCTTTAAAATTTTGTGAGAAACTTTGCCAGTTCATTTGCGGAAGACCGGTGCTCTCTTCCTGGATACACTGTATTAAGGTTATCTCCACCTTTAAAATTTGTCTGCCACCATATAACTGAAAAATTATTGGGTGTCATAAAATGTCATTTAACCCTTTCAATACTGCAACATCACAGCTGCCTAGTGATGTTATACACTGTAGCAGTTTACATTTTCTGTAGTCTGCTCACTGTAGCATATTTTCATCATGATGTTGTTTTGCTTTAGCTGGAATTGAAAGTGAAGCCACTGAAGGAGAAACACAACGTTCTCGTAATCAGCGGTTGTACTTCTTCCGGGCGGTCGGGGACGTTATCATGATTAGTGAACAATAAATTTAGCAGGCGTTATAGGACACTGTTGTATTGAAAGGGTTAAACAAACAAACAAATATATGTTTGGATTAACAGATAAAAACTCACGATAAAAAGTCATCATCATCATCATTTTCTTTATTGACTTTTTTGTCATCAAACTTTGGTTTGATAGGTGGAATAGCTGCTTTGACTGTATTCTTCTTGTTAGGAAGAGTAAAGTCCAAATCATCAAAATCATCCCAAGTATCTGAGAGACCTGCTCCCCACCGCTTCCTCCCACTTTGCTGCTGCTTCTTTTTAACCGACACAGCAAAGGAATCCTGAAATATTTCAATGAGAGGACTTGACCTTAAGCATTAGATCTCAATGTTTTATATAACATTACATCAGTGAAATCTCATAAATTTAAAGTTTAACTCACAAAAGTTGATTTTTTCACATTTGGAATATAGACTACCAACACAGTAATTTCAGCAATCATTTAGATGACACTGAAAAAAGTTTAAATGTAAATTTGAAATAAATGTCTGACTTTATCATTGATAATAAAGAAATGTAACCTACATTGTAATCTGGTTGTTTATGAACACCACCGACAGACGGAAAAACAGCATTGGACGGTTTGCTTTCTTGAAGTGGTTTACTGGGACTAAAGGAATACTTTTCTTCTTGCACTGCTCGGGTTGGAGATGGTGCAATAGGAGATTCTGTTTTTATATTAACCTGTGGTCTCTGTGGAGTCTGTGTTGAACCAAGATTTTGGCCAACTTGAAAATACTGGTACCGTAAACACTACAATAAAAATTATGTCAAATCTAAAAACAAAAGCATCAATGTAGCATGTGCAGTGAGAAAAAAACAGAAATCTAATTATGAAATGACTTCAGAATATTATCATGAATAAACATGAAAACATTACATGTTGAATCCTTCACATCATAGAGTCTGATACCGCAGACAAGTTCTACTGATGTCTACATGGACTGACACATATCAAGACCACTCATATATATCTGCTGAGAGGTGTTACAATACATCCAACCAGCATCATTCCTCAATCTTTAAAAAAGTTACAGTCACATTTGACTCTATTGTATATGGGTTTACTTTCAAGGTTATAATTTTTACATTTTCCTCTTTCTTGACATGATAACGTTTTTTTGTTAAGTCTATGGAGCGAGAGTATCATAAAAATGACCTCTCATCCTACAAAGACAGCCTGTAATATTTTACACACAAATTTGATTTATTTCTCTTATTCACTTTTTCTTAAATTCACTGACACTGTGAATATAGTAAATATTAACACCAAGAGTTATTTTCCAGTACGGTAAGTTGGCTATCACACCAAGCACCTAGACATATATGTGTTCTTTCACAGAATTAACTACAGTAATTTTCTAATTATCAATCTGCAAATCACAAAATGTTTCTGTTTGTTGAGAAATTATCATTCAATGCATTATTTCAAAAACTTCATCCCTAAATTAAGATGCCCAGAGGTGAATGTTTGTTTGTTTATTGTTGTTTAATGTCCCATTCAAGAATCTTTCACTCATATGGAGACATCACCAAATGCGGTGAAGGGCTTCAAATTTTGGCCTATGCTCGGCACTAATGGTCATTGAGCAGTGAGGGTTCTTTAATGTGCCAACACCTACTGCAACATGGGACCTCAAGTTTTACTCTCTCATCTGAAGGACAGAAAACCAACCAGCCACCTGCTGGACTCAAACTCATGACCTCACGATCAAGAGTCGAGCGCGCTACCCACTGAGCCAGGCCGGCTCCCCAGAGGTGAAAGAAGCTAGGTTAATTCCTTACTTAAATGATATAAGGCTCATGCAGTAAATTGTCAAATTGTCTTCATTTTGGTTATCTATTTATTGTTTTAAGTTGAATTATATCCAAAACAAAATCTGGAGCCTGTAAAAAAGTACCTGTAAGAATGACACTGAGTTTATTGGAAACAATCTGTAGTGTATTGTGGTTACCTGACTAGCTGAAGGTCTTTTATGTGGATTCCAAAGCATCATATCTCTCATTATATGTATAGCCTCATTACTGCCATTTAAAACTATAGTTTTTAAATTATGAGCAACACATTGTGGCCACCTGAAGTTCATAGCAGCTGCCAACCTATAGCCTTCATCCCATTCATCCTATAAATCAATAAAAAAGTAGGAATTTAAATTGTTTTAAAATACTCCTTCATTCTGATACATGTTCAACATGGTAGTAATTGTATCAGTAAATCAAATAAGGAAAGTATTTTTATTGATTTTATTTTTTTTAAAGAAATTGATTCAAGAAATAGGACACAACTTGAAATTCCTGTATAGATAAGAGACAAACTTGTGAAGCACATAAATAATTAATGATATGTAGAAGTACGCCAAAGCTTGTGCAACATTATGGTGAAGTGTGTTAATTTATTATTCAACATACTATCAGTCATACTACAAACACCTGTTATTTTCTAGGACAGCTATATATGGATGTGACCAATCACAATAAATTTACACTTATGTGTTGTTTTTTTTATTTTTTTTTTTAATATATGTCAATGAATGATGTTTTCTTCATCATTTCAGTCCTGATGAGATCTGCACAATAGTGGCATTTCAATTTATAAAAAATTCATAACAATATCACGTTTTACGCTATTTACATCTGACAGCAAAGTTGAAGGTCATTTTTCTTACAGGTAGAACAAAAATGATATTGAAATAATCACTTACCTTTGTAGGTGTTCCTAACACTGAACATATTTTGAATATTTGGTCTATTTCTGAACTTCCAGGAAAAAGTGGTCTAAGTGTATACAATTCTGCCATTATACAACCCACTGCCCATAAATCTATTGGAGAACTGTAATTAGTGGACCGAAGTAGAATTTCTGGTGCTCTGTACCTAAAAAACATACCATAGCATTATCATTCCATACATAATGTGTGTGTGTGTGTGTGTGTGTGTGTGTGTGACAATTTGTGTGCTGGAGCTAAAATTAATTTCTTTTTATTGGTAGCCACACAGGCTCTTGACTTTTCAATTTCAAGGGCCTGATATGCAATTTGGTAGCCTGTAAATATCACATAATAACTAAAACAACATGCAGATAATCCAGTTTACTGAAATAGCATATAAGCTTTCTAACACCCTCGATGAATCTCCACATGGCTGCTGAGGTGATGCAGGAAGCTCATGTAGAATAGTTCATGGTCGACCAATAATAGATATAGTAAATGGTTTCAAAAACATTATAAAAAGCACTCGTCCATTAAGCAAGCAGGCACATACTATGAACATGTCTGGATTTGTATAGTACTTGCTCAGAAATAAAAGAAATATTTTAATTTTATGTCGTTAATTTAGGGTACAAGACTGAAGAACTTTATTTCATTTTAATGTTTAAAAGACAATCATAAACTAAACATTGTTTTTCTTCCCTCTGTTGACGTTTCCTTGTTTGCAAAAATAGGGTCTATCATATGAGGTCACTTAAATGTTTTAAGCTAAGGCAGGGAATGCAAGAGTCAAGCCCTTTTTGATTGATACTAGTTTTCTAAATTTGAAATGAACAAAGTGAAAAAATTCCTGTTTTGATCAGATTTTACAACAAACTTCAGAAATCCAAGAATTTCTCTTTAAAATTTTAAGGATGTAAAGAAGACATAAAATCCCAAATGATTTTGAAAAATCAGGAGTTTACAGGTCTGTACTTGACTTATTGCCAAATATATGACACCTGGCTCTCCATGTGTGTTTTTGATTTAATTCTAAAGTGTAGGATTCAACATTATGGTTTGTCTGGTTGTCCGAGACAAGTCCATTTTGCATTCAGATAAGCTTATGTTATTTTTCACTTGTCTGAAAGGACAAGTGAGATTGTTGAATACAAAAATTAATTCATTGCAGGTTACTAAAAAAATTGTTTCTGAATGTTACACTTGATTTTCAGACAAGTTGTGTTTGCATTCAGACAACAAATTTAAATTACTGTTGACCCCTGTTGTGATGTCATAATTACACAAATGTTTGATGGGCTATTTAATTGTGGCATCAAAATGGAGAAGTCTGCCAAATGGTATTGTGTCATGCTTGTTGCGATAGGTCAACTTTGTTCAACTCAACAAGTATTAACGAAAAACAAGTTTAGAGTATTTTGAAAAAGCGCCTTTACAATGTACACACTTTTATGAAATTAATATGAGAGAACTTGTTTGATGTAGACAGTAAACTATTTACCAGCGCGTTGATACATAATCTGTGTATGGAGGTCTTGATCGAATCTCTCGTGCCAGACCAAAATCAGCAATTTTGACACAATCTGGACCCGTACAAAGAAGATTCTCTGGTTTCAAATCTCTATGGAAGAAACCTAGAAGAAACAAAAGCACAAGCTATTAATCTTAATATTGTTTCAACATGAAGAGCATGATTTTGACAACTTTCATATTCAGAAAAGTAAAAACAAAAAAACCTGACCAGTGACACTTTAAAAGTGAAAATAAAGAAATAACAAACACTAGTCAAAATGAAGTGTTTTAAGACAATTAAGATGATTTCTGATGAAAATCCAAATATCAGAATATTTTTCACACTGATTTAACTCAAAATTATGAGAAAAAGTCACCTTGTGCAGCAAGGCAGAGAAAGTGACTTCAAACCATTCTCAGAGAAAGGCTAATACTTATGCCTAAAACTAGACTCTAATGGTTGTGTGCTAGTAATTAGTAATACACTGTACATGTGGGTTTAAATAAACAGCCTAAAATATTGCTTTCATGCTATCAATCTAATAAATCATAGTCTATACTTTTATTGCCTCTGAATTCTAAACTAGAGGAGCACTTTTTTTTACTACTTTTAAGAATATGGTACGCACATGTTCTGCACTATGACTGTGAAGTACAAATGTTTCTAACTAAGGAAATTCAATAATACACATAAGAAGTAATAAAAGTATTGAAATGTAAAAAGAAGGGAAATCATACTTTTAAAAGAAATTATTAATGGCTAGGGAAAAAATTCATAGTCTTTAAAAAAGAATTCCAAAATGGGGGTTGTGTCCAACACAATAAAAACTCTGTAAGGTTGAATAAATTGTATTAACGTAGAGCTTGTTGTACATGTTTCAGCTCCAAGCGGAGCTGTCTTCAGAACAAACTGTTTTAAACAGACTGTTTAAAAAAGAGGAATACATCTTTGGAGGAAAATTTTGTCTCTTAAAAGTTTTATCACTATTGTCTTTTTGGTTCTTTTGAACATTTTAATTGACTGATGTTATTGTTTGTCTTTTGAAACGTTTTTTATTTCCACAAATGAATGGATTCAAAATCAATCTGCTAACCTAGGAATTGGTATCTATTTTATTTTATTACTACATGTACTATATTTTGCATCCCACGGGAAGTAAACAATTGATGAGCTACAGGTAGCTGGTAAATGTTTATCTGTTTCTAATAAGTCACATGAGATCTATTTCTTTTTAATTGTACTAAGAGAACTAATCAATGTAACCATGTCCGCCCCAATAAATCTTTGATACACTGAACACATATAACAGAGAACTGACATCATAAAATGCTATCCCAGTAAATATCCAAGGCATAAGAAAATAATATAATGAAAAAAGTTGGCATTACCATGTTTGTGCATGAAAGCTAAACCCTGAAGAACTTGATAACAAATATTCCTGATCATAGATTCTGGGAACATCTTGTCTCTGTAAAGATAAACAACATACAGAATTAATTCAAACATTTTTTCCAACGATCTAAATTTTCTACTTGCTAATAAAAAGGAATGTGTGTATGTGAATAAATGTGAGTGTATGTGTGTATGTATGTGTGTGACTTTGTGTGTGTGTGTGTTTTAATTCACTGTCTCGTCCAACATATAGACTTTTGAGAACTTTTACAAAGTTATGGCAACAGAGACATAAGTGTTCAAGGACAGATGTAAGTATAACTACTAAACAAAATTAATCTACTTCATTACTCAAAGTTTCAATATATTTACAGGAAGTACTCATCTGTAAAAGTTGTATTAATTATGTGTAAGAAAACCTGCATCACCTTGTTAGCATAATAATGTGTTAACAAAAATGCTTCTCATCAAATATTAAAATTTGATGGATTAAGTAGTAACCAGAAAGTCTTCAATGCTAATGAATTATTGATGTCTTTTTGACAGCACCAATCAATATCGCAGTAAATATATTGAGAGTAGTCGATATGTACGAGTTACGTATGTATATCTATCAATACAAACATGATTATGATTATTGACATTGCAATCAAATTTACAGGAATACAAAATTTGTCATTGGTTGCTATAACAACATAGAAATATAATTGATTAAGTGTAAATTCTTTGCGTATTAGGGCATCTTGTCAATAAGAAATTCTAGTACAAGATATGCATAGAATAGATTATCTAGAGTGGTAAATAATACAAATGATATATCCAACATTGTACAAGATGTAATGATGAGGAAAACAAAACATCAATAAAATACAGTTAACACTTACACCATCAAACCAAAATAATGACTATTGATCTAATCTATAAATAGACCTCCAATCTGACAAACATGCAATAAATATACTTAACATTAACATACAGCCAAATAATTAGCATTAACCCACCACAATAATCCAAACCAAGTTGTTAAACTCATTGTTAAATTTTACCTACAATTAGCTAACTGGTTAACTTCACGTTAAATTTAACAAAATGTTGTGCATGTGGGTCCAGAGGCATAAGGGGGCCTAAGGTGCTCACCTGGAAAATTTGGTCATCATCTGTGATCTGGAACTTTGACCCTGACCTTGACACTTTGTCATAATGATCCTTAGATAATTCCTTACAACCTTCTCATATTTCTTTGTATCAAAAAGTCAGTCAGTTTTGAGTTAATAACCCATTTGTATAAACTGCACCCTATTCTATTTGAAGCACCTACTAAAGGTTCCTATAGGAACAGATTTCAATTTTATTTGCAAACTTTGTTGGCAGATATTGACTTAAAAATCATGTATATCATATTTAAACAAAGTCTGACTGGTAGTTTACTGGAAGAACATTTTAAAAGATGCACAAGTTTTGGCCTATTTATAGCCCCTTGAGTACAATGATCCTTAGATAACTCCTTGCAACCTTCCAGTATATGTTTGTTTACAAAAAGTCAGTCAGTTTTTTTATAGTTGATAAGCTGTAATTGGTATAAAACCATGCCCTATGTCACTTGAAGTGCAGAAGGGATGTTAAGGAACAAAATTCTGTTGCAAATTTTAACTATCAACAAACTTTTACAAATGTACCAAGTTTTTATCCTTAATGGAACCCCACTGGGTACTAGTCCCTTTATAGAACCAAGTTTCCTGCCAAATTGCTGAAATCTGTTCAGCGGTTCTTGAAAAAAATAATTCAAAAACAGAAAAATTAAAAGATGGATAATGACAGAAAATGGGCAATAGCAATACCTTATTTGGCCCTTGGGCCAGTTGAGCCAAAAACTAGAAATTCAAAAAAGAAAAAAGAAAAAAAAAAGACCAAACAAACCATCCAATATAATGAACACTCATTGGCTTAAAACATCCACCAAATATGATAAACACTAACCAAATATAGCTAAAAATTATATACACGTAGCAGTAAAAAACCAGAGGGATCTTGGCGCCCACCATGGAATGTTCTATATCTGATCTGTGACAGTCTGTTCTTTTCTTTTATTTTGTGTACATTACTACTCAATATAGAATTTGAACTTAAATCAATATTTCTGTGAAATACTTTTTTTAAAAGATTATAGCAAAACTGAACTTGAACTGAACATATTAAGTTTTCAGAGAGAATGGAATTTAACAGGGCTGACAGGTGTCCATCTTGGATATTGATCTCTCTGAAAATGTAATATGCACATCTAGACTTCTAGGGGAATCTCCATAATCAATTTCGAAAAGATTCCTTCAGTACATTCTGAGAAAGTAACAAATTTCAATTGTCAAATTCCAAGATAGCCGTCTGTCGATCATGTTGGATTCTGATCTGTCTGAAAATGTAATATGCCCAACTAGACCTCAAACGGAAACTTCATGTCAAATTTAAACAAGATCCTTTCAGTACTAACTGAGAAATAGGGGTAACATACTTCCATTGTCAAAATTCAAGATGACCCCCATGTTGGAATCCAATCTCTCTAAAAATGTAATATGCACATCTAGACCTCAAGAAAACCTTCATGTCAAATTTCAAGGAGATCCCTTCAGTCCTTTCTGAGACATAGCAATAACAAACTTCCTATGGTCAAAATCCAAGATGGCCATCTGTCAGCCATGTTGGATTCCAATCTCTTTGAAATGCAATATGCACAATTATATCTTAAAGGGAATCATGATGTCAAATTTCAACAAGTTCCAATCATTCCTTTCTAAGAAATAGTTGTAAAAAACTTCCTTCGGCCATGTTGGATTCCAAACTCTCTGAAAATGTAAATTGCACAACTAGACCTGAAGGGGAACCTTCAAGGAGATCCTTTCAGTCCTTTCTGAGAAGAAGCGGTAACAAACTTCCCTTGATCAAAATCCATGATGGCCGCCTGTAGGCCATGTTGAATTCCGATCATTCTGAAAATGTAATATGCACAACTAGATTCAAGGGGAACCTTCATGTCAAATTTCAAGAAAATCCCTTCAGTACTTTCTGAGAAATAGCGGTAACAAGAATTGTTCAGGACAGATGGACGACGGACAGATGGACGGATCACAAATGCAAGGCGATTTGAATAGCCCACCATTTGTTGATGGTGGGCTAAAATTCCCCAACAAAAAATCCTGGACCCCCCCCCCCCCTGCTAACTACGGAAAACAAGAAACTATATATGAATATACTAAAATTTGTATAAAGAGAATTTATCATGGTTTATCTAGAATCTTCATGTGTCTGATACTATTTATAGTAACACTTGCTAATGCATCTAGCTGTACACTGTAAAATAAGCACATTTTGTAAAATAAATTTTTTTTTAAGAATGCTGAAAATATATACCTGTCTTTCATCATTTGGTAAAGGTTTTCTTTCATGAACTCAAAGACAAAAAACAGTTGATCATTCTCTCTAATTACTTCCTTCAATCGTACAATATTGGCATGGTTCAATTTTCTAAGCGACTGTAAACAAAAAATTAATCTGTTAGATAATTGCAAGTTATATTTACAGAGTACAGTGTAGAAAAAGAAGTAAAACTTCATAAATATATTTTTCCTAGGATGTAGTTTGCTGCAAATCAATCAATTGCCCATGAAATCATTATTATTTTGCCTTAAATTGAAATGTTGCCATTCCATTGGGTATAAAGAATCACATGACAGCTTTCTGTGGTTCTATGGACGGTTAGTAGCAAAAAAACAGACAACAATGGCAGATGACCCAGTACACAGTTCTGAGTACAAAGGTAACTGATGACATTTCCTGAATAAGAATATGGTCCTCAGCAAAATTAAACAGTTATAAGTTTTGTTACAGACTTCCACAGGAATATGTCAAGTTGATCAAGTCTGTAAAAAGCACAGCGAAGCCAAGCTCTCCATATGCTTAATCAACCTGACATATTCCTCTGAATGGTCAGGAACAAACCTGATAACTAATAATGTACTACTTGTACTACAGACAAGCAGGGCTCCCAATAAAATGGGAATCAACAACAGTCAGTAAATTCTGTATAATATCTATCATGTAAAGAAAGCTATTGTAAAGAAAGCTATTGATTTTCATAAGTTTTACTGATAATTTCTGGAAAAAAAAACATTATTGCATTACCGTACCAATGGCCACAATTTTGAATGACATAAAATACATGTACATGTATTCATACTGGCAATTATAAATCACAATTTAGCATATATATTTAAGTGTAAGTTTAAACATGTATGCAATCATTACTATCACAAACTTAATGTGCATAGATTTTAAAATTTGTATTGATTTCTCATAATTATTTGTTATTAATAGTTGACAATTCAAAGCTGAGGCCATTATCTAAAAACTATCTGTTTGATGTGCCCCGACTAGTTAAGGCAAATTATTCATTAAATTTTCTTTTGAATTTTGATATATAGAATGGACAAAATTTCAGATATATGATAAAAAAAAAAAATAAAACTGCATAAAAAATGTCGGGTCAGAACTTTTAGGTGGGTTGATTGGTTCACATAATCATAAATCTTTTTCTTTTTTTTTTTTTGCCTCATGTTGAAGTTTTTGTGTGTTTGTACTCTTATCACCTCTAAACAAATGCTATCAGATATTGCAAACCTTTAATAGCATTTAATTAATTAATGCTAAGCAGTGCAGTTGATGCATTGAACTTTTAAAGATATTATGATATTCTACGATGACATTTACGTTGTATAAAAACTTCTGGAAATGTTGTTACTTATTTGTGTATGTATTGATACATATAATTGTATGATCATTCAAGGTTTGTTGGTGTGTGTGCCATGGTACAAACCTAACTTTATTATTAAAGTAACAAGGCCAAGTAACTTTTGTGATTCATTTTGCTGAGTGCACTATCGGTAGTTAAATTCCTTATACAAACATAATAACACTCTGTCATAAATAAAGACAAAGATCACAAGCATAATTGTCTTGAACTTCAATATACATTTTTACAATGTATATGAAAACTAATTCATATTTGAGATAAACATATATCTGAAATATACCAAACATAAATTGCTTACCTGTACGAGTTAATTTAACTAGACACATACATTAAAGCTTAAATGATACTAAAACAAGCATAACAAGACTAAGTCTTAGATTTATTGTATATATTCTGTATATATTGCAGTACCAGTATTGACTGTACACAAACAACGGCGTCAGTTGAAGAAGTAAACAGAACTATTATTCTATATAACATCAACACGAGTCAACAACATACACATGTATGTCACTGAACAGGTTTTTATCATTTCTGTCACAGGAGAGATGTACCCAATACTTTGTCACTGTTTTAGATACATAGGTACTCTCAATATAGATTTTAAGTTAAACTTTTGTTAAAACCATATCACAGTAACCTTTATACGTATGTTGCAATAATGTTTTTCTGTTACTGTACATGTTATAATCTTGAAAATGATTTTTTATTAAATTATCTATGCCAGCAATTCAAAATTTGTAATATCACTGATACTGGTAGTAAACTCAGATCATATGTTTCACAGGTACTTGTGTACAGGATATAGTCTCTGTAACATTTGACCCCTTCTTCGCTTGATTTTTTATTTCGTGAATTGTTTACAAATTAAATATTTAAATGTTTCCCACGTCTTCTGATTTGATTTTGTTTCGAATATGATATAAATATAAAGTTACTGCTGCTTTTTCTTGGTCATGGTGATTTACTGGTACAGTGGAACCTGTCTGGAGAGACCACCCTTTCTGCCACTGAAGTGTGGTCTCTCAAGACAACTGGTCTCTCAAAAGAGGTGTTATTTAAAAGATTATTGAACCAAATGGTTTTCAGAATGTGGCCGCTAAAGATGGGTGGTCTTTCATAAGAGTGGGTTTTCAAGACAGGACCAATTACACTGTAAAATTCATTATACCTTATCTACACAGCGGTATAGTATCAATGTAAGAAGTTGGCATCTTATCACCGCTGCTGTACGTGTCAGTAATCACATACTCCAATCTGAATCTTATCCTACATGTATTACTTGGAAAATTGCAATAACAACAATGAAACACAAATATGAAATAAATACAGAGCACCTTTTAGAAATGTAAAACAAAGCATGTGTTCCAACGATTACCTGTGCACATATCTATATGTAATAAAATTATCATATTGAATACTGATATACACCTCATGTAAAAGAATTAGATAATATCGTATGACAATTTATTCCATATCATTTGCGGAGTGTGTTTTGTGTTTCATATGATTTTATGAGATGTTTACAGTTTTATAATGTATCTCATACTCCTGGGTCTGTCCCTGGCATGGGAATTTGAAAACCATAAGCTTCCTAAAATCATACAAACCAAGAATTGATATAAATCTTTATGCACCTAATGAACTTTGATGCTTAACCAATATGATATCATTTTATATAAATGTATATGGAGATAGGCTCTGATGTAAATGTATAGCTCAAAAGTTTCATTGAATTTCATGTAATAAGTGATTATATTTTGTTTAACAATGGGTGGATTACACATGAAAGGTAAATACCCGTTTATAATTGTCGCAAGTCTGGCATTTTGCTAATGCAGTAAAGTAATCTAGTGAAATAAAAAAACATTTTCTAATCTACATGTACATGAACAGGTATGTTAAATAGGTTTACTTATAGGCTTATAATAATAATATTCTTAAATTTTAGATCACCGATATACATCTACAGTTTTGTACATACATACTTCATGTCATAAAGCTGCATAACAAAGTTAATGTCATTCTGGGAAGTGGGTGTCGGCCTATCCTATCGGAAAACATAGCATATCTAAAATATTTTTTACATCTTTATATGGTAGCCCATCTTTCAAATGGTTCAAAATTAATGAAATTAATTGCTCTACCAGAATGAGCATATTTCCCCCCCAAAATAATGGTCTATATCTATAAATTTTTAATGTATTATAAAACAGTAATGATTCACAAAAAGTACTCAAAAATGGTTAACCAAGAAGTCTCAAGATTTTAACATACATGTACATGTATATGTATATCTGTTTAGGCTACATCTGATATAATTCTCAAGTTTTAATTACAACTTATGATCACAATTTTGTACCTTTGTTTCATATTAGCCATTATCAGGTAAGATACCATACATGTTTTACATACATATACATGTATCAAAGTACAATTGTTAAAATTTAATAAGATAAAATACATATTTCCTATATTTTCTGTTGTAAATTTCAATATTATTAACAATATTATAACAAAATAAGTGCTAAGCTAATACCTAATAAGATATCAAGTTTTTGAAAGATCTGGAAATGGAAGGTAACAAAGACTTGTCCTGAGATTTCATATTATCTGCCAAGATACAAGAGATATCTAAAATCTAAAGTTTAATCATTAAGATTTTTTAATTTGCATTTATCTGAATCTCTTTGGAAAGATTGTTGATCACAACACTGATCTCTCAAGACAGATTCCTACCAGACAAAGCAACAAAGTGACAAATTATAACAACAATGATGATTTTAATAGAATTTCTACCTTAACTTCTCGCAGATTCAGGCATTCATCCCAGGAATAATACTTCTTTTTCATTCTATAAAATAAGGAAAAAAAAACAATGTTACAGATATTGTATAACTGGCATGTGCATTGTAGATAAAAGACATGACATTTAAGATTTTTATCTAAATTTAATGAATGCTCTAAATTGCAGTATTGTAAGTCTAGTGGAACCTGCCTCGAGAGACCACCCTTACTGCCTCTGAAATGTGGTCTCTAAAGACAGGTGAACTCTCAAAAGAGGTTTTATTTACAGAACTTTTTTTTATTAAGTAGCTTTGTAAATTTGGTCTTAAAAAGACAGATGGTTTTTCATTACAGTGGTCTCTCTAGACAGGTCACACAGTATGTAAAATAACACATATATTTTACATCAACTACATGTACCAAGCAAGTTTTTGTAACTTGGATAAATGTCTCTTGTTGGCCTTGTTGATGTCAGGGGTGCTTACTGACTGTGTGGGTGGAGGAGGGAACATCAACATGGAACCTGGAGAAAACAGACATTGGAGCTGGTAACGGCTATACCATCTCAAATGCTCCCCTATCTAAAGACCAAACCCAAGTCACAACTGGTGAGAAATAAGTGCGTAAACCATTGCAGTATTTGGACACCATTTCAGGGGTTAATAGACCCTTTTTGGGAAAGTGTCCTGTACCCTTTCAATTGGGAATTTTATGTCACAATGAACTGTATTAATTCAGTAGTTTTTTGTCTATACATGTATACCAAAAGTTGGGTACATGATGAACAGGAAAATTTTGCTCAAAATTTGGGAAAAATATAGCTGATTTTGCATTGGAAATGGGTCCTTTACCAGACGGACATGTTGATGTTATTTATACCTGCCTTTGGTAGTACATGTTTATAATTAAAGATAAACAAGATGAATGGAGTGAACTTCACTTCTAATCAGGAATGTTGCATATGATGTGATAGTTAAAACTTCTTACAAACAGTAAAAGTATAGGATAGGGTGACAAAGTGAAGTGCTAATGCTAATACTAAGATATTTTTCACCATCAGATGCCATTATGGACAGACAGTAAA
This sequence comes from Atrina japonica, assembly GCA_030159075.1. Taxonomy (NCBI): domain Eukaryota; kingdom Metazoa; phylum Mollusca; class Bivalvia; order Pterioida; family Pinnidae; genus Atrina; species Atrina japonica. The sequence continues at coordinate 454,986 of BROG01000068.1, read as the reverse complement.
ATTTGGAGATATTTGTGTGGAACACAAAATACTTTTAACTCGACTGTAAGTGTAATTGGCTACACAAAAAAGGCACTAGAAAATCAATATTGAATTTGCTAGACAGCATTGGAATCTAAATGGGAATCCAATGTCAAGTCAATAAGAACAATCCTAAAAGTACCAACGGGCAAAATAATGCATGAAATATACATGTTCATGTGTCTGTATATGTGAGAGTCTGTCTGGCTGTAAAACTTAGTAACTGTGTGTTATGTCTGTGAGAGCATGAGGTAGAAAAGTTCATGTACCAGCGATCATGGGCCTCGCTGACCGAGTGATTAGAGCATCACACTTTAAATCATGAACTCTCTGACCTCTGGTCAGCATTGTTTAAGTCCTGCTGGAACCTACACTGATTTTGTGAGAAAGTTTGCCAGTTAAATTAAGGAAGACTGGTGGTCTCTTACTGGGTACATTGTAACCAGGTTCTCTTTATCATTGAAAGCTGGCTGGCACCATATATCTGCCATATATTATAAGTGAAAAATCATTGAGTATGGCATAAAACACCATTTAAAAAAACAACAGCAATCATTGAATAGGGGTACGTATTTAACCAAGTGTAACACAAAACTGTTTAAATAATAATATATCTTGACAACACAATATCTCACTAGTTTAATCATATCAAGTCTACTTGAACTAAGGACGAAGAGGAAGTAGATAAATCATTCTGCAGTTTTGTGTAACATGCAGATCAATTTCTGAGTTATATAGTGATTCATCTAATGTATTCAACTTTCTTATTTAAAATTTAAACACAACTTGTTTTATTGATTTTACAGATTTATTTACTGTAACAAATTTCAGAAATAGTGAAAAAATTCTCATCATTGAGCCATATACAAGTGCACAATGTCGGCTGTGGTCCTTGACTTTGGGATTTTTTTTAGTGTTACCTCTTGTCTGATATCCTTTTGATAATGTTTTTCTTTAGATAAGGATTTGGCAACATACCAATTAACTTACCACCCAGTATATCAGCATTACTCCATTATCTGGTATATACATATTATGGCCTACTTTATAGATACGACAGTTTACTCAAAATTGTTTTTCTTACAAGATAAAGTCTAATCATTAACACATATACTTTTCAGAATTAGAATGACAATCTTTACATATCCGTAATCAAAGTTCCTACAACAAAATACTGTGTAATATTCATGTATCTGTATGTGAAAGGAAGAAACGACAACACTAACTTAGTACGTAGACAGAAGCACAGCAATCTGCCTGTTCATGTATAACTTATACTATAAGGCATGTAAGAAGATACAATATTATAACACATATATATCTATAGCACATAAACTCTGTACATTATATAAATAGTATCTAGATGGTATGTTCTTTTCTATTGTTTAGACCAGTTTATTATGGCCTGTAGGATTTAAACGGTTAATTGGCATTTTTTAAATTATACATTACTGCATTGTTACACTCTGCTTTTCTAATGTTTATGATTTCCAATACTCTATTAAAATGATTAATCAAATCAATGACACCACAAACATTCTAACTTGCAATAAAAAAGGACATGAGTGTTTGCCATTAGAAAATCATGAATATTAACATCCCCTATCTTGTTAAATGTTTATAATGATACATGTAGTGATGTACATGTATACTATAACACTGGTTTAAGTGTTGATTTCTGGATCAGTGATCCCTTAAACTTTGAGGTAGAGTCAGCTGTACTTACATATAACTGACTTACACAGTCATGTAATTGATATTGTCTATCTACCGGTATGATATATGATCAGTACATATAAACAAGAGTTGTCAGACAACAACAAAGCTCCACAAAATGGGAGTAAACTTTAAAAATAGATATTTGACCCACAGCTGCAAGGTTTTAAGGTCCAAGGACTGGTAAATTTTTTATGCATTCAGGATTCAGTCCATGTTCACTGGGTCAAAAGTCAAGGTACCAAATGCTGTGGTCATAAGAAATATATACAGTAAAACTCGCTTATAACGTATTTCAAGGGACCAACTTTTTCAATTCCTTATAAGAACAGTTTGTTATATAGTTATGGTGACAAGTTATGATATAATTTGTTAAGAAAAAAATGACTCTAAATTCAGGCTAAACAAAAACTTACCGAGGAAGTAAAAGAAAACAGAAACGTTTTTGTCACATTCATTACACAATTTATTTGATCACAGAGTAAGCCTACTTATGCTTGGCATAATTGTCAAGAATCAACTTTTGTTTTCATGATGATAATCACTTTGTTATAATACTAAAATATACATTGGTTTGGGTGTCAAGGGACATAGACATTGCTTTGTTATACATGTAGACAAAAATTTGTTATACAGAAATTTGTTATACAGAAATTTGTTATATAGAAATTTGTTATACAGAAATTTGTTATAAAATTGTTTTTCAACTAAGAATATATAGAGGTGCAGTCGGGGATTATTTATTGATGCGTTATGGCATGGATTTGTACAAACTGAGTTTGTTATATACAAGTTTTACTGTATGTGAAATAAAAAAGCTCTATCCCTGATGATTTAAAAGATATATCCAAGGTTGAAGTTTCTGAAAAGTAGTTCTTAGTCCAGGGTAAATGTCACAAGGTCAAAAGTCAAGGCACCAAATGAAAGCTCTGTGCATAATAAATCATTATGCAAAATATCAAAGCTGTATCCCCCATGGTTTAAAGGCTATAGCCATAGGTAAAGTTTTTGAAAAGTAGGTCAAAGTCCAAGCCCTGTCCCTTGCTATTAAAAACTGTCGCCAACCTCTGGGGTATGGCATTAGCTCTCCTAATTTTCATCCCGGTGAGCTTAAAATGTACCATGTGTAATGCATGCAGTTTATTGGAAGATACATGTATGCATACACCATACAGCAATTGATTACTTTAGCCTAGTAGCAGAGTTGTAGAACACCTGATATTCAACATGAAGGTCCCTGGAATCCTGGGACTTGTTTCACAAAAAGTCTTCAGTCCTAATTGTCATTGGACTGATCAATCAGTGGTGCGTTGCCATGGTAGTTTGGACTAAAAGTTAGGATTTAGGACATGGGATCTTTTGTGAAACAGGCACCTGATTGTGCCAGTTTTCTGAAGTGAGTTTTCAACTCCTGTACACAACTCTATGGCTAGATGGATGGTCAATGGTTCTAAGATGTACAGATTGATTCTTTTGTCATATTTCACATGTGTAGTGGCACTTAAATGTTGTCAGAAATATGGATCACTAGAGCAAGGATGTAAACTAGACATCTCTCTCCCTGCCTCACAGGGACAAGTGAAATAGTATCACCGCTTGTTAAATCAAGACAAAGCCATCATTTGGCAACTTGTAAAGATTATTGAACATTTAGAACATCCTTACATATTACATATGAATGCAACAATAGATTAAAAACAATTAAACATATCTTACTTTTTTATGGCAACCTTTTCCCCAGTTTCTGCACTTGTTGCCAATAGTACACTTCCATAAGTACCATCTCCCAACTGCTTTGCTACGTGATAACGATTCATTGTTGTTTTTATTCCTTTTACATGAAATTATTTTTCTCTCTCTATTTTCTTCAATATCGGTGAGTTTAATTAATTTTCAGATGCAACTTCTGTATTTATGATTTTATCCATTTTCTTGTTTACATATACTTGATGACATTTCCATTTAAACTAAAGTTCTGAGTGTTTCCATAACAACTTTGTTGCAATTATCCAAACTTGGAATTCTGAAAAAGAAAGTGAAGTTATAAATATACATATACATGTAGTTTATGTATGTAGTTTTATACACAAAAGGTGCCATCTTGGGCCTTACGAGAATAGTCAAAAACAAAATTTCAAGTAGCCATGTTACCCGACATCTGGACATGTATATTGTATACCTGGTACGTAGTTCACTCTAATATGGCAGATTGGTATGGTACATAGATACACACGATTTTCCCTAGAAATATTCATTGAGGGGTCAATTGAGAGCTGTCATGGAGGGTTGCGTGCTCAAGCCTCGGTGGAGGCGGCTGGCTTTTCCTGTCCTTAAGATGAGACAGTAAAAACTGAGGTCCTGTGTCACAGTAGGTGTCAGCATATGCTGTTCAATGGCTGTAACTGCTGATCACAGGCCCAAAATTTGAAGCCCTTCTTTGGCATTTGGTGCTGTCTCCATAAAAATTAATAATTCTTGAGTGGGTTGTTAAACAAAACAACAACTAAGAAGTCAATTAGACAAAACATTAACTAAGAAGTCAATTAGACCCCATTTTAATTGAAAATGAGGGTCATTTAAACATGTCGGGGGTCAATTATTTTTAAAAAGAAAATATGCGTTCTATATGACTTAACATGTCTCATTAATTGCTATCATTCATGTATTTACATAAAATAGGTGTAACATTTCATAGATTTATTTACAATGAGGTGTTTATCTTGCACCAACTGTGAAGCTGCTGATTCTTAATTAGGGATTATTTGATATTTTAATTTTACAATGGTGCAAGACTTGTGCACCAGGGAAAACCTTTATATATACATGTACATGTGCATGTACAGTCATGGGACATAAATATTCACTTATGTTATTTTCATTTATGTTTTATATAAAACCAACAATTTTTAAATGCCTACAGAATTCACAAATTTAAGCAATATTTCAAATACTTTATTTTTACATGAAGGAAATTGATTTCATATTTTTAATCTTTTTGAAATATAGATATAGTCTTTGTTTATTTTGAGAAGATAATTATTCTATGGAGGATAAAACTATTTTAGGTAAATTTTGACATACATTTGTATTTCATTAGACTGAAAGAATAATTATGGAATTTACAAAATTACTCCATGAGAAAAATATTGTCATTTCTATAAATAAACATGATAATTCAAAAATGCATTTATTTTAGAAATATGAAATAATCTTATTATAAATTTGTACAAATTTTTCAAATTCTGGTATGATTTGTGGATTTTACCAGTATTTAAAAATTGTTGGTTTTAAAAGAGAAATAACATATTAAGTCATGAATATTTGTCAAATGACTATACAGGTAGTATTGTACATGTAAGATGTATACAAGTACTTTTCACATCATGCTGGGTAATTAGACACTTTAAATTATTAGGCCAACACAATATTTATAAACAATTTACATACAAGTGCCTGTTTAACAGTGTAACACACAGCATTTTACTACAAACTGTTGGGCTTATCTAGCACTTATAATTGTTGGCCTTACTGAAATCAAACTGTTTTTACAGACAGGGATAAACAACAAAGACATGTCCAGTGGTAGTAGAAGTCCATTTTACAGTCACACAAGTGAATGCTAATACTTACTACTTTTCTGATGGGACAAGTTAAGATGTTTAACAAAATTAATAAAACCAAAGAAGATTTTTTTAAATTAATGAAGGACTTTCCTATTCCTTTTTCTCTGTGTTAACATGGTTCACTTTACAACTGTATTTATATAATTATGTTCTGCAAAATTTTGTGTATTTGATAATTTATTTATGTAGGGCTCTTCAACACTTGTGCAGATAACATTGGTAGGAAGTCATCCCCCAAATAAAATCAAATGTTAGTGTCTGAAAATCTCATTTTTATAACATGTTTTATTAATTGTTTAGAACTAAGAAGCAGATGATGTATTAAATTATATCTCGTTCATTCACATGCAAAGAGAGTGTCTGGGAATAGCAACTGTCCCAGAATAGGTACAGCACCAGTATTCATTTGTGTGGGGCTCTTCAGCATTTATTGTGTGGATAAGCATGGTTATGCACACAGTCACTGTGCAAATGGCCTCAGCCATTCTTTTACTACAGTTACATATTTGACATTTGAAACTTACACTGTGCCACCAGCAAGTATCACACAGTTCTGTTTCATATTGATCCAAGGCTGAAGAATGACCAATAAATGGCCACCCGATTCCTTGTGAATTGTAGGTTAAGCCGAAATCAATCCATGTTTATGTTTAATTGTTTTAAAATTTAAGAAAATATTGGCCTACGTAGCACTAGCATATGTTACTTTTGGTCGTCTGAAAAATAATCTCTAGGCTACCCGCTACCTACTCACTAGTATACAATATTACTAATGTCACTTTGACTGCGGAAAGACAGAAAATAAAAACGATGAAAATATGCAGTCAAAGACGTGTACCGGATACGCTGACCAACATAAAGCTTTATATACACATATTCTTTTTGCTGAAATAAACATTTTATGCCCAGTTATCATAAAACATGCAGATAAGTGATACACTAATAAGATTTCGTGATTCGATCTGGAAGCTATTCATCTAGCCATAACTCACCTCCGCCATGACAGTTGTTGCTATTTGTCCGGATATGTTTGTCACGTGATAAAAGTCTAGCAACGAAATTGCGATTATTTCCCCTTATGTATCACTTCGTCACCAGATTATCTGCCGCAACGTAACAATATATGCAAACGATAACCTGTCTCTTAAATTCGGGTCCATTCATAAATGATGTTAAAATAAAAACCAGAAAAATAAACACGTATATCTACTTTTTTATTCTTACCATTTTTTTTTATCAATAATGATATCCAAATTTGAAGTGAACAATTAAAAGAGAACTGTTCAATTATTTATTTATTTATTTATTTATTTTTTTTTTTTTTTTTTTTTTTTTTTTTTTTTTTCATTTATTTTTTTATTAATTATTTATTTATTTTATTATCGAGAGTTCTTTCATATTAGCCTAAAAAAATAAATAAATATACAAATCAATTTTCAATAAACATGTGATATCCACCCATATAATCATAAACTTTTCACAACAATATCGAAATGTCTTAACTCTTTTTTTTTTACTTTTTTTTTGGTCAAATAGCACCGAAAATTTGACCAGCCGTAGAAATACTACCCGCGGTCACATTTCTACCATAGAAATCTTACCCGGGGTCACTTTTCTACAATAGAAATCTTACCGCACATTTGCTCACTCTCCAGCCTGATGTTACACTCAAGTTATATTTTGTAGTATCATTTTGTTTTTTGATATGCTGTATGACATAAAGAATAGAGTAAAGTGAAGTAAAAAATTAAAAGTTCATTTTCCGAAAGCTTTCTCGGTTAAATGAACTTTTTTTTTCAAACAACTGTCACGAATTAATACTTTCGAAAACCGTCATGGCGCGATCAGCAACCGGAGGATCGCGGGTTCGTATGGGACGTCGTTTTACTTTTTAATACCAGTTAGCGATATCACTCTTTTGAATAGGTGATATCACTTATACGAATGAGTGATATCAGCTATTCGAATAAAATATATCACCTATTCAAATGAATGATTGATATCAACTACTCAAATATTCGACTGAGTGATATCACCTATTCGTTTTGTAAAGTGATATCATCTATTCGAATAGGTGATACCACTTATGAATGAATGCCAAAGAATGCGCAAAATAAGATATATTCCTGGGTCTGACAAAAAATGACTTGTGTCGTCCTGGGCATTATAAATTATTTATGTTTTCGTTTCCTTACATTTGGTCCAAAGAATTATATAGGGTGTTTTAAGGTCAACCACTTTTAAAACAATTTTGAGTGTAAATCGGACCCTAGTTAAAAATGACAGGGGTCGGCAGTATGGTTTAGGCGGCTCTGTCTGCTTTGAATGCTGAACTCCGTCCAAATCCTACAACAGACACGGGAGATGATTTCGATTCTACAGCGCTGTGCCTTTATCACGATACCGTGACATCGTCCTTTGCGCTTCGTTCTTCCATAGATATAGGCTTATTGATATTCACTGCTGATCTACATTTATGGAAGAAATGGAGAGCATAAGTTTTTTTTACTGTTTCCGAATTCGAATAAGTTACATGTATATCACTTATTTTAATGAGTGATATCACTTATTCGTTTTGTAAAGTGATATCACCTATTCGAACAGGTGATATCACCTTTAAAAACGTATCAAGTGATATCTCCTATTTGAAAGAGTGATATCACCTATTCGAAAGAGTGATATCACTTATACAAATAGGTGATATCACTTATTTGTTTTTATAAGTGATATCACTTATTCGTATAAGTTATATCACTCTTTCGAATAGGTGATATCACTCTTTCAAATAGGAGATATCACTTATTCGAATAGGTGATATCACTTATTCGGAATTCCAATGGGTGATATCACCTATTCGAATAGGTATACATATATATATGTACATGTACTTGTATTTCTCTACACTACATGCATTGTTAATCAATCCATTGTAATTTATGTTAGGATTAACCCTTTCAACACTACAGACCATAATAGACTGATCTAAACAATAGAAATAGCATGCCACTCAGATATTCAGGGACGAAAAGTGTTGAATACCTTTAACCTCTTTCTCTTCGACCGAGTTCTCATGTTCAGAATTTTACTCACCGCTATCGAAACATTCATTTTTTTGTGAATTCGTAGATCGCCTAGTGGTTAGGACGTCGTGCATGGGGGCTAGGCTAGCGATATATATATATATATATATATATATATATATATATATATAATATATATATATATATATATATATATATATATATTCTACGGTGCCCCTTAAGTGACATAGAATACAGTATATTTTTATTGTATTGTGCGCACACTTTAGTTATATTGTGCAAATGTTGCATGGAAACCTTCTCTTTCGATGAACGGGTCAAATTCGGTCAAAAGGTGAAAAAAAAGTTTGGTGAAAAGCACGATTGGCGAAAGGGTGTCACTGCCTGCGGTAGTGTTCCAGAATGCTATCTAATATTATTGAGAGAGGGTGTTTAACAAGATCCCCGTATCGACCATAAAACTTTTTAAACGACGATTTCCTGCGTTCAACAAAGTAACATTGAGTAAGTAGTTTATTGGCGAGTCGTTTCGCTCTCAGAATAAAACATTCATAAGAAGAGTATGCACTGGCATAACGTGTAAGTTGTTAAATGAAAACGTGATAGGTAGTAGAAGATGGAATAATACTGCTTAATAATGGGAAGGTCGTGATATGGAAATTGAAATCGTCGCGTTTGTCATGTGTTGCTCTATGTCGTCTTAATGATCTTTAGCTCAACAGGATATATCTGAATTCTGAAATTCTGAATTATTTATGGACAGGACGTCGTCGATATACCTGTAAGTAAAATTTAACAGAGATGCTAACTGTTTGGGAGAGCAAAGACTATACATTCCGCTTCATATGAATACAAAACGATGTCAGCCTAGAGAGGTGCACAATTGGTACCTATTGGAATACCGACAATCGTTGGAAAACTTTTCCAGCAAAAATCACGAAGATGTTGTGTACCAGGAACCTAAGCATCTTGATAATGTCGCCTTCAGTGTACTTGTTATTGGAATCAGAGTGTTCCTTAGCAAAATAAGGTTCCTCATGACCTAACACTAAATATTCATATCTTCGATTTTTGTATACAAAGGAGTTTTGCATAATAGATGTTAATCTGTTTTTGAGTTTTTGATGCGGAATTGTTGTGTAAAGGGTCGAAAAATAAAAAAGACTTGATGCTTGATATATGTTTGAAATTTGGAGACTTTTAATGTTCCAACAGTTCTTTTGAATTCTTTAGGATCCACATCTGATTGACTCCGCTTCTTGAGTTGGCCGTTGCACAGTACTTCTAAAGACATTGTTTTATATGTGTATGAAGTTTGGTGAGTAAAATAGATAAAGGCTTGGTGGAACACTTCGATGACCACGCAATGAATCGGTGTTTATGGGGATTGTTGTGCATCTTTGGAATCCACTAAATGTATGGCAATTCAAGCTTCGCGTCATTTATTTTATACATTTATGATTATCTAATGTTTCAGAGGTAGAGACATCGGTGAAAGTGTATGTGGGGTTTCCAGGAAGTGTGTTGAATCCAAGTTCCTCTTGTAGAATGCTGAGGAAGTATCGCTTGCAAACAAATAAGAAGTTGTTAGATACGTTATCAACAGGAACGACAATAAAAATTTTCTTGGAAACTGGAAAATTCTCTGATAACATCAGGATCGCGAAAAATTGAATTCTGTTTTGTGTTGACATAATGTTTAAGTGGTCGAATTATTCGTTTAAGAACATTACCGATCGATTTAATCCACTCTGAAAGAGTATCAAGTTCGTATCTTCTTTCTTAGCCCAAAGTACGGCATACTCTCCAGTTGCATCCATAATAATTTCAAAATTTTGGCGCCATGTAAAGTGACAGGTTCCCTATATTTTGGGCCTTTGTATATATTTGTTACGTACAAAGTTGAGATCACCTGTCACAACATGGCCACATGGAGAGTACATGAACTCAGACGTAGAACAGGTGCAAGGTGGATGGTTCTGGGAAAAGCTGGGTGAATTGAGTCGTTGCAGACTGACTTTTAATTAAATATTTTAGAGACAACTAAATGCGTATAGGTATAGGAAATACATAGTGAATCTTTGTATTGGAAGTATGGAGGGCACTTACTTTTTGGTTCAAAATATTGCTTATATTCAAAGCGTCAATGCCCTCATTGGCTTTGACCCTGAGGAACGGGCAATTACTCGGGAGCAAATACAGTAAAAATCCATAAAGCAATAAGGAACAACAAGGATCACAGTAAAATACACGATAAATCTGGAAACTGATCAAAATCCTTGTCCTAACAGATGGTCCAACATCCACTAACGAAGAAGGACCTCAGTGATCGAGTGGTTAAAGCATTGCTCTGTAACCCGGCTAACCTCTTGTCAGATCGACTTGGAGCCTAAGATCCTAAGGTTATTTTGTGAGAATATTTGCAAGTTCATTTACCGCGGAAAGTCGATGATCTCTTCCTGGGTACATTGTTACCAGGTTCTCTCCCTTACCGACTGTTATATTATAATATCATAACTATGTAACTAAACAAGGGTTCCAACGGGCCTTAAAGGTCGCCGGAGTGGAATTTATGACTGCAATGGGAACATGCTGATAATTGGTTCATGAAAATATTTGGAAAAAGATTACCAAGTTTTTACCCCCTTTACCCCTATGAATCAGTGCGTAATAACTAAGGTATAAAGTGACCTTTTTTCTACATCAGTGTTAGTCCACAGAGCAGGTCAAAATATGTCGCACCTTTGGTGACACTCCACATACATGAAAAATTATTTGAAGAGATATTCAATAATAAGACAACATTTCTGGCAAGAGTTAGTTATTCTTAATTATATATACATATCTTAATCTTTATTGTATTTTTTGCTGCCAATGATTTTTATTACGGCCACATGTGTAATTGTACAGAACAATAGACGAGCTCTCCAAAATAATAATAATAAAAAACAATATTACATTTTTTAGTATCATTATTTTAACTGTCGGTATCTGGGAGATTTCAAGTAATTAACCAATTTAAAACTATAATTTAGGTAAATATTTAATTCAAATAACTCCCCCCACCCGCAAAATATCCGTTCTGTCCGGTATGGGTTTTTTCTATTACATGATATGCAGATTATCTACTCCCAGGATGTGTCTTGATCTACTAACCCTAACCTTGCAAATGACAGATGAACGTCGGTTTGAAGCGACGCATGCGTAGACATGGTAGCGATGATATCGTAATATCGTGATATCGTAATACCGTAATTTCGTGAGATCGTAATATTTCGGATGAGACAGTAAAAACCGAGGTCCCGTGTCACAGAATATGTCGCCACGCTAAAGAACCCCCACTGCTCAGTGGCCGGAAGTGCCGAGCATGGGCCAAAAATTTGAAGCCCTTCACCGGCCTTTGGTGACGTCTCTATATGAGTGAAAGATTCTTGAGTGGGATGTTAAACATCAATAATAATAATAAAAAAAGAAATTCGCAATATCGTCATATTCGTAATATCGTAGTACCGTATCGTAGTATCGTGGTAGTGTATCGTGGTAGCTTATCGTAGTATCGTGGTTTTGTATCCTAATATCGCGTTGTATTAAACAAAGTGTTGAGTTTGGCGTAAAACAATTTATATACCGTGCGGACAAAACAGCGAAACCATTCGTCGGTAATCAAGGTCGTATTGACTATATAATTTGGTAATAATTGAGGGGCCTCTGTAGCCGAGTGGTTAGAGCATTACGTTTTAAATCACAAGGCCTCTCACCTCTAGTTCGAATTCAGCTAGGGTAATTTCGAATTAAGTGGGAAAGTTTGCCAGTTTTCTTGCGGAAGGTCGGTTTCTCTTCCACCAATAAAAAGTGGACGCCATCATATGACTGAAAGATTGTTGAGTATCTTTTTGTAAAATAAAAAAATCAAATCAAAATCAATTATTAGCCTTGATTTTGATCAAAATCAAGGCTAATAATTGATTTTGATAATCCATATACTTGTGCGTTCAACTTATCACTAAGATTTTTACTGAATACGGAAAACGTACAATAACTGGTCTGATATGAAGTCATGTGTCGTGAATTTGCAAGTTTCCCGTCGATGTGTGTATAGCACGTATCATGGATTTTTTCATGAGCTTGTTAATGTGATATCTTTAATTATTAGTTCGACAATTTACAATATTATAAACATTATATCAAAGTGTTTTTTAACATTTTGTAATTGTCACTTGAAATTACATCAACTTTCTGTCCAGTGTATATATGCTTTGAATCAAATTGGTTCCTGAAGAAATATCAAGTCGCACGGGATGTTTAAATATTTCCCCTTATTATGGTTCTTTTTAAATTCTTTTCATTGCCCTTAATTTCAAACATATTATATGATAATTTTTTTTTCACAAATATTAATATATCCATTAATATTCACAAACACATTCTTATGCAGAATACATACCACATGATATCATTTAATATCCTTTTTCATGTTAGTTTGATAGCACATCTTCTCTGTCAAGAAGTAAGATTTTTAAAAATTGTTATAGGCCTACACTTGATTCAAGGATAGTCTATTATCATTGATTGAAAAGGTGAAAAATAAATACATGTATTTCACGAGAAGTATTGTTTGGTTTAAAGTATTGTTTTGTTTGCCAGATTTTCCAAACAGTATGTTATTTATATGTTAATTTATTATTATAGTAAAATGAAGAGGTACCAATGAATAATCGAAACTCCGAGTCCAGCAGAATACGACAAACTGAAAATTTAGAAAAATGGTCCCAACCTGAAGAACAATTGAGAATTCAAAACGGGATATACTTTGTATATGAGTAATATATAATAAGTGTTCAGTTGCCCCTCTCTTCCCATTAGGTCACTCGAGGGTCGCCCGTCGTCCATAAACAATTGTCAATGAACATTTTCAATTTCTGTTTGAAAAATGCTTTGCCAAACATCTTCATATTTTGTAAGCTTGAAACTTCTTTATGGTAAGTGATGGGACAAAAACTGTCCAAAATGACCAACTATTTTAAAAACCCTTTTCACCCCACACATCAAGAAAAAACTCCAATTTTGCTATATAGTAATAATAAACTTAGGTTTTGAAATCTTTTTGAAGTCTAGAATTTTAAAGAAAAAATGAAAACATTTTACAAAAAACATAAATTCCTCTACTGAATTTATGACATTTATTGCACCTGGATCAGGAATTCAGAGTCTAGGATTGGACCAATATAGTCGTATATAGTCGTATAATATAATAAGTCTTAGAACGTTTTATTCTTCAAATTCGTAAACGTTGAGGAAAAAAAAAATACATATTAGACAAGTTAGCCGGCATTGTTAATTTTTGCTGCGTAATTAGTACTATTCTGCCTCGAGTAACCGTTTTTGACCCTTGTTAAGAAAGACGTTTTACGTGTAATAACGTGCATTATATCATAAGATCTGAAACATATGATATATTTTATCATATATTGTATATAAATCTGCAATAAATATATGTAAAGAGAAGTGTTGATGTTTTAACATCAAAGTAGTGTAAACATGATATAGATTTTTCGTAGAAGCAAAGATTATTCTTAGTAGATTCACCTATCCACAACAGAAAGAAATGGTAAAAACTGAACGTTCAATATAAAATTGCATAAAAGTATTTGACAGTTTGATATTAACTGTAGGAAAGTAGGGACATTCTTTGCCTTTCATAAGACATCAATTTCATAAGAATGGGAATATAAATTTATTACTTCTATATTAACAATGTGTTTAAAACATAACATTTAAAGATATTTTCTTTTAAAGGCGTGTTCGAGTAAATGAAATAGGCCGAAGCGGTTTCATCATTTTCTACAGTTGCTGTTTAGAATTTATACGATTTTTGTTTTGTTGCTTTTATGATTTAACTGTAGTGATATATGAAAAGTTTTTTACCTTTCGAATAAATAAATAAGTTGCCCCATTTAGCGTTTAACTCTGCTATACGATTTGTTTGTTTTAATCATAAATAATTTACAGTTCAGAGCAGAAAGGAAATATAAAAGATTGATGTACTTGTATCAAAGATCACTCATTGTAATTCTGTAGTCATTGAAAAGAAACAACTCAAACATTTCTCTACAAACATTTTCAAACATCCTTCGGAATCGTATGTAGTCAAGCTAAAACCAGAATGTATTTCTTGTGATGGTTGTTTGTTTCAATGTTTTCCGTTAATCCAATTCTTCTTCTCTTGTATACGAGCTTTTGATGAGGTACAGTAAATGTTGACCAATGTTTTACATCTTATTCTAAAACAGTGATTCATTGTCATTACACCGGGCTATAAACAAAATAACATGTTATAAATCTTAGAGTATCACCTTTTCAGAATAATAACCTTTTTAAAGTAATTACTTTTTTGGAGGTATAACATTAATATTTTCTCTTAATCTACTAGGTTAATAGTAACGCTATTATTGTTGTATAATTTCTTTCTCAATCAAGAAATCTAAATTGTTTGTTTTTATTTTCTATACTTTTAGAGAAGAAAAAAAATACAAGATCAATTACAACATTCATTCAATGAGAATATAATTCACATTGATTTATGATTTATTAAGATGTAATTCATTGATTTCGTTAACACATGTTTAAGTGACTAAGAGAACAATGTCTATAATGAAATCACCATACAGGACTGCGTGTCCAAAGAGCAACAGAAAAATATAACAAAATGCAATGTGAATGATATTATTAATGACAGTAACCAATCTAATAAATTGTAAAAGAAATCAACAGTTTCAATGAAAATATGCATCTGATACAACCAACGGTTTTAGTGTCATGTTTTATTTTAGAATTTACTTGGTGGGAGATATATATTAAAACATGACAAGTATAATAACTCTATAGTTATGCTTGGGTACAATGTATATAGCTTTAGCTAGGTCACGAGGTTGTCGATGGAACCTAAGTTGGTTATGTTGGGACTCAAGTACATTGTGTCTGGATCATCGTCTGCACCATCAATATTGGTCTCGACCATTCAACTGAAAAGTCGTGCCGTGTGGTTTAAAACATCGACCATAAATAGTCTAAGAATTGAACTCACCTTTGGCTAATATATTTTCATACTTAAAGCTTCAGTACGAAGATAATTTTTTTTTGAACTTTTAATAAAAAAATGCGTTGAAAACAAATGTTTTGAAACAATTCTATTCCATTTCCCCATACAGCTGACATATTTGTAATTGTTTCTCCGGAAAAAACAAGTCCCACAACAGGTATTAAAGGCGGAATAGTTATATCGGTCTTCATTGTATATCTGTGCTCGCAACGCGACGTGCGAAGTCCCAGAGACTGAACAATACTCATGGAGTATCTTACCTGTACTTTAGTGTATACCGTGTATACAGACGTTACAAGAGAAATATACATCTGTGCATCCAGTGAAGTTTTCAGCAACGTACAAAACAGCAACAAATAGAGAGATCTTTGGAAAAATGAAATAACGTTTGGATTTACTATCGATGAACTAACCATCTCTCTATTTTTTGCTGTTTGTAAGTTACTGAAATCTGGGCAACCACGACCAATATAACTTATCCGCCTTTTGTACCTGCTGTTGGACGTGATTTTCCGGATAAACAATTACAAATATGTCAGCTGTATGGGGATATGAAGTGGGAATGTTTCAAAATATTTTTTTCAACACACATTTTATATTAAAAGTTTAAAAGCTTTTATCTTCGTAGTTCATAAGTGTAATGATGCCAGACCCAGTTGAGTCATCCAAACAGATAAATTCGGTCTTCTGGTTTTTGGGACAGCGAAAATCAAATTACAAACAGGAATCAACTTGTTGGTAAATTTTCCTCAAAATTATCCGCATTGTTTGCCAAAGTCTCTCTGAAAATTCTGTTTAATCTACATAATCTGGAGGTCCTCTCAGTACCATATGTGTGGCCATTTCCGGATTTCATATGCGTACAAATGCTTTGCATGTTTACAGTAAAAAGTTTCCAGTTTCATTATGAGTAATGATAATGTCATTGAACAAGTCATTCCTTTCACATCAAAAGGATTGCTTAAATTATAATGATTTTTTAAATAAAAAAGTATGATGATATCAATATGATATAAATAATAGAAATGTGATGTAAAGTAATGACACTAACGTGATAATACCAAGGTGTGATAAATGAGAATAGTAATAACGTGATAATACCAACGTGTGGTAAATGAGAATAGTAATAACATGATAATACCAAGGTGTGGTAAATGAGAATAGTAATAACATGATAATTCCAAGGTGTGATAAATGAGAATAATAATAACGTGATAATACCAAGTTGTGGTAAATGAGAATAGTTATAACGTGATAATACCAAGGTGTGATAAATGAGAATAGTAATAATATGATAATACCAACGTCTGGTAATTTGAATAGTAATAACGTGATAATATCAAGGTGTGATAAATGAGAATAGTAATAACGTTATAATACCAACGTGCGGCAAATGAGAATAGTAATAACGTGATAATACCAACGTGTGGTAAATAAGAATAGTAATAACGTGATAATACCAAGGTGTGATAAATGAGAATAGTAATAACATGATAATACCAACTTTTGGTAAGCGAGAATAGTAATAACGTGATAATACTAACCTGTGGTAAATGAGAATAGTAATAACATGATAATACCAAGGTGCGATAAATGAGAATAGTAATAACGTGTAAAACCAACGTGTGGTGAATGAGAATAGTAATGACATGATAATACCAAGGTGTGGTAAATGAGAATAGTAATAACGTAATAATACCAACGTGTGGTAAGTGAGTAAAGTAATAACGTGATAATACCAACGTGTGGTAAGTGAGAAAAGTAATAACGTGATAATACCAACGTGTGGTAAATGAGAATAGTAATAACGTGATAATACCATGGTGTGATAATGAGAATAGTAATAACATGATACTACCAACGTGTAATAATTGAGAATAGTAATAACGTGATAATACCAACGTGTGGTAAATGAGAATAGTAATAACGTATATATATATATATATATATATATATATATATATATATATATATATATATATATATATATATATATATATATATATATATATATATATATATATATATATATATATATATGTAGACAATACTAACGTTATATAAAGTGATAATACTACATGATGTAAAGTACTAATATGATGTAAAGTGATAATAGTAATGTGATGTAAAGTGATAATAATACATGATGTAAAGTGATGATATGATGTAAAGTGATAATACTAATGTGAGGTGATAATATTACATGATGTAAAGTGATATAACTACATGATGTAAATTGATAATAATACATAAAATGTAAAGTGATAAGAGAAATGTGCTGTAAAGTGATATTACTACTTGATGTAAAGTGATAATACTACATAATATAAAGTGATAAGAGTAAATTGCTGTAAAGTGGTTATAATACGTGATGTATCGTGTTAATAGTAACGTGTAGTATCGTGGTAATAGAAACGTGATGTTAATTGGTAATAGTAAAGTGGGTATGATAATAGTAACGTGATGTTAATTGGTAATAGTAACGTGGTATGATAATAGTAACGTGATGTTAATTGGTAATAGTAACGTGGTATGATAATAGTAACGTGATGTTAATTGGTAATAGTAAAGTGGGTATGATAATAGTAACGTGATGTTAATTGGTAATAGTAGCGTGGGTATGATAATAGTAACGTGATGTTAATTGGTAATAGTAACGTGGTATGATAATAGTAACGTGATGTTAATTGGTAATAGTAACGTGGTATGATAATAGTAACGTGATGTTAATTGGTAATAGTAAAGTGGGTATGATAATAGTAACGTGATGTTAATTGGTAATAGTAACGTGGTATGATAATAGTAACGTGATGTTAATTGGTAATAGTAACGTGGTATGATAATAGTAACGTGATGTTAATTGGTAATAGTAACGTGGTATGATAATAGTAACGTGATGTTAATTGGTAATAGTAACGTGGGTGTGATAATAGTAACGTGATGTTAATTGGTAATAGTAACGTGGTATGATAATAGTAACGTGATGTTAATTGGTAATAGTAACGTGGTATGATAATAGTAATGCGATGTTAATCTGTAATAGTAACGTGGGTATGATAATAGTAACGCGATGTTAATTGGTAAAAGTAACGTGGTATGATAATAGTAACGTGATGTTAATTGGTAATAGTAACGTGGTGTGATAATAGTATCGTGATGTTAACTGGTAATAGTAACGTGGTATGATAATAGTAACGTGATGTTAATTGGTAATAGTAACGTGGGTATGATAATAGTAACGTGGGTATGATAATAGTAACGCGATGTTAATTGGTAATAGTAACGTGGGTATGATAATAGTAACGTGATGTTAATTGGTAATAGTAACGTGATATGATAATAGTAACGTGATGTTAATTGGTAATAGTAACGTGATGTTAATTGGTAATAGTAACGTGGGTGTGATAATAGTAACGTGATGTTAAGTGGTAATAGTAACATGGTTATGATAATAGTAACGTGATGTTAGTGGTAATTGTAATGTGGGTATGATAATAGTAACGTGATGTATACTGATAATACTAACGTGATATAAAAGCAAAATATTTACATATATAGTATAGATTATTTCATGTTGAAAATCAGTGAAGAAAACATTAATATTTATACGAAAATAAAGATCTGTAATATGGAGATACTGTAAGTGAAATACACCATCTCAATTATCAGTGTCTATAAACTTCACGCCTTAATTCCTACACACAATTTCAGAAATATTAGTCCATTTCCTTATGAAGCAGAGTTTTTGACTTTCAAGACAGGTAGAGGTGGGCAATTTAACATGACACAATCTATAAATCCCTCATAAGCTTGTCACGCATGAATTACAGAGATCGTCGTTGCCTCCCTCACAATTATTTGTGGTCGATTCTCAGTACGTAGATACGTAATATCTCCGACTTTTTGTTTTTTAGACATTCTTGTATAAAATATCTGGAAGAGTAGATCTGCTACTTCAAATATAGTGAGGACACTGGCTCCGATGAATAGTCCAAGAGCACCACCTATGTCACCTAGAAAGGAAATGCTTTAAATAATAAAAAATATAATATTTATAGGTTTAATTTATTTCATGAATTAGTCTTGCGTATCGCTCACTCACGCACACAAACACACACAGCACGTGCGTGCACACACACAAACACACAGACACACACATGCACGCACATACACATTATGATATAAACACAAGAAGGATATAGCTTAGAGTTTATAAGACATATTAGGGGATAGTTACGTTGAAAGCAGAATGCAGATCAAAAAGTAAAATTTAGAAAAAATACACTAAATTCAGTTCACAAAGAAAGGTGGTGTATTCACTGTCTCAATAATATGGGTTTTAAATACATTGGGATTTTTTTAGTTATGCTCATATTCTTTATTGATTTATTAAAAAACAAATTTCAAATTCAAGAAAAAATTATCAGTTTATCATAATTTATGAAATAAGTTCGAAACTGAATTTATGAATTTTATGATATTGAACAATACAATTTGTCTACAATGTCAAAACGAGTTTTCGATATTAATAGGGAATTAAACACAATTGACAAGTGATTTTAACTTACTCCACTGAATATTGCAAATTTATGTACCTTGTTAGTGATTATACAGACACGTATCTTGCACGATAACAAAATACATGTAAACAAGGCATTAATTCCAACCAAACAATTGGAGACCATGTCTCTCAACAAATTATCGGAATCCTCATGGACAATAAATATGCTCCATTATCAGTCGATCTGTCTTCCATTCATAAAAATCAATTTCAAAGAGTCTAGGTCAATATGGTTTGATTATATCAGTGATGTTTGGTCAAATGCCAATAATTATATTGATGCGCCGCATGCGGTATACCATAAACTGAACGACCAATTCAATGTTCAACATTAAACTAGTAATATCCATTCTATACCTACATATCTTCCCAAAATTATTCAAACTGAGAGACGTTGGTGATTTTATGCACAGTAGCAAACTACGGAATGATTCATTAAATTATTTATTAAAAGTTACTGTGAAAAGAAAATGACAAATCGGGTTGAAGGTAAAAATTTCCCATATTTAAAAAAAAACGGTGACTTATAGGAGCAACTTACCCAAGAGACCAAAAAAGTCATACGCAACCTGCTGCGTTGTCTGTTGGTAGTTCAATTCTTGAAACAGGACGTTCAAGTGCAGAAAATTTTCTCTGTAATATGGCAATCACATTCAATACAAACCATATAAATCTTCTAACATTTCAAACGTTTCTAAAAGTTACAAGTTCTGTTAAAGGTTCATGGCTACAACCTTAATTTAAATATTGAAAAACATCAGAGGTGACATCATCTTGCAAAAAAATTATGAGTTGCAAAGAAGACATACCTACATCTTTTACAGATAATTTGTAAAGGATCTAGCCAACTTTCAAATAAAGCATATTTAGTTTGAACAACAATTACCAACGAAGTGAGTATTAATAAATATGACTGATATCATGTACAGATAAATAAAACTCATACATAAAACATTACTCAGAAAAGATAAATGGAAAAAGCCTATTTTAGGTCTTTTGACAACAAGCCCAGTTTGAAGAAATCATATCAGGTCAAATAAGCATTATAATAATTTAAACATACCCCACATTATCCACTGTAGAGAAGATCTTTAATCTCTACAACAATGACCTTGAAATTTATTTTTGTTACAATTGTACGTTCCCATTATATCTACCATTGAATTCAAAATGACAGAATACCCCTTACTGATATTCTTTATATAAGATCTATCATAAAAAGCCTTTGCACACCAAATTTAAGCAAAATTTGACACTATCAAATAGCAAAATTTGACTCTTTCTTTTTTTTTTTTTCTCATTTTTTTCTTTTTTTTTCATTTTTTCTTTCACTTTTTCTTTCTTTTTTTTTTTTTTCATCTTTTTTTTCTTTACACTATCAAGAAAAATAGTTCTTTTCATTTTTTCTTACTCTTCTTTACATTTTTTTTTTCATGTCTCAAGAATGATCTATCCAATGTATTCTTGAATCGTAAGAAAGGATAAAATAAACTAATTTTATCAAAACTTCTTAATAAATATATCATTATCCACAAGAAGAGAAAGTAGACGACATGAAATGAATGTCAGAGAACGAATATTTCTGAAACAGAGACTCACCTATAAAATGACCTTCCCATCTTGATAGAATCGAGGAAATCCGTGGCAGTTTCTTGAATTTGTTCAGTAGTGAATAAGACATCATGCCACGCCTTAGCATTAAAGGTATAGCTTTTTAGGAAGTCATATATCCTTCCTTTATCTTTTATACATTTACTTTCAGCAGATTTGGGTAAACTTTGGAGATATGGTAGAATCAAGGAGTGCCAATAAGTTACGGCTTCATACGTATTAACCAAAATTGCTAAACAGGAAACTGGTGTAACACTATTTTGCATTTCGCCGAAAGCATTTGTTGCGAATCCTTTCAAATTTTCGATTGAATATGAAAGATCACTATTGAGGTAGTAACGACTCATGTCAGTAATTGAAACATCTTTTATCCTTGTGTATCTATATAACATAAATGTCATGTTAAAGATGGATTTCGCAGCATTATTTATGTCTTTAGTGTACCTCATGTAATTGCACTCTTTCTTGAGATCGTCCGATATTTCCGAATATGCAGACTGCACTAATGTCATTAATTTTGATAAATGCTGAAAGTTAGATATTATATGGTTATAAAATGTATCCAGTACCTTCAGTTCTTTTTCGTATCTCTTCACTAACCTTTTCAATTTACTTTTCGTAGTATTAAACAATTCGACATTCAGGTTTCCTGTGTTAGCAACTTCATCTACTATAGACAGACAAGTATTCAAATGTCTAGTAGCTGTTGACAGGGTATTTAAGATTTCACTCGGGTCGAATGATTTTGGTTGACTGTATATATCTCGAGTTATAGAAATATCTTGGATAAGCAACTGGACATCATTTGTGTAGTTATCTAGATCTTTTATCCATATGTCTGGGTACAGGCTATTTATATAACGCGCATATTCATTTATTCCCTCAAGGTCTTTGACGATTTTAATTTTCTCATCCAGTATTTCCTCGGCCATTTTAATGTATGAACTTCTGCTTTTTGAAGTTAGACTGAGTTCCTTTATTTGATACAATTGGTTTTGCAAGGAGTTAAAGAATTCATTGATATTGTCATGAGTCACACCAAAAGGCCCATATGCCAGTACAGACTTCGCATATTGGAACGACATGTACAGTGGATGGCTTCCCTGCAGAAGGTTAATAGCCTGAGTAAAGTACACTGTGGTCAGCCTGTTAGCGTCCGCTGAACATTTTGTAAACGTAGAGTCAATATAATCAAATGCAGATAAAGTGGTCGCGAATGCTGGAAACTCCTTGTAAAGTAACCTTTCTAAATACATATTCAATTTCGTATGTCCCTCCTCTTCCTCAAAGGCCATCTCTCTGGCTTTTATAAATCTTTTTTTAAGATCATTATTTACAGATAAATTTAATTTATTCCTGGCAAAGACAGATATTGACCCGTAAGATAAGAAAGGCTGATAGCGTAATCGTGTACATGGAGTCATGCATCCAATCGCATTCTCGTGTTCTTGAAAATCCGCTACAATATAATATATGGAATAAGTACAAACATTTCAATACTTAAAATTGGTTAAATGACAAGACAACATTTTAAACATTTTTTATCAATTGATATAGGCATGAAGATCAAGTTTGTTTGAAATCATTACACTTTATTATACTGACATGCAAGATAATATTAGTTATCTCAATAATTGTGAGTCATGTAAGATTGAATGTCAGAGCAACGATATCAAACCATACACGGATGAAAAAATGGTACTGTAAATCCAGTTTTATTCGCGAGAATTCTATTTACACGTACTTTCGCGGGATACCTAGCTCGCCAAAATGAAATTATCGCGTAATGAAGTGTGATGATAATTTGACGAAATGGGCATTCGATATCGCGAACAAATTTTGAACTTGTGTATCGCGAGAATAAAATCCCCAGAATATTTCCGGAATTACAGTAATTGATAAGTTGTTAATTAATATTTTATCTTCTATGTGATTATTTGCCGTTCATTCAAGGCAAATTGCGAGCCACATCAAATACCAAAACTGAATTTCTTCTGGATTTCATGACTATATATAGTAATTATAAACAGTTTCGTGTATAAATCTTATTATAATTATTAAAGTCGACAAATAAGCAATTAATATTCTACCTGTAATTCTACCCAGTACCACAAAAATAATGTGAATCACATATACTATTACACTGCTGTAAATCTACCTGGTATCACAAGAGTTATGTGAATCACATATACTAGCACACTGCTGTTTTTCTACCTTCGTATCACAAGTGTTATGTGAATCACATATACTAGCACACTGCTGTGATTTTACCTAGTATCCCATGGGTGTTATGAGTCAAATACATGTATACTTGTCTAGCACACTGCTGTGATTCTACCTAGTATCACAAGAGTTATGTGAATCACAAATACTAGCACACTGCTGTTTTTCTACCTTCGTATCACAAGTGTTATGTGAATCACATATACTAGCACACTGCTGTGATTCTATCTAGTATCCAAGGGGTGTTATGTATCAAATACATGTATACTTGTCTAGCACACTGTTGTGATTCTACGAAGTATTCCAGCAGTGTTGTAAATCAAATATACACTGTAACACATATAATTATTATCATCAAATGTTTCTAGAAACTGAAGAATATCAATCACATCATTACTTTAGAAATATATCCACAATTAAGCTAGAGCAATATCTGACAAATTCTGGGGCTCCCTCCCATACATAAACTTTATAAGAACCATGCAGTAAAATACAAACTATAGGAATTTTTCATATTCAGACAATTTATTTATGTTCCACAAATTACAAAAAATACCAAAAATATAAGACCACGAAAATAAGACGTGTCCCACATTTGAAAATCTGTTAAAGCGCACTTGTCACTTGACAATCTCTTATAGCGCACCTGTCACTTGAAAACCTGTAATAGCGTACCTGTCACAGGTATGTCATTATAAAATCAGTATATATGTTTAAATATATATATATATATATATATATATATATATATATATATATATATATATATATATATATATATATATATATATATATATATATATATAAACAAATATCTGGAAACAATCATAATAAATCGCAATAATTTGCGGTACGAATGATTTAACTTACATTTGGCCTGTAACTGACAGTCTAGATTCTCCAACGTGCACACAGGATTATCCCCTGGGATGTTTTGAATAAAAATAGAAATAATGGAAATACATGCATACGTCTACCAAGGTAAATTGACACATGTTTATAAACACGACGAGTAAACCAATGTAGGGTTGACAGGTTTCTTGTCTGCACAAAATTATTAGAGCATCAGTAATGCATGGGATCCATGTAAGTCAATATGTTTTATCTGTACAACCTATATTCGAACAATAGACCGTATTGTTTTGGTTTTTGACAGAACCCGGATGTGCCACTTTGCCTAGGTAGACCTATACATGTATATGTATCACATAAGCTTTATATTTCATATTTACTATAATTGTATTTATATTAATTAAAATTTTATTTCTGAAAAGAAATCATAAAAAGGTTAAGCGTCATTATAATAATATAACACAGGTAAACCCAAAGTATTTATAAACAGGGTTAAACCGTGGAGAAATAATAAGGCAAACATTTCCTGCAATTTTATGGGAAAGGAAAATATCGTAATAACTAATAAAACGTCTTTGCAATATTACATGTTAAAATGTGCTTTGTAATGAATGTACCCAGAATAAATTGTTCGAAATTCAATAAATGCATGGTTTTATTTCGTAAAAATTAGTGCTTCAATAATACAACATTGTATTTCATTTGTACCTTGGCCACTGGGAATGAAAAACTCACGACAGCCGCACTTTTCCATTACATACGAACTTTGCTGCTTCATTGTACAAGTTCCATGTGTATACGAGAACTTGTCAAAATAGTGCCCGGACTTCTTATGACAATGCCCTTCAGGTGGTGGTAACTCTATTTCCTGGTGACAAGAATAACAACAAATAACAAGTTCAGTGGCCAATGATTTGTTTTAACGATAAAAATATAGCAACGTGTTATTCGTGATCATTATATTAGGCCATCCTTTAGTCGTCAGATCATTATCTATTCGCCACGCTAAACATACACAGAAATAAACTCTTTCTGAACTCTTTAAGGTGGTTTTGAAAATGCATTATATACATATCATGGATTCATTTTGGATTTTCACATCTATGAGTCTAAATTTTTGTTTCATTCAATCCAATATTTATTTCGGTATTAGCTAATAATCTTATACTAAAGTAATATTTCACAATGACAACACCATTTAAATTCTAAATTCACCAAAAGCTAAGGCAGTCATCCTTTTACATTGGTTACTCTTTTACGAATTAGGTTATGCATTTAGATTTATAATTTGGTTTTGTATGATACCACATTCCCTTTAGAAATTCTGTTTTTATGTTGTAGCTCAACTCATGAAGTCTAATTGACAGAAACGATCGTCTTGAGCATTAAAACTTTGGTATTATGTTTATAATATTTATGACCACAAGGTCGTTGCCACTGCTGGTGGACCATTTGATTCCCCCGAGGGTATACATAAACCTAGTACCTGGTATTTCGGTGCCATCTGATAATCTTATATCAAAGCAGTATATCACACTGATAACACCATTTGAATTCTGAATTCTTCAAAAGCTATGATGGTAATCTTTTTACAGTGGTGCTCTTAGACAGATTAGCCATGCATTTAGATTTATTATTTGGTCTTGTATGATACCACTTTTCCTTTCGAAAATCTATTTTAAGTTAATTTAATTATAAAAACCTCAGATACCAAAGTGTAAATCAATAGAATGTCCAGGACATAGATACAAATCCGATAAAAAATGGACAAACACGGACCTCTGGAAACCAAGAGGTGGGATCAGGTGCCATGGAGGAGTAAGCATCCCCTGTCGATCGGTCACACCCGCCGTGAGTCCACAGTCAAGTCCAGTGAAACACATGAGGAGTGTAACTGATGAAGTCTAACTGACAGAAACGATTGTTTTGAGCAATGTAACTTTGGTATTGTGTTTACAATATTAGATAAATAGGGAAACATGGATTTAGAAGAGGATAGTAACCATATTTTAAATTTCTTTTATATTCACGTAGTTTATTTGATTGCAATGAGGTAAATGCTGCATTGACAAAGTGACTGACCTTATAAACTTTGACATCCATAAATCCATGACGACCGGTTGGAAGCTCATATCCATATTCCATTGGCATTGGGAATTCTTCTCTTCCATGTAGTTGAATTTTAATGCCTCCAGCATTATGGGGTCCGACCATATAATCATATTCTTCTGCATTTATAATTAACTCTAGACCATTTGCAACACCTGTAGTAAAAAATTAATTGATATAATTAAACTTTCACACATTTATAATTAACTCTAGACCATTGACATCACCTTTTGTAACAAATTAATAGATTTAATTAAACTTTTAAACATTTATAGTTAAACTCTATACCATTTACAACACATTTTGTAACAAATTTATTGCCTTTTCGCTGGAGGTTGTTGAGACGTCTGTACCAACTGTGACGAGGATACACTCCTCACGTATTTCATTGGACTTGACTGTGGACTCACGGCGGATGTGACCGGCGGACAGGGGATGCTTACTCCTCCATGGCACCTGATCCAACCTCTTGGTTTCCAGAGGTCCGTGTTTGTCAAATTTTACCGGATTTGTATCTATGTCCTATTGATTTATACTTTGGTATCTGAGATTTCTTTTATATATAATTAAACTCTAGAACTCTAGACCATTGACAACACCTGTAGTAACAATTCAAATATTAACTTTAAACATTTAGAATTGACTCGTAACCAGTCATAACACCTTTAAAATTAATTAAGGATTGTTTTTCTTTTTTATGAAAAAACATGGAGTGTACATGCAATGGCTCATAAAAACATGGAATGTATATTCAATGACAAAAAAAAACATGGAATGTACAATCAATGGCTCATAAAAAACGTGGAATGTACATGCAATGACTCATACAAACATGGAATGTACATGCAATGGCTCATGAAAACATGGAATGTATATGCAATGACTCATGAAAACATGGAATGTACATGCAATGACTCATGAAAACATGGAATGTACATGCAATGACTCATAAAAACATGGAATGTACATGCAATGACTCATAAAACATTGAATGTATATGCAATGGCTCATAAAACATGGAATGTACATGCAATGACTCATAAAACATTGAATGTATATGCAATGGCTCATAAAAACATGGAATGTACATGCAATGGCTCATAAAACATGGAATGTACATGCAATGACTTATAAAACATTGAATGTATATGCAATGGCTCATAAAAACATGGAATGTACATGCAATGGCTCATAAAAACATGGAATGTATATGCAATGACTCATAAAACATGGAATGTACATGCAATGGCTCATGAAAACATGGAATGTACATGCAATGGCTCATAAAAACATGGAATGTACATGCAATGGCTCATGAAAACATGGAATATACATGCAATGGCTCATGAAAAAGTATTCTGTGCAGCACTTCGTGCTGTACATAAATTTTCCCCATGTACATTCAATGTTTTTTTCCAAAAATGAAAAACAATCCTTATATTTATTTATAGTACCATTTTCTTTGAAACTGTAGCCAGCTTGATACGAAATTCATTCCATATAATTGACTTTGCGGACACGGTTTTTATATGAGGTAATAGCTGAACAACTCTGTGTCCAACATTACATATATAACGGTCAAAGTTATCACCTTTTTACCAAAGTTCGGAGTGTTTAAATTTACCTTAAAATAAAAAAAAATCACAGATACCTCTGGAGATGGTGGGATCAGGTGCCATGGAGGAGTAATAACTCGTTGAATTAGAATTGAGTATTATAAAGGTTAGTATTTACAAACCTGGGGATTCCAGATACTTGGCTTCATCTCCCATTCCATTGAACGTGTAACACTGACCATACCTTGTGAGTACTGTTGTGAAATTTCCTGGTCCACAATCTTGGCTTTTCCACTTACACCTTAAATAAATGATTCTAGATTTTTTAATGAAATGATGCATTGATTTACTAATGCGTATGAGAGAGAGAGAAAGAGGGAGAGAGAGAGAGAGAGAGAGAGAGAGAGAGAGAGAGAGAGAGAGAGAGAGAGAGAGAGAGAGAGAGAGAGAGAGAGAGAGAGAGAGAGAGAGAGAGAGAGAGAGAGAGAGAGAGGCTGTTTGACCCTTAATGCGTGTGTGTATTTTCCGATAATTTTCACATATTAGAATCACCAAATCGCATGTTGTGTAAACCCATACTCTTGGTCTTTGGCAGGATGAGGTAGGGAATATTTACATAAAGGAGATAATTCAAATGTAAAAATGACATTGGCTCTGGGAATGAGGTTGTCTTCTCTTAACATTACATTTATATATAGTCATACTGGTTCGTTTCAAGAAATAAAGGTAATATATGATGTATTTTCAGTTATTACATTTTTGAAAGTGAAATATAAGGATTCATCGATTAAATAACTTTAATATTTTTAATTGTTATTTTCTACACTGTGAAAAAAACACTTCATGCAAAATCAATGTAAACTGTATTATTTTACTCGGCAAATCAAAATACTTTTCAAATTTTGGAACTACTCTTTCTTTTTTATGAGAAATACATACGTAATAAATATGTAATAAATATAATATTACATAATATTATAATATTTTATTTCATAAATCTGGTAAATATCCTCTATATATTTCTGAAGAGATTCTCACTGTACTATCATATCTTCTTTCCGATGAGCATTTGCAGTATATAGAGCCTTTAAAGTTATATTCATCTCTTCTTCTGATAGTTCATCTAATTGTGGTTTTCCATCCCTGAAAAGCTTTGTCAGTAATCGGTAATGAGCATTCTGTTTTGCCAACGTCCTTCTGTGGATAAAAATATTTGTAAAAATTGTCAGAACAACCTACTAATTGTCTGTCCAAAAGTTCACGTTAAGTTTTGATCCATATTAACGTAAGTATATTTTTATATTATTTTATTAAGTATACGTAAATGAAAATAAGCGGTGGCCTCGTGGCCGACTGGTTTGAGTATCGCGTCTAAAAACATGAAGTCGTTTACCTCTAGTCAGCGCAGGTTTGAATCCGATTGAAACCTAGGATGAATAGACCTTTTCCGAAATGTTTAGTTCCGATATTGTTCATAATAATATTATGCACCTTCAACAAAAATGTGTCTTACATAACTTCCGGTTAATGAGTTTATCGCATGGGAGACCAGAAATATGCATTACTTACAGTTAAAGGAGACAGATTTGAGAAGTAGCCTAAAGTAAAGGAGTGACACATGTCAACTTTACAAGGATGAAAATTTAGTCTAACTTCCCCAAATCCAATGACCTGAAACAAGATATCACTGAATGCCGTCATTGTAGACATTACGAAACCTGAAATTACCTAGGTCACATTTTTTTTTCTGCTGTCGTTACGTGATCTGAGTGCAAATTATTCCACAAAACTGAACAGAATGTGACAACTAGAAAAAGTCTATTTGTGAGAATGTTTGCCAGTGTACATGGAGATGCTCCGTGGTCTCTTCCCGGGTCATTGTAACCGGGTTCTCTCCCCTACCCTTTAAAACTGGCTGCCATAGAGCTGAAAAATTGTTGAGTTTGGCCTAAAACAACAATCAACCAAACAATTGATAAATAATTATATATAACAAATGGAATCATTGCAATATCAATCATATGTACCAATTGTTTCTTTCTCATCTTCTCCTTCCAATATCGACGCAATTCCCAGCACACAGAAAATTTACCAAAATTCTTTACTGTGATATTACAATCCAATTTCATTTTATTTCATGACATAAATATATACACTTATATTTCATGTACATTTTTGGCGTCTCATCCTTTCAGATATATCCGCGAAAATATGAATTAGATACAATGTATATAAACACCAAAGTACAAATCCATAGGATGTCAAGGACACAAGCACAAATCTGGTAAAAATAGACAAACACGGATCTCTGGAAATCAAGAGGCGGGATCAGGTGCCACGGAGGAGCAAGCATCACCTGTCGACAGAGCATACATGTATTCCATTTATCTGCATGATTTACAATTAAGAACACGTATTTTTTCAGTAGTTAATTTCTGGTGACCCACAGAGTATACATATTTAAGCTAATTGAACCAATACGGAGATTGACAGGCAACTAACTGTCAAAGTGAGTTACCTGTACAGGAAGTGGGCGATCCTTAAAATACAACGTCTTGCTTCTTGCAATGCTGGGAATTTTGTGTACGAAAGCCAGACATTGCTGTTATACACTTCGATAGCCTAACACTGCTGATATACACTTCAATAGCCTACATTGCTGTTATACACTTCGATAGGTTAACATTGTTGTTGTACAGTTCAATAACCTAACATTGTTGTTATACACTTCGATAGCCTAACACTGCTGATATACACTTAGATAGACTAACATTGTTGTTATACACTTCGATAGGTTAACGTTACTGTTATACATTTCGAAATCCTAACATTGCTGTTATACATTTCGAAAGTCTTACATTGCTGTTATACATTCGATAGCCAAACAGTGTTGTTAAACACTTCGATTGCCAAACATTGCTGTAATACACTTAAACATTATTTTATGAACACAAACCATTATACAAATATTCTCTTGATATATTCGCGAATTTATGCAACAATTAATCACTCGCGAAAAGGGTAATTTATAGTGAATATACTAGGAGAAATATAAAAACAAATAAGAAAGATAACAATAACAACAACATAGTTCCAGTCCACAGTAATTTTACCTGAATGCATTCTGGTTACAAATAGTAACTGCAGGAAATAACAGCGACTTGGGGTGCACCATATCAAGGTTAATTGATTTTGGCGACGAATTGTAATAAATGATCCTGTCTGCAACATCAAAAATTACTAGTCCAGCACAAGCCAGAATTAGCACAGACCACACAATCCTGTAAAAACATGTAAAATTTATCAATATATAATTTAAAGGAAATACTTTATTACACTTTCAATAAACATTTACTTCAATATTATGCTAGAACATGTACAGTGTATCGGAATATGTAGGTTACATAAGTCATATCTGTCCGATATATGTTTAGTTCACTATTACAACTGATATATTGATGCATGCTACGGATACTGTAAAACAGTCACAGATCCAAAATTATGTCTAAAGCGTATATCTAAACTACACTGACTGTGGACCGGTCAACAGGAGATGCTTACTCTTCCATGACACCTGAACCCACCTCTAGATTTTCATAGGTCCGTGTTGGTCCAACATTTTCCAGATTTGTATATTGTAACCTGGACATCCTGATTATTTATACTTTGGTATCTGTGATTTGTGTATTGTAGAATACTGTATCGTAAAATATTTCGAACGCTATTTTCATTCGCAAAATTTGTAGATATTGACATAACAATCATTCATATCAAATGGGAAAGAAATCTGATCATTAGTTCATAGTTTTTCCCTTTCTGTCCCCTTGTGGAGCACCTATGGGACTTAGCCCCTTTTCATTCAAAAACGTTATATGGCTTCAATTGGAAACAGTTCCTTCCACAGCTGGTAGACTGGTTCTTGAGAAAAAGTAGAAAATGTCTAAGAGTTCACTACGGACGACAGACAAAAATGATAACAACAGGTGACGTATGGTAACCAAATAAACACCATATGACGTAGTAAAGGTATATTGCTTTTCAAATGTGGAAAAACAGACTATAAAGACAAATCCATCAGATCTATCGTATACAGCATTGGTTGGGCATTTCGAAATCTACCCTCACAGTCCATTAACTTATAGCACAATAATAGTCTCCCTCGAGAATTGCTGTGATCGTCATTTATAGTCGCAAATTTAAGAATCCTCAATTTCGTAGATATATCGTATACGCATAATTATGATAAATAAATCATACACTTAAAATTGACACAAATCTGTCATTATTTTTAAATACGTACACTTAAAAATCCCAATAGTACCACATTTGTTATAAATAATAGGACGGTACGTATATATCACAGATTCGTAATTAATACTGGTTCTTACTGTACATTTAGCTTATATCTAACCAGTACCATCACTGAGCATGCAGAGAAAACGTGATTTGTAATTCAATGAAATATCGGAATTGTTTGAAGATGACATCTTGTATAAATTATAAATCTTTATATAGTGTAGTTTAATACATATACAATAAAATGAATTATTGATTTCAGTGCATTGTATTTTTATGAATTGTTACCACCTTCCTTACTTTATAATCAAATATTCTGTATTTCTTCTACGTATGGAGGAAAGAAAATAAAATTACAAAGATAACAGTAGACCTATGGTTACTAGACAGTAACTAGAGTAATGTCAGTGTTCAAGGTTCTTATCTTTATGAAGTCGATCAAAAGGAGTTCTTTTCGTTGTACTTCTAAATACAGGAACACATATTTTCAGAATGGTTGCTGGCAACGCATGCTTCAGATGGACTGAGATGTCAAAAGCAATACTTTGTTTCCAACGTCTACTGAATAATTCTATTTGGTTTTAGTGGAATCGTTTCAACAGAACTGGAGTTTTAGCTCATAAAGCAATTTTCAAAAATTTAAAATGCATATGCCTATATTAAAAATGAATGCATATATTAAAAGTTAATGCTTTTGAGAAAATAAACTTCAAAGGTGTTCCGAAGTATCACTGACTTTAACCTTTGGCCAGGTGAACTCGAAAGGTTGCTAGCATAATTATCCCATGAAACGTTCAAAGGCATATACATGTACCATGAAAAAAGTTGAAGGTTTTAGATTTCCGCTAAATTGATATTTTAGCTCTTTGAGAACGCCAATGACCTTTGACGCCGTGAACATTTGGGAACATAATATTCTCTAAAAATTTCAAATGCATATGCCAATACAAAATCGTCACAGGTTTTTAATAATGTTGCATTTTTGGTATTTAACCCAGCTAATATGTGCCCTAGTCCTAGAGCAGAAAACTACACCCAGGGTCTATGAACCTACACGCTTTACAGACAATGACTTTTCTGAACAGAAACGTCTTTTCCTGAAAATTAAATTTACAAATAAAGGTGTAGACGCTTTGAACATTGGCAATTTTCTAAATCACAAAAAAAGTTAAATCTTGTGTGCCATAATTTGAAATGAAGATCACGCCTTGCATTTTATATATCTATACACCTGGCATCGCATCCAAGCTATTCAATTACAAACGGGTTTTGCAGTGCCTAGACATACACCATCTTCTACACAACACCGTCACATGTCCATGTGTATCATCTCCTTTCAAATATCATGCTATCGGGCATGCCATCACCGGCGTTGAAAATGAAAACCTCAAAAATCTTATTTTAGGAGGTCCTAAATACCGCGAAGGACGTTCCTTTAATTGGCGTCAGAATTATTTCAGTTTAATTATGAATTCTGTTGAAGATTATGTAAGACGATGGGGCAAACACGAAGGCTTGGAACTAGACACTTTGTCTGAATAGCTAAAAGCTGTACGATGGTTGAAGAAATCTCGTATTCGAAAACTTAAAGTAACTATGAAAACACTTTATCCCTCTGTTAGTGGTCCAGAAGAAGTATCTGAACTGGATAGATTTCATGACCAATATGTACTGGTCCCAGAAAACAAAGCCTCAAATAATATAGTTTTTATTTGCAAGGCACATTACTATAATTGTTTATTAGAAGAGCTAGGGTTTAATACGAATTCTGGTAATAACACATACACACGTGGCTCACTTTCAAAGGACGAGATCTTTCAAAATCACGTGTCCGTATTACGCTCTTTTGATGTACCTACAACCGATACTGATTTTGAGCTACCATATTTATATGGATACCTAAACTTCATAAAACCGCATATAAGCAAAGATACATAGCAGGATCCAGCAAATGTTCTACCAAACCTTTATCTTTACTCCTTACCAAGATATTGACAGCCGTTAAGTAGAAACTTCAGCAATACTATACAGTTGCTTATTCCAGAAGCGGTGTAAATCAGATGTGGATACTTAAAAATTCTAAACAACTTTTAGAAAATTTAAAGGCAAACAATTTTTCTCAAATTCAAAGTATCAAAACATATGACTTCTCTACTCTTTACACAACTATTCCACATACAAAATTAAAAGAAGGACTTTTTAGCATCATAGACAACTGGTTTTTTTTTCACAAAAGGTGGTACCCAAAAATTTAAATATCTAGTGATTGGTTATCATGATACTTATTTTGTCAAACACCACTCTGATTCTACACATAAATACACTGAAGTTGATATAAATACATGCTGGAATTTCTAACAGACAATATATTCGTTATGTTCGGAGACGTTGTCTTTCAACAAACTGTTGATATTCCTATGGAAACCAATTGTGCCAACTTTATTGGCTGACCTGTTCCTTTATTCATACGAAGCAGACTTTATTCAGAAACTGCTGAATCAAAAGAAGAACAAGCTAACGGTGTCTTTTAATTTCACATTAAGATATATCGACGACGGTTTGTCAATTTGACAATTTTAATACATATGTCCATGCGATATATTTCAGCGAACTAGAAATTAAAGATACAACAAAATCAAACTTACACGCTTTATATTTAGACATCGTACTTACTATAGACACAGACGGAATATTGGCTACTATGCTATACGACAAATGCAACGATTTCGGCTTTCCCATAGTAAATTTTCCACATTTAAGAAGTAATATCC
Organism: Atrina japonica; assembly: GCA_030159075.1. Classification (NCBI taxonomy): domain Eukaryota; kingdom Metazoa; phylum Mollusca; class Bivalvia; order Pterioida; family Pinnidae; genus Atrina; species Atrina japonica. The sequence continues at coordinate 419,507 of BROG01000068.1, read as the reverse complement.
CACATTCACCCGCATATGGAGTGTTCAACGCATGAACATTTCATATACAGATGTAAACTACTCACTAACAAATTATTGACACAGGGATAACGACAACTGCGCTTGATGTCACCGTTCCGCAAATTTTACGGTCCCACCTCTTGGTTTCCAGAGGTCCGTGTTTGTCCATGTTTGCCGGATTTTTATCTGTGTCCTGGACATCCTATAGATTTATACCTTGGTACCTGAGATATTTTATATTTACAATTAAGGTTCAAGTATTTGTGTCAGTTATGTCACCAAAGAACAGGAATTTAAAAATCAAGAACTTGCTTTCCAGTTTTAGCCCTGTCACCTGAGAATTAGGGGTGTGGACCATGACATTTACAATTTTGATGCCCCTTCAACTATTGAACCAAATGACGAGTTTGGTAAGAATCAGTTCTGGAAAAGAGATTAAAATGAGAAAAGCAAACACACGGACAAACAAACAGGCTATTTTAATAGCCAATATAAATGCAATTTGTTCAATTAATAGTGCATTCTGCCCCGGAAAAGCACAAGAAATGATATACGTTTGACAAATGAATTGATAAAACCTTGCGATGTAATGATTATGATATGATACTGTTGTTCTTATTTTCATAAAGCGGGTACATTCCTACGGAATGTGGTTTTTTATATAAAATTGTTAATCTGTTATTAGTTTTATTGATTGAATGATTGAGTTAATTAATACTTATGTATTAATGACAGTAGTTAAAGTTCCTGTATAATTTAGAAACCAAAATGAATGTCTAAAACTAAAACAATCATGTGTCTGTCGGTTCTCCGTTTTCTGTTATGTGTCTGTGTTCACTTTTCATAAAGAAATCCGAATACTATAGATATAGCCATCCAGGGGTGGGATCAGTTGTCATGGAGCATCCCCTTTTGACCGGTCACACTCCTCGTCAAAAATGACACAAACGACTCAACCATTGCTATCGTTGATATCGTTTTCTGATTTTTCAGTATGATCAAAACATTTGTGTAACCCAAATGGTTTTATTAAGATAAAGTCTTAAATTTGTCTGGTATTTCGGTACTAGTTAATATTCTTATACTAAAGTAACATTTCGCACTGATAAAAAAACATTTAATCCTAAATCCTTCAAAACTAATACAGTCATCTTTTTACAGTGGTTACTCTAAGACGGATTTGGCTACTAGTATACATTTAGATTCATTATTTGGCCTTGTATGACACCAGTTTCTCTTTAGAAAAAATATACGTCTACTGTCGTGTACTGTAAACTCGGGCTAAACTGCTGATGTCTAATCGAAACAAGACATCATCTTGAGCATTTGATTTAACTTAGTTTCCTTGTTTATAATATTATAAAATGAATTACCTTTGTGTCCACGACCTGTCCGATCCAAATGCATATCTAATACCATGAAATGTCGTTTGATCATTAAAAGACTTCAAAAGTCCTCTAGCATCAGCTGTTGATTGCGAATTATCCACCTTTTTAACAATTTTGCCCATTCTGTCGTTTTTGTATTTCATATTTTTAAGACGACAAAACTTCAAACAGAACCATGTAGTATATGTTAATAATATGCAGTTTAATATAAAGGATTCATTAAATCACTGAAATAATTTCGCTAATAACTGAAGCGGTCAAATTATAGGGAAATTGGTAATTGCATTGGCATTAACACTATGAATAATACATGTGCAAAGTAACGTGACCGAAATTAATTTTCTTTATGTATCGGATCACTTCAGGATATATCTATCAAATTTAAATCCAGTTAATGATGATAACATATACAAAATATCGGATCTTTAAGAGTCTATTGCACTTTTGTTGACGTGTTTTATTATTTTTGCTCTCTCTCTTTAGCCCACTGGATTTATTCACTTGACATTTAATCATTGTTTAAATATTAAGATGAAAACCCACAAAATATTATCTTGCACGTAAAACATCTTTAAAAACTATTCACGTCTACAAAAATCTGAAATTTCATTGTCAATACATCTTTGAAAAATATAAGCACTTTATTATGATATCTTTAAGTCAAAGATATCGTCTTAATTTAATGTAAAATTTTAATACATTTTTTTCATTAAGGGATGGTTTAATTTTAATAATGCAGTGAAATGTATATTTACTTTCTTTATACATGTGTCATATCTTTCGACTACAAGGAGCTCATGGCATCCGTGGAGGAGAATATACCGAGGGCCTTTGGGGGGGGGGGGGGGGTATTGCCACACGTCTTTGTGATTCATTTTGAAATAGATGTTTAAAATTCAATCATTGATCCTGTCAATAACCAATACATTTACAGTCATTTAAGAGTAAGTGCATTTTTGTGTATGTGGTTGTCAAACTATTTCTTGTTTCTTTACAATAAAAATACATATACATGTATAATGATATATTTAAATCATTGTCATCTAAATTCTGAGTATATTTTAGGACACCTAGTATATAGAATTACACAGAGAGAGAGAGAGAGAGAGAGAGAGAGAGAGAGAGAGAGAGAGAGAGAGAGAGAGAGAGAGAGAGAGAGAGAGAGAGAAAGAGAGAGAGAGAGAGAGAGTGTGTAAATGTTTGTGACTATATATTTGTGTGTATGTTTGTGACTGTGTGAACCTATCTATCTCTATCTATCTATCTATCTGTGTGTGTGTGTGTTTGTATATGTATATATATATATATATATATATATATATATATTGTGTGTGTGTGTGTGTGTGATAAGACAGTGAGTTTATGTTTAGCGTGTTAAGCAAGTTGCAGATGTTTAGAGGATTTTCTTATATGTGTAATGGGCAATAAATCATCCAGGTGAGTAAATATCAAACCGTGTATTCTCGTTGAAATTATAACCAAACGAATTGTTATAATATACATGTATCTTATAAATCAGGAATGAACATTTTGGTCAAAGTGCATCCTAAAGTTTGGTTTTCTCGTATAGTTTCTCGTGCTGACGCTGTTGAAATGAATAAATCACAACAAATCATTTAATTTCTTTCCGATGATATATACATTTGATTCAAATACGCTCTTTTGAAAAATGTTAATCCTTGTTACATTTGTGCTGTAAACTAAAACTTTAAAATGAATAAAGATCAAGGAAATTTATGTTTTATTATTGATAGGACAAACATTACAAAAACAAACTGGTCATTTGTATATATTTTTATAACTCTGCAACAAAATTAAGAATGGTGTTCTGACAAATTTCATATGATTTATTTACCGGGTTTGATGGGCTCAAACACATCACAACTATATTGAAAGCATTGTGAATTTAAATTACATTTAACAGCAAAAGCACGACATTTGTTGGCCCGAAAACACATATAGGCACAGTCTGTTTCTCGACCGACTGGGGTTGTAGCTAACTTTGACAGGTAATCATCCACACGTTGAAGTATAGGTGGCCACACCCTCTCAAACAAAAGTCTTTCCGGATCGTCCGACATGGGTCCAGATTTGTAAGTATCGTTGAAGACATCACTAACCACATAAACCATTTTTAAACCTGAAATGAAATTGATCAGTTAAAATCATTTTTCATACCACAAGGGACATATATAGCACATATGTCTCTGATATCACCAGCTCACATACATTTAGCAACAATATATACAATTCATGGGTATTGATTAATTTTATACGATCAATGCTTTTCATCAGATAAAAAAGTATATAAAATCTTTTTAAGGAATATTCAGGTCACATTCTTTTAGTAACAAAATAGACACTACATTGGAATTCATTTGTAATCACTGATATTCAGTACTGGTAGATATTATTTATGTTAAATAGATAAGTATTTATAATTATATTATATTAAGTAGATATTATTTATATTAGATAGGACGAAGGCTTGTTAAATATGTTGTGAATGTTCTAAAGAAACAGGGGCGTATAATACCTCACTCATAAACATATCTGAGCAATATTTCTTATGTTTTTCATCATTACCATTTTATTTTATGCGTCCATCCATCTATCTACCTCAATCTTTCTTTCTATCTATCTATTTATCTATCTATCTACATCTCTCTATCTCTCTTTATCTACCTTCTTTATTTCACTTACCTGTCTTGCAAATAAAAGCCTTCAAATCATTAAAGCAGTTTCTAAAATACTGCTGACCATCGCCTTTTAGTACACCACACATATTGATATGATCGGCAGGGAGATCTAGGTGAAAAATAATACTCAAAATATGAGAGTCAATATTTCGTTCTAATGCCTTGTATTCTAATCACATACATTGTAGTTGAACTACAGGACGCATTATCTTAATACCTACTACAAACTATAAGAATTAACATACAATTTATACATATTATCATCAGAATCAATTTTGAAAATGGAAACGTTTCATTTGAAATATAACATCGACTGATCTGTGAAATGGACCATGACTGGAAGCTGAATGTTAGATTCTATTTCGCTACTGTATCTGTATAAGTTGATTTATAATTACCAATATTCGATAAATCAGTGTTAGATCCATCTACCCAATTCCATCCATATTTACCAGACTTTGGTTCTAACCCAGTCCAAACATACCCGGTAATATTTTCGTTCTGTGGAATTAAAAAAGCGAGTTGACTTTATTTACATATTACAAACACTAAACAAAAGTGATAGCTTTGCAAAAAAAAATTGAATGTTTTTGTCAAAACTTCATCAGTTAAGTTGGCAAAACAATAACTTTGGTATTGTTAATAATATTTATAACCACTGGGTCATTGTCACTGCTGTTGGACCACCAGAGTCCCCGGGGGTATACATAAACCCAGCTGTAGCAGTAGTCTTAGTCTAATGTGAAGTAACAGGGTAATATCATAGTGATGAGTTTATTATTCTCGCATTAGCATTGACACAAGACAAGTTCGTTTTACAGACATTCAGAATATCAAGCTGCATCGCAACTTGACATAATACTGAATACTAGTCGCCCGACAGAACAACAATCCTCACCGTGAAAATGCGCCCTGTAGATTCACGATCGCCAGAAACTCTATGTGACCTGTAACTTCACGATCGCCAGAAACTCTATGCGCCCTTTAGCTTCACGATCGCCAGAAACTCTATGTGACCTGTAGCTTCACGATCGCCCGAAACTCTATGCGCCCTGTAGCTTTACGATCGCCAGAAACTCTATGTGCACTGTAGCTTCACGATCGCCAGAAACTCTATGCGCCCTGTAGCTTCACGATCGCCAGAAACTCTATGCGACCTGTAGCTTCACGATCGCCAGAAACTCTATGCGCCCTGTAGCTTTACGATCGCCAGCAACTCTATGTGCACTGTAGCTTCACGATCGCAGAAACTCTATGCGCCCTGTAGTTTCACGATCACAAGAAACTCTATCCGCCCTGTAGTTTCACGATCGCAACTGCATGGTCCCCCAAAACATGTCCGCATCCATTGCCATGATGCACGATATGGCATCCTTTACACCAGCTATCTGGTATCTCGGTACAAGCCGATTATTTCATACTTAAGTCATATTTCGCTCAGATAGCACTATTTCAATTCTAAACTTCTCAAAGGCTAAGATATATTCATTTTACATTGGATACTCCTGTGATACAACTGTGATTTAGCAACACATGTAGATTTAGTATTTGACCCTGTATAAAAACCTTCTTTTTATTTCAGAAAAATACATTTATTTTAATTGTGAGCTCAACTGATGAAGTCTTATTGACAGAATCGATCGTCTTGAGCATCTATTTTGACCTCGTTTGTAAAACAATAACTGTGTTATTGTTTATAATTTTATGTTGGAATTTAAACTTAGTTCCGAAAATGGAAGTGGTATCACAAGTCCAAAAAGTAACCTAAATGTATTTCCAAATCCATTTAAGAATATCACGGTAAAAAGATGACTATCTTAGCTTTTGAGGATTTGTTTGTAGCAGCACTACCCATTTTAAATATTAATTCAGTATAAAATAATCAGCTGGTACCGGAATACTAGGTCCTGGGTTTATGTATACCCTCGGGGCACAAACTGTGTACCAGCAGTGGCAACGACCCAGTGTTTGTAAACGCATAATGATAAAATCCTGTTGACAGAAGTAATCGTCTTGGTCATTTGCTTTGGAATGTTTTGTGAAACTACGACTTTGGCAGTGTTAAGAATATATAATACCATAGAAATAGATTTGCAACAAAAAAGGCCAAAACCAAAATAATCTGTAAACATGCATAATGAAACCAAACTTATTTCGACGAGTTTTCGATAAATTATATTCTTCTTTTGAATTTTATACTAGTTATTGTGAATTAGACCTTCATAAAAATAAGAATTAAATCTTATTCTCGGAGCCTACATGACCGAGTTGTAAAACATTAATAAAAGGCGCATATTGGCATAACGTATGAATTGTAAAATGGAAATGCCACAGGCAGGAGAAAACGGAATATTACTACTCAGGAACGGGAAGTACGTGATATGGAAATTGAAATTGTGACGTTTGTCATAAAGGGAGGTATGAAGTTGACCGTCCCTCCCAATCGACAGGAGTAAATCTAGGAAAGAAGCAGATACGTTGCACTCTGTCATTTCATATATAGAAAGTTCAACAGGATATATTTGACCAAGGTAATTATGAAATTCTGGATTATCTATCGACAGGATCTCGTCGATGTACCTATCAGAAAAATTTAACCGAGATCCTAACTTTCTTTTCTGTGGAGAGCAGAGACCGCTTAAATACCCCTTCATACGAATACAAAAATAAGGGTCTTCATGACCTAATACTAAATATTCATATCTACGATTTCCATTTTTTGTATAAAAAGGAGTTTCGTCTGATAGAAGTGAGTCTATTTTTAAGTTTCTGGTGAGGAATTATAAGATATATTTAATTCTATTGTTTATATCTGATATTGAATAAAGTATTCATGGTGTAATCTCAGATTTCCAAAGTATAAATTTCAGGATATCTCGCATATATCGGGTCATTTGTATGATCAACTGCCATGTGCGGATAATTTGGGATAATTTGGAAACGTTACTATGGAACAGCCGAAATCATCAAATTAAAGGTATTGCTAGTTGCCAATTTTCCCTCTGTGTCTATAGTATTCAAATGTCTAAGTATGAAGTGTGTGTGCTGGATTCTGCTATCTTTAATTTCTAAAGTTGGGATATAGGTCGACATATGTATGAAAATTGCCATTATTAATTGACAAAAACGTCGTCGATACATCTAAATGTCAAATTAAAGGACATTGCTAGCTTTTTCTTCTTTTGATTCAGCAGTTTCTGAAATCTGCTTCGTATGAATAAAGGAACAGGTCGACCAATAAAGGGGAACAATTGGTTCCCATAGGAATGCCGACAGATTGTTGAAAGACCACGTCTTCGAACATTACAAATATATTGTCTATTAGAAATTCCAGCATTTTTTAATATCAATTTCGGTGTATTTATGTGTAGAATCAGCGTGGTGTTGGACAAAATAAGTATGATGATAACCATTCACTAGATATTTAAATTCATAATAGTCTTTTACTTGAATGGTTCTTTGATATAGCGTATAAGATTAATTCTTAAATTAATATAAACAAGATACCGTTTTCACATTTCACTCACATTAATTAGTTTCTCCGTTACGAATTTGATTTCGTCTTCATTCCACAAGCTGGATAATTCTGACTCCTCAGTTTCACAGACTCCCTTTGCCTGGTAAAAACCAATGCCATATTTGTCAACGTTGACTTTATAACACTTATGACCGTAGTGCACCCATCCGTCTTTGCATCCTTCCTGTGTAAGACCTGAAGATTTTAAACAGATATTTAATATTCTTATACTCTGAAATTGAAGATTGAGAATTCTGTAAATTTGTCATTTTCACATACGATGCAAACATATATATATATATCTTTATTGATAAAGTTATAAAACATCTCAGATACCAACATATAAATATTTAGGTTGTCCAGGACACAGATACAAATCGGGCAAAAATGGACAAACACGGACCTCTGGAAACCAAGAGGTGGGATCAGGTGCCATGAAGGAGTAAGCATCCCCTGTCGACCGATCACACCCGCCGTGAGTCCACAGTCCAGTCCAAATGAAATACGGGAGGAACGAATCCTCTTCATAATTGGTACAAACGTCTCAACAACCGCCAACGAAAATCCAACTCAACATTTTACCCAGTGAAACAGAGTAATCGCAAACAAGACTATTATACGGACCGTAAAATTTGCGGAACGTTGACATCAAACGCGGTTTTCGATATTCCTGTGTCAATAATTTGTCAGTGAGTAGTTTACATCCGTATATGAAATGTTCATATGTTGAACACGCCCTGGCATATCGGATCATTTGTGAAATATATATTCCATATGCGGGTGAATGGGATATTACTACTTAAATGTGGAAAATTTACGCTGGGAAAGCCGAAATCGTCGCGTTTGTCGTATAGCTTAGTTGCAAAATTTCCGTCTGTGTCTATAGTAAGTAAAATGTCTAAGAATGAAGCGTGTGAGCTTGATTCTGTTGTATCTTAAGAATAATTTGTGAATATATGTTGTTAAATTTCCTTTCTTTTTCTTGACTTATAACAAAAAATGCAACACAAACTTCTTAGTATAACTTAGTTAATTGACATAGAGAACCAGTGGTATATATATATATATATATATATATATATATATATATATATATATATATATATATATATATATATATATATATATATATATATATATATCTGTGTGTGTGTGCGCGTGTGTGTTTTAAAATCCCGACAGACATAGACATTTAACTCGCGTATCTCAGCTTTCCAATAACTCAATAATTGATAGCTAGTTTAGCTACCGTAGTGATTATATTGTAATTTAACTTAATTTTATTCTTATATTTTATTGTATTATTGTGTTTTTATTCTGAAAATGTGTATTGTCTTATTTTTATATATTTGTGTATTCTCTCAAAATCTGTATTTTGCAGATTTGCAGTACATGTATATATGTTTTTCCTCATAGCGTTTTAAACACGGTGATAATTCTTGATAGATCATCCGGGCACTCGCCTATTTTTGTTCATGCTTTCCACACTAAAATACCCGAGATTGACTGTCAAATAAATAAATTTTCTCTGTATACCTAATTATTTACCCTAAAAATTCAGGTCACATTTACTCAATTTTTATCAAGTTATGGAAATGTATTAGCACTTATCAGACATTGAAAGGAATACCTTTACCATGTGTCTCAAATCTGCTTGACTGTGTACATGTGCAGGTATATCAAACGGGAAACTTTCTACTGTCTACCATCTAGTGATTACCAAAGGAGGAAGGGTGTGCAACATGAATTTTTTAAAAATCGGTCATATCAGGGTTTAAAAGAGATGGTTGAATTATAATTATATGTCACAAACTGAAAATTGACCAAGAGAGAGAGACGTGCAGAGCATAGACTTATACCAAAGATTTTGTCAATTATCATTACATATAACCAAGGTTCGTGTAATGTCGAATATAATTTGCATCTCTTTCTTTGTAATTTGCTTTCGTCCTTAAAAATTCTGTAAATTCTATAGCTGTACAAAATACACAAACGAATTACTATTCATAATGAAATTATCTCCACTCGTTTTAACTTTGGTATCTGATGTAGAAGAACATAAAAAGTTCGGTTTCATTTCTGTTATATACCAATCTCCTTAAAAGAAGAATTCCGATATATTTCGTGTCCTACTTTAAAAGATTAAAAATGTACTCACCAGTGACAAGATTTATTACAGCACAGAGAAGAATAATCATTCCTAACGTCTGGTAGCTGCATTCACAGTTGTAATAGCCGAATACAGCATTCTACTCAAATTCTGCTTTATGAGTCTTGTGTTTGATCTCGTTTCCCACTTTGCACATTTAGTGCTCCTCAAATCAATACTTTCTTCATCAATTGAAATAATATGTTGTGTTGTTATTGGACAATTTCTATAGAATACCAACAAAACTGATAAAGCTGCAATAAATACATGTACAGTACTAATAAAATGTCAAATCAACCAACGGCTGCAGTAAATCTCCCACAATAGACGTTTTTCTTTCATCAGAAATACAATATTGTTTTTGTGTATGCCCACTGATTGCGGAAATAAGATTCAATGCAGCAGTGTTGTAAAAGCAAAAGCAGAGAGTACAACTTACTGTTAAGCACGATAATTGTTTATACCGTGTGCTTCAATCACGTCACTGTTTATTTTCTACAATATCTTCAACATTTATCAATAAAAGAGGATTTCTGTAAATTACTATAAAAATGAAATTCCTTACATGTCACTGATAATATACATTTTGTCGGCATGTCAACTTTGTAAAAAATAATAAACTTAGAGGATATTAATAACAAATAAAAAACAACTACATGTACATAAGGTATATAAATATAAAATGTTTTATGTAATTAAACGAAGTTATTGATCTCTAGGAACATCAAATACAATGTGTTTCTTTCAAAAGAATGCGCTCACGTCATTATTAATACACTATTTCAAATCATTTCTAGTTCTATCTTTTTAAAGAATTCTTACCATAATTGATTTATAGTGATAGAACTTCATTTCGGACTTCAGCGTATGTTAGTCATTTTTGTATTTAGACATTGCTATTGTTTCATTATTATATTTTTATATAGAAATATCAATTAGCTTTACGGCACTGATGTCTATAGTCAAAGTCAAACAAAATTTCTCTCGTGAGGGGAGGTTACTGACTGATTCAAGTTCAGTTCTGCAAACAGTCCCTTAATCAAATACCAACATAACTCAAGGTCTTTCGGGCGAGAATTAAATCCAGGGATCTTGCACTTTCGTTTCGATGTAGTTAATAAAGAAATCTTATAGATACTAAGTGTTGACCATTATCATTACGATCATTATTATTACTGTTTAATTAAAATCATCATCATCATCATCATCGGTCATATTATTTTTTATTTGTACTTTGTTGCTGTCGCTACATTAAGTATGACAGATAAAAAAAACAAGGATTAAATTTTGGATATTTTTCTTCCAGATTCTATATTCAAATCTATCATTTGAGGTATCTTGCCACATATAGACCGATCGATGGTGATATTCGCCCGAGTTTAAATGTACATCACGGGTCTTTAATCATTGAATTACCAATTTCTGTTATATACTTAGCTTCTGAGAATTGATCATGGTTCTCAGTGAAAGTCAATCCCGGCATGTAGATAAGAAACTTCACAATCGATTTCACGTCATTCATTCTCTACTGAACGGATCGTTAATAGAGTGCTGAGCTGAATTTTCAATGTCAAAGTAACTTAATATGTAGACTGTTCAATTAATATATAAATCGATATTATTGTAAACAGATTAGAAGGATCCAAATATGAAAAAACTAATACTTTGTGTTTTTCTAGACCTACTTAATCATTGAGTATAATGTATTTTTTTTTTCAAATGAAGAGAGTGGTTCAATTATTTTAAATCATCGGTGTGTTCCCAATATAGAGCTGTAGATTCGATACCCAAAAATACACTATATATTTCCCCATACAGAATATCACTGACGATCTATTACATGTGTTTTCTAGACAAACTGTTTTGGGTGATATTTTACTGTTTACAATTTGAATGAGTTTGCAGTCGTAACTTGCTAGAGAATGGTTACAAATAAAACATAACCTTATCACTTGAATGTCTTAGTAGTATTCATTTTGCAGACGGTGTCTTAGGGGCTTTAAAGTCTGTAACGTATCAAAATCGAAACTTTTCATATAGGCCCATATAACTGTCGTACCTTTACAATAACACTGGATATACAAAAAGAACATACCTAACATTGGGATGATATGTCACAGGACAAGGACATTAAAGAAATTACACTATGGTAATTGTTATCCTACTTCATCTTTAGCTTGTTCTCTCTCTGAACTCTGTCTCTCTCTCTCTCTCTGAACAGTCTCCCTCTCTGTGTGAACTCTCTCTCTCTCTCTATGAACTCTGCTTTCTAGTTAACAAACTAATACCACTTCCGGTGATCTAGTAGTAAAGTCTTAATCTCACAAGCGAGTGGTCCCGGGTTCGATTTATGGTACTGCGTCACACCAACGACTTTTAAAAATGGTAGTGAATGTTCCTTCTACAAGCGCTCGGCACACGGAACGAAAGGCATGGGTCTTTCAGACGAGACTTTAAAGTATAATGTAGAAGTTCCGATGGATAACTGAGGTACAGCACGTATAAGAACCGTCACTGTATTGGCGTCAGTCCATGCCAAAAAAATTTGGCACTTCACCGTAAGCTGATAAAATATCAGAGAGAGAGAGAGAGAGCACAACTTTGAACTGCTCAGATACTTTTCTCAGCAACAAAACATAACAACAGATTTGTTAAAGAAAAGCATGTCTTTATTTCCCTATATAAGTAATCATATCTCTAAAGTGCATTATGATATTTGATATTTGATAATAATTACGATGCCCTACAGACATACTTTTAAATTACATATATCAATAGACTAGGGAAAATTGAAACTCCCTACGGAGTATCTTTTAAGACAAAATGTGAAATGTATCTGGTTATGTCAAACGCACATTATTAATCTTTGAAAACAAACAAGGACCTCGATATACGTGTATATGAAATATGATTTCAATGTTGTCTGAAGGGTCATCGACGAAAATTATGAAATCTGCAGTTTACGTGGAAATTTTGGCTCCGTTTAATTTAAAATGAACGGTAAATTTTCAAACTAAATTATTGAAATACAGACATACATGCCATCAAGAAAACTAGTGTGTTATAGGGCAAATTTAAGAAGGAGTAGATGTGCTTTCTGTCGTTAAAGGGTGAAAATAACCAATACAAAATATAACCAATACATAAAATAACCAATACATAAAATAACCAATGGCGAAAATAATCAGTGGTGGAAATAATCAGAGGTGAAAATAATCAGTGGCAAAAATAACCAGTGGTGAAAATAACCAATGGCGAAAATAACCAGTGGTGAAAACAATCAGTGGCGAAAGTAATCAGAGGTGAAAATAATCAGTGGCAAAAAAATGCAATATACATATATCACAAAATTTAAAATGTACAAAACATAATCATAACAGTCTATACAAGTGTAACTGATTACATTTTATAAATGAAATGACCTTATATTTCTAGATCATCTGTATTACATAGGAGCTATTTCTATAATTAAGATAAGTAATGAGGGAAAATTTAGAACATTTTAAAAATGTATGAATACAACTTTGGTATATGTATAATATTTAAATTCAAACTGAAAGACTAGATACAAAACCATTACATAATTTCAAGCTACGAGACAATTTTCCAATAGGTAATATTTGAGACGGGATATGTTGACTTTATTTGTAAGACTAGTACACGTTTTTCTATTCTGATCGACTAAGTATCTTGCTTCGGCAGATTATTTTATATGGAGATCAACCAGGTATTGCAGATAAAATAACTGGTCAGTTTGTGCCAAATGAGATCTATATTTATTGTTATAGACAAGGGACCTTGTATGATGGGTTAGTTTTGCCTTTAGAGATACATGTCTTTATTATTATAGGCTAGGGACCTTGTATGATGGGTTAGTTTTGCCTTTAGAGATACACGTGTCTTTATTGATATAGGCTAGGGACCTTTTATGGCGGGTTGGTTTGTGCCGTTAGAGATCCATGTGTCTTTATTGTTATAGGCTAGGGACCTTCTATGGCGGGTTAGTTTGTGACGTTAGAGATCCATGTGTCTTTATTATATAGACTAGGGACTTTGTATGGTGATCAATTAGGCATTGCAGTCGTAACAAATCATTATAGGTCCAGGTATTTGTTTTTTTATTATGATCGACTACAGACTCTCTGTGGTGACCATCCTGGTGTTGCAGTTGTAAAAGTTAATTAAGTTTGTTCCGTTATAGATCCAGGTATTTTTATTGTTATAGACTAGGGACTTTGTATAGTTATCAACCAGGTATTGCAGTTATGTTAGTTTCATTATAGGTCAAGGTATCTACACTATATTAATATCATGTTACCACTTTTTGGTAAAACCCTTGGTAAATCAAAAAGTGGGAACATGATGAATAATACGGTATGTGAAACCTAGCTGTGAAGACCATATGTATACACACACTTCACACCATTATAAACGACCGGAAAATGTCGAGAAAATCAACATTTGTATGTTTTCTTGATATGCGTAAAGCATTTGAGTTGATAAATCTAGAGTTTTTATGGTATAAGTAATCCAGCTACGGTCTAAACGTTCACTTTTTTATGGTATAAGTAATCCAGCTACGGTCTAAACGTTCATTTTTTCAGGATATCCAAGCCCTATACAAAGACGTGCAGTGCAAAATTAAAATAAATAAGGACTATAGCCCTTGGTTCAAGGTAGGATCGGGGGCGAAACAAGGTTGTACACTCTCAATTACATTCTTCTTCTTATATTTCAAGATCTTGCCAATATTGTTAATTCAATATTTCTGGAATATATGTAGATGTCACAATGATTAATATGTTTTAAAATGCAGACGACATAGCGATATTAGCCCCGGATGAAGCAGAACTATAAATTATATTGGATGGAGTCACTGGATTGTATAACAACTAGAAATTATCCATTAATTCCAAGAAAACGAAAGTTGTTCATTTTCGAACTAATGTGTCCCCGTGCACTGTCTATTTTTTTAAATTTGGGACTTATTCTATTGACACCTTCGACACATACAAATACTTGGGAATTTGGTTTAATGAACATCTGAAAATGTAAAAGGATGTATATGAATTGTCTAGGCCAGCCAGTAGAACACTTGCTGCTTTATTTTGAAAATACATCACCCAGGGAAGGATGTCATATGAGGACAAAGCTGTACAATTCGTTTGTGGAACCAGTTCTTATGTATGGCAGCACTATTTGGGGTACAAAACAATTTAATTGTATTAAAGCTGTACAAAACAAAGCTGCCCCTTACTTTCTAGCTGTTGGAGAATAAACTTCCAATGTGGCAACCCGCTGTGTTACACGAAACAAAGTATAACATGTATTCGTTTTATGTGTAAAAGATAATAACCTCCAGAGCAAAGTAACGAGATGGGCTTCAAGACGAAGAAAAGGATGGTTTTATGGAACTGTTAACAAACTAATAGATAACTACAGTACCAATGAACTATCACTACACATAAATATCAGGACACACACAACTGTTAAACATATATCGAATAGCCTCAGACCTGATAACCAAGAATGACAAGCAAAACTTCACCACGATATAAATAACATAAACGAAAACAGACTACGGACATACCGACTTTATAAAAATGATGACTGTGCCGCGCAATATGTTAAAATTGATATGCCCAGATCAAAGCATAGATACCTGGCTCAGTTTTGCTCTGGGTCCATACCTTTGGTCGTGGAGACGGGTCAATACCCTAGGCCGCCGATTCCGTTAAACAATGGGCATTGTATTTATTGCAATCTTAATGAAATAGAACACTAAAAACATTTCCTAATGAGCTGTCCACTGTATAGTGACATACGCTTTGAACCATTACATTCTGTCGCCAACATAAATTAAAACTTTAATGATATGAATTCACATATTTATATCATAAAAAGTGAAAACTTTCAAAGTAACCTTGCAACAGCCATCTATAAATGTATACATCATAGAAAACTTAACTGTCTAATGATAGATACATTATACATATATCATTAATAATGGTAATGAATAGTGCATATAATCTGAGATTGTAAAAACAATTCTTCGCTATTAGCTCTCTGAATATGGTATGAAAAAGTATTTATTATTAATTAGAAACCTTTTATTTTTCTTCAAATGAGTTCTAATTAAGGTGTTTTATACATTTTAAGTATTTCTTATTGTAGAGAAGATAAAAATACTTTTATTTCTTTTAGTGATGTATAAATGATAATATTTTTACTTCTTTTAATGATATATAACTAAAGATGATAATATTTTTACTACTTTTAGTGAACATGTGCTTTTTAGTGTCTCATAAGTCATATATGGCTGGGCACTTTTACAATAAAATGTTAAGTTTTTTTGTATATATATATATATTGCTGTAAAATTGCATGACACTGTAATGAATTAAGTATTGTCCGACTAGGATCTTATTTTGAGAGAGAGGGCCCACTTAAAATATAATTATGATGAGGGACCAGGTAAAATTATTGTAATTAACCAGGTATAATTATTGTGATTGACTAGATAGACCAGGTATAATTGTTGTGACAGACTAGATATAATTATCATAATGGGGAGGTATAATTACTGTGATAGATAAGGTAAAATTATCGTGATGGACTAGATATAATTATCATGATAGATCTGATATAATTCTTGTGATTGTCTAGGTATAATTATGATGATAGACCACATATCAAGGTTTAATAGACCTGGTATCTTGTTTTAATAGACTAGGTATTATGTTTTAATGCACAATGTATCATGATTGTAAAAAAAACAACAGATTTCGTATTTTGACAGATTTGGTTAGGTAAACATACTTTTATCGTTTGGCAGACCAGACCAGATATAAGTAATACTTTTATATATTCAAGTAATACCTCACAAGATTCAAGTAATACTTTTTGAAATTCAAATAATACTTTTATAGATTCAAGTAATGCTTTTATAGATTGAGGTAATGCTTTTCTAGGCCCAAGTAATGCTTTTGTAATCATTTCTTCAACTTTGCATACAATTCCTCAGGTGTGAATACGCCGAATTCTGTGATGATACCGCCAGTAATTAATGATGCAGGTGTAACATCAAATGCAGGGTTCCAACATTTAATTCCTATTAAGAAAACAACAATATATTACAAATACTGACATTGGATTCTTTCTGGATAAATGGTTGTTTAATGTGTTTATTTCATGCCTAATACTCAAGATAAAATTGGTAACCTGCAGTTCTATTCTTGTATATAGGGAATTGTTTTATGCTGCATTTGTTGAAAAATGTTTCCGATTCCCGTTAATTCTAAAATTTGTTTCAGTAAACCGTTGGTCCTTGAAATATAATATTCTCAATATTTTGTTTTATCATATGATCTGTGTGTTATGCAGCTTCATGACAGATTACATAAATATTCTATATGTAACACGTATAATAAATCCTAGTGGTCATTTGATTGGCTAATGTACAGCAAACTGAACTACTTTTATTCACTACGTACGCATTCATATGAAGGTTGGCGATGACGTCATTTCATTCATCTGAAAATTGGCATTGACGTCACTTGGTGTTTGTGACGTCACTTAAACTTGAATTGAGACTATCGAATAAAACATGTGTAGATGATTTTAAAATTTTGTTGTATTCAAGTCGTTAATTTTGCCAATTTCAACAAGTATGCTTAGATTTAAATAACAATTTAAAATGTAGGCTATAAATGTATGTATTCAAATACAATATTTACAATATGTTTTGTGCACTTATTTCTGTGCAAGTATTTTACTTATTTGGAACAATTTGGTCAACTCCACAGAAAGGAGAATATAGATTCATCAGAAAATGCTATTTATATTGCATATGTTTGATAATATGATAAAAAGAATCTGTCATGAGTTTCCATTCATATCACATTTATGATACTCGTTATGAATTTTCCCCTTTCGCAAAATGGAAAATTCAAAAACTCATATCATAAATGTGATATGAATGGAAACTCGTGACAGATCCTATATTTATAATATATTTATCTATATTTATAATATTTCAGTGCTTTTCTATTTTGCAAGTACATGCATATTAGATCAGTGCTATCACGGTATGGGTAACTGAATTGTTATTTCTTGTTAAGGTAAAACCATGAATAACAGTTTACAAGGAGCAGAAAAAGTGGATAGCAAATTACCTGGAGTTGCAAACGGAAATAACAGCTTACCCGCAGCATCAAACATAAATAGCAGTTTACTAGAGCAGCAAATGCAAATACCATTTTACCTGGAGCTGCAAACATAAATAGCAGCTTACCTGGAGTAGCAAACATAAATAGAAACTTACCTGTAGCTGCTAACTTAAATAGCAGTTTACCTGGAGCAGCAAACGTACATACCAGCTTACCTGGAGCTGCAAACGTGAAAAACAGCTTGCCTGAAACAGCATACGTGAATGACATCTTACCTGGAGCAGCAACGTGATGGCAGGTTACTAGAGAAGCAAACATAAATAGCAGCTTACCTGGAGCAACAACGTTATGGAAGCTTACCTGGAGCAGCATACGTGATGGAAACTTACCTGGAGCAGCAACCTGATGACAGCTTACCCAGAGCAGCAAACGTAAATAACAGCTTACCTGGAGCAGTAAATGTAAATAACATTTTACCTGTATCTGCAAAAGTAAATAGAAACTTACCTTTAGCAGCAATATCATGGCAGCTTACCCGGAACAGCAAGCGTAAATAGCGGTTTAACTGGAGCAACAAACTTTAATAGCATTTCAACTGGTGCAGTAAACATAAATAAAAACTTTCCTGGAACAGTAAACGTAAATAGAAACTAACCTGGAACAGTAAACGTAAGTAGCAGCTTACCTGGAGCAGCAAACGTACACAGCAGTTTACATGGAGTTGCAAACGTAAATAAAAATATAAACAGCGTTTTACCTGGAGCAGCAATCTCAACACCATTGATTTTTGTCATTTCAACTTCTGGTCGTTCTTCAATCACAATGTCATCCCCCGAGGGAATATTTGGGTCAAATGATGTTGTTGGACACGCAACATAGAACGGAGTTCCATGATACTTGGCAGTTACGGCTAACTGATATGTCCCAATCTTGTTAGCAGTATCACCATTAGCAACCACTCTGTCAGCTCCGACAACAACAGCTGATATCTGTTTCCGTTGCATCAACATTGATGCCATGCTGTCACAAATGAGAGTTGCAGGTATTTTTTCATAAACTAATTCGTAAGCCGTTAACCTAGCACCTTGGTTGTATGGTCTGGTTTCCGTACAATAAGCTTGCTCTAGTTTCTTTCTCCCGTGAAGGGCACGTAGGACCCCTAAAATCAAAAGTTTCTTGCTCAAATTAGCTTTAAATTGTTCATTTTAGAAATTATGTTAATCCACAAAAGTAAAATTATAAAATATGTTTTTCTGGATATTTGAAATGTCCCTGAAACATATCCATTTATGTTACATAGACCTGGATACATATCCATTAACGTTACACAGACATGGACACATATCCATTAACGTTACATAGACCTGGATACATATCCATTTATGTTACATAGACCTGGATACATATCCATTAATGTTACACAGACATGGACACATATCCATTAACGTTACATAGACCTGGATACATATCCATTAACGTTATATGGACCTGGATACACTATCCATTAACGCTACATAGACCTGGATACATATCCATTAACATTACATATAACATAGACCTGGATACATATCCATTAACGTTACATAGACCTGGATACATATCCATTAATATTACATGTACCTGGATACATATCCATTAACATTACATGTACCTGGATACATATCCATTAACGTTACATAGACCTGGATACATATCCATTAACATTACATAGACCTGGATACGTATCAATTAACGTTACTTAGACCTGGATACATACCTTTAGACCTGATTAGTTATAACTATTATTGATCACCTACTTTTGTGTGTATTTGATATTGTGCAAATTAAATGTTATTTTACTATACTTTCAATATACTTGCAAAATAATGACTTCCGTGGTTTAAAATCGATCATACTTATTTGACAAGTTTTAAAATAAATTATAGTAAGTAAGTAAGTACATGTCCCACAGCAATCAGCAAATAAACAAAGGCAATACATAATCTGCAGTGATACCTACAGATGAATTACAAAATTAGATATATCTGCCACAACGGCAAGTCTCTTTTTTCTTTTAGGGACAAAACACCTCATACAGTACGTCAAACATTATGTCAAACTGAATTACAAAATTAAATATATCTGTCGGCAAGGCAACAGACTCTTTATTCCTTTTAGGGACAAAACAAGTCATACAGTACATCAAACTGTTATGGTATATAAAAATATATAACTGTTTTGATTACCGATCAACTAGTCATCGATTGTATTGGATCCATGAGATTTTCTGCAAGTGCATTAACTGCATTGCATGTATGTACAATAGGATGCCAAAAGTGAGTATAATTTTTATTTTTCTCTATATATTTCATATAAAACCACATTTTTTTAAAGAAATATATTTCACAGTCATTTCCTGTTCAATTTCAATAAAATTTTCACAATTAACTATTGATTCTTTGAAGTTTCTGTGTTTGTTTTTATGTAAATTACCATTGTTTCGTTTTTAAGTACTGAAGAGTTTCGCAGGGTATAAAATTTTGATGTCTCTTTTCAATTTGTAAATAAGGAGTTATGAAATATGGTATATAGTTATCTATTAAAATTTCTGAATTTTGAAAACAGCTACTTTGAACATTACGAACTTATACATAATGAAACTGATAAATATATTTAGTATTATGGTATAAGATTTACCAAATTGATTTAGAAATGACATGGTATGAATGATTTGAAAATTTGCAGATTATATGAAATATATAGAGAAGACTTACAATTATACTCACTTTGTCAATATACTATACATACCAAGAGCTGTGCCGTAACCTGCAGTCGCCAGCGAACCTGTGTTACAATGGGTTAGAATTCGTACAGCTTTCCCGTCGCATTTGTTTAAAATGTGGTCAGCACCAAAGTCTGCGACAGCTTTATTCTCCGATATGTCCTTCTGTAGCATACTCTCCGCCTCAGTTACAATACTACAAAACAATTCCCCATTGTAATTTATTTTGGCAATTTCTGTGTGCTATTAACATTCACGTTGTAGTGCATTTTGTGTTCCTGGATCGTTTATCATTGTATCAGATAATTTCAGTTCTTTGTCTCATTTATAAACAACTCCAGAGTGATTTTAAGTCCTATGGTAATACCGCTCTTTTCCAATTTACAGAAACTTTCCTCTAACAAATTGCACATGCATTAACACAGTTTGGGTATGTAGCTGTTTAGATGTTAATGTTCATTCATATTTGTATACTTAAACAAGAAGACCATGCTAACTTAATTGATTGTTCTTCCGATTTTAAGGGAGGTTTGGCAATGAGAAATTTGATTAATTTTTTTCAGGTGAGATTTTTGTAGATTTTTTTTTTAAATAATAATGTTTTTTTAGATCCAAGTCATATCAATTCAAATTGAATTGAATTGGATAACTAAAATTTGTTTAGCACATTTTTATCGTAATTAATCACCATTTGACAAAAACACCCGAATGCTTAAATTGGATTTAAATTTGAATCGTGTTTTACGCCAAAACCAACAATTTTTAAGTTATTGGAGGCGGCTAGGTTATGATGGTGGAGGAGAGAACCTGGTTACAATATACCCGGGAAAAGACCACCGATGTAACATGAAAAATTTATAGAAATCTTACCCGTGTAGCCGTAGAAAAATGACCCGCTTCAAAATTTCTGTTAGTCGTCACGTGAAAAAATTATCCCCATAGAAAAATTACTCTCGATATTTTAAGGAATAGAAATATCTACATGGATAGCATGCATATATTAGGCCTAATTATTATCTGGACAGCGGAGGCCCCGCTTGGATCTCAAAGGCCAAAAGAATGACCAAAACTTAGTACACATCTAAGTATCGTACTTCGTGGCAAGTGATCAGATGTCTTTCAAATTCTGTATGCAATATTGTTGAGTAGCCTTAAGATCTACAGTTTCCAAAGGAAAACAAAATAGGTAATTCCAAGTTCTTTCTCTGTTTAGTGTCTTGGACAGATTGGTTTTGATATCATAAACAGAGAAAAATCACGAGCATCAATGAAAAATAGAACATAGCTCTCAAATGAACAGTTAAACATGAATATCTGTTTTCATGAATGTGAAAACTACTATTTCATAAGTTATTTATAAGTTTGTGCCAAAGATAAGTTTACTTTGATCTGTTCTTCTTTTGATTTCACATCAGTGAAATTTATGAATGTGAATTAAAGTGCATAAATTTTGTTCTCCTAACATGTATTGTGCTTTTTCTGTGGGTTTTTTTCATAATAGGAAGATAGGGTTTTAGTTTGAGGGTGGACGCTAAACCCACGTCTAGAATATGAGATGCTGTGATCATCAATCGAAGATATCAATCATTGAGCCAACATGTGGTTCCATGCTCTGAAATCTCACGTGGTATTTATATGTCAAAAGCTCTCATTATTCATATTTCCCTCATTGTCCACTTTTCGAAATCCATAGAAAATTGACTCGGAATCTGGGTCGTCTTTCTACAGGTATGGGTAAATATTCTACAAGTGCCCGAGTATGATTTCTACGTAGAATATTGACCCAGGGAGGTTTTTCTATGCGGGTCACTTTTCTACATTACACTGGCCTTCCGCAAGTAAATTGCCAAATATCAGCTTAGCTTCCTACGAGGCTCGAATGGTTCAAAGTCTTCTCATTAATTTCGGAATAGGATGCATATTTCTAGGACATAAAAATTTTGTTTTGTTTCCTCACAAATCAATGTTTCCGTGCGGGCGGGTCTGAAGAACAACTAATTCATTACGCATGAGTAATGGAGTAGATCAGAAAACCCTGACTTGGGTCGGGAAAATGGGATTTCAGTAGTTCTAAATATAGATGTTACATCAACAATTTTATGTGGATAAACAGCTGTATAATTTATAACTTTGGTATTATGTTTATAATATTTATAATAGTTACAGGGTCTTGTTATGGTAGAGCAAACAGCGGGAGAGAACATGGCTTAAAAACAAGGTCCCATCATATCGCAGTTGTAAGCACATATTGGCACCCATTCTAAAAACGGAGTCAAATAAAAAAAAATGTTTTCTTTTTTGTTTTGTTAACCTGATCCATCGACACAAATACAAGTACAAGTACACCAATTTCAAACTTTGAAATAAACCTCTCTGCATTGGCAAGATTCAATTTTAGAATTGATACATAGTTTTACATACTGTAGTTCATTTCAAATTCATACTTATACTATAGGACTTGTATATCTGTTACTGATGATTTTTTATAGTGCAATTAAAAGCAATATCCAAACAAAGTTAAAATCTCAACATACCGTTTTTTGAGTTCATTTACAGACACATCTCTGGGTACAAGATCTTTTGCAATCTTTGTCAAATAATTGGCAGCTTTACTCATGTTCACTGCTGTGGGTCTGGCTGTAACCAGATATAATAATTTGTCCTCCACAAACTTCGCTAAATCGTAAACATTATTAAAGTGTGTTTCTCGCAATTCAACCACTAGACTCAGACATCCTACAATTGCAATAGCAGGGGCCCCTCTTACCTAAGAGAAAAAAAATAGCTCAAATATTAACAGTGAAACAGTCATGTTAACAGATCTCGTAAGAAAATTTTCAAATATCTTTCAATTCAAATCTATTTTCAAGATAAGTTGTGTTTCAGGAACACCATGACCCCACTTGCTATACTGAAGTCATTCATAAAAATTTCCAACACAAGTCTGGCAAACACTGCTGAATGTTCTCATAATCAAACAGTCATCTTACATCTCATTGATCTGACATGAAGCAACTCT
This sequence comes from Atrina japonica, assembly GCA_030159075.1. Classification (NCBI taxonomy): domain Eukaryota; kingdom Metazoa; phylum Mollusca; class Bivalvia; order Pterioida; family Pinnidae; genus Atrina; species Atrina japonica. The sequence goes on along the minus strand of BROG01000068.1, from coordinate 395,806 downwards.
GATTTGACGAAAGAACTTTATTTCAGTTTGAAACAGTTTCTTTTAATAGACAGTTGGAAAACTATTATGCCCAATTTTTTCAATGACAGTTAACCTTTCTATAGCTTAGAAATAATAAAAAGAAACATTTATGTATAGGCCTATACTTAAAATTATTTGTTGAAGATAATAATTGCCATCAGTCATGTCTAAAACATTACAACAGAAATCCATGTCAAGTAGCTCTTGCCGTTTAAAATATGAATACGGATGACTAATTACACCAATGCTAAATTCACTTCGGCGAAGGGGTTGGGGTTACGTTAGTTACAGCTGCAACGAAGAAGATATTTTACTATTTGATTTTTCTGATGGAGACAGAAAAATACCTTCTTTGTTGCAGCTGTAACTTAGGGCAACGTGTACAAGACTTTACAAATTGTGACTAGATTCACTCTGTCCCATATGATTACAGGTATATGAGCTATACTTGTAAATGATTCAATGACTGAATGATCAAAGTCATTTTCTTAGCGGTCAGTTTTCTTCAGTATATCTGCCGCGTGCTAAATCGACATAGTCTAAAGATTTTATCAGAGGTAGTATTAGATCAGTCGTGGACAACGTTCCTTATCATCAGTATGGAGTATAATATTAAATGTCCCTGAAACGTTATTGTGATTTACCTGCATTGTTTTTATCGCCTTCCAGCCATCCCTTGTATCGTGTATTGTTAAATATTTAGTGTTGAAAGGTAGAAGAAGTTGATCAAGAATTTGTAATTCCTCGCCATCATACTTAATCGCTTCTAAAGTCATTTTAAGCGTATGCCAACAATATTTACTCTAGATTACTTGACCAACACACTCCAAGATGGGATTATAATCTAACGCTAACCAAGCCATGTCGGCATGTGAGTGTGTTGATATAGGGAGAGTTACTTTATATACTCAGTCATGCGAGTAAAATAAACATGACATTGATCCATCATCTCTTTCAATAATTGTGATCATTATAACATAATTACAATTAGAAGATTCATATTATATGGCCCAAATTCCCTGCATATTCAATCAACGCGTTATGGAATTTGAAGAAAACGATTGCTCCCAGTAATCTTTTCTTTAGGAGGTACAAATGTCATATTACGGAAAATCGATATTTGCGGGAAATATGACGAATAAACCCCAAACATGCTGTCGAGCGACAGGGCTTAATGAAGATATCCATGAACTTATAACCAGACTGGGAATAGGAAACAAAGGAATTTTATCAAAAAATGACACATTGACCATACTTACTCGTTTATGTCATTTACTTAAGGAAATCGACGTAAGGCCTTGAATTGGGGGGGGGGGTGTATTTTGTCTTCTGGCCTTGTAAATATCGGAAACAAATAAACTGTCCTGTACTTGCAAGGAATTTTATAATTTGACCTTAAATGATGCTGAAAATTTGGTTAATATAATTTTAAAATGTTGACTGGTTTTGCTCTTCATATCTCATTCTTCAACTTCAAGTTCAATTTTGTTGCCTTGCTACATGTAAATAGCCTACTAAATAGTATAAATTTATGTTGCACCCTCAAATATCCCCTTTTTTTAGAAATTTCTAGATATGTCACTGAGATATGCTGGCCATATTTCATTCTTTAATTTTGTTGGATCGCAGAAAAGTATAGATTTATTATTTTATTTGTTACACCCTCAACTCACCCCTTTGATTTTGAAAAATCTTTAGACTATGAGATGTGAGATATATTATATTCGTGACCACAAAGGCAAATACACTGAAGAAAGGAAATAATCTGTCTCTCATTTGCTTGAATATGAATATTCTGCCATGCGATGGTATGAAAATAATTAATCTGACTCAACGAAATTTGAAAGTCACCCCCCCCCCCCGAACTAAATGGTTTTTCCCTTATGTGGTCATGAATGACATGGAAATATTTTGTTCTGAATAGTTCTACATCAGTCATGTTAAGTTTTGCCAGAATAATAAAGTCATTAAAAGTTTTGAATTCATGTGATATTGAACGACTCTTTCCTGTACTCCAGTACATGCAATGCTATTTTAAGTGTAAAACACAACGTTGGGTGAATAAGCAGTAATCTCTTTTAATGTAAATGACAGAATAAGAAAAATGTCCGGGACAGAATACCCAAAGGGAATAAATTACATGAGACATGTCGTTGACAAATAAAACACACACGGCCTACATCAGTACATGTATTGTATGACTGATGATATGCACATGTGAACTGTTATATTTAGCTTTATACATAATAAGAGGAGGGGGGTTACATACAATGCATGTGCACTACAACAAACATCATTTTCCTCTTGATAAATTTTATTAAATTAAATATTCTATCATTTTCAAACAAAGCTTAGGCTGCACTGAACTTGGCAATAGATTTGTTGCTTCAGAATAACTTTTACAATTGTAATGAATGAAGGGAATAAATAAAAATAGAGAATAAAACTGCACATAGTCCAAGACAAAATACTAAAGCACCATTATCATTGAAAGTATTCTACAGGTACATGTACTTTGGACATGCATAATATTTAATATACAAATGTACATACAATATACATTGTACATGTAGAAATAATTATTATGTCAGAATGGGTATGTTTTTCATTTTTACAGTGTGTAGAGAAAGCTTTTGAGACATTACCAGAAACTGGACATTTACTAGCATGCCTGTTTGCTACAGATTTCATGAGAGGGGACCCAGAAATGTACCACAAAGTAATGGAATGTATGCTATGTCTATACAGAGAATATCCAAAGTCTGCTCTGGAGAGAAAGGCAAATAATTGGACATTGGTATAAATATCCATGTATCTTAATAGCATAAACTGTATTTGATTAATCTGTATTCCTTCTATCCCTCTTTTTTTCCCCTCATTTGGTACATCTACATGTATGTCTGTACATTAAAAGATGCATTTCATGTACTAGCTCTCAGTACAATATATTTATTCAATACACTACCTCATAGGCTACATTTGTGTAGTAGTCACTCCAGTAAATAAGTCACACCTCCAACTTTGCTCTTAATATCTTAGCCTGGAACAATGACACACAGATAAATCACACTCCTGTCTGACAAATGACCTCCGAATTACAGCACAATGAAATTTATTTTTTTATTTACAATGTAGCATGTACCGGTAAATGTAACATGTTTAAAGTTGTATCTTATAGCCTATGTGTTGATAGATTGAATGGTTAAACCATTTATATTTGGTAACAGTTCAAACTGAAGTATTGGGCAAACTGAAAGATTAGTTGACTTCAGATGTACATTTGCTTGAGTCCTTTGATTTTTCTTTCACAGAATTGAAAATGAATGTAACTTAAGGTATTCACACTCTGTAGTATATTATCAATGATGCATTATTCCTAAACTTAATAAATACATACACATGTAGCATACCTTGTTGACAATGTCACTTGTGCATGTTATGTTTGACATTGCCATTTACAAACTACATAAATATGTCATTATGAAAAACTAAATATTTTATTTGTAATTTGCAGGCTCAGGTTAAAAGTTCTTTGTCATCTGAACAGTTGAGTAGTTACTCGGTCTGTGGAACCAGTACAAATGTTACGACAGTCACATTGGAACATGTACATCGGGTACTTTTATAGACAAATTGTTTACAACATATTTGAGTTGAGGATAGTATTTGTTTTTTTGTAGAACTATATCTAAGATAAAAGTAACTATGATTGCTACTTTTATTACCCCTATCAAGGGTTTTGAAGACCTGCCAGAAATTGATAGATTATTTCCCCTTTTTAAAATAAGACAGAGAAATCTGAACCCAGTGGGGCAAGATTCATCGATGTCTATCCTAGGCCAATTGAGAGAATTGTGATCTATTAGGCTCTTTAATCCTTTTTATATGAATATACAAGAATATGTATTGATCATAATTTATGAAAAGTAAATTTTTTATTTTTATTTTCACTCAATTAAAAATTTTGGAAATTTTAACTTTTACAATGTCATTTTCTTGTATTTTGCAGATGGTTGACTGTATAGTTCCAGAGATGAAGAAGTTTTATAAGTCAAACTCCCAGCGTTGTCAGGGTGATGATCTTGATGCTGTAATTGTACCATTGACCTCTCTATTGTTCAGTGTCAGTGACGGCAATATATTCAACTCACTTTGGGAAGTTGTTCTAGATATTTTGAAATGTTTTTCTTCAAATAATGAAGTTGTTAATGGTATATATAGACAACTTACAGAACATCTGAAGAAGACATCTCATGACGACAAAGATAAATATGGTAAAGTTCTGACACTATCTACAGCCATTTTTTATATGATTTCGAGTTTGAAAATATATCATATATCAAAACATAAAGCACCCAGGAGGGGTTGTTGACCCAAATAGGTTCTTACAACATGTAAATGAAGAGATATCGTACATTTCATTGTGTGATGATATTGTACATTACAACAAAGAAAGCCTCAACGAATGACTGTCAGACATTTACCTCAATAGATAGTCTTATACATGTTGTAATATTGATATTAACAGTTAAATCAAAAGTATCAGATAGTCACAGGTTTGAGATTTATACCCTTTGCAGAACTCAAAATATGGACAAATATTACCCAGTACTCAAAATTTAAAATGTTTTAGAAATTTTCAAATATTGTACAAAATGACTGACTTTATTTAAGCAATATATGCCATGATTGTTTTAGATTTTTGAACTGATTTATTAGACAAGTTCTGTTTTGATTTTTACAGTGGTGAGTGTAAACACTTTGTTTTTACTCATGCTGTGAAATCTGGTTACAGTCTCTTGGATTAAAGGCTTCTGACAAACTGCAATAGTCAGTAAAGAAAAACAAAGCCTTGTTACAATCTCTCAAGACTAAAGGTATCTAAATACTGCAATAGTCAGTAAAGAAAAAACAAAGCCTTGTTACAATCTCTCAAGATTAAAGGTATCTAAATACTGCAATAGTCAGTAAAGAAAAACAAAGCATTGTTATAATCTCTCAAGACTAAAGGTATCTAAATACTGCAATAATCAGTAAAAAACAAAAAACAAAGCCTTGTTACAATCTCCCAAGACTAAAGGTATCTAAATACTGCAATAGTCAGTAAAGAAAAACAAAGCCTTGTTACAATCTCCCAAGACTAAAGGTATCTAAATACTGCAATAGTCAGTAAAGAAAAACAAAGCCTTGTTACAATCTCCCAAGACTAAAGGTATCTAAATACTGCAATAGTCAGTAAAGAAAAACAAAGCCTTGTTACAATCTCCCAAGACAAAAGGTATCTAAATACTGCAATACAAAGCCTTGTTACAATCTCTCAAGACTAAAGGTATCTAAATACTGCAATAGTCAGTAAAGAAAAAACAAAGCCTTGTTACAATCTCCCAAGACTAAAGGTATCTAAATACTGCAATAATCAGTAAAAAAACAAAACAAAGCCTTGTTACAATCTCCCAAGACTAAAGGTATCTAAATACTGCAATAGTCAGTAAAGAAAAACAAAGCCTTGTTACAATCTCCCAAGACAAAAGGTATCTAAATACTGCAATAAGTAGTTCAAAAGTAAATAAGGCTAATACTGCTTCTACTGTAAAACTTATTCTAAATTTATTCACCAGATGATATTTTCACAGGACTTTATTCACAAGATGATATTTTTGAGATTTCGAATGCCCCTTTGTTATAAAATTGTCATACTTCATTATGCAATAATTTTATTTTCATTAGCAAGAGCTCTCGCGAAATTGCACATAAAAAAATTCTTACGAATAAAACCAGATTAACAGTACCGTATTTTACGGCCTATAGGTCGATATTTTTTCTCTCTAAAGTTGTAACCTCGACCTATTCACCGCATCGACCTATCTTTAAAAAAAATAGTGAAATATTTAACTTGTATCTGCAATTCCTCATTCTAACATCGTAATTCAAAATTTTCCACAGGATAATCTAGGGGCCTTCTCCAAATACTCATTTGTATTTACACTTAATTCGACTATTAAATGTGACCTCGTGTGTGCGTAATGCACTGTGTTCATAATCAAGTGACAAAATAATTATCTTTCAAGTTACAATATCATTGGGATTCAAGACTGTGTCAGAAACTGCGTAATAAAAATACATTGTTTACATTATATTTATACCGGACAGTTTATACTTTTGAATGATTCCCTTATCTCGGCACCCCACTGTGAAGTTGAAGTCTTCATTCAGACTTTCAGGACACTACAAGCTGTGTTCACTGGAACGTGACCTTCAACTGATAAGGATCGCGCGGCAGTCTTTGAAGTTGGGAAAGTTTTGGAAAAAGTGTTGCGTAAATTAATTGACACTAAATTGTTTGACAATTGCAGCAGCATAATAATTTAGGTCAATGTAAGGATAAGACAAGGTGTAAACAGCATAAAGAATTTAATGATGATTTGACAGGTAACATAATGGCTATGCTTGTATACAAAATCAGTACACACGAGTAATATAAGTGATGTTAAAATATGATAAAATGCAACTTCTATGCTTTTTAATCACTCCTATTTAATATTGTACCGTAAAATAGGCCGATCATTCTGATTATTTTAGTAGGTTACCATCGTGTTGGCACCAGTTTTTAAACATAAACGATGCATTTTTATGTTCTTCCATTCATGTTTCCATCTCTGCCGACATCGACCTGTCCTCCACTTCGACCTATCTAATACTTAAACCTGGATTTTTGCCAAAAATCGGCCATTCGACCTATCCCCCATATCGACCTATAGGCCATAAAATACGGTATATGATATTGACTATTGTAGGACTAATTTAATTATTTTTAGGTTGTATTTAGTTACAATCATTTTGTTGCAATCATTCAATGATAGACCATCTTGCTATATTCATGCAGCAAGGATTTACATGATTCTCACCATGAAATAATGATTTTCCTGCATATGGTAGTCCTGGAAAGAAATCCCTGTTTTGCTTTCATTTTGTATCTACAATGCTTACATGATGTATATTATTCTGAAATTTGAAGCCTTCTACTTTAATTTTGCTGGACTCTGCATTGAGTTAGAAACCAACCATCAGGGGAGATAAATATTCATAAATTAGTTCATGACGTAACATGTATATTATATATACAGGTATTCTTTGTCGTATCTGTCAACTATACAGACCAGCCCTAGAACAACAGGTACTACATCTGGTGGATACCTGTAAGGGTTTCATCTTACCATCGTCTTTCAAACAAGTGATGCTGACTCATCCATTGGTTGGTATAACTCTAGATCATGTATTAGAAAGTTATTTCTAACTTTTGTTAAATATTTCTTGGTATGTCTGTTTGATGCAAAGCATATTCATTTAATCTAAAATGCAAATTTTCCATGTTGATTTCCTGTAAAAAAAAATGATAACTTTCAAGGTAGACATTTTCCAATTATTGTTATTCAGTTATTTATTATTTTACTTTTAAAAGGAAATACACTGTATATATGTCATTGATTATTTATTGTTGCCCATAAAATGATAGTTAGTGCTGATTTGCATGTTTTTATTTTTGACAGCCCGTTTTGTGTACAGAATCTGACCAGATCATGTTGATGACTTTCCAAATGTTACATGTTATCTTGAGAGAAACAAATGGAAGTCATAATGTGGCCTGTCTGATTCATAGTCTATTCCAGTCCAGCCAGGGTTTAAGAAGGAAGTCATATAACACTGTGAGTATTAGCGGGAAGATCTAGCATTAATGACAACAATTTAATTAGCAGTTATAGTTACATAGTTGACATATAAAGTAGTACAGTGGTATTGGCATGATGGTCAGTGCAGTTATTTCTTAAATAAATGTGCCAGAGATATAAATCTGCCAATACACATGATCATATATTTACATTTCCTGTAGCAGTCTCCCATAGTCTCAGTGTTATTCTAGATGGCATTTATACGGGCTATAAACGAAATTCCTCATGTGACATCACACAATGATGTAACCGTATTATAACATGACGTCACACAATGATGTAACCGTATTATAACATGACGTCACACAATGATGTAACCGCATTATAACATGACGTCACACAAAGATATATCATTCAGAAAAACTCTATACTTTACTGTTCCACCCTTGACTTCACTGTTCTGTCATAATAAGACCAATCATGTTTAAGGCAGTATATTTAATTCTCATCATTTTGTTTTTCAGTATGAAAGCTATGATATGTAAATATAACATATTGACAATAAATGCACTCTGATGAGTATTCATTAATTTAGAAGGGCCGCCATTGGCTAACGTATAAAGTATACCAAACATTAACTAGTTTAAAGTAATATCAGTTACTGTTACAGATATCTATCCAGATAGTTTAACAATCTTGTTTTCTGATTATCCAATCAGAGTGTGTACACTTTTATTTAGTCAGGACTTAGTAGAAACACATACAAAGCTCAAAGTGATCTGTATTATCAGTAGAATGATTTACAACTAAAGAAAATAAAAACAAAATGGTGATAGATCATATAGTACTGAAAGTTCAGGCATGACATACCACGTGATTAAATGCAGATGGAAAGTTTGGCTTCATCGTGATAGCCATAGAATGAGACAATTGTAGGCATTTATCTATTTCCATTATTTCAACTACTTTTAATTCGCTATTATCGTAATTATATTTTCAATAGGAAGAAACAGGAAGCTGTGTTATGTATCCGCCATCTTTACTTTCATTGGTTTCGTGTATGGAAGTCTTTCCATCTGGTGAGTATTGACATTCTTTGTTTTTCATGTATAGATATAAATTTGATGATAGCACAGTGATATTGCCATAGATAGAGAAGCAAGTTATATATATACCATCTACTCAGGATGACTAATATATATGTGAAATTTTCCAAAAATAAATAAGCTTTGTATGATTATTATTTATAACAAAAAATTGATAATATTATAAGATACCATGAACTTGTTAAACTAAATAGATGTTTGTGCATCACCAGTAATGTAGGTACATAATTTTTTCTTTTCACTCTGTTTCAGATTTAAATATTCAAGAATCTGCCCATCACATTGAGAAGATCTGTAGACATATAAACATATTAAAATGTGAGAATTCTATCAGCAATACAGACATGCCTTCTGTACATCTTTGTCTTCTCCATCATATGGGCTGGTATGACAGAGCTATGCAGATCTGTTTAGTGTGTAAGAAAGAGGTAAAATTATAAATACAGTTGAACATTTATCAGAAGTGATTTTTGTTTTTTTCTTTTGTTTTTTGTTTGTTTGGTTTTTTTTTAAAGTTCAGTGGGAGACTAATTTATAAAAGTTAGAAACCTACAATTATCTCACAAATTACTGTTATGGAGAGTGATTACAGCAAATAATTAAATGACAATGTTTCTTAACTCTGGTCAACATGGGTTCGAGCCCCACGGAACATTTAGTTTATTCACTGAAAGTTGGTTGTGGCCATTAATGTAATGAGGCTCTCTCCTCCACCATTAAAATGACTGCTACCGTATAACTGACAAATCGTTTATTGTGGCGTAAAACACCATTTAGATAAACAAACAAAAAAATAAACATTTGTGATTCATCTTCATCATATACAAAGAGTTGATGTGAACTTTAGATTTTATCTGAAGATCAAAGGAAATAGTCTACTCCCCAAGAGCATGACATTTGATTAAATATTTCCACATTTTATTAGTGAATATATTTTGTAGAGATTTATCATTATAATATATTACAAGTGCACAGGAGAACAAAATACAAAAACAAAAAGTACTGAACTTTACAGAGATAAAACTGATATCTGTTTATTTTAGCATGTAGAAGTATGTCTGGACCTTGTGATCTATTACCATAATCTACATGATTTGGATAGCTCTACACATATCAAGGTAAGTTATAAGATGGAGGTGTTCCATTATTACACTCTCTCTACTGCAGGTTCCATCAAAAACAAAAATGTATTAGACTCACTTGTACTTAACATTTGTAGATACCTGAAAGATGTATACTATAAAACAGTTCACTTATCTCTAGGCCTACTTTATTTTTTTTTTCAATCATCAGAGTAACTCGGATGACCTGTTGCCACTCGTTGACATCCATTATCATGTGGATGTGTGGTATACAGTTGTACATTAGATAGAGTCTTGTGTACTATTGTGACTTTTAACTTTTGTTGTCATGTGAGTGTGTGCCATATGTAAACTTTTAAACATTTTAAACTTTTTAAATTAATTTAAATACTGTTAATATCAAACTGTAAGTCCCATTCATCCTCTTTTTTGATAGATAACAATACTCTAATATAAAATAAATGAATTTTCAGTAATGTTTTCCATTATAGCTTGTATTACTGAATCAGTTTCTAATGATTGATATATTGGTGAACTGCAGTGCAGTAAAAGTAGTATAAGGGAGATAACTCTTACACATAACCATTTATATTGTGAAAGAGTTGTCTGGACTGAAACTAGTTAAACAGGTTTTGGTCAGTTATGGAGTGGAATAAAAGTGCTCCCTCAGTGATAATGTGTTTTGTTGGAAAATATAAAGTAATCTGTGAGAAGGTTTTACAATGTTCCAGAAGGGATCAGTAAATACTCTTATGTACTGACAGTGTTTTAAAGTTTGTGATTTATGCTATACAATAATTTTCAAAGTTTAAAGATTACACAGTGCTATACAAGCTTCAGTGTATGTATTATTGCATGACCATGACATTTTGTCAGACAGAGTGTCAATCTCTTATCCAAAATCTATGTGTGACACTACTTATTTATAGAGACCAGATATATCAGATCCTTGACCGACATCTACGCACAATTGGGAGTATGTCCAGTATGTCTAATTTCTTATATCTATTATATACAAAAACAGATATCAGCTTATGTTAAAGACATTCGTATAGTCAGGGTATAGTTTCATGATGGAAAAGTGCCCTAGCCTTCCATCTTGGGTACTTTACCATCCCATGACAACGCTATCAGAACATTGTGCCCTCAAAAGAAGGCATTACAGTAATAGGTAATTAGTTTTATGAGATTTCCAGCTAGCTTTGGAAATCAAGTGTATCATACATTGATTTGTTTTTTTTTGTAGAGAATCCTCAAATCAAGTGCATCATACATTGATTTGTTTTTTTTTTTTTGTAGAGAATTCTCCTGATCATTGTGACATGTCTAAGATCTCTTCTTGTAAAGAGAACATTAGGAGCGTCAGATCTACTATGTACAGTCTCGACAGGATCAGAGGTGAAATATACAGCAAAAGATACCATCATCAGTCAGATGTTACTTGCATTCCTCTTTTTATCTACTGGTGGTTTAACAATGATATCACATATATTAGAAATGGTATGATTATATTGCTTCATGAGTTTATTTCTGTGTTATTGGGTCACCAGATCACTTGGGAGTTTTCTATACTCCGATTCACATAACATGGCAGGGCGGAGTAACCTTTGGATAATCATACGAATGATTCCACTCACTTTTCGATTAGAACAAACTGCATGGCAAAAATGTTTTAAGCAAGTAAGAACCACTACTTTTGCCAGTGTAATGTTAATGTCATGCTGTATTACCTAAAATTTGAACTCATCCAGACCAGAAAGAATTCACAAGACTCCAGCTCACCAGTTTATATGAATTTAACTGAATCGGTTGACATGAGAGTGTTCCAGGAGCAATGTGGAGCATTTTTAAGTTTTCTACAAAACTATCATGCTAATATAAATATAAGTATGTAGGATCTACAGTTAGAGATTGACTCTGGCCCTTGGATTGTTGTTGGGATTCAATGACCAATGAAGTACAGTGGAATCCCCTTATCTATAAATTCAAGGGACCTGCCCAATTACTACGAGATATCCGAAATTCGAGATAAACAAAATATTGATTAACATATTGAGCTATGCATAAAACTCGGGATGGTCCAATTTACTTTGACGTAACCGGAATTTTGATTCACCAGATTTCGACATAATGAGATACCACTGTACTTAGTTTTGTCTCTTAGTAGATATACATGTTCATGATGATTTGAATATGTGATAAATTTGAAACCACTCATTTGACGGGCAAGTGGTTGACAAAAAGTACTTATCCAAAATGAAAGACTACTCGTCCAAAGTTTTCAATTTGTATCCACATACTTAATACACAGTTTCTTGTTCTACTACTGCAGTATCTGTTTAATTGTCTGTAAAAACTGAAAATATTCTACTGTACTTTACATCTTTTTTTCCTATTTTGACTTTCAACTTTTGAAATTCAGTTTATAAATTCTTTACATTAATTACTTATATAATTACCCCAGATCAAGGCCATTATTTGTAAATTCACACAAACTTTCAAACTTACAAAAGGCGATGATTTGTTTGGTAATATATGCGGTATGAAATAAAAAAGATAATTCTTTTCCTTGTTAATTCACTAAAGTTTTATTCCCGGCGGTACACTGCCTAATGCCCTGACATATGTTTCCCACTACCTTGAACATTTAATATGACTTTCTTATTTCTTGTTGGGTTTAAGCGTTTCATTCCCGAATGTGAATGAGCCTGTAAATAAAGTGGAATGTTCGTCTTCTTACCTCAGAATTCTCATTAATGTTACTGTCTCTTTCAAATACTCATATACCATATTTTTCAAGCTTTTATTGACACCCCCCCCCCCCACACACACACACACACACATTTACTCTTTACTGTTCATACAAATTAAGCAATTAACTTTTCTCCAATCTATATATCTCTCTCCCTAATCTGATCTATTCCTATATCTTGCTCTTTTCAATCATATCTTTTTCCATTATCTTCCTCTCTCTGTGTTGTAAAATTGTTCCATTGCTAGTCTAATAGATAATGCAGTAGACATTGGCCCGACTCACCCTGAGGCTGAAGCTAAAGTATTTGGTATGTCTGTACTGGTGGTTTCAGTTTTTAACTGATAATGCTCTGTCTTTGCTTTATCAGATGCACTGGCATTTGTTTTATTTTTCTTTCTGTCAAGATATTATTATATTTCTTTCTTTCACCTCTGGACCAACTTCGTTATTGGAGTCTTTGAAAAAAAATTGTGCCACTTCAGCTGTCTACATCTGCCATTTTGTTACTGATGTTAATAAGATCAGTGAGTCTGGGTGCTATTTTTCAGATTGTATCTCAATATTCGTAACCAGACAGGTGTTCATTTTGGGTTATCTCTTAACGATGTAAATTAATGGATACAGTATACAGCAAAAATTATCTACAGATTTTAACTATTCTGAAACCACTTACCAAATCTGAATTTCACTCATCACAGACCAATGGTTTTCCCGAGCTCTGTGTTTATAAAATTAAAAATGTTTTGCAAGTGCCTGTATTTTGATCCTTAATCTTGATTTTCTAGGCTACAAAGAGTAAAGACAAATATATACATCTTGCTGTGCTGATGGAGTCACATGAACACCTGAATGTAGATTTCTGTAAGTGGGCAGAGTCATCATTAAAGGAATACAGACTTTACGTAGAAAGCTTAATACAATATACTGCTACACGATCAGATTGTGACAAGTTGCATGTACTGTCGTCTGCTAAACAGTTTGTAAATGATACTTGTGTAAACAAATAATAAACATGAAAAAGTAATTTCTTATTTCTTACTTTGAATGGGAAAATTTAGAACAGCACTTTGATATCATACAGAAATTAAAGAGTAAAGAGCACTGTTGTCAGTATATATATATATGGACCTGAATCCACGTAACCTAGCAGGGTGGAATCATGTGTACGCTTTCTTGACCTTAAGATTAGACTGGCAAGACTAATCATTGCTACTTCTCACTATAACTACCATACAGTGGGGAATAAAAGACATTTCCAGGAAGCTTGTGATAATGGTAAAGTGAATAAAATCAAATCAAAAGTTTACTCCACCCTGCCAAGTTATGTTAACTGGACAATACCTACCCAGTGTAATGAATGAACCATTATATAATATCATAACACGAAGATATGCCAGTCAGTCCCCTATTTAGGCCTACATTTATCTCCTACAGCAGACATCTTCCAGGAAATGTTTGTTTCAGTTTTGTTTTATTCTACCAAGAATTTTTCACTTAAGTGGGAACATCATAAGACGTAGGTGTATGGTATGGACCTGTGTGGTCCATCTTCTTGTTTGCAACAGTAGGGCAAATAACTTAAGTTTCTAATATCAAATGTTAACTGTGTTTTAGATCAATTAAAAATAGAATAAGTTTGATTTTGGTTACATAGTCCAGAATCGACCTTCTTTCCCAGCAACTTTGGAAAGTGTTCATAAGTAAATATTTTGTAAAGCATTGTCATTTGGAAACATTATCCATACGGTCATCAAACATAACCAGAATCATAAACTCTTATTGCCTTTGATTACATTTCAACCTAGGGCTGTCATTGATAGACTCTATATCAATATATAGATACACAAATTGATTTGATATGATAATCGATACACTTTTTAGGTATTGATACATTTCATTATGCATTTCACATTTTCTTTTATAATTTCCAACATTTTCCATTTGTTTTACTTCATGTTATTGAACTATGGTATATATTTTTTAATTGTTCAATTTGTTCAAGTAAATGGTTGTCCTTGCAATGATATATTTTTTTTATCATCTTCAGATAGTCAAATATACAATAAAACACCTAAATATTACAATGAATCTATTCATTTTGAATGCATTCAAAGAAGCACCAAATTATTTAATTTATCGATACTTTTTACCTATCGATATAATATTTCTCATCAATGACAGTCCTATTTCAACCATCTGTAAATCTAATATAATCACAAATCCCTAAATCCTATTTATGACCTCTGTACAACATTCCAGAGTGCAAGTCAACAGAAGAGTTGATTCACTTGCAGGGGTGTTTCCCTGGATATTTTATCTACTCTCTGGTGACTTATCAGATGTGTACTCTTCTATAATAATAATAGAATATTCAACAACAACTATCTAATTCGTAGAATTTATATTTCCCGCTTTCCCCCTTTCGTATAGGGACAATCATATTGTAGGTAAACTCTTCTGAGGTTAGGTTGAAATATGTAATTTTCATGCTGTTGACATGACATTTTTCGTTAATCAAGGGGCCATAACTTCGCCAAATAATGTCTGCCAAACTAATGATCAAACTTGGCCGAGCCATTTAACCTTGTTACCAAGTTTGAAGAAAAGCAGAAAATAATTGTTGCTGTGATTGCACAGAAAGGACAGAAAATTACATCTGGTTAATCAAGAGGCCATAAATCCGCCAAAAGTGTTGATCAAACTTGGCCGAGCCATTTAGGCATCTAACCTTGTTACCAAGTTTGAAGAAAATTAGATATTTGTTGCCTTGATTGCAAGGAAACAGCAGAAAATGACATTTTTCATTAATCAAGGGGCCATAACTCCACCAAATAATATGTGCCAAAAGCGGCTATCAAAATTTGCTGAGCCCTTTAGGCATTTAACCTTGTTACAAAGTTTGAAGAAAAATCGGAAAATATTTGTTGCTGTGATTGCACGGAAACCGCAGAAAATGACATTTTTGGTTAATCAAGAGGCCATAAATCCGCCAAAAGTGTTGAGCCATTTACCCTTATTACCAAGTTTGAAGAAAATCAGATAATATTTGTTGCAGTGATTGCACAGAAATGACAGAAAATGACATTTTTCGTTAAATTAAGAGGCCATAACTGTGACTATCGAACTTGGCCGAGCCCTTTAAGCATTTAACCTTGTTACCAAGTTTGAAGAAAATCAGATATTTGATGCCTTGATTGCATGGAAATGACAGAAAATGACATTTTTCATTAATCAAGGGGCCGTATTCTGCTAAAAGTGGCTATTGAACTTGGCCGAGCCCTTTAGGCATTTAACCTTGTAACCAAGTTTGAAGAAAATATTTGTTGCTGTGATTGCACAGAAACAAAGCATGACAGATGGACAGACAAACCCAAATTAATATCCTCCGTTTCTTCGAAAGCAGGGAATAACAGTGGGGTTCACCATTACAGCTAAACAAGTTCAGAAAAACCTAAAAGGTTTAACTACGATCTCAAGTATTGGAGGATCTCCTTAGATTCAAAATGCAAAATGGGTTACAACTGTGACCTGCTTTGAATAAAACAGCAATTTTATGGATATATCTATGGTTTCTTTGATCGTAACTTAAAAAAAACACTCTCTGGGATTGCTGGAAAAGTAGTAAGATTCAAACTCTAACTTAACCTTGTTAACAGAAATGAATGATTTAATGTTTCAGTTGTGTGACAACTGCAGAAAGTAAACTTGAAAGAAGAAAGAAGACCAACATTATATAATATATATATATGTATTTTTTAATACCAAAAACAAGAAAATATATTTGTGTGGAATTTAACACTGATGATGTTCTTTAAGTTTCTTGTACATGTAAATTTACCCTGAGATTTTATTTAAGGTATCATATGTACCACACATACCAGTAGGCCAATATCAAAATGTAAACAAAATGTAACTAAGGCCTATATTTGAGATCTGAGCCTGTTTGTACATCATTTTATGTTTACTAAGATATTTGCTGTTGTCTGTCAAAAGCAACGATTGACAGATGAATCATACAAGCCATATTAACTACTGAAGTCTTTGGACGTTGAACTTAATAGTACACAAGTAAATGTACAAATCTTCATGACATGATCAATAAGTTGAATTTAGAATAAAAATGAAGTAACCAGTGCTTCCATTGCATTCCTACGTTGACATTTCATGTAACATATGTAATTAGCACTTGATTCAAAATATGTCATCTTAAAGTAACAATAACATAAAGATTATATGAATAACAGGCAACAGAATTTACTGACAAAAAATTGATTTGAAGTCACCCTCAAGTATTGTACAATATTATAAGGTAGAGAAGGATAATATAAATTAATCTTTCATGTTAAGCTGTATCCAAAATTTGCAATCAAAGTGTATAAATAAAATTATGAAAATGGATAAAAAAATAATACTTCTAATACCTAATGTCATAATTGTCAATCAGAGAAGTTTGAATACACTGTTACAACTTTCACTATAATAAACATTCAGTGCTTGCTGGGGGTCAGATTTGTACACATAAATACTGTTCCATTTTGATGGTGGTCAGATTTGTACACAACATTACTGTTCCATTTTGTCAATCAGATGTATACAGCACAGAGAGATACCATATCCTGTCCTCACGATACACAAACACACAAACTACAGAAAATGAATCTGAAAATTCAAATGCCATATTAAAGTCGTTCAGCATCTTTATCCTTCAAACGTGCCGTTTCTACAGTTTGAAAACTTGGAAGTCCATGTGGTAAATCCAACAGATACATCTCATTGTCTAAAACTCTATCAGCTTCCTCTGCAGAGAGAAAAATATTGACTTCATACACAGATACAAAATACTCATGGTATAATTGCTACCATTAGTTCAGAGTTCTTTGTTGCCTTTGAGCCATACGACTCATCAGAAATATAATATATAGAGGATATTTGACAATTGTTTTTGAATAACATGTTTATTACATCGAGTGAGGCAGGGAGAATACATATTTAAATATGTATTCTCCTGCCCTAGATTTAGGCTACCTGATGTTCTGAACAAGTCTACTGTATGGCTTGTGAAATGTAAACAAACCACTGATTGAAATACATCACTTGACTGCGACTATGCATTTGAAATTTCTGAAAAGGTAGGTAACGACAGAATCTGAAGTTGGCTTTCCTTTTCCTATTGAGAGCTCACACGTAGAGCGACATAATATAAGGGGCAGATCCTGATCTGCTATTAAGATCTAGGGGCAATATACAAAATCCTTCGCCTCAACTGGCCATAAAAATCATCCAAGATCCTAAATATAATTCCTTTAATTAATATTACCTTCAACATGCACAGTTACACTGGTCCCTTTATGAGAAATATGCCTAAAAGATAATGCCAAAGTTAGACATTGACAGCAAACTCGATTCGAAGTTCGGCAAATTTGATGTTCATTTTCTGTCCTGTATCTCCAGTGTCACTGAATGTTTTAAAAAACTTTTGAACTGTTGACGTAGATAGTGGATACATTAAACATTTCCAGTGCCTTTCGACCACTTAAACACACTCCATCTAAACATAATATCGTCTGCTTTTTAGTAGAGACAGAACAAGTCTGTGCGAAGCCATTTTGTTTAGCTTCGATACGGCGTTATAAATAGCTCATGAAATTCCCTCATTGATATGTCATATGTACAGTACATGTTCAAAAGTTTTTACCACAGCATCACCATTTATTGGCATTTGCTAGCAAATGTGATCAACTTATAATCAAACAATGAATTGACAATTAGCATTACATTATAGATGGGATTTATTAATTGGATTTTCATTAGTGGCCTGGCACTGTATTCTGATTGTCTTAATTAAGCCAATTAAAATACAGTAAAATTAATGAAAATAACAGTGAAAAATAAAGCTTTTATTTAATTGATAAATTTGATAAAAAACATAACATATACCTAAGATCATCAGTTACTTAGTTCAGTTTTTGTCAACAATCACTTCAAAAACTAGACTGGCAGAATATGTGCCATGCTTCATATTTTCATCATGTAGGGAGGGTATTGACCTATGGCCTTGAAAAAAAAATCTTCCTCTTATAATGAGGAATGTGTAACATCTTTAATGATGCTAGCTGTTTTTTGGTTTTTTTTGCTTTGTTTTTTTTTTGTATTGCGTCTGAAAGACCAAAATCACTAGATAGTCTAAGCATAAAGGGATATAACTCTTGAGATACTTAACTTAACATATTAAAAAATAGGCATCTTCCTCTCACTGTGGGGTACGTATACTAACTTTAATGCTGCTCTAATGATTTTTTTGCATTGGTTCTACAAGATTTCATAAGCATTAAATAGAAATCCTTAGTGTAAAGGGCCATAACTCTTGACATATTTGACCTAAGGTCTGGAAAAATAGGTGTTTTCCTATCACTGGGAACGTGTGTACTAACTTTGATGATGTTAGCTCTGGTGGTTCTCTTTGCATTGCACTATGTCTTTATGATTCCAAAAGCACTGTGTGTAAAGGGCCAGAACTCTTGACAGAACTGACCTATGATCTTGAAAAAAATAGGCCAACCCTAATAATTCTCTTTGTATCATATCTAAAAAGGTGTAATTGACAGACACAAATCACCATACCATAAAATGTCTATGATGGAGATATAGAAATCAATTCAAACCTTTCATTCTTTGCATCTTTGATCCATAGGCTAGATCATACTGATAACCTAGTATGAAACTTAAGGGAATGATTGGAACTATTGGTCCTGGTTTTTTCAGCTTCATTGCTCTGTAAAACATTGAAATTCACTAGAGTCAAGGAGTCCTCATTACATTAAAAAAATTGATTTACGTTTAAAACAAATTATCTCGGTCACATAATTTGCATTCCATCAATTTCTGAAACATTAGAATTGTAAAACATTTCAGAAGATATGCAATAAAATTAAGCTGTAGTGTATCTTTACCCTGCTAATCCTCCGAGCAATGCTATTACATAGAATGATCCAAACCACATGAGCATGTCTCTGCTTCTAGCAACCATCATTGCCATTTGACGTTCTCTCATCTGATTCTGCATCTGTAGCTGCCTTTCCATCTGTTTAAAAAGTTGACAACAATTTAGTGCTGTTTGTTTTAGATAGACTGAGAAATTTAACTCTGTTTAAAAAGTTGACAACAATATAGTGCTGTTTGTTTTAGATAGACTGAGAAATTTAACTCTGTTTAAAAAGTTGACAACAATATAGTGCTGTTTGTTTTAGATAGACTGAGAAATTTAACTCTGTTTAAAAAGTTGACAACAATATAGTGCTGTTTGTTTTAGATAGACTGAGAAATGTACCTCTGTTTAAAAAGTTGACAACAATTTAGTGCTGTTTTAGATAGACTGAGAAATGTACCTACATTTGAGGCAATGGAATATAATTGTTAGTGACCAAAACATGATGAATCAAGGCCAGATTGTGCCATGAAATTTTGATTGTCAACACCATGATATATTGCACTTCTGAAACATTTGTTTACTGCAAAATAAACAAAGAGTCCTATGGGTCAAATTGCTCACCTGAGCACTCAACTAAGATACTTCTATAAGATTCTAACAGATTGTAGCTTATTTTCTCTTCAAATTAAGATTCTGTACACATTTGTTCTTAATTTTGAATTTTCTCAAATTTAGCCCCCTATTGTGGCCCAATCCTGACTCCGGGGGCCACCACATGAACAAACTTGAATCTACATTGTAAAATGATGTTTCCATATTAATTTCCCAAATTGTACACTTACCGTTCTTGAGAAAAACGATATTTAAAGACATATCCCTATTTAAAGATATGTGAAATTTTGGACCCCTACTGTAGCCACATCCTGACCCAAAGGATCACCATATGAACAAATCTGAATCTACACTATATAATGGCCCCATCCTGACCCCGTTGGCAACCATTTGAACAAACTTGAATCTACACTACATGTATATAATGATGCTTCCATATTAATTTCACAAACTGTACATTAACTGTTCTTGAGAAGAAGATTTTTAAAGATATTTTCTTATATAAACATATGTTTCACTTTGGACCCCTATTGTGGACCCATCCTGACCCGACATCAATCAATTGAACAAATGAATCTACACTACATGTATATAATGATGCTTCCATATTAACTTCACAAACTGTACATTAACTATTCTTGAGAAGAAGATTTTTGAAGATATTTTCTTATATAAACATATGTTAAACTTTGGACCCCTATTGTGGCCCCATCTCGACCCCAGGAGCCACCATTTGAACAAACTTGTATCTACACTATATAATGATGCTTCAATATTAATTTCACAAACTGTACACATACTGTTCTTGAGAAGAAGATTTTTAAAGTTATTTCCCTATTTAAACCTGTGTTAAACTTTAGCCCCCTATTGTGGCCCCATCCTGACCCTTAAGTCCACCATTTGAATAAACTTGAATCTACACTCTATCAGGATGCTTTCATTTAAGTTTTGTCATTTTTTGGTTCAGTGGTTCTTGAGAAGAAAATTTTTTAAGACATTCACCCAATTTTTAATGTTTTTTCAATTATCTCCCCTTTGATAAGGGCCTGACCCTTTATTTGAACAAATTTGAATCCCCTTCCCAAAGATGCTTTGTGCCAAGTTTGGTTGAAATTGCCCCAGTGGTTCTGGAGAACAAGTCAAAAATGTGAAAAGTTTACAGACAGATGGACGACGTACAACAGGCAATCAGAAAAGCTCACTTGAGCTTTCAGCTCAGGTGAGCTAAAACAAAATATCAATCCTGAATTACAGGTAGGGTCTACCTGTGTCTGAAAACACAAATCAACTCCAGAAAAGGACAAAAAGGTTCATAACAATATGGCCTTGGCCACTTATCTATAATATCACAAACAGGGTCCATCTGACTGCTGAAATTAACCATGAATTGTTTTATCTTTGTTCCTTGAAATATGTAAATGATGACAGATAATCATGACCGACCATCATTAAAAATATTGTGAGATTAAATTTTTACAATTTCAGACATATATATTGTAATGAGGTCTCACTTAATTAGTAATCCAAGTTTTCATTTGTCAGGGTTTAAATACTTATTCATTCTGGTTGTCAAATCGAACATTCTCAGTACTATTGTTATAACGGGTAGTAACATGTGACTACAAGTGGATATACAGGTATTGTGGTCTACCTTGTGTTATAAGCAGTCAGACACTGGAAGGGTGCAGAATGAGGTGGGAAGTTATATCAATTCAGGATGTAATTTATCCGAAAATACCTCATGGTGAGTTTTTAGTTTTGTTATATGTTCAATTTGAGTTGTTCATTCTGTTGTTTATTCTGCTAGTTCAGTCAATTACACGTATTGTTTATTTCACGCTGTTTAGTTTTCTTTTTCGTTATTTTCAAGTCTTATTCCCTGTTTTGACATTATTTCAGATCCTTCTTCGATGTTTGAATAGCAATGACCAGTTCCCCATGTTTGTAGGCTGTTTTGAAGTAAAACGAACGAATTGTTTGAATGACATACCCATATTGTGAGTGTTAAGCATGTTTATATTCAAAATTCAAGTTATAGTCAAGTTACGTTTAGTTGAACTGTTCAGTTTGCTGAATTTATGATACAGCATGTTATTTCAAGTGAGATGTATAGTTCACAGCTGTTGAAGTGATTCTATATTGTGTTATTGACACCTGTGTTTCCAAAACAACATAGTGCAACTTAAAGCTGAAGTGGCTAACTAAAAGTGTTAATTGAATTTCAACATTAAAGTTGAAGCTGATATTATATAAATGTAATATTCCTGAGAGGGTGGTAGTGGAAATTGTCACCCCTTGAAAATCATTGTCAACCACCCTCTCAGGAATGTTATATTTATTATATCATACCGATCCACTGTATTGAAGCATATATTTTCCATTGAATTAATTAAAACACAAAATAAACTGCATCAGCAGTATTATTTTTATACTTTTTCATGCAAAAATCTACATGTACGTAAGGGCATCACGTTCGTAATACAAACTGCCTTCGATACCCAAACCGTTCTTAGCGTCGATTTTGAATCTTAAGCCTCAAGTGAGCAAGTCTGTTTGGCTGACTTCAGCAAATATAATTGATAATGATATATCAATTCTGTCAAATCATTTAATTTCAGTTGTTGTTCCATTTGGTTCCAGTCTGCGTTGAAGAAATGTATGTTACACAACTTATACAAAGGTTACACCTAATTACTACATAGGAAAAACAAACGAACCGTACGCGCATCCATTTCTGTGAATGTGATATTTTTATTGAATATCACCTTGGAATAACCGAAACAGTGGAAAATACTCAACGCTTATTGTCCAATGAAATTGCTAGAATTTATGAAGAGGTATAATATGAACAAATATAACATCTACCAGATCAACTAGAGGTGTTCCTTATAATGTGAAATCAATAATATACAACCCATTTAAGCGAAATGGTGGTTTTACAGCTGATATTTATAGAATCATGATGATACGTTAAATGTTGTGTCATAACAACAGCGACATTGAGAAGTGACTTTACATATGAACGTTTTATTATTGTCATGTTTTTACGTTTATGTTATTGTTTCTTTTCTTGCACAATTGTGTGACAATGCATGTACATTCTTGTTATGTTTGTTTAGTTTATTAAATGTTATATTGTTACTTTTTTGTTATTTGAGGAATTTGTCAACACTTCAGGCTATCTTTTAAAGAATCTTGGAGTTGATATTATCAACATCCTACATATATAGAAAACTTATATATGTATAACTTGACATTGATATATACAATAGCAGGTATATTATGTACATATATATAGAAATTACCTGGATTTTACCATTTTTTAACATAAATTCCTGTTGCTTCTTCATGTTTTCATCCATAGCTTTTCCAACTATTGACCCCATTTTTAGCTTTTGTCTGCAAGAAAACACAAGAGGCTTATTATCACTTATGACCACAATGTGTACAGAAATAACCAAAGATCAAAGTTGCATGTCTGAAATATAACCAAAGATCAAAGTGGCATGTCTGAAATATAACCAAAGATCAAAGTGGCATGTCTGAAATATAACCAAAGATCAAAGTGGCATGTCTGAAATACCAAAGAATCAAATCAACACTGAAAAATATGCAGGATTATAATGTCACAGGACCTATCTTTTGAAAAAGGACAAAGTGCATAGAGGTGGCTCTGTAGTATATGAAAATCAACCACCTCACAAGAAGATAATATGAGGATTTCAGCCTGCTGTGTATCACCTCACAAGATAATATGAGGATTTCAGCCTGCTGTGTATCACCTCACATGAAGATGATTTGAGGATTTCAGCTTGCTGTGTATCACCTCACAAGATAATATGAGGATTTCGACCTGCTGTGTATCACCTCACATGAAGATTATATGAGGATTTCAGCCTGCTGTGAATCACCTCACAAGATGATTTGAGGATTTTATCCTGCTCTGTATCACCTCACAAGATGATGAGGATTTCAGCCTGCTGTGTATCACCTAATCACAAGATGATACGAGGATTTCAGCCTGCTGTGAATCACCTCACAAGATGATATGAGGATTTCAGCCTGCTGTGTATCACCTGATCACAAGATGATTTAACGTTTTCAATCTACTGTGCATCATCTGGCAACAAGATGAATCATGATATGAGGATTTCAACATGCTATGTATCATCTCAAAATAATTAGAACATTTCAGCTTGCTGTAAATCATCTCACAATAATATGAGTTGAGGATTTTAACCTTCAGTGTATCATCTCACAATAATACAATTTGTGGAATTTTGTCCTGTTGTGTATCATCTCATAAAAATTTGAGAATTTCAGCCTGCTGTGTATCATCTCACAAGAATTAGAAAATTTCATCCTGCTGTGTATCATCTCATAAAAATTAGAGAATTTCAGTCTGCTGTGTAGCATCTCACAAGAATTAGAGAATTTCAGACTGCTGTGTATCATCTCATAAAAATTACAGAATTTCAGCCTGCTGTGTATCATCTCACAAGAATTAGAAAATTTCAGCCTGCTGTGTATCATCTCATAAAAATTAGAGAATTTCAGACAGTTGTGTATCATCTCACAAGAAATAAGGAATTTTGGCCTGCTTTGTATCATCTCACAAGAAATAAGGAATTTGCCTGCTGTGTAGAATCTCACAAGAAGATGAATTAAGGATTTCAACCTGCTGAAACATGAAAGGAAAAAAAGCGCTTCTTTTCCAGAATTTCATAAAATTGATTCATTTATATTGTTTTCATTTCCTAATGTTTCTATTAACTTAAATAATATAATGATTGCATTGTTTTAAAATCTAAAATTAAAAATAAATATGAACCAAGTGAAAAACACAATAACTCCAGCACAAATATGCTAAATCACATATTTTTGTGTGACTTTCATTATTTGAAATAGTCCAAAAAAAACATAAATCATAATTTTATGCAAAACGAAAATGTTGACCATACACATGACATTCAATGAAAGAGAAACTTTTGATGTAATCATGTTCCTGGTTTTGCTGAAATTGTTGAAATATTTTTTAGAGTATTTGTACAGTGGGACATGCCTTGGAAGAACACTCTCGTGAAAGACCACCTGTCTTGTAAGACCACATTCTGAAAACCACTTGTTAAATTATGCTTTGTACTTTTGTACATAAAACCTTTTTTCAAGAGACCACATACCAGTCTTGAGATACCACATTTCAGTGGCAAAAGGGATGGTCTCTCAAGACAAGTTCTTCCATACAACTCTTTTGAGCTATGGCATTTATATTTCTTTTAAATGAAACCCAATGTAGTGTACAGTGTCACAGTGTGGATACATAATTTCAAGTTAGAGGGGGTCAACCCTAGAATAATATAATCCCTGAAGGTAGCATGGAGTGATAATTTTGGTCACTTGTTATCATTTTATCGTTTATAGAAAATTACAGGTTTTATACATTTTTGCCAACTTTCAGTGTCGGTGCAGCTGCTGTTTGCCCGCTTGAATCCGCCCCTGACTGTTTTATTGCGGGAGTATTATCGCTGATAGTGCTTTCAAAACCAATTTGCATCATGAAGAAAATGGGTTTCTGTATTACCTTAAATAATGCTTTATGCGCCTGTGTATTCACTTCATCGGATACTCACTTTGACAGTCTTTATTTGGACAAATTTGACCGACTATGACATTTACTCACGTCTTAATCAGCCTATGACAATGACCTTAAACTCGCGTTGATGGGGACTCCCAAAGTACATGACATGAATCACGTTCCGAATAAAAATTGACAAGGATCTTTTCACAGAGCATACTGTAGACAGATACGTACTTTTACCCTCCCACAGTTACACAGTGATCGAGTTGCTGTGTCTTCTAGGCGTATAACCTTTCAATGTTTCAGTACAAAACAAATAGTCTACTGCAATATAGAGTTCTAGATTTTCACCGAAGGCGTATCTGATTCATGTGTTGTAGTATACTTTCGAAACATTTACAACGGGCGTTACTATCATACATCTGGTACTAACGACAAAACAGAGAGAGAGAGAGAGAGAGAGAGAGAGAGAGAGAGAGAGAGAGAAAGAGAGCATGCATGTCGCGAATCACATTCACCCCTAACATTCGGTTGTATATGATAGGTAAGAATTGTTGTTGTCGAGTTTTTAAATAAATATTATCTTACATGTATCTTATCAAAGAGAGTTTCATACTACGAATCACAAACACCCCTAGCATTCGGCTTTTATGTTGCTTCAAACTGCTACTGTGAATGATCTGTGCAGTCTGCATGACATTGGCGATTCCAGAAGGGTTGCAACCGCGGCTCCCCTTTGTATTTGGATTTTTATTCAAAGAAATTACGAAAGGCATGGAAGTTTAAATGATTATTAACCCAGTACTACCTATTTCACAATAGGTGTTGTTATATCCAAAAGGAGATTCCCGACCTCTCTTTCAAAATGGAGAGGATAATTAATGGAACAGGAGCAATGGCATATGGTGCCGGTTCCTACTAGCTTGGTTATTGGGGTTATCACTTATCACCAGATTTGAAAACCGTGAGCTTTTGGTTGGATCCCATGCATTGTTTGTCCTTGTATCATACCTCTTCCTGTTTCAGAACTCTGCATTTATTTTAAAGGGGCATTATCTGTTTTACAAAAACTTTCATATTTGGATTTTTCTCTCTACTTTTACTTCTTCTACTTGATGTACAATAACAAGTAAGAGCTATACACAGGCATAAAGATCTTATATCCCTGTATAAAGATCTTATATCCCTGTATAAAGATCTTATATCCCGGTATAAAGATTTTATATCCCTGTATATTTTGTGAAAGTAAGTCCAGGTCCAGTGTGGTATTCATTTGCAAATCGTAAGGTTGAGTTAATCAAGTGACAAACCTGGGTTTCTCAAGCAATTTTCACAAAATATATAGGGATTTAAGAATTTTTATGTCTCTGTATGACCCTTCTATGTACCGTCATGGGACATAAATATTGGCCACTACTGTTATTTTCTTCTTTGTTTTTGTATAAAAGCAACATTTTTTTAAATGCTGGTAAAATCCACAAATCATACCAGAATTTGACAAATTTGTACAATTTTATTGTAGAATTATTCATATTTCTAAAATACATGCATTTTTAAATTACCATGTTTATTTACAAAAATGACAGTATTTTTCTCACAGAATAATTTTGTAAATTATGTAATTATTCTTTCAGTCTAATGAAATATGTTTTACCTAAATAGTTATATCCTCCATAGAATTATCGTTTTCTCAAAATAAACAAAGAGTATAGAGTCTAGATCTATCTAAATTTCAAAAAGACTAAGAATATGAATTCAATTTTCTTATTAGTGAATTCCGTGGGCATTCAAAGATTGTTGGTTCAATATGAATCAAAGAAAAAAATAACAAAAGTGGTGAATATTTATGTCCCATGACTGTATGTATCTCTTTTTTGCTATTTTATATCAATCTAAGTAGTTAAAGTGGAAGATAACAAATTTGAAAAAACACAGCTAATGCCCCTTTAAATTCATGCTCTAATTAACAGAAACGATCACTTTCAGTATTTATTTGGTCCTTTTCTACAAAACTATATTTTTGTTTTATGTTTACAATATTTGCAACCACTGGGTCGTTGTCATTGCTATTGAGCTCACGGAAAATAAGAACAGGGTCTGTTTGGCTTTATATAACGCCGATTTTTCATGACACAAATCTGATCCAATGAGATTTTTTTTACAACAGGCCATAGAGACATATACTGGTCTATGGCACCCACTGGTTGTGCACCATGAATATTTTGTGTTTATACTATTTTTTTCCTTCTATAAAAAGCTATGGCTAAGAAGCCGATCGGCGCATTCTCTAAAATATTGATATTATAATCAAACACACCCGCTTGTTTTCCATCCTAAATTAAACGCATCTTTATCTCGATAGAGATATATCTTAGTAACATTGACGTAAAATCGAACAAAAATCGACATATTTTAGTTAACAACGATGATTTAAGAACGTTTTGTACATGCACGTGTATTTTAAATCGATCCACGTTAAATCAATTCTGCTGATTCGGGATCGGCATACATTTTATGTAATCGGAAGTGAAAATTGTAAACAGGTTTGCGTAGTAACATGTTGGTAGATCAAAGATGTTAAACGTATTGCAGCGCGAATAACAGGCGATACTGGAAGTTTAAAATGCTGTAGTCCGCACAGGTTTTGTTGAATCTCACTATGTATCAATAATTTCACGATGTATTGCATAGCTGTAGGCGCAAAGTCCCACAATATTGTTCACCTACTTGTGTGGTTTGGTAAGGATGTGTATTTAAATTTTAATGTCGTAAATACATGAAGAAGCCCGAGGGGAGATTGAGAACTTAATATCTGTATCTATTTATATCAATCTAAGAACAACACAGAGAATCCATATCAAAATCAGCACACGGATTCTGTAGTTATTTGCAATGACAATGACAAAATTTGACAAGATATTGTAGGTAGTGAGAGACTCGTCGGTATGAATCCATGCCCATGGACTGTAGTAATTAAGCCTAGACTAGATAGTAGATGGGGCGGGATTTGTGTGACATATTTAGAGGTACCCTGTGATGGTACTGGTTGAACTACAGAAGTAAACAATCAAAACACTTGTTTATCTGTTTATATATCATTGTGTACTGTTTACTTAACCCTTTCACCACTACATACGTAAATGTAATACTCTTTTCTATTGTTAAGACCAGTCTATTGTCTGAGCTAAATTTCCCAGAGCCACTGGTTTTGGCTGATTAAAAAAGAAATGGTTGATACCTACCACTTAAATTTAACGTAACCATATCCTATGTATACCGACTAATTTATCCATGCCCTAGATAAATAAAAATTAATCCGTTTTGTACCAGATATTCACACTCAAATTAATTTTCCGTTGGTCATGGCAACCATCTTTCGAATTTTGAAAGTGGAAGTGATTTTGTCTGGCTACCTGATCAACTAATACACACTCATAGATTCCTTACTATAATAATATAAATTGGAAGTTATTCCCTTTCATATAACTCTTGTGAAGAGAGGCGTGAGTATATTAATGATTACTCACATGACCCAATTTACTGACATAGCATGGATAACACAGAGATACCCATAGGAAGTATATTTTCAAAAACTGAAGCGACCAAACAAAGAAAAAAGTATGTAGAAAAGATATAGGATAAACTTTTTTCGTTTTTAATTATATCAGTTAAAATATTTGTATTTTGAAGATTGGTTGCTTTACAAATTCATTTTGAAATTCATGACTGTATATGGCTCAGACTACAATTTGGTCTCTAGGATTTAAACGTTGAGATGGGAAGCATGATCTCAATGTTTCTATAGAAATTAATTCAAGTAAGTTAATATTTGACATTTGCTACAGGAATCCATTCTTAATAGAAGGGAAAGAAATTTTTTCTAAAGAAATTGTTGTTGTAACAAAGTTATGATCAAAATTCCATTGGAAAGCTGAAATTCCCTTCAGTTAGCAAAATATGGGAAAGCGTCAAAAGAGGTGACAATTCCATTTAGGGAAAAGCTTTTATGGGCTGACAATCAGAAGAATAGTAATGTTTTCCTTATATGGAATGTCACATCCTTTAATTGCTTCATCATAAACCAGTCAGTGAGCATATAAGATTTTCTTAAAAATACATAATGTAGTCAGGATGATATGAATGTACACAAAAGTGAGTACCTAAATTCATGCCTCACTTAGTTGATATTATGTAGTAACATCTTGATTCTGATGAATTAATAGATCAGATATGCGGTCACGGTCCACCAGTCCAAAGGTTCACCAGTCTGAAAGATTACCAGTTCGGTCCTGTAGCAGTGGTGGATTCAAGAGGGGGCAGGCATACGCCTTCTCCCTTTTGAATGCCAAAGTATATATGTTTGTACAGTAAAAATCACCTCAAAAGCCCAGAAGTTTAAAATAAAAGTTGGAAAATTAATAAAATTAGATTACCATAATTTTCGCGCTCACTACTCTCAGCCAAATCTTTTAAAACTCTTCCTTCCATCTAGCTTAAAATATTGGATCCACCATTTGTTTGCTGTAAACTTAGGATGACTATGCTTTGTTTTATTTAATTTCTCTCTAAAGTGTTTGTCCTACATTTCGGTAAAGAAATTTTCGTTTTCGTTTTCTCAGCTTGTATGAATATGAAAATGTGTTCAGAATCTGCACAATGCACTTGAGAGAAAATGAAGTATTTATTATTACTTAAAAAATCACAGACCAATCAGTAATATGTTTCCATGGTAGCTAGGACTAAAAATTAGGATTTAGGACTTATGACCTTTCATAAAACAGCCCCTAAATCCTGACTTTTAGTCCTAACTACTATGGCTAGGCATCGCTGATTGGTCAGGCCAATGACAATTAGGCCTAAGACTTAGGATTTAGGTTTTATTGTAAAATGAGCCCCTGGTTCTCTATTAAGCAATTTCTCATGAATGATGAATTCTGTATAAAAACTTGAAAATAGTCAAACATAAAAGAAATACATGTGTAACATGTATTTACCTTAAAGCTTCAACTTTGATTCTTATCAAATTATGCTATTACTGTTTTTCAGCTCTGTTGATACTTGTAGCGGATGGTTCAGATAAACAACATGTGCATCTTATTTTGCTGAGTAAATGTGGTACTAATGCGATATTCCAGTTTATTACTTCTTCATCTGTACGAATGCCTTTGGAAAATTGTGTATTGACATATAAACCAAAATGTAATGCTGAGCTGAAGTCCCAAAGAATGCAACTAATCAGTAGTAATAACATTACTATAACAGACAAGAATCTGCTAGCCAAAACAATATGTAACGTGACATTGACTTGTGATAAAGTGCTATCTGAAGAGGAAAACTTCAGTGTAGATAATGGTAAGGCTAAATTTGGTGATTTACAATGGAAAAATGTAGAAATATAATCTACATATCAAATTATGTAATACTTGAAGAAAACACTGCGTCAATAATTTCCTATATAACATTTTAGAATAAATCATGTAAATGTACAATGAAGGCATATTGTTCATCAGTTGACAAATACTATGAACTTGTAAATTATTTATTTTTAGTTTCAAATAAAGCATGATCAGAAAATTGATCTATAATGCATATAAGGATTAATATTTTCTTGTCCCTTGGGTGGCCCCTATATACAGGTTTCATTGTATATGTAAATTTCCTACATTTATCTTTAGGTTTGATGTCACACATTTCAGATTTAAAAATATCTTCTCTTTGAAGCAACAGAGTGACATATGTGAATTTATTATTATCAGTATTTATACCACATAACTGTGTGAACCAGTGTGGTATATATAATCCTTTATTTTTAAATCATTTTTTTCTTATGCAGAGCGTTGTCCCACAACTTTGGCAACAACTGTATCTTGGGATGACTCTGAAGTGATTTTTAAGAAAAAGCAGACATTTTCATCTTCGACAACAGATATTCTCTTGGGTGTCATATTTGGAGTGGTAGCCATTGTTATGGTTGTGGTAACATTGTACTACCAATTCCGGAAATACCAGAGGCGAAGAAGATTACAACAATATCTTAGGTACAGATAGATCTGTTATAAACAATGTTTTACTAGGCAAATAAAGATTACAACAATATCTTAGGTACAGATAGATCTGTTATAAACAATGTTTTACTAGGCAAATAAAGATTACAACAATATCTTAGCTACCAGATAGATCTGTTATAAACATGTGTTACTTGGCAAATAAAGATTACAACAATATCTTAGCTACCAGATAGATCTGTTATAAACATCACATGTTTTACGAGGCAAAGAAGATTACAACAATATCTTAGGTACCAGATAGATCTGTTATAAACTTTTGTTACTAGACAAAGAAGATTACAACGATATTTTAGGTAAAGATAGATCTGTTATAAACATTTGTTACTAGATATGATAATGAAATTCAAAGAAAAAACTACAGTGTAACTTTCCAAAACCTAGTTTCATTCAGACCAATAATTTTGTTAGGTTTTTTTTCAAGAATTTGGTTTTAGCAATTTGAGCTTAAGTCAAAAATTCCAGTTTTAAACACATTTTTATAATAAATATATTTAAACTAGTCTGGCTTTGTTTTTAGATTTCATGTTTTTGTTTCCTCATGTAAAATGTTTGCCATAAGTCGATTATTGAAGTTCATTATATAATAACTCATTTACCACAAAAGACACAAACTGAACGTAAAAAGTAATATCCAGTATAATTAAAGTTTGATATCTAGTGATATTTTGTTATATGTATATTAAGACTTGATATATATAGGTGATATTTTGTAGTAACAAAGTTTGATATCTATAGTGATAACCTGTTATTATAAAGCATGATATATAAAAGTGATATCTAGTATAATTAAAGTTTGATATCTAGTGATATTTTGTTATATGTGAATTAGGACTTGATGTCTATAAGGGATGTCTTGTAGTTACAAAATTTGATATCTGTAGTGATATACTGTTATTATAAAGCATGGTATCTAAAACTAATATCTAGAATAATTAAAGTTTGATATCTAATGATGTCTTGTCACATGCATATTAAGACTTAATGTCTGTGATATCTTATAGTAACAAAGTTTGATATCTGTAGTGATATCCTGTTATAATGCATGTAGTAACAAAATTTGATATCTATAGGAATATCCTGTTATTATAAAGCATGATATATAAAAGTGATATCTAATATAATTAAAGTTTGATATCTAATGATATCTTGTTACTAATGTATTAAGACTTAATATCTATAAGTGATATCTTATAGTAACAAAGTTTGATATCTATAGTGATATTCTATTATAATGCATGATATCAAGTATAATTAAAGTTTGATATCTAGTGATATCTTGTTACATGTATATTAAGACTTGATGTTCATAAGTGATATAGTAACAGTTTGATATCTAGTGATATCCTGTTATTATCTAAAAGTGATATCTAGTATTATCAAAGCTTGATATCCACAGTGATATCATGTTATTCTAAGACTTGACATTTAAAAGTGATTTTTTGTCATAACAAAGTTTTATATCTAAAACTGACATCCTTTATAATAAAGCTTAAAATGCAAAATTTAGTTACGTAGCTACAAAGTTTGGTAACTATGATACTGTTTTGTCAATTTAATATCCAGAACTTCACAATCCACTTTTATCAGTTGTTTTTAAAGTATCATATTAAGAAATACATTTTAGTGTATTTTTATAAACAACTGGAATACTATTGTTTCCCAAAATGATGATAGACCTAATCATTGATATATATATACATTTCAGTACACCACATACAGACCCTTTTGAGAGTCTACAAGATCACATGGAGGGCCAGTGACCTAATTTCTGTATCCTGAACACGCCAATGAACAGATTTATCTGAAAGTTTTGATATACAAATGGGGGTTTTTCTTTTCTGTCACTAAAACATTTGTACAAACGAGCACGCACATGTATGCATGTGCAGTGTTTTTGAAAGACTATTCTACATGTATGTATTACAGAACCAAATATTGTATCAAGAGTATAAAAACCTTGATGATTCCTTGTTATTTTGTGGTTCGAGTGCATTACCTATAATTTAAACTTGCTCAGGTCAAGAAAGAGTTATTGAGACTCCGGCTAACATTTATGAGCTGGACCACAGTGTTGCATATATATACAGAATCTCATCTACACTATATGATATTATCCTTTGAAAGTCAACTGCTAGTGAGTAAAAAATGGTTTGATTTTATACTAAAGCTTTCTGTACATAGATAATATATTGTTTAAAAGTAACCATACTTCCACAAATAGGCCAATACCTGTGTCTTTGTTATCTCCCTTTAAAATAGGAGACACACTGTTAGTGTCAGCTTGTCTAGATACACTGTGACCTTTACTGTTAAACTAACTATCATTTAATATCAAAAACTGCTATACACTGCTCCATTATTAATAATTAAACAGAAATTACAGGGTAAACAGCTATAAAAACTTTTTCTACAAGTTGCTCCATTTTAGAGCGTCACTTTTCATCATCAAAATACTTTAGAATGGCATGCAAAATACATTTTCTTCAAACATTTTACGATTTCACTTTTTAACAAATCTGTGTGCTGATTAATTGTAGACTGATCTATTGCATGTTTCTGTGTACTGAAACTGATTGTATGATGTAAAGTACACTGCTAAACTTATTCTTTATTGTATTGGAAAGTGAATAGTGTACACATAACTACAAATCCTAGATGTGTAATGAGCTTTGTGTCAGAAATAAGATCTTTTCTTTTATAGGAAGTTATATAGTCTACTTGTGTGGTTGGATAGCTATGTGTGTGTGTGTGTGTGTGTGTGTGTGTGTGTGTGTGTGTGTGTGTGTGTGTGTGTGTGTGTGTGTGTGTGTGTGTGTGTGTGTGTGTGTGTGTGTGTGTGTGTGTGTGTGTGTGTGTGTGTGTGTGTGTGTGTGTGTGTGTGTGTGTGTGTGTGTGTGTGTGTGTGTATGGGTGTATGTATGTGTGTGGTTGGATGAGTGTATGGGCATGTGTGTTTCATAAAAGGTATACATTTGTAACATACAATTTGAGCATTATTTTTGTTTGTCTTATCTGTTTAGTGTTTAAGTTTGTATTAGGTCATGTAGCATATGCATTTAACAACAAACATATGATAATAGAAAAGTTTTGATTTTGAAAGTTTATGTGTGTAAGCAAATCCCAAATACACTTATAATTTTGTGCCATAACTTTTAATAATAATCTGTATCTGCATTTGAGAGCATGGTTATAATCAGTATTATCATTTACTAGTGCATGTTTAATGTAGAATTATACAGGCTTTTAATGTACAAAGTTTCTGGAATTGATTGTACACATTTTAGGTCACACATATAAGTGTACAATTATTCTGCTGTAGTAGATATGGGTATTTCTCAATATTTTTTTTATTTATTTTTGTTTAAAATTTTCTGGATCTTGTAAACTCGGGTAACGATTTTGTTTTAGGTCCTTGTTAACTCATACACTCCTTAAGACACATCTGGACTGGTCTAAGTCATTGATTTATAGAAGAGTCCATTGTTTTTCAGGGGTTGGTGAGTGACGGACAATAGATATAAGTATAGTCAGGATTAACAATATTTTACTACCATATTTTATGGCCTATATGTCGATATTTGTTTTCTCCAAAGTTGTGACCTCGACCTATTCACCACATCAACTTATCTTATTTATCTTGTATCTGCATTTCCCCATTTTAACATCATATTTCAACATTTTTCACTGGATAATCTAGGGGCCTACTCCAAACACCCATTTGTATTTACACTTAATAGAACTATTAACTGTGAGCTTGTGAGTACGTAATGCACTGTGTTCATAATCAAGTGACAAAATAATGATCTTTCAAGTTACAATATCATTGGTATTCAAGACTGTTTCAGAAACTGCATAATGAAAATACATTGTTTACATAATATTTATACTGTACAGTTTATACTTTTGAATGATTCCCTTATCTCGGTACCCGCTGTGAAGTTGAAGTCTTCATTCAGACTTTCAGGACACTACAGGCTGTGTTCACTGGAACATGACCTTCAACTAATAAGGATTGAGCAGCAGTCTTTGAAGTTGGGAAAGTTTTGAAAAAAGTGTTACATAAATTAATTAACACTCAACTTTGAGTATTTAATTGTTTGACAATTGCAGCTACATAATAATTTAGGCCAATGTAAGGATAAGAGAAGGATTGAGGTCGCTTGTGTTAACGGCATAAAGAAATTAATGATGATTTGACAGGTAATGTATTAGCGACGTATGTACACATAATCAGTACACACAAGTAATATAAGTGATGTTAAGTATGATAAAATGCAACTTGTAAGCTTTTTAATCACAGTCCTATCTAATAATGTGCAGTAAAATAGGACTATTACTCTGATTATTTTGTTAGGCTACCATCGTTTTAGCACCTGTTATTAAACATAAACAATGTGTTTTTGTGTTCTCCCATATATGTTTTCATCTCTGCCGACATCGACCCGTCTTCCATTTCGACCTATCTAATACTTAAACCTAGATTTTTACCAAAAATCGGCCATTTGACCTATCCTCCATATCGATCTATAGGCCATAAAATATGGTATATGAATACAATAATTTCTTTTTCTATCTAATTTTCTTTGAATAATGTTGTTAAACATAAATTATTTCAGCAAATTTAACGAATCTCCTTTTGAACACATTATTACATTTTGATAGTCTAATTCTTTATCTGAACAGTAGAAAAGGAATGAGAATTTGTGTTAAATGATATAGTAATACACTGATTCACATGTCTGTTTTATGTTGATTAAAATAAAAGTTAAATGAATAAGCTGATTGCTAGGAATTTGAATTGAGGCCAATTCTACTTATTCTCTAGTCCATGTATTAATTACATGTACTTGGACATACAATAGAGAGTTAATCTTATAGACATCAAAATAACTAATATCCTATCCATCAAAAAACATCCACGATGTTATACATGTATGAATACTGTATGTCAATAGTTAGAATTGTAGACTCTCCTCCCCCAAAGGAAGCATGTTGATTGTCCAGTAAACTTACAGTAAAACATCTCTGAACTATTGTTGGTGGAAATTTTACATGAAGATTTTCTGTACTCCATGTACTGATTGTTTTATCTCATATACTGATTGTTTTATCTCGTATACTGATTGTTTTATCTTGTATACTGATTGTTTTATCGGCCATCTAAATGAGTGTCAGGGAGGCATGTGCGATTCCAAGATGGAATCTGGCGTAAGTGCTTGTATTTATTTTATATTCATATAAATAATTCAAATTAATAAATTTCCGATGATTTCATTGATTTAACAATCCAGAAAACATTCAAGTCATACATCAATGACCTGAACGCTAATTAAGCCACGCCCCCACACACAACTTTTTGTTTACATCCCTCCCATTATGCAATACACAAATGTGTAACTG
This sequence comes from Atrina japonica, assembly GCA_030159075.1. NCBI lineage: Eukaryota > Metazoa > Mollusca > Bivalvia > Pterioida > Pinnidae > Atrina > Atrina japonica. The sequence continues at coordinate 358,589 of BROG01000068.1, read as the reverse complement.
TCATGCAAGGAAAGAAAAAGTCACAGTCGCAAATGCACCACACAACAGAAAAAGTCTATTAGCAACACCCTGTCTTCCATTTCAACTGGCAATGTTGCATCAGCCCCAGGTTCAAGTACATTAGTATCAGTTTTAAATTCAAGTACAGTCAGGCCTACCCCACTAATGCAGTTAGGCCTACTTGCCCTGCAATGCCCATGTCTTCTAGCGATGGATATATTAATATTCCGATATCATTGAATACCACTAATACTCTCTCCATGGGATTGATTTCAAATTTATTGTTTGTCATAAAGACGTAATTGATGCACAACAGTTTATCAAGTTTGTTTCTATTATTTGGAAAAATCAATAACTAAACAAATGTTTCAAAAAATCACAGAGTTGTTATTGAAATTTAATTATAAGCATTGGATCTATATATTTTTTCAGATTCATTACGAAATGACCTGAATGAAGACTCTGCACACTTTTGTGTAATTCACTTGGGAAATTGCACAGTGTGCAGTCTTCATTCAGTCATTTCACAATGAACCGAAAAAAATATAGAATTGGTGCTTAAATAATAATGACTTTGCTTTCTGACATTGATACAGTTTCAATAAATATTTGAACATGGTATAGTGAATGTCCCTCAGGTGTTTGACCTTAGAGGTCACTTGCATATTATGATTATGTTAGAGAATTACTGTATTACATAATAAAAGAGAACTGCACTTGTGTATCATGTTGATAAAGCCTAATGATGTTTCATCTTTGTTTTTGTTTACCTGGTTTAGGATACAGGAAAAACTTTCTGACTGAGTCAAACTAAAGATCATATGAAGTAACCTTGGGTCAAATCAAATATTTTTCACCATGCAAAAAAATTCAATGAAACCTTATTTCACGTGATTAAACCTGGAAATACAACGTGTACAGTGAAATTTACATGTACAGTGAAATTTTTTATATTATGGTAATGAAGAAATGCTCTAAATATTATCATAGATTTGCAATGTTATGTCATTTTGAAACCAAAATTTAGATACAAAATGTACACTGAGTGACAATATGCCTTTCCTTTAGTGCTGTACCATTATATGTTTAAGTTAATTATTATGTGTGTTTAGTAAAGTAATATGTATACTTGTAATAGTGATATCTATACATATGTTATCAGTGATATCTATACATGTGTTATCAGTACTATCTACATGTGTTATCAGTAATATCTACATATGTTATCAATTATATCTACACATGTGTTATCAATGATATCTATACATGTGTCATCAATGATATCTATACACATGTTGTCAATGACATCTATGCATGATATCTATACATATGTAATTAATGATATCTATAAATGTGTTATCTATGATATCTATTCATAATCAATGGTATCTATAAATTTGACATCAGTGATATCTATACATGTGTCATCAATGATATCTGTACATGTGTTATCAGTGATATTTATACATGTGTGATTGGTGGTATCTATACATGAGTAATCAATGATATCTGTATTTCTGTAACCAACTGCATCTGTACATGTGTAATCAATGATATCTATACTTCTGTAATTGGTGATATATGTACATGTGTAATTGTTGATACTGTTCATGTGTAATCAGTGATATCTGTACATGTTTAAGTATGTGTACATATTTTATAGGTGGTATAGATATGTATTATGTCATAATAACTATATAAGTATATATAGGTATTTTTAAACATGTGTACTTGTATCAATGATATTTATAGATATGTGCTGTTATCAGTAATATCTATATTTTTGTTCAGATGTAAGTGCCCAGACTCATTGCCATTGCCAAAATTAGGACAACGTAACAATGAACATAAAAAAGATGCCTTTTTCAATAGCACTAGTTAATGAGTACAATTAAAGTTGAAGATCAATGTCAGCTTGCAACATAAAAAGTTACATATATTGTTGTGCATTTAAAACGTTTTATGTCAGACAAGAGTTATCTACCGTTTTTATTGAAAATGTTGTAGTTTCTCATGTGTTTCAAAACATTCATCAATGTGTGAAGTGTTAAGGTACCTTTTCCTTTAATCTTCTACAAATGACAAACTATTATGAAAGTTTGTCTAATTGACAAATGACTATATCTTGTATGTAATGACCACTCAAGTAATAAGCTGGTGTTTCTTCTTGTTATTTTTACGATTGGATTCTACAAAATGACTAAATCATTCATTATTTTTGCTCTGAAAGATACAATAAATGGTTTTTACTAACTGATTCAAAGCATATATTAATCTAGGACACTTATTCCTGGTAGGTCAGTGGTTCATTTTTTGAATTTTTAAAATATTTCTTAATTCTTAATTATGTATGTTTGTGACAATGGCTGACAAAATATGCCCAGTTTCAGTAGTAGTTGTATGATATCATTTCAAAATAAACAGGTGACAATAAAAGAATGTTAGCTCAGAAATCATCAGATGTACACCCTTTTCATCACATGTACAACTATGTCATGATACGTACTACCTTGTCATCACATGTATAACCTTGTCATGATATGTACAACCTTGTCATCACATGTATAACCTTTTCATGATACGTACAACCTTGTCATCACATGTATAACCTTGTCATGATACGTACAACCTTGTCATCACATGTATAACCTTGTCATGATACGTACAACCTTGTCATCACATGTATAACCTTGTCATGTACGTACTACCTTGTCATCACATGTATAACCTTTTCATGATACGTACAACCTTGTCATCACATGTATAACCTTGTCATGATACGTACAACCTTGTCATGATACATATGTTATTTGCTCTCCTTGTCATTTTATTTCTATCCATAAGTATTTCCGTGGATCTAGTTGTTTTCCCTTGAAAATGTGAGATTAAAGGAGATGAACTCTTGATGACTGGTTTCAGAAAGTTTCTAAATTTCTTAATTATTGTTTTTCAACTATAATATTTCACACATGCACATAACGGGTTGAGAGGAAATCATTCGAGCACATATTGTCAGCTGTAGTCACATTTAATCTTGCTGTTTATTTTTCTCTTTGTTTTGTTTGTTTGAGTTTTATTTTCGTTATTGTTTTTTTCCTTGTTGTTATAACCCTGGTCATACTAGTTTATACAGATTAAGTACCAGTTCTCAAGTACACCGACCCTGGTCATACTAGTTTATACAGATTAAGTACCAGTTCTCAAGTACACCGACCCTGGTCATACTAGTTTATACAGATTAAGTACCAATTCTGTGGAACATTGACCCTTGTCATACAAGTTTAAGCAAATTAAGTACCAGTTCTGAAGAACACCTAGTAAGTAACAGATAGGATTTTAGACAAATTATTTAATTTATAATTGGAAGGTCGACATTATCTAAATTGATACTTTCGTAATGGATACAAATATATCTTGTCCTTGTGTTTGTTTTTTTGTTTGTTTATTGTTGTTTAACGTGCCACTCAAGAATCTTTCACTCATATGGAGGCGTCACCAAATGCCGGTGAAGGGCTTCAAATTTTGGCCTATGCTCGGCACTTATGGCCATTGAGCAGTGAGGGTTCTTTAACGTGCCGACACCTACTGTGTCATGGGATCTCGGTTTTTACTGTCACATCTGAAAGATAGGAAACCAACCTGCCACTGGCTGGACTTGAACTCATGACCTCACGATCAAGTCAGACGAGCGCACTACCGACTGAGCCAGGTCGGCTCTCTTGCCCTTGTAAGTTATCACGCCAACATCAGATGTTAATATGAAAGTTAGTTATTGTACCATCACTGAATCTTGTGTGATTCAGTTTATTTTGTAAGTTTCTTAAGACACCATTTCCTCTTGGTATCTATGCTGGTGCTGTGTGCTCAATAAATTTATATTTTATAAACACACGCACACACACACACACACATCAAGATGATCAAACTTGTCCGATTTCTGAGTTTGTTTCTTAAGTGATATTTATATACATGTATGTCACATAATACTGGAATACTCTTTGCGGCTGAATGACAATGACCTCAATTGTGAGGTGTTCTTCTAATTTATGTAATCGTCAATTCGGAATCTTCAATGACCTCAATTGTGAGGTGTTCTTCTAATTTATGTAATCGTCAATTCGGAATCTTCAATGACCTCAATTGTGAGGTGTTCTTCCAATTTATGTTATCGTCAATTCGGAATCTTCAATGTATTTTATATGGAGAAACAGATACTTTAGAACTCAAAGATTTTCAAAATTAAATGAATCAAGAATGAAAGACGAAGCTTGTATTACTAATTTAAAACATCACTAATGGTTGATTACGAATGCTTGTATGACATAGAAACATTTGTTGAATATACACTTTTCGAGAAGTTTTAATTTTTTTTTATGTATGTCATTTCTTAACAATATCATTTGTTTACATAAAACAAGAAATCGGATAGTGAAGCAATATGCTATATTGATTTGATATTAAGATCTGATATTTTGCATAGTTTTGGAAATATTTCTAAATTGTTTTAATCATACTGTAACTTTTGTACATCTGTTGCAAAATGTGTTCACAATTTGATATTTATTGGTTACAGTCTGATCTGGTCTGTTGTCAAGTGTTGTCTTTATCAGTATATATTGTATGGATTGATATAAAACGTGTATTTTGTAAAGGGACACAGCTACTTGTCATGCGTTTTGTTTATTTGTATGATAACAATTCAATACGTCTTCAAACATTCATCAATCCAGATAAAGCAGAAAAAGTTAAATCTTAGCAAAAGATGTGCGATATTATGATCTGTTTTGTATATGTTGATTTAAGATATTTATGTTATAAAAGCTAGGAACAGTTCGAGATATTTTTGTTTTTATTGTCAAGTTCATGTCACAGATCCATGGTTTGATGGTAAAAGTTATCATCTTGTAATCAGGAGGTTTCTTATCAAATTATACACGAGACTTTATAGCACAAGTAGAGCGTTCGTCTTACCAGTGGGCTGTCCTCCCAGTACTTTATTGAGCCGACCTGGCTCAATCGGTAGTGCGCTCGTCTGACTTGGTCGTGAGTTCAAGTCCAGCCGGCGGCAGGTTGGTTTCCTGTTGAATTGTCTGTTCGATAGCGGTTGTTGAAGTGTCTGTACCAATTTTTACGAGGATTCGTTCCTTACGTATTTCATTTGAATTTGATTGTGGACTAACGGCGGGAATGACCGGTCGACAGGGGATGATTACTCCTCCATGACACCTGATTCCACCTTGATTTCCAGTGTCCAAGTTTTACCAGATTTGTATCAATATCCTAGACATACTTAAGATTTATACTTTGGTATCTGAGACTATTTATATTTTTAACATTGCCTATACTGCCTTAGACATTTCATGACGTTTTAACCCCCCATATATATATATATATATATATATATATATATATATATATATATATATATATATATATATATATATATATATATATATAAAAGAAAGAGTAACTTCTAGATACCGCTATGTAATATTGTGATAATTTTGTCTGTACAGTTTCGTTTATGTAATATAATGTTTTAATGTATTCGACTACATAAATTGAAATGTTTGGCGATAGTTAGTTTTTCTATTCCGAATATATTGTGACCGCCATCATATATCGAAAAATTGTTGAACATTTCAAAATTCAAAAATTCTTAGGAAATTTCCTTATTTACAAACTAACAGACGTGAGAAACTTCCGACAATCATTTATATAATTATAGGTTCTGCAAAGTCGTTTGCACTTTATATTCTCAGCATACCTTGTATATTTTAAGGAGCATTGTCTGCCTTTTAGAAACCTTTTTATTTAATGTCACAATCTTTGTTTACTAGGTCAGCAGGTCTATATTGAACGATTTATTTGGATAACTTTTTAAGGTATCCAATATGACTTTGATTTAGACCAAGGTATGCTTGTAGTTAGTTATATGAAATTAAAGTACGAGTCAGCATTAAATCAAGTCCTTATGGATTTTCTGTCTAAAATCAGCTATGTGATTGTATTATAAGTTAAAAATAGTATTATATTCCTTTACATTTCTTAATCAAACCTTTATTGAAACCATGGAGACGGATCATTCATAAATTTTTATGTTTAAGTAATTGTAAACAAAACACGCAGTCAGTCGGTAAATATATCAGTTTAAATTCTTGACTAAGTTGTTTTCTGTGTGATCTTCAGAACATGAATAAATTCTTATTATAGTGATAACAAATACACATCATGAAATGCCTATAAAATTCTTAAATTGGTACTTTTGTGTTATATCGGAAGACATTGATATTTCTTTTCACAAACACATAAATACAACACGTGACACCTATAATGAATGTTAACCCTGTAAACCCTACCGGCCATAATAGACTGGTCTTAACAATAGAAAAGAGCATACCATCTAGTTACTTAGGGTTGGAAAGGTTAAACATTATCAATACATCCTAAAGCAAGGGTACTTATATTCCCATTGTCACTTGGTATTTAGTATTAGATCATGAAAGGGGCATTAGCTGGGTTTTTTTCAGAAAATTCCTTTTTGCTACTTGGACTGATGTAAAATAACAAACAAGAAAATTATACAGACATAAAATTTATTACACACACACACACACTCACACACAACGAAATGTGAATTGATCTAGATCTCCATGATTTTTCACTGGTAGTTTGAGCTTAGTTTTTTAGTTATCCTTTTGTTTGAGTTCCATTTTCATTTTTTATTGCATATTATGTACATGCAAAATGTAGCATTTCTTTCACTCCCCGGTTGTGTGTGCGAGTGAATGTTTGCGTGAGAGTGTGTATGTGTACGTTTTTTTATGTTATTTTAATCGTTTTGTCCTGATGAAGGGACAGGTCCCGAAAATTTGACATTTATTTTTGTTCGTGTCGTTAGTCATTTTAGTGCTATATATATATTACGACACTGAACTGGATCTTATTTTCTCAAGAAACATTTAAGCATTTAGTAATATAAGAATTGTTATACCTTTATATATCGCTTGTTTAACCCTTTTTACAGTGGTTACTCTTAGACGGATTTTTGTTATACGTTTAGATATATTATTTGGCCTTGTCTGATACCACTTTCTCTTTAGAGAATCTATTTAGAATTGGAGCTGAACTAATGGTGTCTAATGGACAGAAACGATCATCTTGATCATTATAACTTTGGTATTATGAATATGATATTTATTTGTTATTGTACACTAATCTAAGAAGTAAAAAGGAAATACGCACAGTTAATACTCCTTTAATCTACTGATTTATGATATAATTTGCTTTAATATGCGAAATATTTCGCGCGTATTTAGTGGGTACACGTATTGTAGAACAATAGAGATACATATAAACATTTATTTATTTTGTTTACAATATTTTAGCATTAAGCTGCTTTACATACATAGTTAACAACACAAATATTTAAACCAAACAAAATATTTTATAGCAAAGCGTGTTATATGTAGTAACGTCACATATTGGTATTTTGTGTATAACTTTATCTTAAGTTCAATATAAACAATTCCATACGTTTCTCAAATACTAAATTACACAAATCATGTTGTAGTGTGATTTATTCTCTTTTGAAGTGTGGAAACAGTTAACAGTATTAAAATTTATGTAAACTTATCTATAAAAATCATATAAGTAACAGGAAGTTGACCAGTCTACTAGTGGTCACAAATTGGTAACCCGTTCACCGGTGATTACAAATTAACGAAAACAGAAATTTCAAATACAACATGTTCTATGAAAACAATCCGTATCCATTCAAATATGTTCAATTAAAAAAATCTTTGAAAATTATGTTAGAATTCCAACTAATCAAACAATGCACAAAACAATGCGCCGAGAATAGTTCGAAGATATCTCCGAGATCAGTTTACGATCATTGATCGAAATTATTGAATTTTTTACACCTAGATTGATGATTTAAACTTTCAAAGTCAAAATTTACCTGTGTCCTTATGTTTACCTTGTATGTAAAGGTCTAGTAGTCTAATATAACATTATTTTGATTCCTAGCAGCACAGGCGATATCTGAATTGTAAAACTTAGCCTAGCGTAAACATACATTGAACGTTACTTTTACTCAGTAAGGTAATCTTTCGAAGCATTGACTTTTTGTTACAATATTCAAAAGGAATATTCTTTTAATAACACGCTGTTTGCCGTTTAGATCATCTAATGACATCGGACATGTAACATTCTTTATAAGGAGTATACTTTACCACCTAAATATTTATATCATTACTAGGTATTGGATTCCGATCATAATGACCCGAAAGTGACGGACAAATATTTAAACGGTATAAAAGTCCACTGTTTCAAACGAATATCAATATTGTGATTTAGCTCGTATTCATGTTACAACAGACCTCGTGAAATTGACATTAAACGAATTGGATAATTAACAGTTGGAAATAGAACATTTTGTGATATTTAACTATAGTTAAGAAAGTATTTAACAGAAAATATTTGTGGATTTACAATGCTGTGTATTACCCGAGACTGAAGATCAATTCTGCATGAAAGCACTGTCAATAAGTGAACTAAAGGACCAAGCACGGGAAAAGTCTTATTGTATAAAATGTTGTCCGAAAAATATTTTTCAAAGCCAGAACACAAAATTAATTTTGAGCTAAACACTAAAAATCGGAGACTTACAGATATTCGTCGGGGACAACAGTACCTTCGTAAAATTGACACTTTAGCAGAAAATCAGTGGCGAAATAATGAACCCAGATTTAAAGAAAAAAAGCCAGAATATGTTACAGTTCGACCAATTACAGATACCGCTTTCACAAAAATGAAAGCTGAAAGATTCATGAAAGAGAGCGGCAGTTATTTCACTGGAAATAAGGACTATTGCGAGAAGCGTGTTTTGTCGGAGAGAAATCCTCGTTCGTTGGAAAATTTAGCACTGGATGCATCGTTATATAGCATGGTAAGTCCTTACACTACTCTTCCGAGGTACGAACAAAGTCTAGATTATAAGCAAATAAAAGATCGGCGCAACAATAATGACAATCAATTATTTAATCAGTACGGGTGTACGTATAGCCAATTAGACGATAAACTAGAACTAACACAAAAGGACTTTGACCCAAAATTTGAACCTTTTCGATTTAGAGAAAGTATGCAAAGAGTTGTAAAACCATTACCAAAGAAAGCAGTTTTAATGAGTCGTGTTGGACAAGAACAGAAGGAGCGACAACTGAAAATAAGCACAAACTTTCGGTCGACTCATAATGGTGTTGTTAAAGTCATAAAACCACCCGACCCATGGCCAGAAACGTCAAGTGGATCAAAATGTGCGCCAGTTGGGAATACCAATCTCCAAAATGAGAAAACCATTGTTCTGCTTAAGAGGTTGGATCATTTCTTAAATCCAGATTTGCCTGATAAATCCAGTCTAGGTTCAAGTGAGAGAGATTTCCCTCCTTCAAAGTCTCCTTGTGTGTCGGATTTCTCTGACGTACCGTCAGACTACCAGAAAATCCGCGATCAAGCGCGAGGTCCACAACAAGAGGTGCACTTTCCAGAGAATGATCGAATTCGCTTCAAACCCATGTATAAAATGTATCACAAAAACATTTCTCATCCTCGACAAAGAAAGAATAATTATGGATTAAAGGACTTACTGAGCGAATTAGATAAGAAACCAATGGATGCAACTAGAAAATGCCGACTTTGGGTAAGCATGTGTAATTCAATCAAAATTTTCGACAATGACAACAACAGTTGATCACCCGTGTATTGTATCGCGTGTTTTCCATACAACCCTCTACCTTGATTCATACGAAAAAGTGAAATAAACATGTGATTTTAAGAAATGGATAATCGGCTTTGAATTTCAAATGACACCTTGGAAAATTACGAACAAAGTGGTTTTAATAATTAGATAACCATAATTCAAGGCTGGAAGTCTTCCAAATATATGATATAATGTGATCAATATTGACACAACGTTACCAGGAGTAAGATAATTGATTTTCATCATAAACAGTCTACTAAACTGTAATGCGAACTAGATTTTATTACTCATTTCATGCTCTTTTAAAGATATATGACATTTTTATACCGACACCCGTACCAGTGCTACTATATAGTATGATAATAAGCGCAAATACAAATGTGCATAAGGTCCTACGCAAAACCAAAAACATGTTCACTGTAGTTACTGTAAAATATTTTACATTTAAACTGTTGACAAAAGTGTGGGATATTGTTAAATTTGCCATTTTAAGTTATATAATGATATAGTTCTCATTTCATCATATAGATATATAAATATATACAAATTATAACCAGTGTTGTTTTGATCTCTGATATACCAGTGTACTAATGATTGAGGATTTCCTGTATGCATTTAAACTAGACAGTGATTGTAAAGATGTATTATTATGTTAATTCATAGCCAATTGATTCCGTAGTATGTATGAAATACGTTACAACTGAATGAGATTTAATATATAGCCTCTTTTAAATGTGATAAAGAGGCACGGCCATTTGCAAAAACAAATTAGATTTCTATTAAATTACAACCGCCATGATGATGGAATTACGTCAATCAATAAAGATGATCATCTGAGGCCATTTTATTTTAGCATTTTCCACCGCTTTCATTTGAATAATTTTGAATATAATTAGTCGAATTAAACACATCATTGGATACCACATTATGTTTGTCACTTGAAAGACACATCAAGAGAAAAAGAAGACGAATATCGAATAAATAATTGTGTTTCTTTCCAGGCCATTTTCAGCTTTATTAAATACCAATTTATTCACATATACACTTTACATGCCGGCCCAATTACTCAATCATTTATTCATGATGTTTTGTTGTTGTTTTTAAAACGTTTCTCTTACCATTGTTTGTCACGAAACTCTGTTAAAGTTCCAGAAATTACGATATTGTTCGGAGCTTTACCTGTACATGAATTTCCTTTGAAGTTACACGATTGGCAGACTTTGAAACCTATATACCATTTATTATCCTTTTGACTATCAGAAAAAATGACCATGGAAATGCTATAATAATTTTAATATCTTATCTGATAAAAGCAAGATTTGAATTCATGGATATCCACGCATTACATATAAAATTAATGTTATGGACCAGTCTTAGGTATTTGTTGCTGTTGTTTTTTCGTTTTGACAGAGAAAAAGCATAATCTCATTATCATGTCCTAGTGTAAAGTAAAACTGGCAATCAGCATTCATATACGCCATAATGTATATAAAAATGGTCTCAACATGAATAACAATTGCGAACCCCAAATTGGATGGGACCAGGTGTCCGGAAGGAGTCATATTTGTATCTATACAGAAGTGTTTATCAAAAATTTATTTTGCAGCTTGTATTTCAATTTCAAAACATTTTTCCTCTTAATGATCAACGATCAATTCATTTAGAATATTTCAAATTTATGAATGTAATTATGAATATACAAATATAATTTGTTAAACAGTTATGTAAATAAATCGCCAGTAAACAAAATATGAACCTACTGATTGCCATTTAGTCACATTTTACTGAGTATAATCATAATTTCACTGTCTTTGTAAATTTTTGTATTGAGGTTGCTATTGCTAACATTCTGGATACGATTTATAAACACGTCACAAGGCACGTCGACTCTCAAACAAAATTTAGAACCGCTTTATCTACCCTACCCTAACTCAAGGCATAATATCTCGATGGGTTATGAATGTGTACACCTAATACATTAACAAAGATAATGTATAGACTTACTGCAATTACTTAAGGCATATACACTGCCTCTTCGTAGTCACAAAGACGGGACCTTATTTGGTCGTAAGTCCCCATTCTTTGTCGCGTGTCGCAAATGTGGTCCTAAGACCAAGGCGTAGGATTTTTCGAAAACGGACCCTAAAAATCTATTTTGTTTTGTTGATCAAAATACCGGAATTTTACGAAAATACACAACGTTCTGTCATCTGACGGGATATTTTATTTTTCCAAATGTTCTTCTTTTAAACATTGGTAGAAACTTCTCGAGAATTTTGGTTATTTTTCGAGTCCTTTGTGGTGCGATAGGTCTTTCTAAAGACATCATTAATTTCGGATGGAACATAACGCTGAACACTATAGAACAAGTTAATGTGAATACGATTGCAATTGGGACTCCACCAACTATCATGGCACAGAAAAACCAACCTGTAAAATCAACAGAAAAATATGTGAATATGATTGTTATGGGAAACCCACCACCTATCATGGCAAAGAAGAACCAACCTGCAAAATCAAGAGAATAGTAACCTTGATTTGTAGTGAAATCACCAGAATCATAAGAGGACAGTAGATAACAAGTTAACGGGGCTTCCACTGTGTCTTTTTAAATTCCCTTTTTACTACTTAGATTGATATATAATAACAAAAAAGATATATGCACAAGCATAAAAATGCTAATGTCCCTTTAAACATGAGTTGATAATTTCTAACATGTGATGCCTACTCCGCCATGGCACCTGCTCCCACCTCTAGATTTCTAGAGGTCCGTGTTTGACCAAATTTCCCATATTTGTATATTGCAATCTAGATATCTTGAGGATTAATACTTTGGTATATGTGATTTTTATATTATTTTTTATATTTTCGTATTTGTTTCTTGGATTTATACAAGTTGCAACAACAAATAATGTTTACTACACTGTATGCTGTAAGATTGAGAAGCATACTTTAAAACAAGTACAGTACTAGTTTACCTTCCCAAAATTATAGTATGCTCTAATTCAGTGTTCAGTTTTATTTTTCAGACTCATTCGTTGGAAAGTTTTTATATCAGACCGCACATGAAAAAATATACGTTGAATACATACTCTGAACAAATATTTTCCAGACTCAGACTACATTCCTTGAAGACATTTTTTTATTACCAGAAAATTATTTCATCACAGTGCGTAACATTTCGAAGCCTCAGTTCACCATTCGTTTGATGCCAGCGGTCCGCAAATTTTACAGTCGGTCTTGTTTGCGACTACTCTGTTTCACTAAGTGAAATGTTGAGTTACCTGTTCGATAGCGGTTGTTGAGACGTCTGTACCAATTATGACGAGGATTCGTTACTCACGTATTTCATTTCAATTTGACTGTAGACTCACGGCTGGTGTGACCGGTCGACAAGGGATGCTTACTCCTCCATGGCACCTGATTCCACCTCTTGATTTCAAGAGGTCCGTGTTTGTCCATTTTTTACCAGATTTGTACCTATATCCTGGACATCCTAATGATTTATACTTTGGTATCTGAGACTTTTTATATCACAAACTACATACCACTTATCACATATTAGGTCAGCTAGAGTAATGGTTAATCTGATGACTTCCTTAGTTGTTTAATGCCATGGTCGTTTATCACAGTCAATGACCTGACATTTCACGTACACTTAACGTCGTGATTGATTCATCTGATCTGTTACTTTAATATAACTATCGATTAATGAAATTAGAATTTCTCACGAGCGAGTATGCGTAGAATTAACAATATGAAATATGTCATAAGCTTTCCTGATCCATTTAAATCATTGGTTGTTATATAAACCTATCCTTGTATTAAGAATTTATCAATACCTCTTTCAATTCCACTTACCAGGTGGTATGTACTGTTTCTTTATTTTCAGCTCTTTGATATCTACTTGTAGGTATGACCTTGTGGTGTCAACCCCGTCCTCACAACATATTGATATAATATAGGAGTTTATGTCGTGGTAATCAAATGCTGGATTACTTGTGGTATATATTGCAAATGCTGAAGATAGAAAATTGTATGAAATTTCGATCACTGATTTTTTTAGGTATACATCATTTCGTAAAATATTATATAAATAAAAATCATTAAGAATCATAACACTCTAAATAACATATCCTTGAAACTGAAACATATTTAAGACATGATTGTAAATATGTCAAACATGTAGCACTAGTGTTTATATGGCGTTATATCAGAACTTTGATATTGCTAAATAATGATGGTGATGATATGATACTACACTGTAGCTTCTAAATTCTAGTATCACATTGCAATAGCTGTGATATAACATATTTTATGTGTTATTATAAACTTAATTTTTACTGTGTCATTGATTAACTTCTTTTACAACACTATGATTACTCTGATTTTGCATACTTTATATACATTAATGATCAATATGGAATAAATCAAACATATATGCACTTTTTATGACATGCGCATGATATAAAATTGCTATTATGATAATTAGGTGACGGAATTGAATTCTTTCTGCAGTATAAAAAATGTCAGATACCAGAGTATAAATCATTAGGATGGCTAGGGTATAGGTACAAATCTGGTAAACAATGAAAGTACCTAATACTTTTGTATAACGTGTAAGTTAAATGACAAAGAATTGAAATATACCTGCAGTGGATAAATACAGAATAATACACTACAAAGCCTGCATCGAATACAATATCAGCATGTCGTCTGCATGCCTGGTATGACATTAGACATTATATATATATTTTTATATATATATATATATATATATATATATATATATATATATATATATATATATATATATAAATATAAAAATATATATATATATCTATATAAATATATATATATATATATATATATATATATATACCGTTATTGTTATTAATTTTGAACCATACAGACAGACACATTCTTTTTTAAGAGAAAAAACTAAATGTCTTCTTAGTTTTTATCGCGACTTATGTCCCTGTAAGGGAGATAACTAGATCTAAAAATTCAGCATTCATAACTTTCAACACCTTAAACTATTTACAACTTAAAATTTACCTTTTTGCTTACACAAGTCGTATTTTAGTGGATATTTACCCAAACGTTTCTATCTTTGCAAACAATGCATTGCAATATAGTTTGACCTTGATGTGACGTACATTAATCGATATACCGTATGACCCCTATATTTGAAACCAGTATATTTATTTTTCCTTACATAAGATAATGTCAAATGGATAGACCAATGCTAAATTAAATTTACTTTGATATATAAAAAAACCCACAAATACCAAATTTTTAACCGTCAGGTGGTCCAAGAATCATTAAAGAAATCTGGTAAATATTGGACATGTACGGACATAAGGAAGACCAAAAGAGGTGGGAACAGGTGCTGTGGAGGAGTAAACATCCCCTGTCGACCGGTAAAATTATTAAACACTACAGAAAATAGAAAATAACAACAATTAGAAATCATACTGCATGAATGCAGTGAAATCCTAGACAAACCATACGTCATAGAACCACCATTTACTATGAGCGGAAAGTTAAAATCTTAGTCATACTCCAGTGTCTTTTATATAGAGTTGCTTCATATCTATGTACAACATCGTGGTACGTACATGAATTGATTTTGACAAGCTTAAAGTTGAGTGTGAATGGGTCCGTGTCGTAAATAGAACAACAAATGTGTAGGCCCACGTGATCTTCAACTTGTAACGTCCACAAAAGAACAGATGTTCTCAGACTCTCACTTATATCGATCGTCCTTGGCAAGTTCTTTATTACGGGTGGCTGAAAATACCAAATATAGAATATATAAAATGGTTATATAACATAAGATTACGATATCTATTAAAATTATCTTAATCATTCAGAACTCTTCCGTATTTTTCCCAGAGAGAGAGAAAGAGTGAGACAGATTTGGCATGTGAGGGAAGTAAAGATATCAGTACATTTTAGCCAGTGTTTAAGGGACACAAATCCATGTTAAAAAGTTACTGAACGCGCAATATTTCCATAGTAATTATCATCGTAGTCGAATTGTTTGGGTTCCATCATGATATAAATACTTATAATTTATAATTATATAAACAGCATTACATAATTCCGGATACTAAATATGAAATATCGACTGGCAAAGTGAGGTGAGTGATTTATTGAATTATTCAATGGCAAATAATCATACTGCGCTACTGTATAATATGTGCATCTTCAAGCGCAAATATTGTTCTGAATGTTATGTTTACCCTGGGAAAGGCTTTGGTGATGAATCTTAAAGGTAATTCTCACTTTAAAAATAGTTATAGTTAGTTTCGGAACAACATGTGTAATATGTAAATTTTATTATACGGCTTCAATTCAGGAAGTCTAAAATGAGAACGTATCAAGTACCCGGCTGATAAAACATCCCTGCGAAATTTATAATCTTGTTTGATTTTTCGTTCTGGACAACTTAAATCAAATAAAGTAATCTGCAAACATAATAATTTGTTACGCCTTTAAACCAAGATATACATGAAGTAGGAAAAAGAAAAATTGTCACATAAATCTTGTAGAAAGCAGTACTATAATATGGAAAGGCTTGACTCAGATCATTTCAAAACTATATTCAAAACATTAAATTGAATTACTTGGCGCCATGGCGAATTGACCGGTTGTATTGATATATTCAAAATGTATTACGTACACTGATTATATGACTTTTACATGTACAAGTTGACTTATGAAATGATTTCATGTTAGTTTCGTTCAAAGAATATACTTACACATAATCGACTTTTTCATTTACTAGTTTGATTTCCAAATGGTTTCGTGTAAACTAAATATATGCGACCAACAAAACATATACAGTGGGACCTCGCTTAGGAAACCACCTCGCATTACAGAACCCCATTTTTCAGGATCTTAATAAAGATCTAATAAATACAGAACCTCAATTAAAAGACCACCTCAGTAATTAGAACTCTTTGAGTTAGTCATTTAGGTGGTCTTTATAGCGAAGTTTAATTGTAACAACTCACTAATCAGACCATTTAGGTGGTCTGTATGGCGAGTTTCCACTGTAACAACTCACTAATCAGACCACTGAGTCAGTCAGTTAGGTGGTCTGTATGGCGAGGTTCAATTGTTACAACTCACTAATCAGACCACTTTGAGTCAGTCAGTTAGGTGGTCTGTTTGGCGAGGTTCCATTGTAACAACTCACTAATCATACAACTTTGAGTTGGTCAGTGAGAAGGTCTTCATGGCGAGGTTCCACTGTAATACTTCACTAATCAGACCACTTAGAGTCAGTCAGTTAGGTGGTCTTTATAGCGAGGTTCCACTGTAACAACTCACTAATCAGACCTCTTTGAGTTAGTCAATAAGGTGTTCTTTATGGCGAAGTTCAACTTTAATACTTCATTAATCAGGCCATGTTGAATCAGGTTCCACTGTAACAACTCACTAATCAGACCACTTTGAGTTGGTCAGTTAGGTCTTTATGGCGAGGTTCCACTGTAACAACTCACTAATCAAACCACTTTGAGATGGTCAGTTAGAAGGTCTTTATGGCGAGGTTCCACTGTAACAACTCACTAATCAGACCACTTTGAGTTAGTCAATAAGGTGTTCTTTATGACGAGGTTCCACTGTAATACTTCATTAATCAGGCCATGTTGAGTCAGCCAGTTAGGTGGATTTATAGCGAGGTTCCACTGTAACAACTCACTAATCAGACCACTTTGAGTCAGTAAGTTAGGTGGTCTGTATGGCGAGGTTCAATTGTTACAACTCACTAATCAGACCACTTTGAGTCAGTAAGTTAGGTGGTCTGTATGGCGAGGTTCAATTGTTACAACTCACTAATCAGACCACTTTGAGTCAGTAAGTTAGGTGGTCTTCATAGCGAGGTGACACTGTATTATCGTAAATATGTAGTATCAACATAAATAAAAACAAGTTACTATTTGTTATTACAGAAAGTGATGTTACCCAATTAAATACGTGTAAGGAGAACGTTGCTGAAGCTGTATGGTAACATGAGTCTGTCGCTGTAACAAGTGCTGGGTACATTTTACCATCGGAATCCTCGGTGAAGTTCCGTAGAAGTGTAATTTCCCCTGGAATAGTTAAATATATACATATACAGTAAAACCCGACGACCTGTGTAGAAAGAACATGCTGTCCCCAATAGTACCATTTGTGTACAAATCAACCTCTATATAAAGACTACCTCCCTATAAAGACTGTTTTTTATTGTTTTCCCTAAGCTGGTTTTATATACATGTACAAGTTTCACTCTATGGTCTAAATGTAATTTTAGTCTTATTTTCATGAGATATCGTCACTATATGCAGTGTTACTGGGCACAAAAAATCAAATCGCTTACTTATACATCTTAAAAATACTACAATAACTAATATACACTACTAAATTAGTTGTCATTTGTTTTTCATATTGTTTTTCATTATACATATATGTATATATCAAATGACGTAACTATAGTTTCATTTTGGATTCGGTAACAATCTAGTATTGTGTGTGAAACAAAATTACTTTTATTTTCATCTAGAGTGAATATATCCTCTGCTGTAGACGTGAAATTGATGGAAATTTCCTCTGTGAAATCAACACCCGTCAGCTCTAGCTTAGTAACTGTGTGTCCTTTCGTCTTGTGGTTAGGTATATATACGTTGTATGAGTTCGAAGTAAATTGCAAAGGTTCATCTAGAACATAAATAATTACGTATGACAATTATGCAAATCCTTCTTACCCACGTGTTAACAGTAAATATATATATTCATCAGGCAACAGTGATAGTGAATATTAGACAAACAAATGTTTGAAATTCAGAGGTATGAGCAGGTGTCGTGGAAGGAAAGAATAATCATCTCGCGTCCAGCAGTCAAATTTAGATAAAATAACCCGCATGGAATTAAATCGGCCACGTTAAAATATTTCATTTTCTGGGTAATGACGAATATTAAACAAAAATGTATATATTTTATCATGTTATTTATTATTGTTCTTACTTTCATCTGTGTAATATCTGATTGCATACGCCCTGTCGAACATTGTGTTTGCTGCAGACCATCTATAGACAGAAGCCTCTGATAAATCGGATATACTACCGACGAGGATTTGATTCGGACACGAGAGGTCCATACTTGTATCACAGGTGTCATAGGGGATCATATCGAGCTCTGCACTGAACCTACAAAGAAGTATATTACAGAATTTTTTTTAAAATACCATCTGTAATAAACGGACGGGATTAACTGAAACAATAAGAATCTCGGATCGAAATTTTAAGATAAAAATATCCGTTTCCTGATCGTGGCTGACAATGGCAAATTCATGGATAATTTGAGGATATTTTATTCATCTTTTCTTCGGAAAACCAACAAAATCTACATTAAAGAATAATTATTTATGGTTTTCTTTGTTTGTTCCAGAGACCTGGTCCTATCCCGTTTGGGATTCGCAATTGTTCTTCATGTTGAGACCATTTGCACATCTAATTCTAATGGACATGAGTTTCGATTATCAATTCGTACTTCTTCATTTTTACATTGGATAAAAATCTGTTTTATAAGATCCGTCCACGGCCGAATGATAAGAGCATCCTGCTAATTAAAACAAATGATCTGGTCCGTTATTTTATTTCAAGACTATAACTTTGATATTATCTCTAGTATCGCGGGTTCCCACAGGAACCTATGCTGATTTTTGTCAGAACGTTTACCAGTTTACTTGCGGAAGGCCGGTGGTCTCTTCCCGGATACATTTTAACCGGGTTCTCTCCTCCACCAGTAAAAACTGACCACCACCATATAACTGAAAAAGTGTTGAGTGTGGCGTAAAACAACAATAAACAAATATTCTTAACTCTTTGATAAACTCTTTTATAATGATTATTGCTTTCGATTGATCTCAGGCGAATGTTAAAATACATTTAGGTTTAGTGCTATACATTTTAAAATTCGAGATCAACTGATGGATTCTTAATAACAGAAAGTATGTATTTGAACATTTAATTTGGCCCTTCTTCGCAAAAATAAAAGTTTGGCATTATAATTTCAATACTTGAACATGTGCAATATATAATATATACACAGGTACACATCAGGTTATTCATGACTTCATCACTTATTTGCACTGGTGCTGTATTAATGACATTTGTCTATTTGTCTTTTGTTTTCATATGCTTACCAACCAATCACGTCCCCTTGAATAATAGCAATTCGCTCCCTTAAAGGTACCATATAGAACTTTGTTGTTCCTACGTCGGTGGCTGTTAAGAATAAAACATTAAAGATCAATATTTCTGAAATGAAATGTCTCCATGTGTGTGAGCATTTATGAGTGCGTGTGCCTTCGTGATTTAATAAGGAAAAAAAACAGCCATTATAAAACATAATAATAAAATTAAAAATCATTTAAAATATATTTACTAACCTTGTACTCAGTAACAGTACATTAAATGATATAAGATGATAAAGTGATCATTTCGTTATTGAAAATGCTCGCAATCGACAAAATTAATTAATCAGTAGATAATTGCAGAGTCCTTTGCTGATAGCTATTTACATAATTATCAATCATAATATGATAGCATTATATTACCTTTGATTGTAATTGTGTTATATCCTACTAACTTGAAGTCCGTATCATTAACACGCCATACCATAAAATGAATATTGCCTGTCTTGGTGGGATAAAATTCCCATTTTGATATAACACCACAGCAAGTAGGTTGAAACGCTTTAGCCGTCAATAAGAACATATTACCTGTGAGTATATTTCAAGTAATTAATCAGACTTTTAACTATATCAAATGGAAGTGTAAATATTTAATTTCATTAATCAATAATTGTTGTATGATCAAAATCAGTTCATCTGTTTATAAAAAGTCTTCAAGTGTTTGGGGTTAATTTTCATTCTAGGTTTAGAATTATGAAATTATATCAGTTAATAAAATAATAAATCACCTGTGTTTGTGTTACATATCCTTGACAAGTTGCCAGGGTTACCGTAAGAAAAATATGATTTCTGACAAACTACAAAATTAGAGAGAAAACATGTATCATCAATTGATGTTGAATAATATCAGAAATACGTATCAAGTTTTCATACAAGCGTACCCCCCATATACATATGAGCATTAAACATGAAGAATCTGCAGTTTATGAACAAGATTAGCTTTAGAATATTGTTATCCCTCATTTAATAGATGTGATGATTAAAATGCCATTGTTCGCGTATTTCAATGCAATTGATTTTATGTTGCATGGTCTCAAACTAGATTAAATAACAATCTGATACCAGGGATATGAAATCCAATTTGATCGTCAGAGAATGATTTGCAGAATTAATTAGATAGTCAGCTTACTAATGACTAATTATTTACCTTCAGGGCACGAGGGTAGCACGGAGAGGACATTTGTCACCAGATCTGAATTTACACTGTCAATATCATCTAGGTAAAATGCAAGCGTTTCATCTCCAGTGATAAGAGATAGATAATCTCTATTTACACCATTTAAACCAATTGCTATAATGTTAGTATACTGACTGCGTATACGGGTCGCGGTCTGTATCAAACCTTGGTCGCTATTGTTTATGAAAAATATGATATAATTATCGACGTAAGATCGATCTCCATTTGCTCGTTGAAGAAAATTGTCTGAAACAAACTTCAATGCTTTTGATCCATCGCCAACTGTTAAATCGTCCTCTTGAAAAGAATAATTCCTCAAAGCAAACTGAACCTCACTTATATGAGAATAGGAAGATAGTGAGAATAGCACATGTTCATTGTCTCCGTAAGTTACAGCACCGATCCTAGCTTCTGTTGAGGAAACAGTAAATCCCGTACCGGTTATATCAGCACAGAAGTCTAAAAGTTTGTCGAAATCACTCAAAGTTGTTGTATTACTCTCTTCTATTAGAAAAACAAGATCTATTGCCATCCCTGTACATCCGCCTGAGAAAAGATGAGGACATTGTGAGTTTTGAAAAACTGTCACAACTATAGACATATTACAGAACATTTTTTCATTATCAATTTGCATTACATGAAGATCGAGAAATATTTTATTCCATTTGATTTAAATTTTATCTCCAAAGACAAAAATGTTATAAATAGAATTTTTTCATCCTTCCACTCTGATTTCTCAGTGGCCCGGTATTCGTTCATCAACAAAAATAAGCAATAAAACTACTTGCCGATTGAATTGTTGTATGCAGACCCCTTATCTGTCTTCAGCCGGACCAAGTTTTTTTTTATTCTTACAGACAAGAAATAACACTTATCAATTACACTTCATTGTTTATTCTATTATCATCGATCATGGTGGAATGTCTCTTGGTTTGTTCAGTTGTTTGGATTTGATTTTCATTGCCTTAAAATCTTGAAACAAACCTAGATAATATGGAATCGATTTTAACAAACAATTATCTAATGTATTATGAAGACGATTTTCATAATCAAACAAACGTTTGTTTCATACTTACATATAATGTCAGGGATTAAATATCCGGAAAGAACATATAAAATGAAAGAAACTGTCTTCGCCTTCATATTTTTTTATAATTCATAAGTAACAACAAACTGATTATTCAGTCAATAAATATGGTATTAATCTGTTTAGAACATATTTATCTGAACAAATCAAACTCCAAAATAATGAAGTTGTACTTTAATTAACATATAAAAGGCCAATCCCGATACAACGTGTAATGGGTGTACGGGTGCACGTGACTTTATAACGACGACAAGTGTCATTCTACAGTATCTTACTATTTACCTTATCTTGATGTTTAATAACATTTAACGTGACTATTCAATTAACGTTAATCCATGCATAGCAATTAACACATACAATGTATACCAAGGTATTAGGTCACGTCGTACACCATTTAGTACATCATTTAATATTCAATATTAATTCAGGATTATGGATGTTACGTATGCTGTGCCTGGTGAAAAACTTATGCATTCTTTAAATTTTAACCACTTTTTCTTTGAAATTCATCGTATTCTTGTTCGATATTTCAATACTGCTTTGTTAAAATTAACAATGTAAAACTCATTCCATTCTCTCATTGACATTGGCAATGATTTTGAAACATAACAAGCTAATGGTCTGACCCTCTTCTATAACTGTATGAAACTTTCAAATGTTTAAATGCGATATACAGCTTTAAGTTTAAATAGATATTGAAAATATATTCAGATTTGACATGACAGTTTAGGATTTAGCAAGGCTGAAACAGTGACAGTGACTAGGATTTCGTCACATCATCATCATCTCTCTCTCTCTCTCTCTCTCTCTCTCTCTCTCTCTCTCTCTCTCTCTCTCTCTCTCTCTCTCTCTCTCTCTCTCTCTCTCATAACATGGCAAGGTGGAGTCTCGTGAACCTCTTGTGACGTCTGATATACCGTTAACGTGAAAATAGAATATCCAGAAGTATGATAAGGATTTTATTTTTTCTTACATACAAATCATATTGAGTAAACTACATATAAAATCAACGATAACAACTCTTCAGAACTATGGGAAATACTATCAGAGAACGAAATATGTTCCTGACATTACAAATGCAAATTTTCATGTATCCTCTACGGATATGATTAATATATGAGTATTATTTGTAATATGTCTATATTTATGCATTTTTTTCGACAAACAAACAGTATTGATATATACAATTTATGTTTTACTATATCACATAAATCACAGGTCTTTTCTATTTCATTTCCATGTGTTGAATGCATACACTCTTCCCGACTCTTCTGTGTACGGGTAGTAGTCACTGTCTGTATTTCGAGATGCTCCCACCACTATCTGCGTCTGAAACAAAATCATACCATAAAACATATATCAGAACCTGGCACATCCTAACAGAGTCTGACACAGATTCATAAGATAAAACGCTAATCAGAGTTGGGCTCATCCTAACAGGGTCTGAAACAAAATCATAACATAAAACACAAATCAGGGTTGGGCACATCCCAGCAGAGTCGGGCTTATCCTAACAGAGTCTGAAACAAAATTAAGTATTTGACACGAACCACTTCGTAACATAAAATACAAATCAGAGTCGGGCTCATCCTAACAGAGTCTGAAACAAAATCATACCATAAAACATAAATCAGAGTCGGGCTCATCCTAACAGAGTCTGAAACACAATCATAACATAAAACATAAATCATAGTCGGGCTCATCCTAACAGAGTCTGAAACAAAATCATAACATAAAACATAAATCATAGTCGGGCTCATCCTAACAGAGTCTGAAACAAAATTATACCATAAAAAATAAATCATTGTTGGACACAACCCAACAGTCTTAAACAAAATCATAACATAAAACACAAATCATAGTCGGGCTCATCCTAACAGAGTCTGAAACAAAATCATAACATAAAACACAAATCAGACTCGGGTGTATCCCAACAGAGTGTGAAACTAGATAAGACATAACACCCATATTTCAAACTCGCGATCCCCACCATAATCTGAGCCTAAAACAAACACAACACCCGTAGTTCAGACTCGCGATCCCCATTAGAATCTGAGCGTACAAAAACCATAACACGATATCCATAGTTCATAACATACAATAGGACATGAAGAGATCTGAAATGTACCCAATAGGATCTGAGTTGAGTGAAAAAATACTTTAGGAATTTCAAAAAGAAGAAAATGTATCTAAGGGTTTCAGCTGATGTCAGTTTCAGTGTAATCGAGGGACGCAAACATTATAACGGAATCAATTTCGTGATCTATCATGCAGTTTATTTCATAAATAATATTGATTACAAAACATTTAATTTAAATTATCACTTTGACCTTTGCTTTGTGTATTACCCAATGTTATGTGCATGATAAGTTTTAATTTTGAAAATTGTATCCTGAAATACAACAGCGAGTTAGCTGTAGTCATTGACACTTAGATATTTATTTTTCCAATTCTTATGATTCTAATTAATTGTTTGATTCAATACATAACAAAAATATAGATTACATTATCGGCGTGTGTTGGACTTTGAACATTTATAAACAAACCATAGTCATACTTAAATAATTCACCGAACAATTAGATCCAAATTAATTGTTAACGATTGCCTGTTACTTAACGCACAAATAGAATGTGATTACATATTTTAAATATAAGAATAAAATCTTCTGATGTCGTAAATAAAGTGTTAATGAGTGCGAGTATTCTTAAAAACATTTAATGTCGAGTAAAAAGCTACATGTACGTAACGTATACAGTTACATTAAATGTCGAGTACAGCGCTACACGTACATAACGTATAACGTAACATTAAATGTTGAGTACAGCGCTACACGTACGTAACGTATATTGTGACATTAAATGTTGAGTACAGCGATACATGTACATAACGTATATCGTGACATTAAATGTTGAATACTGCATTACATGTACGTAACGTATATTGTGACATTAAATGTTGAGTACAGCGATACATGTACATAACGTATATCGTAACATTAAATGTTGAATACTGCATTACATGTACGTAACGTATATTGTGACATTAAATGTTGAATACTGCATTACATGTACGTAACGTATATTGTGACATTAAATGTTGAGTACAGCGATACATGTACATAACGTATATCGTGACATTAAATGTTGAATACTGCATTACATGTACGTAACGTATATTGTGACATTAAATGTTGAATACTGCATTACATGTACGTAACGTATATTGTGACATTAAATGTTGAGTACAGTGATACATGTACATAACGTATATCGTGACATTAAATGTTGAATACTGCATTACATGTACGTAACGTATAACGTGACATTAAATGTTGAGTACAGTGCTACATGTACGTATACCGTGACATTAAATGCTGATTACAGCACCACATATACGCATTGTATAACGTGACATTAAATGTTGTGTACAGCGCTACATGTACGTATACCATGACATTAAATGCTGATTACAGCACTACATGTACGCAACGTATAAGGTGACATTAAATGTTTAGTAAAGAGCTACGTGTACGTATACCGTGACGTTAAATGTTGATTACAGCACTACATGTACGCAATGTATAACGTGACATTAAATGTTGAGTACAGCGCTACGTGTACGTATACCTAGACATTAAATGCTGATTACAGCACTACATTCATGCAACGTATAACGTGACATTAAATGTTGAGTACAGCGCTACATGTACGTATACCGTGACATTAAATGCTGATTACAGCACTACATGCACACAACGTATAACGTGACATTAAATGTTGAGTAAAGAGCTACATGTACGTAACATTTACTGTGACATTAAATGTTGAGAAGCGCTTCATGTACATAATGTATACCAGGACATTAAATGTTGAGTATAGCACTACATGTACATAACGTATATTGTGGCATTAAATGTTGAGTACAGCACTACATGTAAGTAACGTATATTGTGGCATTAAATGTTGAGTACAGCACTACATGTAAGTAACGTATATTGTGGCATTAAATGTTGAGTATAGCACTACATGTAAGTAACGTATATTGTGGCATTAAATGTTGAGTACAGCACTACATGTAAGTAACATATACCATGACATTAAATGTTGAATACAGCACTACATGTAAGTAACGTATATTGTGGCATTAAATGTTGAGTATAGCACTAGAAGTACGTATACCGTGACGTTTATTTCAATGAATTTGTAGAAAAAAATGAAAAAATGATTTAAAACACTATACAACATAGTTTTGTCTAAATATGTGGTACTCTTTTCAAATTACAAAAGAGATGAAATGAAAATGTAATTTGTTTTTAAAATGTATGTATAAATAGTAAAATTTCATCAACGTATATAAATTTACCTGATTCTTAAAATGAAGAACGACAGCATTGTTTCCAAAAAAGGATTTGTCCGATCCATAATATTGGGTCGTTACGTTCGCCTGTAAAAATTGATGAAATCATTCAAAATATAACTGACATTATTATTATTATTATTATTATTATTATTATTATTATTGCTTCTGTTTTTAACAGGGACAGTATTGTTACAAACATCCCATAAGGAAGGAAAAAAGTCTATTATATAGTTTACAAACATGATGAATATTTAACAAAATCACGAGTGAAATTACGTGCGCTATGGGAGTAAACATCCCGTGGTCACATGCCGTCAGTTCGGAGTCAAATATAAATAAAACAGAAGGATGATTATTCCTAATATATTCGGTATGTAATTACTTCCTTTATGTAATACTATGATATAAGACGAGCTTACCACTTTGTGTGGACATGGCGATACAGTTTTACATTTTCGTGTGTAGGTAGCATTCCCAAGAGGAAAATGTTGTCCTCCATAAAAACCATAGAGCTGCCCATGAAAAACTGAATCAATTGATATAAACGCAGAAGATAAAATGATTGATATAAACGTAGAAGATAAAATGACTGATATAAACGTAGAAGATAAAATGATTGATATAAACGTAGAAGATAAAATGACTGATATAAACGTAGAAGATAAAATGATTGATATAAACGTAGAAGATAAAATGACTAATATAAACGTAATAGATAAAATGATTGATATAAACGTAGAAGATAAAATGACTGATATAAACGTAATAGATAAAATGATTGATATAAAGATAGTAGATAAAATGATGGATATAAACGTAGTACATACAATTACTGATATCAACGTAGTAGATAAAATGATTGATATAAACGTAGAAGATAAAATGATTGATATAAACGTAGAAGATAAAATGATTGATATAAACGTAGAAGATAAAATGACTGATATAAACGTAGAAGATAAAATGATTGATATAAACGTAGAAGATAAAATGACTGATATAAACGTAGAAGATAAAATGATTGATATAAACGTAGAAGATAAAATGACTAATATAAACGTAATAGATAAAATGATTGATATAAACGTAGAAGATAAAATGACTGATATAAACGTAATAGATAAAATGATTGATATAAAGATAGTAGATAAAATGATGGATATAAACGTAGTACATACAATTACTGGTATCAACGTAGTAGATAAAATGATTGATATAAACGTAGAAGATAAAATGATTGATATAAACGTAGACGATAAAATGATTGATATAAACGTAGAAGATAAAATGACTTATATAAACGTAGAAGATAAAATGATTGATATAAACGTAGAAAATAAAATGATTGATAAAAACGTAGAAGATAAAATGATTGATAAAAACGTAGAAGATAAAATGATTGATATAAACGTAGAAGATAAAATGATTGATATAAACGTAGAAGATAAAATGATTGATAAAAACGTAGAAGATAAAATGATTGATATAAACGTAGAAGATAAAATGATTGATATCAACGTAGTAAATAAAATTATTTAAAATTGTCAAGTACGATGATGAGGAGGACATGCTATAAACTCTACATGTATTAACACTGGCTCTTTGGAGTCCCCAAAGGTATACATCAAGTACATGCTATTGCGGTACCAGCTGATTATTTTACACTAAAGTAAAACTATGAATGAATAGCATTGTTTATACTTTAATACTCTACATGTTTTAATACTGGGTCTTTGGAGTCCCCAAAGATATACATAAACCGGGGTACCAAGTACCAAGGTAAATTGGCACATGTTTTCAAACACAACGAGTCTAAATCAAATCATAACAGGGGTGACAAGCTACTTGTCGTCACAAAAGTATTAGAGATATATCTCAGATACCAAAATATAAATCTTTAGGATATCTGGGATATAGATACAAATCTGGTAAAAATGGACAAACACAGATCGTTGGAAACCAAGAGGTGGGATCAGGTGCCATGGAGGAGTAAGCATCCCCTGCCGACCGTTCACACCCGCCATGAGTTCACAGTCAACATAAAAGTAAATGCGTGAGGAACGAATCCTCGTCACAATTGGTACAGACGTCTCAACAACAGCCAACGAACAGGCAACTCACCATTTCACTTAGTGAAACAGAATATTCACAAACAAGACTATTATACCAACCGTAAAATTTACGGAACGTTGACATTAAACGCGATTTTCGATATCCCTGTATCATTAATTTGTCAGTGAGTAGTTTACATCTGTATATGAAATGTCCATATGTTGAACACGCTCTGGCATATCGTATTATTTGTGAAATATAAACTCCATATGCGGGTGACTGTGGACATTACTACTTAAATGTAGAAAATTTACGAGGGGAAAGCCGAAATCGTCGCGTTTGTCGTATAGCTTAGTTGTCAATTTCCCGTCTGTGTCTATAATAAGTAAAATGTCTAAGTATGAATGCATGGAGTCAGTGCAAGGCAATATGTTTACCTGTACAACCTTCTTTTGGAAAGAGGACCGCATTGCTTTGGTTTCTGACTGAACCAGGATGTGCCACTTTCCCTTGGTGGACCTGTACATGGCATTTCGGTACCAGCTGATTATTTTATACTAGAGTAATATATCGATTTTACGGTATTGTTATTATTATCGAGATGATAAGACATGACATATATAAAACCAATTTCCCTTACAAAGGTCAAGGATTTCCGTTGCATCCTCATTTCTATATGGACTTCCGATAAGTAAATCGTCGATACCGTCGTGATTTATATCAGCAAACTGGAATAAAAGAAAAGAATGTTTGAATCTCAATTTATTAATTTTTTATTAAATTTATCAATTAAATATGAGGTTTATTTTTCACTGTTATTTTTAATTGATTTTACTGTATTTTGATTGGCTTCATGAAAAATATGCCAATCAAAATACAGTGCAAGTGCCAAAATACAGTGTCACTGAAAATCCGATTAATTAATCCCATCTATTATGTAACGATAATTTTCAATTCATTGTTTGATTATAAACTAATCACATTTCCTAACACATGCCAATAAATGGTGATGCCGAGGTAAAAACTTTTGAACACGAACAGTAGATATGAAGTACCACGAAGGGATTTTCGTGTGAGCTATTTATAACGCTGTATCGAAGCTAAACAAAATGGCTCCGTACAGACTTGTTCTGTCTCGACTAAAAAGCAGGCGATACTATATTTTGAATGAGTGGGTTTAAGTGGTCGAAAGGCAAAGGAAATGTTTAATGTATCAACTATCTAGGTCAACAGTTCAAAAGTTTTTAAAATGATTCAGTGACACTGGAGATACAGTAAAGAAAATGAACATCGCTAACTTCGAAGTGAGTTTGCTGTCCAGGTCTATCGATTACATTGGCTTGATCTTTGAGGTCTTTTTAGAGCGTAATATTTTCCGCTAGCCTCCAGTTTTCATTGAGCATATTACGCTCTAAAAAGATTTCCGAGCCTCTGTGTCAAAACGTGGTTTGTTTACATTTCACAAGCCGTAGACTAGCCTACATGTATCGGGTAAATCTAGGGCCTGACGAAATTTAACTGGAAAATGTAACAAATAAAATATTTGACAATAGTTTTTGAATAAAATGTTTATTACTTCTCGTGTGACAGGATAAAACATAATTAACACTCGTGCTACGCACTTGTGTTAAATATGTATTCTCCTGTCTCACAATAAACATGTTGTTCAAAAGCAATTGTCAAATATCATCTATTTCCCCGTGCAGCTTGTGATAACAGAAAAATTATTCCATTGTATAATCCAAATATCTTGAACGAGAGAGAGAGAGAGAGAGAGAGAGAGAGAGAGAGAGAGAGAGAGAGAGAGAGAGAGAGAGAGAGAGAGAGAGAGAGAGAGAGAGAGAAAGAGAGAGAGAGATGTGATACATATTAAAAGTAAAAGAAAAAATATATTATTCAGCTTAACTTTCAAATAACAATTTTTTATTACAAAACGAAATTTCTAGTCACGGGAGAAGGATTTTATGCTATCGTTTTGAATGAATAAACAGGTGTAGAATAAATGCCCGAACTTTATATATCCATAAACGTATATCATCTTTTGATATATATTGATTTACGTGATATATGTTGATATACATTGTATAGGGTGCTTCAGTCAACATGCATCATAATTCACCGGTCACATGACATGTATTGATAAAGAAAATGACGTCATAAAGTATATGCACATTATTTTGATCTATATATCATTTACCCGGACTAAACTTCCAAATCTACTATATCGCCTGTCACTGTCATAATGAGCAATGGGGATAAGGTTACTTCCGGAAACCATATACAGCACCACTGTGCCAGCTTGAGTTAATGTTACAGGTACTGTTAGTATTTCGCCATCAACATCTGCCACTGGTACTCCAACAGCCAAGACAACAGAACCATTTCCAAAGGGATCTCCGACATCTGTACTATATCCAGCCATATTGAACTGATTTCGTCCAGTGAATGTCATGTTGTTAATTTTCATTTTTGTGCCCATATTCATTAATGTAAGTTTACCGACACTCTGTATATCAGTTTCCGAAAATGTAGGACAACTTGGTCTGTAACGAATCATTTCGGAAAATTAAAAATGTATAAGCCTAGACGTGTTATGTTACTAATCAATGAAATAATAAATAGTGGTAAATAAAATATTAAATTATTTATATTATAATAAAACTACCGATAAAACGAATATTTGTATAGACCACTTGCATATTGGACCGAGCCGGCCTGGCTCAGTCGGTAGCGGCAGGTTGGTTTCCTGTCCTTCGAATGAGACAGTAAAAACACGTTAAAGAACCCTCACTGCTCAAGACCGTAAGTGCCGAGCATAGGTCAAAATTTGAAGCCCTTCACCGGCATTTGGTGACGTTTCCATATGAGTGAAAAATTCCTGGGTGGGAACAATAATAAAAAAACATATTGGACCACATTTATTTCAATAGTTGAAATACTTTCGTAGATGAGCGCAATATGAAAGTATTAATCTTCAGGATGTCCAGGGTATATATAAAATGGTGAATATTGGACAAACACGGACCTCTGAGATGGGATCAGGTGTCATGGAGGAGTAAGCATTTCCTGTTGACCGGTCACACTCAAATTGAAATGAAAAAAGGAGGAACAAATCCTCGTCATAATTGGTATAGACGTCTCAACAACCGCTATCGAACAACCGCTATTGAAAAACCGCTATTGAAAAACCGCTTACTACTGTTTATTTAACATATATAAACTATAAATTATTTCACATATATAAACTATAAATTTTAATTGATTGTAATGCGACAATGATGATTTATCCTATCATAATGGAATATTATCAGCCATAAAATGACAAAAATTCAATCAGTAAAATTGTATTCTTTGAAAAAGCAACATCATGGACGTTGACTTTCATTCAAGTGACCATCGAATGGATTAACTTATAATTGTAAATGACGTTTTCAAAATTACCGGTGGAAAATGATAATTTTGTTCACATTCATAATAAAGTAGCAATTATTTGATAGTAGAATAATCTTACACAGTACATTTTCTGTAGTAAGGCTGACTTATCAATAAAACATCATTTCTTGAATACAGGTTATATCCAAACCAGCTGTATGTCTGTAAAATAAAATGAAAGTACAGTACGGTCAATTAAAGACATTTATCAAAGAATGTCAAGATATCAGCATTCCAGTTGATAAATAAATTAAATACATTTTTACAAAATGACAAACCTGATCTCCTTCTAGTTTCCATTTTAAACTTTCTACGGGAATCTTTTGACCTTGACCTACAAAGATTCAGAAACATATATTACATCATCCTTAATAAACAACAAAATCATGAACCTAAACGGTCCAATTAGTCTGAGTACGCAGTTTATATCTTTATGGATTTTAATGAGTGCAGTTCTTTGTGCTTCTAACAGATTTTCAAAACTGATGCAGGCAGCAACGGCTGCAAATAGAGTAAATTGGAAAATTTCTTTCCACAGCTACCGAAGAACCATATTTGGGCTTAATGCGATTCTTTAACAGAAATGGAGTTGTGACCTTTGACCCTGTGCCTATAGAATTTGGGCCTAATAATCCTTACAACTTTCAAATGTACATGTACATGTGTAAACAAAACGATTTTTATTTTAAGATAAAAAACCCAGTTGTGTTCTTAAATTAAATTTCAAAATGACCGATGGCAGTTAAAGCTGTAGGCGTGCAGAGCCTAAAAATACAAATATATGTTCCTGCAGTCTACAAAATAATTTTTTACAAGATGTCTGCAATGGCAGCCATCTTCTATTTTAAATCCACTCAACACTTGGTCAAGGAAGGTACTTTATATTCATGTCAAATTTCATTGAAATCCATTTTAGTTCAAAAGGTAATTTTAAAGATTTTACAGAACGCAAAGTACACAACGGACACAGTCGGACGAAGGCAGATCGTAATAAAGTCAAAGGCTCCGGTGGCTTAAGACTAAGGTGTAAAATGTCACACGTCTAAATAATTATTCGATACATGTTTTGATGCATTAATATAAACAAGTGAACACACTTGTGGGATAAAAATATCATGGAGGAATTATCTCTTCGTATAAACCAGATGTACATGAGCAAAATTCTAAACTAAATGATACAGACAATTAAGTGTCTACTTTCCAGCAGGTAACACAAAAATACAGGTAGTGAAATACGCTAATTACAAATAATGTGATTATCTTGACCGTAACAATATCTAAGTGTTCTATCAACAAACATGTCGATTTATACTTAAGACTATATATATTTCAACAGACAGTCCTTAATTTGAAATACATTTAAAGTTACCTTTATATGTTGAAGCCGATGGTAAAGCTGTGACAAATCCCTTTTGTGCGCTATTAGAACTCATAAATGGAGAACCAATCACAACATCAGGATGTCCATCACCTGTTACGTCAGACGCTGTCAGGCTGTAACCAAGACTACAATACTTGGCTTGACATGTGACAAGAACATCTGCTTCTTTCCATTCACGTTTATTTCCACTTCCAAAATAGATGTATACAATCCCCTAGAATTAAAAGACGCACCATATATCCAGTTAAAAATCGGTGGTAAATGGAATGTTTGATATGATCTTGTGATGCAGAAACGCAATTAAATTCTATTATACAAAATTGGTGCTTTCAATTACATTCTATGTGTTTATTTACATTTATATTAAAGCACTCTCAAGAGAGAGTAGGATCATCGTTTTGTTAAACATGGCATATTTATATTAACTACCGCCTTCGTGTATATAGCTATTGCACACAAGTAACCTATTACGAAGAAGTAAATTTTAAAAGCAGAACATTATACTTGAGGATATGCAGATTGTCATTAATGCCAGTAATGGCTGGCACAGATGTACACCGTACAATTAGTATTTATCGTATACAGTTTTCTACTGTAAATAAACGTACATTTAAACCTAGAAATCCATCATTACAGTGACCCGGTGCTCCAACTACTACATCCATCTTTCCGTCCAAATTCACATCCAATATCGCCACAGAAAATCCAAACTTAGACATAGCCTGCAAGAATAAATAGTTCGACATTAAAACTAGGAGACTCGGGTCGTGTCGTGCAGTAGGGTCAAATTAACATTATCGAAATGTGGAATTTTTTTATTATTATTGCTTGCTGGTATGTCACGCCAAAATCACATTAATGGGTTAAAACTATTTTTTTTCAGTTAAACCTAGATTTTCTTCATTTAAACCTAGTTTTCTCGGTAACCCATATTAGTTGGAGAAAAACTAGGTTTAACTGCGCCAAAATCACAAAAAATAGTTAAACCTAGTTTTTCTCTCGTTAATGTGGGTTACAAGAAAAACTATGATCATCTGCAGAAAAAGAAGTACTCGTTACGAGTTAAAACTACTTTTTCTCCAGTTAATCAAAGTTTTTCTCGTAACCCACATTAACTAGAGAAAAACTAGGTTTAACTGATAAAAACTAGGTTTGTCTCGAGAAAAACTAGGAATAATTCATTAATTTGATTTCGACGTGCTTTATCAGTTAAACCTAGTTTTTCTCCAGTCAAACTTAGATTTTCTCAGCTACCCACATTAACTGGAGAAAAACTAGGTTTAATCGAGAAAAACTAAGTTTAACTGTGACAAAATCATAAAAATGAGGTAAACCTAGTTTTTCTCTTGAAAATCGTACTCTAACTGAGAAAAACCAGTTTTAACTGCACCAAAATAACAAAATTTGAGTATTTGGCGTAGTTAAACCCAATTTTTCCTAGTTGAACCCAGTTTTCTCCCGTCAATGTGAGTTACGACAGAAACTTTGATTAACGCGAGAAAAAGTAGGTTTAACTCGTAACCCACATTAATTGGGGAAAAACTAGGTTTAACTGCGCCAAAATCACAAAAATTACTTAAACCTAGTTGTTTTCAAGAAACACAATAATAACTACACAATAGTTTTTCTCGAGATAAACCTAGTTTTATCAGTTAAACCTAGTTTTTCTCTCGTTAATGTGGGTTACGAGAAAAACTTTGATTAACTGGAGAAAAAGTAGTTTTAACTCGTAACCCACATTAACTAGAGAGAAACTAGGTTTAATTGATAAAAACTAGGAATAATTCATGATTGCGTTTTAGCGCGCTTTATCAGTTAAACCCAGTTTTTCTGAGTTAAACTTAGATTTCTCAGCTACCCATATTACCTCTAGTCTAACTGAGAAAAACCAGATTTAACTGCACCAAAATAACAAAATTGAGTATTTGGCGTAGTTAAACCCAATTTGTGCTAGTTAAACCTAGTTTTCTCCCGTTAATGTGAGTTACGACAAAAGCTTTAATTAACGGGATAAAAAGTAGGTATAACTCGTAGCCCATATTAACTGGAGAAAAACTAGTTTTACTGAGAAATTCTATGTTTAACTCATTGAAGTGATTTTGGCGTGTCATATGCAGGCGACGTTTGTACTCATCTGAGATCGTTTTGAGGATATCTCATTTTTAACAAACGCATCAGTATAAAAATACAGTAACGTATACAATGCCATAGAATTGTAATATGTTTCCACTTTTGTATTTTGCTTATCTATCTCGATAGACTCAGACATAGCTAGATAGCTAGATAGCTAGCTAGCTAGCTAGCTAGCTAGCTAGATAGATAGATAGATAGATAGATAGATAGACAGATAGATCTAACGATAGATAGAGTGATATAAATATGCATTACCTTCGATTCTCCTGAGATAATTCTGTTGTAACCAAGTGTAAGATTATCCAGATTTATAGAGTAATAGAAATGTTCAGGTCGTGGCAAACCATTTACTGATCCTTCAAAACAAATAAAACAATTAACTCCATCTATTTTTAATCGAAACGAATGTCAGTCATATTATGTTTGAAAATTATGTAACTTTAACGATCAACATTCCTGTAACTAAGACCTTCAGAGTTCTTGTAACTATGACCTTCAGTTTTCTTGTAAATATGACCTTCCGTTTTTCTTTTAACTATAACCTTCAGTTTTCTTGATCCTATGACATTCAGTTTTCTTGTAACTATGACCTTCAGGTTTTGTTTTGACAAGTTGTAAACAATACAAGAAAATTGCTTTGCTATTTGCAAAATAAATATTAAACGTGTAAGATATATCAGTGTACTTGCCATATACGACGTAAATTCTTCCCATTTGTGGATCTTCATCTTTACTGTACCCCGGGGCTCCAATCACTACGTCATCATTCCCATCCCCATCAATATCCGTGGACGCAAGAGCCCTTTCAAACAATATATATATATATATATATATATATATATATATATATATATATATATATATATATATATATATATATATTATATATATATATATAAATCCTTTGAATTACATGAAAGTAAAATATGTAAGGTCTTAAAATTTCTTTTTAACACAATTTAATCATTTTATAATATTACTTACCATCCAAGCAACGAATCTGAACTCTCAACAAAGTAGGATATCGCATACTGTTTTCCGACGTCATCTGTCGCTTTTGGTTTCATTTCCTGTTGTCTTAATATTTGCAACTTTTCTTCCTTTGTCCTCAAAGCATTATTTCTTTCTCTTATTTGCGCCTTCAATAAATAATTTAGTTTAACTTTACAAAAACACTAATCAGTATTAGCACTAGATAAGATATGCATACCTTTTTTACATAGTGAAGAATTGTCTACAATGTAATTATCTATTTTTTTCTTATTTTCAATTACAATGATGTCGTTAATTGCAGTTTTAAATATTTATCTAGGATACCATAAGTAGATGAAAACTTTGATATTATACTTTGTAAAATTTACAGTTAATCATTGCAAATAATCTATTCTTTTGTATATAGGTATGGCTAACCAGTATTGGAAATCGAATAGATTGCTGTTTTTTTCGTCCAACTGTCCGCCATTTTCCTCAGTCTAAGAAACTGACAACACTTTTTATATATATTGCTTCTAGTCCTTTAGTTCTTTGACGCATTATTTTGGGGTTTGCGTGCAGTATACCCATACATACGAAGTAAAAAAATTGTATTCCGATTTTTAACTAGTTAGACAAAATTTTCCAGACTTTAAATATATATATAACAATTTATCAATATCTGTCGTTATAACTTTGAACATTATGTGTCGAAGCATTACCCTTAGTTTTGGACCAGGCCTAATATGAACACCTCTATATGCTCGAGTAATCTCAACCTCATCCAGTAAGGACTGTTCTATATGTTGCCTTTTATTCTGACTATATACTTCAATAGATTGATCACTTGGACGGAATGTTTTATCTCTGCTCTTGGAACAATTGATGAAAATGGAATTCTGAGGAATTGTACAGGCACTGGAAATAAACATATGTGCACAGAAAATGAAGCGTAAAAGATAATTTGTTGAACTTCATGTTTAATGGCTGTTGTAACATGTATGTCGTCTACATTGTAACCTGGATTAATTCCTCTTGTCTAAATCTAAATTTGATTAACTGGTGGGTGTAACCAGGTGGAAGAAGATACTTATTCATCTATGCCACCTCCTCACACCTATGTGATATAGATTTCGACATCGTTTGATTTAATGTACATAAAAACAAACCTGCATATTATCGATGTGCACTGACAGAAAACGTTCGCCTATTAGTAATAGGTAAATTTGGTACGCACTTTACATATTATATTGACATACATACGAACATTTCCTGGGAAAAGTATGAAGTAATGAAATGGATATTTACACAACTTATTAGCATCGGTTTTATATGTGAAAATAGGCACTTTTAAAGACCGCAATACAGAAACAAACTGATTGAATTTTCGACAAGTAATGGAATACAAAACTACATTGTTAAAATATCCAAAAGTAAATGTGATTTCACGATGCTTTGTTAATGTTGCATTTAACAAGGAAATTTACCTTCATTTTTCAAAATTCGATCACATGAATTATTTAAACGTCAACAATTAGTAGCGATCACTTAAGATCATGGTATAGAAATACAAAACATTAATAATGATGGTATATCTAAAACGAATAAATATGTAACATTTGTCTTGATTTACTTAAACTGTGGTGTCAATCAAAGTACAAAAGTACAAATAAAGTACCTGAAAGGAGATAATGAATACTCTTAAACATAAATACCCAATATTTATATGAACTAGGAATGACTTCAGTAAACTATGATTGTAAACTTCAAAATAACATTAGTAAAATAATACAGACAGAATAAAGATATATTAAATTATCTGCCGTAAACTACTTTATAATGTAAATAATATGCCAAAGCAGCTACATTATAACGCAGGAAAAATGATCTAGATTGATCGTGATCTGACAAACCATCCGCATAATAGCGCGGGTAAATGATGCAGATAGTAAAATATATTGTCAACACAGTTGCTGTAAATAACATAACAATGTAGGTATAGAGACAGAGATTTTATCATAATAGACCAAAGCAACTACTGTAAACTACATGATAAAGGTAAAGTGTACCAAAGGAGCTACCGTAAACTACATAATAATGTAGGATATATGACACAGAATTTATCATGATATATCAAAGTAGCTACCGTAAACTACATCATGATGTAGGTAAAACGGTACAGATAGCATTATGATAAAAACTGCCGTACACTACATAATAACGCATGGGATGACATATTATTTGTCGTGGAACAGTGTTGCTCGAACAGATGTTATGATTTATTAATAATTAGAACAACTGATTTTTACTGATACCGTCGTTCAAAAGGTAACGATTTAATTCATTTATCAAAATATATTACGCTTTTAAAAAAACAATACACTAGCAATTCCATTCATAACTGATACGATCAGATCTACATCTGCCATGATCTACCTTGGACCCTCTTCAATCAAGGTCACAGCATCATGCCACTTCCTGTTAGACCAACTAGCCATGTTCTCGACACCACCGATGAAATAATCCAAAATGTGATCCACCAGAAACGGACTGGTGTTGGCTACATCTTGAAAAAGCTGAAGTAAATGCAACTATATGTTTATAATACAATAATCATTTCATGACAACTTTCTGTATGTAGAATTATTTAGTTTTTTTACACAAAACTCAGACAAATTATTATTGTAAATTATACAACAAATTATGATCCAAATAAAGAATAAAATTGCCTACAGTTATTAACAAATTATTAAGTTTTACATTGATGCTGCGGTACGTGTTGAGCTCAAACAATCTAAGGGAGGTCACTCTCACATATTCTAGATTGACATTTTCAATTATTTATTCCACGCGAAATAATTATCTATAACTCAACAAATGTATGCAAATACTGACACCTTATCAAGACAAGGCGAATAACTACAAATCATATTTCTAGAACGTACATACCTCAGCACTCCCAATTATTTCAACGATTCTGTTGAAAAATAAATATAGTCTATAACATCAGTTGGTCATATCTAATGTAGTAATCTGTTTGTCATATATAAATAATAATATAATAATGTCAAATATAATTGTCTATTTTGTCAACTGGCACATCATAAGCATATTCCCGATCTTTTCATTAATTTTGTTGACGTTACTGCATAAAGTATATGGAAGATAACTACAAAGGTACGTATCATACCATTAATTTTTATTATCAAGTAGATGAAACATGTATGAAGAGGAAAATATGTAATGTGCGATTACAAGAAATATATGTGAATCGATTATGAATCCTAGTAGTTTCATTGAATGAATATCATTTATGTATTGTTCATCCTTAAAAACTATTTATCGCAGTTTTGATAAATATCTCTCTACAATCAATTTGTCTGATTAGTCTTTCGTGTGTTCGACCAAAATGCATTTATCTGATGACAAAGACACCTGATGTTTATATTTATGATTTTATTATATCAATCATCAATATTTCGCAGAAGCTATATGATATTGTAATCAATTATGTGCGTCATTTGTATTGGTTAATAAGTAATAATCACTCACGCCTCCACAAGCATTATCGTCGAACAAGTTTCAATAGCATCCCTATCTACAACCTGTGATCCATAGAATTCTTTGTAAATGTTAAAGAGATCGTCAACTGGAATATACCTAAAACAGAAAACATTATACATTTAAAACAAAAGGCAAATACAGAGATGATATCAGGTATTTTGTGATTATCTTTCCCGAATAAAATAACTCTAGCAGTTGTGTAATGTTTCACTATTACACTCATCAAGATAGTCGCATTTGTAACAGAATACTATCTCAGCAACTGTTTTGCTAATCTGTGTATCATAATTGTCAAGATTTTAAAAACGTGAAAATTATACAGTTGTCAGCGTAAATCCCTTACCAGTTGTCTTGTGGGTCAATAAAGTCTTCAGTATACATGTAGTTTGTGATTATATCACCACCTATAAGACAAAAATCTTAGGATTTTAAAAACTGTTGACATAACATCTGGTGATATTGTGATTTGATATACGTATCTATAAGGGTGTATTAGTGTGCAAAAACAGATCCTTCATCATCATGGCCTGAAGTCGAAAAGGAAGATTTTTAAGGTGGTCGACTGCTGTCACCATTCTAGATTCCTAGCCAACGGCAGATGAACCCCAAGTGTAAGGGTTGGGACATAAGTTGCTAGTTATTTATTTATTACACCAGTATAAGCAACAAAAGGTGTCATTCATATCTACAAGAACTATTCGATACGGTAACGAAAATTACACTTCAGTGTTGAATATTTTGAAAGAAACTTCGATGATATATTTTTAAAATGTTCTACATAAGGGAACATTCATTTTATTCAAATGGATGACAACAATATTGATTTAAATCCATTGACAAATAGAATATCTTTTTCATTTTGAATGAAATAAGAAACAAACAACCAAAATTCTCACGAGATATACAGACAAATTATTTCAATATATTAATGTAGAATTTTATTTTGAATTTTAACGTTGTTTTACGACACGCTCAAAAATTTTTATTCATATAGTGGCGGTCAGTTTTAGTTACAATAATCCCCGGAAGAGACTACCGGCCTTCTGGAAGTAAAGTAGCAAACTCTCTCACAAAATCAGCTTACGTTCCATGAATTAGAAACAATAGCTGAATATCCATTTTATGACACCAAAGGCCAAAAATATATATGATACATAAATAAAAATGAAATTAGATATACTTTACAAAAAGTAAACAATTAATATTGTGTTGTAGTACGCAATAGTATGGTAAACTCACCAAAGTTACTGGATTCCTTTGCATTCGAATTATTTCCATGAAAATTTATCTATAAAACAAAATGTTATCGATTTAACATTTTTGAATTAGAACGACTATCTTGCAGAAATTACTCTAATATACATGTGTACAACAAATCATGACAATTCAAACCTCATAAATATCATAATATTACCAACAATAAAGCAAACAATTACACAATCATCTTGAAACCAATTATATATACATGTGTACATTGTTGGTGATTGTGACTTACATATCCCATGGTAGGAATGAATCCTTGGTCGATGTCTTGTCCATACCACAATGAATCAGACACTTGGTGTGACATCATCGCCAATGTAAATACAACCAGCTTCTCTGTAGCCTGAAACAAGAATTATGACGACTAAATTTCAAGACTTAGTTTAGATTATTTTCCCAGCTGTTATATACAAATTACCAATAAATGCATTCATTAATATGAGCAGAGAAAATCAGAACATCAATTGATATTAACCGAATAAAAGAATTAAAACTGACAGTAACACGGTAAAACGTAGGAAAGAATTACAAAAAACTGGAAAGAGGCCTCCGTGGCTGGGTGGATAGGGACTTTAAAATCACTAGTTAGTGCCAGTTTTATTCCTACTGGAAGCTATGCTGATTTTGGGATAAATTATGCCAGTTTGCGAAAGGCCATACTGGTGGTCTCTTTCGGGATGCAGTGTATTTTAACCAGGTTCCTTCATCCACCATAACAATCTGGCCGCCACCATACGAATGAAAAATTGTTGTGTGGAGTAAAACCACATTCAAAATTACAAATAAATGTAAAAACTATCTGAAATGACATTTTGTCCACATCAAAATTTGTTTATTTCATTGGGTTCTCCTACAATACAACAGCGAAAGTTCGATATCTCTTTGTGATATACATAACATATATTGATAGAAAAATAATAACAAATAAACAAATTATGTGTGTCTTCAACTTCTGAAATTCAAAATATGAATGAGTTTTATCAATGATAAAAATGTAACAATTTAACATCTATTATGACGAAAAAAAGTACACACTAATCTAAATGAAAGTTAGTCAAACAACCGAAATGGTCTGTGTCGAAAAGCATATTCATTTAACATTAATAGCTACAAAAAAATTGATGAAAGAAATTGATAACAACTAAGCAATGTCATATGTAATTAAAATCTATAACATCAAAATTGTGATTACGTTATTCCAGGGCTTCGGCTGTTTTCTGATGTAGTTTATGGTGGCATTTAGAAATGGCGCCCACTGTGAGTCTTTAGATACGTTGTAATACATTCCTGTGATGATAATAGAGTATAAGTATATACTGCTACTAATACCACTACCACTACCATTAATCATCATCATCATCATCATCATCATCATCATCATCATCATCATCAAAAGCAATATTTTAAGATGATATTTATGTATATCAACAATTCCTTAGTATCAGATTCAAGGCAACTTCGTTTGTCATGTCAAACAATACATAATGGGACTAAAATATGTACCACGTGATAACCGATAACGTTTGTGCGGTACTAGTATCTTCAATGGTGATGGAACGTAACTGTACGTAATATTCCCGCTGAAATGACGTTACCGCGATATATCGTCTGCTAGCGTCATTCCATCAACAATGGAAACAAAAGTCCCGCACAAACGTTATCGGGTATCACGTGGTACATGAATTAGTTCCAGTGCATAATGATACATTTATAAACGCATGTATTAAGACCTTATGTGATTTTACATGATATATATATAATCCCTGTTTACTTAGCTTTATTTCATTGGTCGATGACATTGAAAACTTGCAGGGGATTCACGTTTCACTGCTAGTTTTTTTTTATATATGACGTCACATAAAGTTCTGCAGACTTCAATGCACTTGCTGAACTTTACTATTTACATATTTTGTAATGCAGAATATATCGAAATTAGTATAATAAATCAGTAACTATTTTAAGCGCATTAATATATTCAGCTAGGTAATTTAGTCATAGATAAAGGTAGAAGAAAGCAAAAGTTAACGTTTCGTGTACTTTTTTTGGGGGGGGGGGTCCTTAAAATGCTAATTTGAAATGTGCAGGCATCAGTATAGGGTTACCATGTGACTGTTTTACAAAACATACAGGGTATCGGCTAATGCCTCGCGATCAAATTTCATTTTTGACAGGGGAATCGCCAATACTTGTAAAGCAGTCACATGGTAACCCCTCAATCCAATAGCATCTAATATTCGTTTAAGAGCTACGTTATGTGTATATAATTATATTGTCAAACATAATCTCATACAGCATGTGGAACATATCTTAATTTACAGTGTAACTTACCATCATAACAGTAGTCACTGAAGAAAGCATCAGGGAAGGGGGATCCTCCAACAAAAGCATCGTCATGTTTATCAATTAACTAAATACAAAAATAGCCATCAAATATACAAGTTGACTTCGTGAAAAACATAACATCAAATCGAATATAAAATAAAGGGCAGTAATATTTCATTTTACATGCATAATTACATGTGTTTATCTGCATCAATGATCAGGTGATACATATAGGAATTTTGGTAAATAAAGATAAATTATAATTAAAAACATTTAATATATTGTAGAAAGTACATCAATATAAATGTTGCATGTATATAACATCATATATTTGATATATTGTAGAAAATAAATCAATATATATGTTACATGTATATAAATCATATATTTGATATATTGTAGAAATACACCAATATATATATTGTATGTATATAAAATCATATATTTGATATTTGTAGAAAGTACATTAATATATATGTGCATGTATATAAAATCATATATTTGATATATTGTAGAAAGTACATTTATATATATGTTGCATGTTACCCTTTAATTTATTCTTACAATAATATCGGACATTGACCTAAATTTTGGGTATTTATATACATGAATGTCCTTGTACTTTATCATGTATAAATATTGATATGACATTAAATAAAATAAAACAAACCGATCTGTAGTCATGAGATGCCGTAACTTGTCTGTAATAGTTTTTTGCTCGATGTGCTAAAATGTTAAGAATCTTATTTTATATTGGTTGTAACAAAAATGATTACACTGAGGAAGAGATCAAAATCAGGACTATGCCAATATTTGTTATTCTAGTTATCCACTTCAATCTATTTGTAATAAGCCCTAAAGTGGGCTACGAAAATGGGTAATAGCTGGGGAAATGGATAATACAGAGGTGTGACCGGTCAACAGGGTGTGCTTACTCCTCCATGATACCTGATCCCATTTTAACTGGGTGCTATTTTGCCATCAACCTACATTACATTCATAGGATATATCTATATATTTTGTTTACGCTTTTTAATACTTTATGTAGCACATAATTAACCCTTTCACCCCTGAATATCTAAATGGTATGTTCTTATATATTGTCTTAGACTAGTCTAATGTGGTCTGTATAATTGGAAGGGTTAATCATTTGTAACTCAAATGCAAAATTATAGAAAGAGAAAATATTTTTTAATCTTTAATTTCTTCTTCCTCAATCATTTATTTGAGTGCAAAT
Organism: Atrina japonica; assembly: GCA_030159075.1. Taxonomy (NCBI): domain Eukaryota; kingdom Metazoa; phylum Mollusca; class Bivalvia; order Pterioida; family Pinnidae; genus Atrina; species Atrina japonica. The sequence goes on along the minus strand of BROG01000068.1, from coordinate 313,597 downwards.
AATACTTCATACACATAACTGTAAATAACTGGAATGTGTCAATAAAGATATTTACTGTAAATGTTATCTTATTAATTATGAAATGCCAGTGAATTGAATGAGATTTTGATCATATTACCTATAATCATATGTGTTGCCGTTCCACATCCGTCATGTGTATGGAAAAACGCAAATAGAACCACCACCACCACCTCCAGTCTCGTGGTAGGCTTCATCTTACTCTCTCTTGTAACGAGTGGTAACTGTCTGGTAACAATTGGTGACTCTTGTAACGAGTGGTAACTGTCTGGTAACAATTGGTGACTCTTGTAACGAGTGGTAACTGTCTGGTAACAATTGGTGACTCTTGTAACGAGTGGTAACTGTCTGGTAACAATTGGTGACTCTTGTAACGAGTGGTAACTGTCTGGTAACAATTGGTGACTAGTATCAATAGCTGGTCCTGTATGAGATGACCTACTATCGCATACAAACTAGACTGTCTCTAAATATCTTACCAGATAACAGAGGTTGACCTACACAAATGCTGCATCATTTACAATGTGTGGACGGTGTTAATATAAAGTATGAATGCGTATAATACAAGTTCAAATTTGATTCTGTAATATTCAAGAACAAAGAGAATATTTAAAGAAGTTTGCTCAAGAATAACAATGAAGAAGTGCCCATGGCTTTCCGAAACTTCAAGGCCATCAGAATAAGACAAATTGGATATAAAAATAGTCTCAACATGAACAGCAATTGCGAGTCCTAAACGGGATGGGGCCAGGTATCCGAAAGGAGTCAGCATCCCCTGTTAGCATCTCACATCCGTCACAAATGTTACATGGAAAGCTCTCGAGTTAGGTGAAAAGGTCAAAAGCGGGGGAAATGTCATCAGTATTGCTGAAAGGGAGTCACTATATATTGCCCAGAATACTATCTAACATCCCTGAAAGGGAGACGTTATATTGTCTGACAAACGCCCCGTATCGACCATAACATTCTTTATAGGTGAATTAGCTGTGTTCTAACCCCCTTTAAATAATAAGATTAAATACAATAACAAAGAAGTTATATATACAGGCATAAAAATTCTTAAATTTCCATATATTGTGTGAAAATTGCTCGAGACACCCGGTTTTGGCACTTTTTAATTTCAAGTGATTATCTCAACCTTACTATTTGTATATGGATACCACACTGTACCTGACCATATTTTCACAAAATATATAGGAATATAAGATTTGTATGCCTGTGTATAGCGCGTATTTGTTATTGTACATCAAGTACAAGTAGTAAAAGTAGAAAAATTGAAATATGAAGTTGACCGTCCTTCCCAATCAACAGGAGTAAAATTAGTTAAGTCGGTCAGAGTTGATTTTACGTGCGGCGCGGCTACTCAAAGCCCTTGCCACACGCTATAAAATTAGGTAAGAAGCAGATGTGTTGCTCTCTGTCGTCTAACTGATCTCAAACTCAACAGGATACATCTGGCCCCAAGTAATTCTGAAATTCTGTTTTATCTATGAACAGGACGTCGTTGATGTACCAGCTGGCACAGTCAGTACCCATTGGAATGCCGACTACCTGTTGGAAAACATTTCCTGCTCAAACCACGCGGATGTTGTCCACTAGAAACTCCAGCATCCTGATGATATCGTCATCAGTATACTTGTTATTAGAATCAGTGTTCCGTCATAAAATAAATTCTTCTTGACCATGAAAAAAACTCACCAATACTGACTTTTGGAATTAGACATTGCTATCATCAATTTTGCTTGTAAATATGACTTATGAAAAGGCTGATATTTCTAATATGTATGTGTGTCTGTCTGTCTGGTTGTCTGTCTGTCTGCCTGCCTGCCTGCCTGTCTGTCTGTCTGTCTATCTGTATGTACGTATGTATGTATGTATGTATGTATGTATGTATGTATGTATGTATGTATGTATGTATGTATGTATGTATGTATGTATGTATGTATGTATGTATGTTCCGCGGTTAGACATTAACTTTGTTTATAATAAATAAAAAGATATATCGCCGTACAAATGTTTAACACATCATGCATATGTCGCCGTACAAATGTATAACATATCATGCATATATCGCCGTACAAATGTCTAACACATCATGCATATATCGTCGTACAAATGTCTAACACATCATGCATATATCGCCGTACAAATGTCTAACACATCATGCATATATCGTCGTACAAATGTCTAACACATCATGCATATATCGCCGTACAAATGTCTAACACATCATACATATATCGCCGTACAAATGTCTAACACATCATGCATATATCGCCTTACAAATGTCTAACACATCATGCATATATCGCCTTACAAATGTCTAACACATCATGCATATATCGCCGTACAAATGTATAACACATCATGCATATATCGCCGTACAAATGTCTAACACATCATACATATATCGCCGTACAAATGTCTAACACACCATGCATATATCGCCGTACAAATGTCTAACACACCATGCATATATCGCCGTACAAATGTCTACCACATCATGCATATATCCCCGTACAAATGTCTAACACACCATGCATATATCGCCGTACAAATGTCTACCACATCATGCATATATCCCCGTACAAATGTCTAACATATCATGCATATATCGCCGTACAAATGTCTAACACATCATGCATATATCGCCGTACAAATGTCTAACACATCATACATATATCGCCGTACAAATGTCTAACACATCATGCATATATCGCCGTACAAATGTCTAACACATCATACATATATCGCCGTACAAATGTCTAACACATCATGCATATATCGCCGTACAAATGTCTAACACATCATACATATATCGCCGTACAAATGTCTAACACATCATGCATATATCGCCGTACAAATGTCTAACACATCATGCATATATCGCCGTACAAATGTCTAACACATCATACATATATCGCCGTACAAATGTCTAACACACCATGCATATATCGCCATACAAATGTCTAACACATCATGCATATATCGCCGTACAAATGTCTAACACATCATGCATATATCGCCGTACAAATGTCTACCACATCATGCATATATCGCCGTACAAATGTCTACCACATCATGCATATATCGCCGTACAAATGTCTACCACATCATGCATATATCGCCGTACAAATGTCTACCACATCATGCATATATCGCCGTACAAATGTCTACCACATCATGCATATATCGCCGTACAAATGTCTACCACATCATGCATATATCGCCGTACAAATGTCTACCACATCATGCATATATCGCCGTACAAATGTCTACCACACCATGCATATATCGCCGTACAAATGTCTACCACATCATACATATATCGCCGTACAAATGTCTACCACCTCATGCATATATCGCCGTACAAATGTCTACCACATCATGCATATATCGCCGTACAAATGTCTACCACCTCATGCATATATCGCCGTACAAATGTCTACCACCTCATGCATATATCGCCGTACAAATGTCTACCACCTCATGCATATATCGCCGTACAAATGTCTACCACCTCATGCATATATCGCCGTACAAATGTCTAACACCTCATGCATATCTCATCGTACAAATGTCTAACACCTCATACATATATCGCCGTACAAATGTGTAACACCTCATACATATATCCCCGTACAAATGTCTTACACATCATACATATATCCCCGTACAAATGTCTAACTACAAATGTCTAACACATCATGCATATATCTCCGTACAAATGTCTAACACATCATGCATATATCGCCGTACAAATGTCTAACACATCATGCATATATCGCCGTACAAATGTTTAACACATCATGCATATATCGCCGTACAAATGTCTACCAGATCATGCATATATCGCCGTACAAATGTCTACCACATCATGCATATATCGCCGTACAAATGTCTAACACATCATGCATATATCGCCGTACAAATGTCTAACACATCATGCATATATCGCCGTACAAATGTCTAACACATCATGCATATATCGCCGTACAAATGTCTAACACATCATGCATATATCGCCGTACAAATGTCTAACACATCATGCATATATCATCGTACAAATGTCTAACACATCATACATATATCGCCGTACAAATGTTTAACATATCATGCATATATTTCCTAGAATAAATTAAATACGTCGACGATTGATATTCATTCCATTCGTGAAAGAATACAATGTATACTCGACCATTATTTATATTATACATGTATTCAATTTCTTTTCACAGATTACAACATTACAACAATTATTTAACCCGGGAGTTTTAGAACATTTAATTTGTGTCAAACATCGAATATATACAAAGTAAAAATTAAGAAGTACCGATAAATATAGGAAGCTCCAAGTCTATTAAAAAACGGATCAGTTGTATATGATAACTGTCTCAACATTAATAATTGCAATACGCAAATGGGATAGGACCAGGTTTCCGGAAGGAGTCATGGTCCCTGTATGCATGCTATACTCGTCGCAAATGTTCCATGGGAACATTCGAGATCGGTAAAAAAAATTAATTCTATTTTTACAACTTATACAAAAAATCTAAGATACCATATTATAAATCTACAGGATGTCCGGGATACAAATGCAGATGTTGTTTTATTGGCCAACACAGACCTCTGGAAATCCAGAGGTGGGATCAGGTGTTTTTCATTTTTTTTGATTTTTTTGTTTCAATTTTTTTTTTTTTTTTTTTTTTTTTTTTTTTTTTTTTTTTTTTTTTTTTTTTTTATTTTATTTATTTTTTTTTTTTGTTTTTTATTTTCTATTTTTTTTTTTTTTTTTGTTTTTTTTTTTTTTTTTTTTTTGTTTTTTTTTTTTTTTTTTTTTGTATTGTTTTTTTTTTGGTGTTTTTTTTTTTTTTTTTTTTTTATTTTTTTTTTTTTTTGTTTTTTTTTTTTTTTTTTTTGTTTTTATTTTTTTTTTTTTTTTTTTTATTTTTTTTTTTTTTTTTTTTTTTATTTTTTTTTTTGCGCCTTTTGTTTTTTTTTTTTTCTTTTTTTTTGTGAGTTCACCGTCAAATTAAACTGTTTTGTTTTTTTTTTTTTTGTTTTTTTTTTTTTTTTTTTTTAAATGTATTTGTTTATTTTTTTTTTTGTTTTTTTTTTTTTTTTTTTTTTTTTATTTTGTTTTTTTTTTTTTTTTTTTTTTTTTTTTTTTTTTTTTTTTTTTTTTTTTTTATTTTTTTTTTTTTTTATTTTTTTTTCATTTTTTTTTTTTTATTTTTTTTTTCTTTTGTTTTTTTTTTTTTTTTTTGTTTTTTTTTTTTTTTTTTTTTTTTTTTTTTTTTTTTTTTCTTCTTTTTTGAATTTTTTATTTTTTTTTTTTTTTTTTTTTTTTTTTTTTTTTATTTTTTTCTTATTTTTTTTTTGAAATTTTTTTTTTTTTTTATCCTCGTCACAGCTTTTTTTTGTATTTCATTTTTATTTTTATTCTTTTTAATTTTTTTTTTATTTTTTTTTTTTTCTTTTATTTTTTTTTTTTTCTTTTTTTTTTTTTTTTTTTTTTGTACAGATTTGTTTTTTTTTTTTTTTTTTGTTTTTTTTTTTTTTTTTATTTTTTTTATTTGATTATCTTTTTTTTTTTTTATTGACTTATTTTTTTTTATTTTTTTTTTTTTTTTTTATTTTTTTTTTTTTGTTTTTTTTTTTTTTTTTTTTTTTTTTTTATTTTTTTTTTTTTTTTTTTTTTTTTTTTTTTTTTTTATTTTTTTGTTTTTTTTTTGTTGTTTTTTTGTTATTTTTTTTTTTTGTTTTTTTTTTTTTTTTTTTTTTTTTTTTTTTTTTTTTTTTTTTTTATTTTTTTTTTTTGTTTTTTTTTTTTTTTTTTGTTTTGTTTTTTGATTTTTGTATTCAACAACCGCTATCAAACAGGTGGAGGAATAAGCATCCCCTGTTGACCGGTCACAACCGCCGTGAGTTCACCGTCAAATTAAACTGAAATGTATCTTTAGGTGATGAAGAAATCCTCGTCACAACTGGTACAGACGACTCAACAACCGCTATCAAACAGGTAACTCAACATTTCATATTTATCTTTCACATTATTTCATCTGAGTACTAGTAATAAAAACACGTTTTTGACATAGAAAATTGTCTATATATAATCTCAGTTATGTTGTATGGTGTTCCATTGTGACAGTTTCGTATATAAACAAGACAGATAGATAACCAATATTGATAGTTCAACATAGTGTACGTTTCAGTATATCTGCTATCTTAAAGAATGATAAAGAGATTACTCATTATGTCTGTGTAAACATTCTATTTTGAACATCTGAACTGAATAACGACCATCATCAGACGATCATAGCAATTTTCCCATGTCGACGTGTTACATGATTATGTCGACAAGTTATCTTACAGACTAAGAAGACACGAGAAGTTGTGAAGAACGAAATAAATAAATGAGAGTGCGGATATCGGGCACTACACCATTGGTCATGAAAGACACTCTTGAAATTTTCAGTTTACATGCTTTTCATTGTAATGTAAAATGTTTAACTTTTTATTGGTGTAAAGTATTTGACTTTTTTCATTAACAATATTCTGTTATTGTTGTTCATATATAGTTGAAAATAATAATTAATAATTGTTCATTTCTTTTTATACAACAATCAATTTTGAAATACGCCATAATGCATCGCTGCCTAAAACATACCCACCCTTGTTTTTCATGAATGTTTAGTATTGATTCCCATTTTATCATAATTAAACATGAGCTATCATATTTACTTTGTCCTTAGATTTTGTATAATTTAATTCGTTGTGCAAATCGTGTTCGAGCTTTTTACTCAGATACACTAAACACTGGAAATATGTTGTGTACATTATAGCTTTATTTACCTTTCATATCGAATCATTTAACCACTTCCTATCACTTTCTCTGAAAGTTGTGCATTTAAAATTTGTGAACGCTTGCGAAATATTCACATTTTGATGTATATTATACTATATTTAACAAGACGAAAATTCTTCTAAGATAATTCTTTACGAATTGTATTGAACACAAGATAAAGTTTCAGATGAAATCAAAAGGTTTACATATCAATATTATCAAATGTTTAGAAACAAAAATTTGGTTTGACAGTATATATTCAAGGACGATATAGAAAAACGAAAATAATTACTGTACAGTGTGAAGATTATTCGTGGTGTTAATATTCCCTATATTCACGGTGTTAATAAGTCCGTAAATTTAAAAAAAGTGAATACACTGTTATATTTATTATACCTTCTGTTAAAATCTGAGGTTGGTTGAGAGAAATGTCACCCGCTCAGTTAACAAAGATAAAGAAGCCAGGGTGACATTCCAAAAACTATCACATGTGCGCATACGCTTCGTCCCAGTGTGCCAGGGTGACATTCCAAATCAAAGTACTGAAGGTACCACTACGAGTTGATGACAATCGTAAGTTTTAACGAGATATAATACACTCAGTGGAGTTATTCCTGATCCGCGAATTACAAATCCGCGGTTGTTTCAGAAAAAAAGAAAAACGTGAAAATAACGACCCGTATAATTAAAACCCATGTACAGTAACAAAAGGTAATTTTTATCTGACAAATAATACATTTTCAAAATATATCATTCAAGTTCAACAAGGCCAAACTTTGTAACACTGAGGCGATATAATATTTGTCAATTTGTTTCTTAAAAGGCTTGATTTCTTCACAAGATCCATGATAGGGGTCGAGTGTTTGAAAACCTAGTGTCATCGCTTTGAATCTTCTTCGAATCTTGAAGAACTACGAATAATACATTTTATTGGATCACATAAGACAGAGGCGTGCCAGACATTTTATTTACACCTACATTTGAAGAAAACGTCATGATGGTTGCCATTTTCAAGATGGTAATCAACATTATAATGGATGAAATCGATCTTTTTTATTTTGCTGTACACATAAAATTTTTCCTAATTTTCTTCCACAAAACTATATACTTTGATAAATATTTTATTTTATACGAGTCGTCCAAGGCAAAATTGTGGTTCTTTTTTTAATTCCATTGTCATTTCAGATGGGAGGATGCTTGCTTCTTTAAGTTTTAAATGTTTGAAATATGCAGGCACTGGCATACAAGCAAATATGGTAGCTAAGTCACTTGCATTGGATTAACTAGAAAGTTTTCCATGGAACAATTCAAATATTGGCCTATGTTCGGCACTTACGGCCATTGAGCAGTGAGGGTTCTTTAACGTGACAACACCTACTGCGACACGGAATCTCGATTTTTACTGTCTCATCCGAAGGACAGGAAACCAACCTGCCACCGGCTGGACTCGAATTCACGATCAAGAGTCGAGCGCGCTATACCGACTGCGCCAGGCCGGCTCCTGTCAATTGGCACTTCTTCATGTTTACATTAAACAGCGTGTACAGAAGGATGGAGCAAATATAAATATAAAACCAAAGTTACAATGATCAAGAAGATCGTTTCTGTTAATTAGACTTCATCAGTTGAGCTCCAACTTTAAACAGATTTTCTAAAGAGTAGGTGGTATCAGACAAGGCCAAACAATAAATCTAAACGTATAGCCAAAATCCGTCAAAGAAGCAAAAAAGAAGAATTTAGAATTTTAAATGATGCTGTCAGTGCAGGGTTGACAAATCATGTACTTCTACTTCTGCTTTATCCAACAGAATATATACTGATTCAGCTTTCGTTTATCTATTTGTCCATTTGTCCCTATCACGGTTTGTCCGTTCGTCTATTTGTCGGTTCGTCCATTCGTCTGTTTGTCTATTTATTCGTTTGTCTCTTTGTTTATCCGTTTGTCCCGTTGTCTGTTTGCTTATCCATTTGTCCGTTTGTTTGCTTGTCCGTTTGTCTGTTTGCTTGTTTATCCGTTTGTCCCTTTGTCTGTTTATCCGTTTGTCTTATTGTTTGTTCAACAGTTTGTTTGTTTATCCGTTTGTCTGATTGTTTGTTTATCCATTTGTCTCTTTGTTTGTTTATCCGTTGTCCTTTTGTCTTTGTTTGTTTATACGTTTGTCCCTTTGTCTGTCTATTTGTTTGTTTGACTGTTTGTCTATTTGTCCCTTTGTCTGTTTGTTTGTTTATCCGTTTGTCTGATTGTTTGTTTATCCATTTGTCTCTTTGTTTGTTTATCCGTTGTCCCGTTGTCTTTGTTTGTTTATACGTTTGTCCCTTTGTCTGTCTATTTGTTTGTTTGACTGTTTGTCTATTTGTCCCTTTGTCTGTTTGTTTGCTTGCCTATTTGTCCCATTGTCTGTTTGTGTCTGTCCGTTTATTTATTCGTTTGCCTCTTTGTCTCTGTTTTTCTATGTGTCCCTTTGTCTGTCTGTTTGTTTGTCCGTTTGCCCCTTTGGCTGTCCGGTTGTCCCCTTGTCCGTTTGTCCCTTTGTCTGTCTGTTTGTTTGTCTATATGTCCGTTTGTCTGTCCATTTGTCCCCTTGTCCGTTTGTTTGTCTTGCTGTCTCTTTGTCCGTCTGTCCCTTTGTCTCTTTGTCCGTTTGTCTCTTTGTGCGTTTGTCTCTTTGTCCGTTTGTCTCTTTGTCCGTTTGTCTCTTTGTTTTTTATCCATTTGTCTATTCGTCTGTTTGTCTATTTGTCTGTAGGTTTCTTTGTCCGCTTGTCCCTTTGTCTTTTTGTTTGTTTTACTGTTTATCTATTTGTCTGTTTATTTGTATATTTGACTGTCTAATTATCTGTTTGTCTATTTGTCCGTTTGTCTCTTTGTCTATTTGTCCGTCTATGAGTTGAAACATCTTGGTTCCATCAAACAACATGAGTTTCTCTCCTCAAAATTTAACTAAATTGTATATATTTCCCATACTTTGTATATATCTCCCACACCTTGTATATAAAAAAAAATCTCAGATACCAAAGTATAAATCAATAGAATGTCCAGGACATAGATACAAATCCGGCAAAAATGGACAAACAAGGACCTCTGGAAACCAAGAGGTGGGATCAGGTACCATGAAGGAGTAAGCTTCCCCTGTCGACCGCTCACACCCGCCGTGATTACACAGTCAAGTCCAATGAAATTCCATACTTTGTATAAATTTCCACACCCTGTATATATTTCCCATACTTTGTATATGTTTCCTATACATTGTATTGTTAAGATCCAGGAGTAGGTCGATTATGATCAATATTCCATAATATTTGTTAGAATTATTGGACTGACTGGTAGAATTCTCCGGCATAGCGTGCCACGTGTATTTATTGGCATTTTGGCGGGAAATACTTGCAACTGTGTTAAGATTTCTTGCGTCTGCTTTAGGATGATCAGTTCCATCTGAAATATAAAAAATCTCAGATACCAAAGTACAAATCAATAGAATGTCCAGGGCATAGATACAAATCAGGTAAAAGTGGACAAACACGGACCTCTAGAAACCAAGATGTGGGATCAGGTGCCATGAAGGAGTAAGCATCCCCTGTCGACCGGTCACACCCGCCGTGAGTCCAAGGTCAAGTCCAATAAATCAATAGAATGTCCAGGACATAGATACAAATCCGGTAAAAATGGACAAACACGGACCTCTGGAAACCAAGAGGTGGGGTCAAGTGCCATGGAGGAGTAAGCATCCCCTGTCGACCGGTCACACCCGCCATGAGTCCACAGTCAAGTCCAATAAATCAACAGAATGTCCAGGACAAAGATACAAATCCGGTAAAATGGACAAACACGGACCTCTGGAAACCAAGAATAAAGAATAAACAGGTTCAAAAACACTTTGTTTGAAGAATAAACATAGTATTTCGATATAAAAATATGAATTTATGCATGTGTAACAAACCTGTCTATTCTTGCTGATATTTTTTTTGACCTATCATTTAGTTTATTATAATTTTATTTCTTTCTCATTTATTTTCTAATTACCTAACTTTAAAAGTACTAACCTCGTTTAACAGTCTTAATATAGCAAACTTCGACAGGTTCTGCTTGATTACATTTTGTCTTCGGAGTTCACTTTTCTAGGAATTTTATTGGCTCATTAAGTTATTCGGGTACTTCTGGAAAGTGTTACAATTATAAAACACGTGTTACACAATATTACGCTCTCTATTTCCTTTCTTTCGTTCTTTTGACATGCTCGTGTGAGGTGAACTTCATTTTTATATCATTTTTAATCCATCGCTAGGGTGAAACGTTACAATTTGGCTCCCCACGTTGGGCGCCAAATTGTAACGTTTCACCTTAGCGTGAACTACACACGTAGACACGGGGGAGTTACAAATATAAACAAACACGGGTCCGACTGTCCCTTTCGGTTGCAGATTTTTGTAACCGGCTAGCTCTTTCAGAAAATATAACGACAATCAAATTGACTTCAGACACAATAACATTTATTGCAAAATAAATAAGAACTAAAATACGAAGACAGCACAAAACTTAAGTGGTGAACAAAAACAAAAATAGGTCTTAAATTACCTGTCTGTCGGCCTAAATCTAGGTACACTCGAATACAAAAGTGAAAACCGGTCACATACCGGAACACGTTTTTTTGGGCACACATTGCCAAATAAAACCACCACTAAAAATACACATTTATTTTTCATTCTTCCTTAAACTAAAGTATGAAAACAAATAGTACTTATTTTTACTTAACCCAAACTATTTCACGGGTATCTAGCGCTTGTGGGCCCGACGCTAAAAATTACCACTTTATAAAATTATAATATAAATTAACTAAAACATACTCGGGATGCACGAAAACACACACGACTAGTGTCTAAAACAATGAAGTGAATGATGGCAACAGACAGGATGGATTAAAAATGATATAAAAAAAAGTTCACCTCACACGAGCATGTCAAGAGAACGAAAGAAGGGAAATAGAGAGCGTAATATTGTGTCACACGTGTTTTATAATTGTAACACTTTCCGGAAGTACCCGAATAACTTAATTAGCCAATAATATTTATAGAAAAGTGACATCCGAAAACATAATGTAATCAAGCGGAACCTGTCGAAGCTTGCTATATCAAGACTGTAAATAGAGGTTAGTACTGTTAATGATAGGTGAAAGAAAAATATCAGCAAGAATAGACAGGTTCGTTACACATGTTTTGCGAGGAAAATGTCTGAATTGGCTTCAAGACAGCACACAATTAAAAAGATCCGAATCCGAAACACGTCTAAGACCTAGTGTAACACATTAATTAATATAAATTGCGCACGCATTCCACTGATCGACATGTAAAAGTGATAGTACATAAGATAGATTGCAAAAAGAAAACGTTTTAATTCAGAACTACAATATACTGATATTAGTCGGGAAAACTATATGAAACATATGCAGAAATACATTATTCTATATGTGAAAACAAATAATTATGGTATACTGTTGCTTTTATCGCGTGCTCATTGAACACCAATACATGTGGATTTTCCTTTATCTGATTAATTGTTATGCGTGTGGATAGGGCAGATACTGTCTTTCGATATGACTGGGTTTCATGCTTGGCCCCAAAACAAATTGCCTAGCAAGCAGAGAGGCCCTACAGAAAATCAAATTCGAAGAAAAGATATAAAAACGTACTTTGGAATTAAGCATTAAAAAGGTTTTATATTCTTGTGAATGTTAATGTAGCGAATATAAAAATTGTTGATAGATAATGTAGGCAAAGACTACATGCAAAATTTACTGTAATACTGATATGTTAGCTTAAGGCCTTGTGTGGAAGGGAGATATTTTTGTAAAATATCTAAATTAAATTGTTTAATGTATATTATGCATATAATTATATTATATGGAAAGTTTATACATGTACAAGAGGAATAACTCTTGTGACCTTATGTATTTGATTTTGTTAGAGTTATCTTTCTTTATGATCTGACCATTGTCCAGTTCTTACCTTTGAATTTCTATCTGGTTACTTGTTTTTGGTTTGAATATCCTTCCATTCTACTGGATATAAGTTTTCCATTGTATAAAAGATTCAAATTTTTACAGTCACAGAAGACAGACATATTGTTTCTGTTGTAGAAAACTTTGTCAATTAATGTACTACAAACATCTTGACTGTGAGTATCTTGTATTTTTGTATATTGAATTTATTAATTTGAAATATATATCATATTGTAAAGATTTATATTATGTATAATGAATTAAAATAATACCTAGTCTAATTTGAACCATCTCATGATTTTGAAAGGTTGAATATCAAATAAATAACTAAATTTTGTAAAATATTGTAAACTCATGAATTAATAGAAGTTTATATTTTATACCAGTTTTTTATAAAATGTATATACAAGTGTACAATAAGATTTATATTACTTTACAGGAAAATGTAACAATACAAAATTGAATATAAATCAGAAGATATTTTTACACAGAACCATATTCGGGTAGGTGAATTATTGTATTTATTTGGTGATAAAGTTAATATATATTGATATGATATATTCATATATTATAAAACTTTGTGAAAAGTGAAATCTCTATTTATTGTAGATTTTGAAAAGAATATTTTTCAATTTACTCTATTTGATGAAATTTTTGTATAAACACTTGTATTTATTATTGTTATCATTATTTTACAGTGTAAAACAAATGAAGATATAATTGGGAATAAAATTAACAATTGAACCCAAATCAAGGTGTTTATCATCTTTAGTGTCTACTTATGTTATTATAAACCTAGTTACAAACCGTAAATTCTAGCTTTAAATACTTTGACCCTGTGGTTTACTATATAAGCTTTTGATAAGCTTTCTATTGATGGTGAAATTCCACTACTTAATAGAAATTAGTCAAGGCCGCGTGTGTCCGAAGTAAAAGTATGTTGTGCGTATGATAATTCCCGAGTCTGTCCGAATATATTTGCCGGTAGGCTTGGAAAAAATCCATTGATCACTTCCTAGGGAATTTCAATAGAAACAGAACAAAAATGGCAGGAATAGTAAGTTTGATTGGGGAAGAAGTTCTAGGAAAGAATGGCATGGAAAAAACGGTAGATGTCTGCAAAGGCAAAAAAGTCATAGGTAAGATTCTTTTTAGTACATAGATTACCGAGACGTAACCTCGGTTTTACTCTTAATGTAATGTTAACTTAGTCAAGAAGAAATGTATTTAGATAAATCTAGTCATCGTTGTATTTATTCGTCACGATCTTCTAGCCGTAAGGTCTTCCTGATCTACTTCATGTTCCTACATAAATCTTACGATAAAGAAATGAATATACATTGCAAGACCAGAACATTTCATTTGATGATAAAATGAAAATACGATGACTTCTATACATTTTATAGGTGCTAGCCATAAACTATTCCTGTACATGATTTTAATACATTTAGTTCTAGTTGTTGACCCTTGATTAATTTGCTTTTCTTAATATTGATCAGTTGCCTAGGTGAATAGTAAACGAGGATTCTTGAATAATAATTGCAGCCCTGTATGTCAGAACTAAATTCAGGAATAGAGCCCAAAATGTCTATATGTGGGCCCAATTTATAGAATGTAAATTTTGTATATATGTGGTTCCAAGCAATAGGTATCACTTGTATTGCTATGCAGAGATAAGTTTCACGATACGAGAATACATTCCAATGTTTTGCACTTCCAGTTCAATTTCGCGTTTCTTACGTAATTTAACTGTTTTGATAATTTTTTAAAATAAAATGATTTTGACGAGATTTAAGCTTAAAAACCCGTATTGCTTGTGAAAGGGGACTCGGGATGTAGCTAAGATGGAAATCTTGTGAGATCCATTTCTTGATAACAAATATATATAATCATACAATTATATATACATGTATAAACAATTTTCGAAATTGAAATTTAAACCGGAAAGTGTTTTATATCAAACACTGAATTTTATCAATATTAAGAATTGCATAATTTTACAAGAGAGAAGGAAAAAATCGAATCTATTAGAATATATTGTAATATTTTGTCCCTCTTTAGTATTTGAAATGCATCTTGAGAAAATGATTCTAACGTGTATTTTAGGGTTGTCAGTTTACCGTGGTCAAGTTGTATCGAATCCATCTGTAGTGTTACCATGGCACAAATAATAACATTGTATTATTAAACATCGATCCAGTTCAATGGTTGATTATTGACCCGTAAGTGTGAATACCTCAATATACCTGGTCGTATACTGAATGTAGGTTACAAACAAGAATATTTACTCAATTACATATACATAATGAATTACTGACTCGTTAGATGAAACCGTGGCGTAGCAACTGATAAAACAAACATACAAAAACCTTCACAAACGTCTACACACTGGAGTTGATTTTTGGCTCACCTTTTGGATCCATCTGTAGTGTTACCATGGCACAAATAATAACATTGTATTATTAAACATCGATCCAGTTCAATGGTTGATTATTGACCCGTAAGTGTGAATACCTCAATATACCTGGTCGTATACTGAATGTAGGTTACAAACAAGAATGAACAAATTCAATTATTTACTCAATTACATATACATAATGAATTACTGACTCGTTAGATGAAACCGTGGCGTAGCAACTGATAAAACAAACATACAAAAACCTTCACAAACGTCTACACACTGGAGTTGATTTTTGGCTCACCTGACCCGAAGGGCCAAATGTCTGTTGTAAGTCCGTTATCTTTTCAAAAACAACTGGACAGATTTCAACCAAATTTGGCAGAGATCTTGGTCCTGGTATATCTTTAAAATCTTCTTCTTATAAATCAATTATCCAATTTTTTCTTTCTTTCATTTTTGGCAAATTTTGTATTTTTATTATTTTGAACCATGAAGTCTCTCACTTCTGGTCAGCGCTGGTTCAAGTCCCTATGGAACCTAAGCTGATTTTTGTGAGAAAGTTTGCCAGTTTACCTGCAGAAAGTCGGTGATCTCTTCCCGGGTAATCGGCATCTCTCCCCATCATTAAAAGCCGGCCGCCACCATATAACTAATTCAACAAGGTTTGCGAATTAAATTGAAATCTGCTCATCAACGAGCCTTCAGCGAGCACTTCAAATGACAATTTGGTTTGGTTTTATACAAATAGCTTATAAACTCAAAACTGATTGACTTTTTGTATACAGATATTTTTAGAAAGTTGTTAGGAATTATCTAAAGATCATTGCGACAAAGTTTCAAGGGCATGAGGTCAAAGGTCAAAACATCAGTGTTGTATCAACTTTAAGACATTTTTCACTTCTGTATTTAAATGCATAGTTTAATAAATTGAGGTGCGCGACCCAGTGGGCCATTTGTTTTATCAGTTGCATCCTGTCGTTTTATTTTCCCCAATTGCTCATTCTTGATTTTTTTTTTTTTTCACCATGAATTCCGGTCATGCATTTTTGTTTCAGATTTGACCCTAGCACCGACATAAAAATCAAATGGTTGCTCTGTTGATTTCTTTTTAAGTTTTGTTGCAACGCCGGAGTCTTAGTTGCATTGTAAATAGTCTAGAATTGAACAAAAACATTGGACAAAGCTCAGGTATACTGTTGACAAGAGAAGCTTAATTTGTTCGTTATCCCTTTAAAAATAGTCTCTCATATTAAATAGTCGACAAGACACGACTCGTCTGTACATTTCATTCATTCCCGCACATTGACAATGCTTCAATAAATCGGTTTGCAAATATTTACTGAATGTTAAGTACTAGGATTATATATATATATATACATTCATTTTGTCCGTGTCGTTAGTCATTTTAGTGCTTTATATATATATATATATATATATATATATATATATATATATATATATATATATATATATATATATATATATAATATATATATAACCCCCAAAACTAGTCTTTATAGGGAGGTGGTCCTTATATAGAAGTTGATTTGTACACAAATGATGCTATTGGGGAAAGCAAAAAACGATCTTTGTGACCAGGGGGTCTTTATACACAGGTGGCCGCTTTTAAAGCTGGTTTATAATATATATACATTATATATATATATATATATATATATATATATATATATATATATATATATATATATATATATATATATATATATATATATCGTCGTTTGACTGGTAGGGGGGGGGGGGGGGGGGGGGGGGGGGGGGGGGGGGGGGGGGGGGGGGGGGGGGGGGGGGGGGGGGGGGGGGGGGGGGGGGGGGGGGGGGGGGGGGCGTCTCTCATAAGGATGTTTACTTACATGGATGAGTCGCCGCCAAATAGGTGAGGTGCCGCACATTTTGAGATAAAATATGATCATGTGTCAATGCAGTGGTGGGTGGTATTTTGTGGCCTATACACACTTGATATCAGTTAGTGTTGCACAAAGAGCACATAAATTACCAAGGACATAAACCATTTAAGTTATCGATATTTCAACGCGATTTTTTATTTTTAGACTACACAATATATAAAGCTCGAACCAAGCCCTTTTCCCTTTCTAGGACACTGATCTCCTCGTGATACCTATCTACCCATACTCATCCTTTAAAATAAGAGAAAGAACAATCTTCGTCCAATAATCAGTACAAAGATAGATTCTCCCCTGTCTGGGTCATGATCATCTCACGCCTACTTGAAAAGAGGAATGTGATTTTTTTTAATTTGGTAATTTAGTAATACTCAATGCTGCACTTTTAAATATGATTAGGTAATGTCCGTTTCAGATTATATGTATCTATATATGCGTCCCACTCAAGAATATATATATATATATATATATATATATATATATATATATATATATATATATATATATATATATATATATATATATATATATATATATATATAGGTATAAGCTAAACAACTGCAATTGTCAAAGAGTTAGATCTACATTTCCCTGAACTCGGGACTTTTGGATTGACGACTTTTTTCTCTCTGATATAGGAAAGTCGATGAATATTATTATATATATATATGTCATGATATCTGTTATTTTGTAGGTTTGTATTTTTCTGCACACTGGTGTCCACCTTGTCGGGGATTCACTCCTGTGTTGGCAGAATTCTACAAAAAGTTCAAGGACGATATCCAAATCATATTTGTCAGTTCTGACAAAGACGAGGAGTCATATAGTGACTACTATGGTGAGATGCCATGGGTAGCGGTACCCTTCAGCGCTCCGGATACAAAGGTAAAAGCTCTATAAATCCAGATGACGCTTCGTAAAATGAAGTCATATCGACTTTTTTTTCATTTATTTGAACGAATTTTCATTCCATACAATTAATTTTTAATACATATACATTAATTTGAACTTATTTGATGGCTTCTCCTTCTATAGTTCTATCTATATGACCACGACGAATAGAAAATAAAGGATATGAATTTTCTAATTTCAGGCTAAACTTGGACAACAGTTTAACGTTTCTGGAATTCCAACCTTAATTATACTGAAAGAGAACGGAGATGTGGTCACTGCATCTGGTCGAAACTCTGTAGCATCAAGTCCAGATGCTTTTCCTCAAGAGTGGTCGTAGATCTTAAAGTTTTTATTTTATTTCTTTTCGAGTCGGCGGATTGCATGTTTTACTAGGATAATCATTGTCCTTTATATTGTAATTACTTTTACTGTTCATTATGCAACAATCAATATTTACTATATTTGAAACTCACGCACGCAGCTTGCTTTCATATATCTTGATATTTGTTTAGGAATATTGTGAAACTAGAAATCAGTTTGTCAATCAAGTAATTGATATGTGTTATATTAATTTTTATCTATCATCAACAATGTTGTATTTATTTTAGAAATAAATTAAGATTCTAATTTCTGAATTATCTTTATTTCATTTCACCCATATACAGTATAGTAGCAAGAGACTTTATACCAGTTTTACAACTTCAAATATGTGAGATTCTTCAGGTGAAAAGGTGAGTTTTTGAGAAAATGACGTCCAATTCTAGAAACTGGCTCAAAATTTTAATACACCTGTGTACATAAACTTATATTATGCTTTCACCTTTCTATTTACAAGGTGTTAAAATCATAATACATGCACTAGTGTTCCGATTGCTGTACAAATGCCTTAAAATTCATTTGAATTTAAAATATCCTTTACTACTTTTTGATTTGATATACATTAAAATGAGTACAGGGCAATGCTTTATTTACAATGTAACACAAGTCAAAATTTAACAAACGACAAAAGCTGACTAAAAATGGATCTGAATCAAAGGAAAAAGACAAGTGTTTTATTGAGCTAAATTAAAAAAAAAAAGCAAGAATAAACTCGACTAACCGCCCCCCTCTTTTTCGCAGTCTTAAAAATTCATACACAAAGTAAAAATGTAGAATCGAAGCTCAAGTCCAATAGAACACGACGAATTAGATGTGCAATGGTCTCAACATAAAGAACAATTGCGAATCCCAAATGGGATAGGACTAGGTGTCCGGAAGGAGTCAGTGTCCTCTGCTGGCATGCCACACCCGTCGCAAATTTTCCATGGAAACCTTTCTAGTACAATGAACGGGTCAAATTTGGTGAAGAGGTCAAGTTCGGTGAAAAGCACGATTGGCGAAAGAGAGTCACTGTCTGTGGCCGTGCTCCAGAATACAATCTTATATTATTGAGAGGGGGGCTTCATAATGTTTAACAAGATCCCCGTATCGACCATAAACTACGGTTGCAAGCATTCAACAACGTAACCTTGTCTAAGTAGTTTACTGGCGAGTCGTTTCGCTCTCAGAATAAAACATTCATAAGAAGAGCATGTCTTGGCATAACGTAGAAGTTGTGAAATGAAAACGCCATAGACAGGAGATGTTGGAATATTACTACTCAGAAATCGGAAGTTCGTGATATGGAAATTGAAATCGTCGCGTTTGTCATAAAGGGAGGTGTGAAGTTGATCGTCTTTTCCAATCGACAGGAGTAAATCTAGGTAAGAAGCAGATGTGTTGCTCTTTGTCGTCTCATTGATCTTTAGCTCAACAGGATACATCTGGCCGAGGTAATTCTGAATTATTTATGGACAGAACATCGTCAATATACCTGTAAGTAAAACTGAACTGAGATGCTAACTGTGTGTTTCCTTTGGACAGCAGAGACTGTATAAATTCCGCTTCATATGAATACAAAAAGATGTCAGCCAAAAGAGGTGCACAACTTGTACACAGTGGAATGCCGACAATCTGTTGGAAAACTTTTCACGCAAAAACCACGAATATGTTGTCCACCAAAAACCGCAGCATCTTGATATCGTTTTCAGTGTACTTGTTATCGGAATCAGAGTGTTCCTTCACAAAATAAGGTTCCTCATGACTCAACACTAAATATTCATATCTGTGATTTCCGTTTATGTATACAAAGGAGTTTTGTATAATAGATGTTAACCTCTTTTAAAACATTTCTTCGCCTAATTACAAGAAAAACACTTTAAATGAATGCATCAATGTGAATACAAGAGGAGATAATCGAGGAAATCATGCAAAACTGAATGAAAATGACGTCTGAAAAGACCTCAAAAACACATAAAAAATTAATATTCCGATTTCTATGAAAAACACCAAACTAAATCATACATCCATGAAGAACACTCAGAAACAATCCGTTTTTCAACTCATGTAGTGGTTCTGGAGAAGAAGATTTTTAAAGAGGGATACCTTATGGGACCTGTTTTGCCCCACCGGGATCCACTCCAGTGCCGATCTTGCTGAAAACTACAAACTTGATAGAGAACCTGGAGTACTTGCTCCCTGTAAAGTTTCATCAAAACTGCGTCTGTGGTTTTAAAACAAAAGCTGATAGTGTTAGCCTTCACTTAGGTGAGCTAAAAACAGTCGTCCTCAATTAACTTTTCCATTTAAATGTTTTTTCTTTTCAAAAACCACTGGACCGAGTTAAACCAAAGTAGCAGTGAGCTTGATCCTAAGAAGGGGCCGCTTTGTAAAATTGAAAATTTCTGTTCAGCATAGCCCGTACTCCATAACTTTGTCTCTTGCAAAATTTGAAATGTACGAGGGGAGCAATATCCCGATTACTTTAGCATTCAACCCAATTTCTCTGAATCACGCCCCAGTTTGGGAATCACAATAACAATGGGAAAGTAAACATATGTGGGTAAACATGTCATAATTTGGTCAATGAAAGTTATAAAATGGTCAATGTAACCTCCCCAGTTTATAAAATGGCTTCTTAACGGTGGAGGGGTTACCTGATAATTTCGGCCCAATTTACTTTTTTGTAGATTTTTTTTTTTTTCGTATTATACTTCTCAAGATAATGTCAATAAGCATCCAAAAAAGATCAACCTTCCATAAGGTGTGACATTTTTACTTTTTTGTAGATCTTTGCGTAACTTTACGAGTCAATGAAAAATCAACATAATAGGGGAAATAACTCCCATAAGGGGTTACCTGACAATTTCGGCCCTGTTGTTTTTTTTAGGATCTTTGCATTCGGATCATTTTTGTTTCTTTCACTTTTACTCTATTATACTTTTTAAGATAATGTCAAAAGACATCCAAAAACATGAAAAATTAGCTAAAAGGGAAAATAACTCCCATAAGGAGTAACAATAAAAACAAAACTAAATTTTCAAGATAATGTCAATAAACATCCAAAAACATCAACATAAAAGGGGAAATAACACCTGACAAAAGATCTTTGCGTACTGAACAATTTAACTTTTACTCTAGTGGATCCAAAAACATGAAAAATCAACTAAGGGGTTACCTGACAATATTGACTTTTTTGGATCTTTTTGTTACACTGACTTTCTCTCTATTATATTTTTTTCGGAAAAAACATCCAAAAACGTTCCACAAAAAGGGGAAATAACTTTTTTCCACCAAAATTACATATTGTTTAGATCTTTGCATTTAATGATTTTGGAGATACATGTATTAAATTAAAAATATCTGCCGACTCATCGTTCTATTTTAGCGACAGCTGTCCTAGCCCCTTCATCTGTTTTACTCTTCCTGTCAAGTTTGGTTCAAAGTAGCCTATGGTTCTCGAGAAGTACTAAATTTTTACAAAAAAAAACATCAATTTAGATTGACCACATGTCATTTTGTCAAAATGATCTTCAGCATTTCCAAAATACAAAAAGATGAGTTATTAAGCAATCAACATAAAAGGTAACAATATGAAAGATAAATCTTTTAGGAAATTATATACGTAAATAAATTGGTGTGACTTGAAATTCTTGGGAAAATACAAAATTACATGGTCAAGTAAATATGTGACCCAAATTCAAAATTACTCAGACAGCATTATTTCGTTTTGGATAAACAACTTGTCAACACCTTTACTTCAGCAGCAATTGAAGCTTTGGTCAAATATCTGATCTTTTGCGTAATGATAATTAATATAAAGTACTGAACTAAGAATTTTGCCAAAGGTTCATTATGACACAGGCGCCCGTTTTACCCTCTCTATAAGCTTCTAGAACTTTATTGACTTTTCAAAAGATAGAGAGAACACCACCATGTCAATAAACATCCATTGCTAAAAATAAAACTGATCACAGAAAATTGATATCAACGATACCTGGATAAAAGGGGAACAACACAAGACTTGAATAAGACTTTTCCCTTATTATTTTGACCACAAATTAACATTCTTTTTGACAAACTCTAAAACTTAAAACTTAATTTAATAAAATTTAAATTAACCAAAACTCTATCTTAAACAAAAACTACAATTTTAACTTATTTAGGCAATAGTACATCCATAAAAACTGAAAACAAAAATTTCGAAATAAAATACAAAATTAAAAACCTGTTAAAATTCAGTAGTATTTTTTGAGGATAATTTAATTTTAGAAGAAGTAAATAAAAATAGACCAACCACGTCAGATCAGACAGACATGCAAAAATGAAACAAAATAGAAATTCGGTCAGTCAGACGTACCAAACAAAACCGAAAGTAGTTTATATCGTTAGAGAACTTTCACTGACAATGATTACTCTAACATTAATGGCACCTGTTTAATTAAGAACTTTTCGGGTAAACCAGATAATGTCAAAAGACATCCAAAAACACATGAACGGATTTCAAAGGTATTTAATAGAACAAGAAAATAAAAAATGTAGCTAAAACAACTCCAAGAGACAGATAGTACAAATGTTTGGGGAAAGAATAATACAAGCATCTGACGACATAAAAACAAAAGCACAAAAGACTCAACAGTTGATAGACCCATGTTGATTAGAGAAGAACTTTTGCGACACGCGAACAAAATGTTAGGGATCTTTTTAGACGTGCTGAAAAAGAAGACAGAATACAACCAATGGAAGTAGATCACTTAAGAAATAAACTATTCACACTTTTGTCTAAAAAAGGTAGATGTAAATGCAGCTTTGACAGTGATAGTGACGATGACTTACTTATCAGTAGCCGACAATACTTTAAACAACAAACTCAACAAACGTTTAGACCACAATATCCAATACAAAGATAGGTCCAATGTTCAATCTGTAAGACGCATCACAAAAACTTAAAAGAAATGAAAAAACATTAACAACTGGGTACCATAAATAATCAGGGAATCGTGGCAAGAAACTCAATATAGACAAAATTACGATAAGGGGTTTCACTTTCAACCTGAAACAATTTAGCGATGTTAGCACCCGGCACCCCCAATGTTGAAATAAACAGTTTTTTGTAGAAGTGAACTTTAGGACGTACTGGGAACAGGAAAACTAGAAGGCTCTTCTTGCTACTAAGGTAGATAACTCACAATTTCCAAGTACTATGGATACTTTAGGACTTTATAGATATATATTTAATTAGTAAAAAGTGCTTCCAAAATCTTCCAATCAAGATTGTCAAAGAAAAACCAAATCTTAGTGAATGGTCAAAAAAGTAATAGATCCATGAATCACAAACCGATGGTTTGAATAGAAACTTTATCCTTGGTAGGGACTGGTTAAGACAAAATGAAAAGGGAGAACCTATGTCAAATTTTGAAGATGACACATATCATCCATAGTAAGCAAATAGAGCATTTAACAGGGGGAATAAAGAAAATTTTGAAATCTCAAGCATAATTCCAGTATTAGTAGTTAATCAGACAAATAAATTTTATAGGTTAAAAAGAGGTCAAGTGTTAGGAAAAATTCGGAAATAGATGAGATACAAGTAGAATCAACAGCTTTAAATAGGAGATGTAGATTCCTTTCAAGATATTGACGCACCTTCAGAGTATAAAAGAAGTATTTTTAGTCTATTACAAGAAAACAAAGATCAAAAACTGATGCAGAGTTAGGTCACACTAGTACAGTGAAAATGAAAATAGATACAGGGGACCATCCACCAATCAGAAATAGACCGTATAGAACACCCCTTAACAAACGACAAGTAATTGGATGAAATGTTAGATGCAGGTATTATAGAAAGGTCAAGGTCAACATGGGCTTTTCCATTAGTTGTAGTTGGGAAGAAAGACGGATTTTCACTAGTTTAGATCTTAAAAGTGGGTATTGGCAAGTACAAATGGATGAAGATAGTAAAGAAAAAACAACATGTCACAAGGGGGTTATTTCAGTTTAATGTAATGCCCTTTGGGTTAAGTAATGCAATGAACA
Source organism: Atrina japonica (assembly GCA_030159075.1). Classification (NCBI taxonomy): domain Eukaryota; kingdom Metazoa; phylum Mollusca; class Bivalvia; order Pterioida; family Pinnidae; genus Atrina; species Atrina japonica. The sequence continues at coordinate 289,129 of BROG01000068.1, read as the reverse complement.
TAGTATTGTGAGGACTTTGCCACTGCTTACTTAGATGACATCTTAATATTTTCAAAAGACTCAGAAGAACATCCAGGCAACATATTATTTAGGTTTTATTGTTAGTGAACATGGAGTGAAACCTAATGAAAAGAAAGTGAAAGCTATAAGAACATTACCTGTACCAAAGAATGTAAGAGAAATTAGGGGATTTATTGGCATGTGTAGTTATTATAGGAGGTTCATTTTGATTGAGTGAAATAAAAGAATCCTTTGATTTTAACAGTTACCTTTGTTAGCTTATCCTGATACAAACAAACCTTATGTGTTATACACAGTACTTGTGTAGGTGCTTGTCTCACACAGACAGATACTGGGGAAGAAAAACCTATCATTTTGAAAAAATGGTCTCCATGATGCTCAGTTTACGTACAGATCACCGACCATTGAAGTATTTATTAGATTCACAAAATAAGAAAATACAACAATGGGCTCTTATCTCTGTAAGATTGAGTATATAGAAGGTAGATTTAACTGTTGTGCTGATTTGTTGTCAAGAATACCAGACAGTCAAGAAACAATTGACATTACTGAATCAGAGTCAGAGTCAGACGAAATAGAAATATTTAAATTCAAACAAGTTCACTCCAAAGAAATACGCTAGTTGTAAGATAGATCCACCAGATGACTTAGTCAAGCCGTTTATAGATCTTCCAGGGAATATAGATATAAAGACAGAACAAGAAAATGATGAAAAGATGAGGGGCCAAAAAGAGAACAAAACAGTTTAATAGTAATAGATGGTTTATTATATTTTTTATCTCAACAAGATTCAGAAGATCCAAAACTCATACCTGAAAATTTAGAAAACATTGTTATTAAACAACATCATGACTTTGTAGGACATATGGCAGTAGATAAAACATATGACATCATTAGACCAAAATACTATTTTCCAAAAATGTATCAAAAATTGCACACATATGTAGATCAATGTGTAATATGTCAAACTAGAAGCCAAAAGAAAACACATCCACCTCTTAAAGAAACGGATATTCCACCTTATCCTTTCGCAAAAATTGCTCTAGATCGTCAGGTAAATAGATTTATATTCTGGATGGCCATCCATCTTATATTAGAAGAAATATTTCCAAGATATGGTTGCCCAAGATACTAACAGGGAAGAAACACTTAAAGAGTTAAACATAGACCATATTAAACATCTTATTATAGTCCTCAAAGTAATGGCAAGGTAGAAAGATTTCATAGAACTTTACATGATGTAATGGTATCTGATGATGTACAGACAGACATTAGCAGCAATTAGATTTCATCCAAGTGACCATTAGATTTCTTAAGCCTAGAAGAAAATATAATGGGGAAGACCAATATCAAGTAGCATTACAGCAGCAACATAAAGCTTTTAACACAAAAATTTAGAAGAAGCTAAGAAAAGACAAAAGAGATATGCAGATAGGGGTAGTCAAGAAATTAATTTCAAGATAGGAGATCCAGTATATATTAAGAATCAAAGAAAAACCAGTAAATTAGATAATAAATGGACACCTTATTACAGAATTATTGAAGAAAAAGGACCTCTAAGTTTTATAGTTAAGAATCAATTGACAGGAACAACAACTAAGACACATGCTCGACATCTTATTAGCTAATTTAGATGATTGGGAGATACCCCAAGACAAATTAAATAGACCGATAAGAAAATCAACATATGTAGTACCTCCAGATTCAGAATCTTCAGATGATGAAATTGATAAAAATAAAAGTCAAGATTTGTAAAAAGAACTAGACAAATTCGAGATGACTCAGATAGTGAGGATGATGCAGAACAAGACATTAAAACAGAAAACAAAGAAATAAGTAAGGATACAGAAGATACAGAAATAAATGCAAAAAGACTGTAGATGAAATAGATCTCATGTGCAAGAATAACTTGACTATGTTTGATAATATGTGTAAGACAATGAAAAGTTTAAGTTTTAGACAATTTACATTATAATTTACAGGTAAGGACTCAAAACAAATTACAACATCTTGAAATCCAACTGAACATGTTGTCATTGGGACACCTTGTTATACAACCTTTACAGTTTCGGCAATTACTTTTATCAATCAAAAATCAATTGAATTTTTTGACTTGTGCTACATATTTCAAAGACGAAAACATCAGTACCTTTGGTTGACACAACAAATGCCTTAGAAATTTACAAGATACATAACTTGGCATTGCCACATATGAAAGAACCCTCTATGACTTAGAGTCAGAAGCCTTAGCGGTAAACAAAGAGAAAACACAATTTGAGAAAAATGTTCAAATCCTTCGATAAGATATTGTTCTTTTGACAGTCCTATCTATATTGTTTCAAACAGACAGACATTGTGATTTCTATATTTCTGGAAACACGATCAAAAATTGAACAAAACTGTAAGACCACACTGATCAATAATGCAATTCTTCCTCGAGGACAGTATGTTACAGAAGGAAATTGGTTAATCATTGCTAAAACATGTTCTATTTGGAACAAAATTGTCAAGCTTCTAACGGGGGTATGACTTTAACACCTTACATTTATAAAGAAAGTAATTTTAACTTTAAGGTAAAAACATTAGTTGATAAGTATAAAAAAAACGAAGTAAGTTTGTTTTGGAGATATAAACAAAATTTCCCACGATATGATAAGATTAAAATTCCCAAGACGTTGAAACCAGTAAAAGAAATTAATTTAGATAATTTGATAAATGAACTAAAACTAGAAGAAATGCAACCAATGCCAGAAGATGATTTTTGGGTTAAGAACGGTCAATACTTTCTCATACAATAGTGCCAGTAGTAACAATCTTAATAATTATAATGATAAAATGTGGAAAAAGAATAATAAGAAAATGTAGAAATAGGCATTCAGAATCTTCTGTTAAAAAAGAAAAATAAAGATAATCCTAATGTTAAGTGGTCATTAAGAAACCAGAACCAACACAGCCATACCAGGAGCACCAAGTAACAAACAGTCGATCATGCATAAATACACAGTCAACATAGATAATGACATTCGCAATCTTATAACAGAAAAGCCAACGGTCAAGTTATACAAAGGACATTCAAACTGAACAAGCTGAACGCATATCCAGATAGAAAACTTTGCAGTCATACCTTAAGGATAAACACGACATAGTAAACATTTTGCATGTACCTTAAGTGTTACATAACTGGAATTAACATTATACAGTCAAGATAAAAGAGAAACAGAAAACACGAAACAAAATAGTCAAGGAGAAATGAAAAACAGTCAACCAAACTAAAAAAAAGGAATATCCAGACGTACATTCCTGTTAAAGGAATACAAACACAGAAATAAACCATGAACTTTAGCCCCAGAAACAGGTGATGTTCACCGAGAAGATAGTCGTCGAAACACATGTGGATGAGACCACTTTTTCGATCAGAAAACCAGCTTTAAGTTCACCAGTAACTAAAGATACTAACATTCGACTATTGAAGACTATACATTTATAATCACAGTGTAATGTGAATGCCTTTAAAGAAGTGAAAACCAGAATATTGCGCAAAGGACGGAGGACTTTCCGAACATATTAAGGATGGAGGACTTTCCATGACAAGGACTTTCCGTGAATGGAGGATTTTCCATGAATATGTTAAAAGTGTTAAAAAGTGAATTATTAAACTTTAGTTATAAACTTCCTAACTTTACTCATGTAATAATCTTTATTTGTATACAAAAAATTGAATCAATTCTCTGCTTATTGAACCGGTTTATATATAATGCATGATATATATTGTTATAAAGTCACAATCCAGTCACATTTTTATTTAATATTAATCCAGATCACGAGTTTTATGAATTGTTGACCAGGTCAAATTGATAGTGGATTATTGAGAAATCCCCAAGTTAATTTGTTATTACTCCTATGTTTTATAGACAGACAACTTATCATTTTGATTTAGTAAAAACGTTGTCACTTTCAAACACCAATGGGGGAAATTTTATAAAAAGTTATAATTATAATTTGAAAGTATTATAAAATGAAATTTTTTACCATTTAGTAAAAATTTCAAGGGATAGGGACGTTTGTAACAATATGAGGTACGGGAGATCTTTTAGGAAATTATATACGTAAATAAATTGGTACCAGGTAGAAAATACGAGCTTTTGATTTCTAAAGAAATGTACCAAAGTTAATTTAGATATAAAATCCAAATTCAAAATTACTCAGAGGTAATATGACCATTATTATAATATACTGTTTTGGATAAACAACTTGTCAACACCTAGCAGCAATTGAAGCTGCATGTTAAAAGGTCAAATATCTGTCGCAAAATTGATGTTAATGATAATTAATATAAAGTACTGAAGTGCGAATGATAATGTAAAAGGTTGCCAAAGGTTGCATTATGACATGATGGCAGGCGCCCGTATTCTTCCAATTGTAGATGCATAACTCTCTATACTTCTAGAGTGTTTTGCGTTGGTCAAAATTGACAAACGTATATAAGCACTGGAGCTGGAAACAAAAGAGACCAGCGGGAAACCGCCTAGAGAGAACACCACCATACTCTCTGAAAAGACCAGTATACTCTGAGAATAAAACTGACCGGACTTTGAGTTAATATTACACTAGTGGCTTGTTTATAGACAGATTTCATTTTATTTTCGTTCACAAACTTTGTAGATATTGACTTAAAAATCATGCATACAAAATTTGAAAGTCATCTAATCATTGGTCCAGGAGAAGATTTTTAAAGATGTACCAAGTTTTGGAGGTCCTAATCCTCAATTCGCAAACTTAATGCGGCTTCACATGGGGATGCTATATACTAAGTTTGGTTAAAATTGGCCCACTGGTTCTTGAAAAGAAGTCGAAAATGTGTAATATTAACAACGGACAACGACAGACGATCATCAATTTTCAAAGAAAAGGCCTACTTCAGAAAAACTTCCTCATCGACTCATATCTGTATTATGACATCTAGGTTGCATATATAGACAAAACTCTACGTTTGGATCAGTATAAGCAGATTGCACGAAGCGGAAGGACTCAATAATTCGATATACCCTCTTGTTGAATTCTTTCACTGAAACGATCAAGTACAGTCTGCTGAGAACGATAGAAACATTTGTGTGGTTAGCTCTGGTTGGATTTCTGTATCCAACTGTTGTACTGTAAGATTACACAAACATGTAACAAAGTGTTAAGAGGTGACACAAAATGTATTAATTATATTTTTGACAGTGAATTATAAGGATTTATCGATTTAATAGATGTTATTTTTATATTGCACTCTATGCAAATGTGTTATTTTCACTCGACCAATCAAAATACAACACCACAAAGGCAACATCAATGAGTTCCCAAAATAGCAATTCAATTTAAACTTCTGACGCTTGTTTCAGATTTTATCCAAAAGTCAAAGTATCTTAATACAATTGTACATTGTATTTTTATTTGATTCAATCATGTTCGTTTATGTGGGAGTTATCCCCCTTGAATAAATTAAACAGCTATCCTGTTTGGCAACATGGCGCCTCAAGAAATACAAGCCAAAGATATTGTGTTCTACAAACGATTGACAAGAATGCACAATATAAAGTACTATATGTCAAAACAGACCATATACATTATACCATTTGCTTCTATCTTAATACTGAATACGTTTCCAGCCAAAATTCATCCATGAAATTGTTGTGTGCATATCTGGGGTGCAACGATACACTTCTCTTTACAACTATACCTATCACGATATTTGGCTCTCGATACAATACGTATCGGGGTACATTAATTTAAATAGACTATTCTAAAATCTGAACAAAATAATAAAAAAGAAACAAATTTTGCCATTGGGAAAATATATTAATCCTGAAAAGGAAAACACAGCTCTGAAAACAAAACAAGAATACAAATCTATGCAACACTTATCTATCACTGCACGAAATGCGATCGATTCTACCTGAGAAATGGTCTCAAGCACCATAAAGTTTGAAATTTCTTTTGAACGTGGTAAATCTATTTGCATTTAAGTTTTAAAAGCTGTAAACTTATTTGTCCCGTACCTCGTTGTCTGGTACCCATTAAAGCATGAACTGGGACCTGTTTCTCCTTTTGAGCGGGGCAGTTATCGAGTTAAGCCTATGTCTACATTACGTCATTTTGAGTGAGTGACCATTTTCGATGTTTTGCCCGATTTATTTGTCACTTCAACGTAACAACGGTACAGACAAACTGCTATTTTATCTGTAACATTTTAACAGTCTTTTTCTTCCACTCTTAAAGCAATAATGCTTTCAATTTACGGACTTAAACATCAACGAGGACCACGCTTGAGAGCCGCAGCCATTCTTGTTTTGAGTCGAACTCTAATTTTCGAAACCAATATCAGAGTTAATCCGGAATACGACAAAATCTAGAACGTATCATTGGCATATTGTGAACATGAAAAAAAAAAACAAAAAAAAAACGTGAACCGAACTGTGCCAAATATACCGCAATATATACCGTTCCACGGTATATCGTCACACCACTAGTACATATACAATAGTACAAGAGATATTCTGCTAACAATCAAATGACGATACATGAATATTTGGAATGAAATTTAAATGTCTTCTTGAAAAGATGAAGATGTAGAACCAACTGAAGACCAGTCAATTTTGATTTAAATTTTATTTTGCTTTTGTTTAATGCCAAACTCAACAATTTTTCAAATACAAATGTATACGATGATGGCAGTTATAAGGTGGAGGCCTGTTTCTAACGGCGGAGGAGAAAACCGGATTACAATGTACCCACACCACCGGCCTTCCACAAGTGGCAAACAAATCAGCTTAGGTTCAAACAGATCAACCTTTTTTTTTATACATGAAACAAACAAAGTTTTGATATTTTTATTTAAAATTTATTACATTTATTGATGCAAGGATTGCAAGCTTGTTAATGCAATCAATATTTGATATGACACTATGATCTCAATCATCGATATTAATGTGTACAACAGAGTTGACAGACATTAAAATATACATAATACATCACATATGCTGACATCATTTTAGTTTTACTGACAAGATTTCTAGCCAATTTTAGTAGATCTGGCTACACTTTGGACTTAACTCTGAAATCAATCCATACTTTTTGTATCCATTCTAACTTAACATACCACAAAACCAACTGTGGGGTCTAGGATATGTTAATTAGTGTTACATACACTGCAGGCTTCAATATCATCACTGTTACACACACCCTTGACTTTAATGACTTATGTAAGTTCCATGGACATGGGACAAAGAAAGTTCCTGAACACATTTACACATGATATGAAAGTCATAGTAAATTGATAAGATGTAAATTGTGACAAATTAAAACTCTCTCCGATGATATTTATCGGGATCATAGTAAGATGTAACCACAACTCTGTTTGAGAACTTCCTTCCTGTTAATGCTTGTTGAGCTTTCTGGCAATCAATAATAGAACTGAACTCAACAAAAATCTGTAAAGAGAAAATTGTTATTAAGTCTTAGATATCACTGGATGATCTGAATAGAGACTACAAGATTATGTATTGAAATTTTGAATTACTTACGTCTTAATTTTATCATTTTGATTACCTATAGAATTACAGCTCCTTTTCACATTGGTGCATCTTAAAAGGGAAGATTTGAACTGAGCACTGGTATAGTTTTTTCACTTATTTAGTCTTGTTTGTAGCATGATTAATTATGACAAAAAATAATGATTTGGTTTTAATAATAAGTAAATACATACAATTTGAAGTGTTACAAGGATAAAAGTTTGTTGTAGTTAATTTTCACAGTTTAGCAAGAAGTTATTCAAAGGACTCCCACATATGAAAAAAACTCAGAATCCTAGCATGATTAACAAAGGATTTTTTTTTATAGGTGCTATATGCCACACTGAACAAAGTTTTAGTTATATGGTGATGACCAGTCTATAATGGTGGAAAAGAGAACCCAGTTACACTGTAACCGGGAAACAGTGTACCCATGAATAGACCAACTGCCTTCCACAAGCAAGATTTCCACAGGAAATCCATGGAACATTGAAAATATATATTTTCTTTTAGAAAGTTCCAAAATTGCTGTAATTTAAATCTTACATACTGGGGAAGGGTAAGCTAAAATAAAAATTATACAATATATCATCAAGCATAACAAAGTGATACACACCTTCCCACAGCCCGGCACTTCAACACCCTTTATTGGTCGTGGAATTTCAATACTTCGCACAACACCATATTTAGAGCATTCTTCTTTCACATCTTCTAAGATATCTGTAACAACAAGGCAATTATAGTCATCAATATTCAAAGATAATGAAACTTGGTTATGTTTTATCTAATATGAGCACCTGTTCTTGTTTTATATTACATTAGAATTTAAAATGTATCATGGAAGCAAAATAACGGACTGATAACAACAGTATTGAAGTTAATACGCTAAGGATAATCATGGTCAAGTTTTATAAAAATATGCAAGATACTATCAGAGAAGATTCTGAAAAAGTTTATAACAATGATAGACACCAAGTAATGGTAATAGCTGGCCCTTGAAACCTCATCATGACCTACCTTCATATTCTTCTTCATCTTCAAGTTCCTCTGGAAGAATCATGTTCATTAAGCAAAGAACCTCTGTAGGGGGACCAGCACCTTGATTTAGGTTTAACCCAGGTATCTGTAACTGTACTGGCTGAAGTACAAAAAAACACATCCCCTTATTTTGTATACATTTAAGGTTTTCTAAATCATGAGTCAAAGAAGGTAGTTTGCAGGTTTTGAGAAGAGACAAAAAACAAAATATTTAATGTATGATAGGAAAATCATTTAAAATTTGTTTTTACTCTCATGAAATTAAATATTAACTGATCAATAACACTTGAGGATCAAAATCTCCAGTATATTACACCCATAACATACTTACTGCCTGCATATTTTTAGCACCAACACTCGCTCTCTGAACAATCAGCTTCTTGTCTCCTAACTGCATACCATTAAGTCCAGCACATCCCTGTTGACAAAAGGAACAATAAACAATGCTTAAGGTTATCTCAAATCAATTTTAGATTTAATGTTTTGGTGTGTGCTGGGTTGCAAGTACTGGAGAACTAAACAGATTCTACGAGTGTTAGTTGATTATTAAGTTTATCTAATTCGAATTACTTAATTTTCAAAAACTGAAAAGGCATGTAATTTACCGAGTGTCTTTTCAAATTCTGAAAATTAACTAACGAGAGTTAGATAAACATGATAATCAACTTACAAGAGTTGTTGAATCCGTTTCTACCAAAACTGAAAACATTAGCCTACATCACGTCTAGACACAATTGGCTCAGACTCTCCTGATTGCGTCAAACCTGTACCTCGTTTCAATCACAATTTCTCCAGATTACATCAAGCCTGACACTGTTGGAGACTTCAATAATGGATCCCTTTCCATCCATTTACATTTACCTCCAACATCTGGCTTGATGTAACTTTATGTACAAACATTTTCATAACAGTAGTACTGCAGGCTCAACCAATGAACTAAAGTTAACCACACGTAGTTAACAAGAAAACTTTAAACAACTGTGAATTTCCACTGAATCAACTGATTTTTCACTGTTTAACCATACATCATTACATGTTATGGTAGAAAGATTGCTAAACAACGTTACCCCTAAATGTGACAAAGTTAAACTCTCACAGGGAGTCTAGAAGCATCTTATGATATCTTACTTATCCCACTGTTGATAATGATACATCGACAATATGAGGTAAGTGATAGTGGTATAACAGGGAACGATTTCCTTGTCAACTTCTAGGGTATGACAACTACATGTGTTATGACCTCACAATACAATTTATGATGTAGAACTCCTGTGGCTTCTAGAATGCACTAGATATTTATTTCTCACTTGACACAGATTTGTGTAGATCTACATAGATGTGTACATCATATGTAAATCAACATAGACATGTTTTACGAAATAGGAGAAAAATAATTAAACGCTGCCTTGAAGGTATGACAAAGGAATCTCAATCCTTTGGATAAGACTCTTGAATGACAAACCCTAGGCATGCCATCGGGGTTGATCATTCAACAATCTTACCCTCAGATTGAGATTCCTTTGTCATATTCTCACCATAGGGGTAGATTCTATTGATCTTAAGAGCACCAATATGAATTTTCCCCACTACAAAACAACAGATTGCAAATCAAACATTTAGCTTATGAAGATACATAAACTGTGATGTAATAACAGAAATTTTAGTATAAAAACATGAAACTGATTTGTATCTGACAATGCTATCATACATGTATGATATACAGTTAAAGATGAAAAGAAATAAAGACCAACATAAAACACATATAGTTCATACGTCATATGAATTTTCTAATGAATCACTCTGTGTAAATTCTAACATTGTAAGATACAGTTAAGTTTGAATTTTAAATGTTATAAGAAGCATTAAATAACAAAATTATTTGAGATTGTCAAATGTTATAAACATCGAGAGATTCGACTCAATCAAATTTGACTCATCAAAGTTGTACAGTACACAGCAAAAGATGTTTTATGGAATTATAGGTTGGAATTATGAAGTAAAGCATAAAATGATTTGTCTAAGAGTGAAATACCACATGAAATTGACAGAAATCAGATCACATTATATGTCTTTATAAGGTTAAAATATTTAAATAGAGTTACATGTAATGATTATTACAAATGTACATTGTGTTTACCTGATCTGTAACTGATGGATCCACATATTCACAAAAAGCATATCCCTTTGACAGTCCAGTAGCACTATCTTTCACCAAGTTAAATGCCTTCAGAGGTCCAAAAGAGGTTAACAATTCTTTGACCTATGAAAAAAATATAATAACAACAAAATTTGATATAAAAATGATATAAAGTTACATTTTCACAACCAATTTCAACATTTCCACTTGGATTCTAACTACTGTTGTTACAATTAAAGTAAACTAAGGTTTCATTAGAGTTGGGGTATAACCATAAAGCTGATGATAAAAAATAGAATATTTCTAACTCATTCACCCCTGAAAACACATTTGGACTGGTCTAAGTCATTGATTTACAAAAGAGTCCCTTGTTTTGGCAGGGGTTGATGAATTAACTCCCCTTACATTTTTATATTCCCTTCTTAAAATCAAGGGAATCAATATTAAACTCTCTATAAAAACAAATCATATTTGAATTGTTTAAATATTTTGTGATAATCATTACTGATTTACACTATAAAGACAAAGTGGAAATGCTGAAACTTCAATAGTTGACCTGAAATAAAGAATATTTGCAATAAGACAATTGTGGGCTCTAATGTGTATACCAATTTTATGGTTTGAGCATTTATCTTAACTTAAAGGGGCATTAGCTGTTTTTCTTTTTAAAAAATATTTCACCTTCTATACTTCAAAGATTGATAAGCAATAGCAAATACACAGGCATAAGATTCTTAAATTCCTGTATATTTTGTGAAAATTTCTTCAGAAACCTGGGTTTGGCACTTTTTCACTTGCAATTGAAAACCTCATCCTTACTATTTGTATATGAATACCACACTAGACCCAATTTTATTTTCACAAAATATACAGGAATATCAGATTTTTATGCCTGCGTATAGTTCTTATTTGTTATTGTACATCAAGTAGAAGTAATAAAGGTAGAAAAAAATTGAAATACTTTTTGGATAAACACAGCTAATTCCCAAAGAGTATTCATAACATGAGAGTGGGTTGATATTTTGCCTTTATGTCTAATATACCAAATGTGAAAACATTTAAAGTTAATATTATAGCACTAGACCCCCTTCATATTTTGTGTTTCACCTACAAAATAAATACCATGGATTTCACATGTTACGTCTTTATCACTATTTCACAAACTGCAACAGTTACACCTATCTCTCTAATGCATACAGTAACCCTGATAAATTAACTACTAACATGAAAGATTTCAAAAATAATTTTATCAAAATATTATAGTGGTTTAAGGGAGTCGTTAAAGCCTATGCCTGTATAAAATCAGTTTGTTGTACTATTTCTACATGATCTACATACAATATTCAGTGCATGCACTCATTAACTAACCTAATGTTTACCCTTGAGTTCCATCAATTGTATGCCATGTTTATCTATTGAATAATTTCACAATACAAACCAGATACCTATCAGCTTGCCTGATACTGTGGTATAAAATTTTCAACCAATAAATGAAGACTTGCCTTTTGTTGCCGAGGTGTTTACAATAACCATGGGGGTCAACCTCTTCCCCTATGCTAGGGAACAAAGAGGGGAAGAAAAATAAAAACTGATCAGTAACATCAATATCACATATAATCATGTCAAGGCTAGCTTTAAGAACTGTCAGAAGTTTTACACTTATCTCAATATTTATCTTGCAGAAGAATCAGAAAAATAATTTATCATTTAATATCATTAAAATTTAGAATATTAATTTAGCCAAACAAAAAAACAGGAATTCAATTACAACATAACTTTAATATCCTGAAAGAGAACGGCTGAAATAGATTCCTGTAAAAAATTATTTTTCCTTCCTTCAGGATATCAGCCTGAAAAAGAATGTCCTTTTTTCGTCCTCCAAGTTCCATGAGAAAAAAAAACAGAAACAAAAATGAAATAATTAGACATTCACTTTCACAAAAACAGAATTTCAAAAAGAATATTTAGAATTTGAATTTGAAGCAATTACTCTCAAACAAGCTGAAATAGGAAAACCTGAAAACATTCTGACAGCGGACTTCTCCTGTAAAAGTATCCGGACATAAAGAAAAATGTATATGGGATATGCCTATAGCTGGACCCCTCTTGTCCTTTGGGACAACTGCAAATGTGTGTTGTAACCTCATGGTTTACCTGTAAACATACCAGTCCAAAGACATGAGGCCAAGTTACATATATCAATGTGATGCAACTGGCCATAAATATGGTATCACTATACCTGATCCTCATTTAGATAGTTTGGCAGTCCTCCAATGAAAATCTTGTGAGGTGAATCTTGAACAACTGTAGAGACAACACCTGAAATGAAATGTTAATTGTCAAACATCTGGTACAACCTGGAGCTCTGTATGCTCTAAAGGAACAAGATACAGTGAATACATGCAATGAAAATGTCAAATATACAGGACTTTCTATAGATTGACAGGTATTCAATAACCAAAGTTTACAGTATTTTAACTTAACTCACTTACCCCTAAAGACACATTTGGACTGGACTAAGTCATTGATTTATTGAAGAGTCCATTGTTTTTCAGAAGCTAATGAGTTAATTGCCCTAATATATCTCTTAGATAAATTATTATCTATAGTTGTAAAAGGTTTTTGAACAAAATCAATCAAGAAAATAATTTCTTTTCAACAAGTGCCTGAAAAATCAGGTTTTCAGTCTTTACTTCATAGCATTCACATAGCTTCTATTGATGGTGTACCTATCTACCAGAGATCTTATGTTTCAGAGGAAAACCATAAGTCTGCACAACATGGTTGTATAGGATGAAAAAGGCACTGATAAGAGATCCTAGCTCAGTGAAGGACATTATACATACCAGGAACATTCACAGATGGTGTCTCTGCCATTCCTGGTAGAGGTTGGTAATCTCTGGGTCTGCGAATCTTTAAGGACTGTCCTTGAAAGTTAATTCCATCGAATGCCATGGCTTGAGTTGTTTCATCCACTGATCGAAACTACAAAATAAAAACTTGTTCTATTCAGAGAAAAAACAAACTTGCCATTTAATACATTTTACATTATGTCAATTGTACAATACTATTTTATGACTTATTTACAACATCATACTGCTTTTCTAACAAAAGCAAATGTCATGAAATTGATCCATGAAAACCAACCAAATTAAGCAGAAAATTTTGGTTTAATATTGAAGCTTTTTTTTACATACATGTCGAGACAACCAGCTACATATGAATGACACAAAGTCACTGTTATAGTAAAATCCATGTAACTGGATGGCTGGATTCTTGTGAACCCATTCTTGACCTGGACAAGTTTAAATTTTCGGTACTAAAAGCATAACATTAAAATTACACTGACTAGAGTAATTAGTTTCTACTTGTCAACATACATAAATGGTATCCGATGAGGAATAAAACATTTTTCCTGTACCACATCCATATGATAATAAAAGGATTACCCTTCCCAAATACCGTGTGAATCAGACAATACATGTTTTTGTTGACATTGAATACAAGTCTCATTTGAAGGACCCTACTTTGAATACCTAGTGCTTGGAGAAGTACCACAACTGTAAAAAAAAATCTCAAAAAGCCAATACCTACTGCCTGAAATCAAATCACTCTCACCCTCAGGAAGCCAGATGTAAAGTTAGTGAAAGAACCTAATGTTAGAATACACAGAACATATTTGTCAGGATCATCGAACTGTTTTGTATCCAAGGTAAATATGAATTAATTTTTCAAGCATGTAAATAACATTGAGCTACAAACAAGCAAGGTAACATGCGAGTCAAGTCTTTGCCTTTGGCACAGAATTAAACATTTTAAAGTTAGATAAAGGCCAACACGTTTATTTAGCACCAATTTAGACCCACAAATTTCTCTTTTTTACAGGATGGATACTTAATTTTGCAGAAATCCCGCAAAGGTACAGTTTAGCTGAAACACTGAATCTATCTGCCTATAATATATATTCATATACACACAGAATAAATTTGATGTACTTTTTTTATTATTATTTGTTTGACACATTTTATACTTCAAAATATTTACCTCTAAAAATGCGAAGTTTTTGTCTAGATTTATCTGTACTGCTATCACAGGATTGCCCTCTGCTTGAGCAAGTCCTGTCATCTTCATCTGATGATTAAAGAAATCCATCATTGCCTCCTACAAGTACAAAATATAAAGAACAATAAACAATGGTGAATGATAAGCCCTCCACAAGCAATATGGCATTAAATAGCTTTATTTTGAGCAAGGAACATGAATCTTTAACCAGTCTTAGTAAAAGGAATAATTTGACTACCTAGCAAACAATCTAGTGTCAGACATTCAATTCATATTGAATTTTAACATATAAAGTCCCATAACTCTTTAACAACAAAAGTCAAAATCATAAGAATCCAAAGGTGCATAGTCTCCATGAAACCATACACAGGCCACAAAATAACAGAAAAAATTGAAACCCATTTAGAGGTTACTGTAAAAGGAATGACTGTAACGTAAGGTTGTGATAACAATTATGAAGATCCACAAAATACATAGGTAATTCTATTAATTATGATATATTGTATTTTCTTTCTACTTATTACATATAATGTGTAAATACAAGTAGAAATGCCTTATCACTTGTACAAAAAAAGAAATATAGACAAGAGGTAAGTTTGAAATATGATGGACTGAACTCACGCATTTGCAGAGTAATGTCAGTTGTAAACATTTCCAAAGAACTGCTCAGCTCCAAAATCTTATTTGCCAATGATTTTCAACGAATATTAATATCACTCAACAAGTGAAGTGTGTATTTTCAATTAAGTTAAAGAATGAAGTGACAAATATCATTAGTAACGAAAGGAGTATACGTGATTAGTATTTGTCGTAACCTCCACTTAACCTGAATGATCGCTCCCGTGTTATTTTGTGGTCTGCATACATTGTGTAAAAATTTTGTTAGGATTTGTGAAAGCAAACTTGACTTAGTGTAAAAACTGAAAGGAAGCTATTCTTTCATGAACTAAATAAACTCATTACAAGCTTTGAGAAGTCATTCTATTTTGAATAAAATGAAATCTTTATAATTTCTAATGTGAAACATACCATTAATATATTTTACTCCCTAAAATGCGGTATTGCAATTATACTTAAATTCTTGTAAATATTTTAGTTCTGATTTATTGTTTTAAAAATGAATCAAATGACTGATCTTATCAGTAACTATCTACTATAATTTTGAGTTAAAATTGTTTGTTTTTGTGAATCAGCATCATATGAATGGTCAAAGTGAAAACACACTGATCTTATATTCTCATCAAACACATCATTAAATGACCATATAAGTTGTTGACATTGATAAGTATTTGATAATAAGCATTATAAAATGTCTGATTATGATTTCTATCAAACTGAACATTCAGCATATTTTTATTTATTCAGTATTATTCTTATTTTAAACTGTATACTCTACCTCAGTTACACCAAATGGTATATTGCCAACATACAGTCTCCTGGCCTGCCTACTTATGGCACTACCAGCAAATGGTACAGTAGTGTTAGTCAAGGCAACATTTGGGACTGTAATTGCCTGTGGTATTTGACCTGCACCTGAAAAAAAAAATTATAAAATTAACATATCTAGTATCAGAATTATTTAATATGTGCAGTAGATAAAATCAAGCAAAACATAAAAATATCTCTAATTATGACCCAACATCTTGTTATAATCCTACAAATTACAATTCAAGGGAAGATAAGAAAAATAATATTTTCCATTCATATCAAGCAATGAAATATCAAATGAACATAAAAATCTTTTACATCTAGACTCCATTACTTTTTACAATTACATTGTTATTACAATTATTAATGAAACATAACAGAATAGTGGGGTAAGTGGCTGACTAACCTTGCATAGCTTTGTACTGCATGGGAGTCATGTGCTCAAATCCTGCTGGAGGAACATCCCAATATTTGTAGGGCTTCTTCCTTCTCCTCTGGCCCTGATTTGTTCTTTCTTTGGAACGACTGTAAAACACAGAAAACTAAAAATATGCAAATGGGCATTCTTTACAATTCTAAAATTGTACAATAATATACCAATATGATGCAAAATGTAGTATGATGTAAAATCTGCAAGTCCTGTATACTATGTATTTGGATAGCAGAATTAGCCAAAATGGTTTCAATTCTTGTTTGCTTTAATTTCAATACATGTAAAACCAATAAATGTTTGTTTGTTTGTTGTTGTTTAACGTCCCACTCAAGTAAAAACATGAGAAAAATGCAATAAATCATTAAATGAAATAACTTTTTACTGTTTTGTCAGTATATTTAAAATGAGCCTTTACTCACCTTCTTGATCTTCTTTTCCTCTCTCTTTCCCGAGACCTTGACCTTTTCCTTTCACGACTTCTTGACCTACGTCCTCTGGATCTTGACCTTGATCTTTTCTTAGGACCAGTCTTTTCTTTTTCATATTCTACAAGAGAATAATCAACAATATGTGAATAACCTTAAAAATGAATTTCAGTTACATTGTCATATTGTTGCTTCACGCTTAGAATTTTTCACAAGATATATGGAGATGTCACCAGCAAAAGGTGAAGTACCACATACAATTCTCCCCTGTTATACTGCCACCTTTTGTTTTCCTTTTCATAAAGTCAGTATGATTTATTTTAGTCTATTTTATGTTAGCAATTAATGAATCATGTGCGATCAGACGTAGATCTACAGGTGATCACATATTAAACAATGAAAGATCAACTGGGTATTTTTTATCTTATTTAAACTATTTTTCAAAACAAATGAACAAGGGTATTTTTCATGTAGGTCAACGATAAAGACAACACAGTATTCACACTGTCGTGATTTTCACTCCTGTCCAGTTGAGATAAAGGGTCACAAGATAAGTGATGCTGACAAGCTTCGACTTACTATACATGCTATATACAGTCCCATAATTAAAACACTAAAATACTTATTCCTATCAATGCAAGTGGGAGTAGAATATCATAATTGTTGTTGAAAATTGGCATTTTCTGACATGGCAATCTGCTGAAAATTACAACTAAGGCAAATCATAAAACACTTAAAGTTTATTGTAAAAATCAAATAAGTTTTATATTCGAAATATAGAATTACATTTCAAATAGACTTATGTTTTAGATTTCGTGATATAATGGTGAAATATGCAGTAGCAGTAGTCGTATGTAAACCAAGTATAACCATTGATAGTTTCACCCCAGTACGGCAGTAGTAATATGTGACGTCATGTCAGATCCACCTATCAATTCACAAATGGAACACTTCAACATTATAAATAGGATACCAAGAGCATTCCATGAAACATGAAATAAAATGCTACAAAGATCACAGTCAAACTGAACTGAAGCTGTAATTCCCACATTGCCATTAACTAAATTGGCCAGTACACAAGAAAGACTAGTGCATAAACAAATTATATGTGATTTTTCAAATGCATTTGTCACAATGGTGGTCTGAATGTAGATATTTTGAAAGTATGTAACTACAGTGGAATATAAATTAGGACCGGACTTTCAACTTTGACATATTCAAAATTTCGACTCAACCGATTTGGAAATAATGAGATTCCACTGTATTTATACAACATACATGATCGATTTTCTGGGAAATTTCTTTACATAAATTTTCTCTTCTCTCGATTATTTTGCACAGAGCTGAGTGAAATTGGCCCACAATAGATACCTACTGTTATATTTGGGGTACTCTGACACAGAGAAATATTACTGTTAATGATATCAATAAAATAATATCACAATTCTTAAAGTATTTAACAGAAAAATCTAGATAGTTAATGAGACTGGCCAATTTGCGTAGCCTACGGTGCCAAATTGGGTACTGTTACGAAGATTCAGACAGTTTAAAACTGATTAATGGAATGCAACCCTGAATAACAGCTTATGCCAATAAAATAGGTCCGTCGGTCCTGACTGACAAAAATCCGTTCGGACTAATGTTGTTCTCCTAATTTCCTGACCAGTTTTCCTTCATTATGCACTCGTAAATGTTTTTTAACGCCAAGTCATCACTTGTTCATAACAGCGCTCTACAATGCGACCAAATCACTTGCAGATGTGACCATTTTTAGGTTTTGGCAAGTGTTTACTTGCAAATCTATAGTATATCGCAACTAGTTTTTACCAAACCAGAAATCAAAAGTTATCTGTTTTCACTCTGAAATTACATAATCAAAACCATGGTCTGTTATGCCCTTTACAACAATGCATTTGGCCATTCAGTTTCGATAAATTAGTGTCTGACCCACATTGATTACTGTCTAAAAAGCACGTTATGTGCTGTAACATTTGTATGATTTTCAACTTGAAACTTTCCAAGCAGAACAAGGTGACTTTTTCTTTAAACCAGTGTCAATTTCAACAGAACAGTCTGTCTCATCATCTGACACTAGCTAAGTTTGAAAGATCTTGGTTGAAGGAATACTTGTGCCGAGTCATGGCTAGTGCTCAAAGAGAAGGCAGGGGCTTGTTTTGTAAATTCTGTCGAAATGCAGACTACGTCGTCACGGCCGTTAAAATAAAAAAAATCGAAATTTATTATGCGAAAAAACAGTAAAACACTCAAAATTCACAAATTTTCGGCCACTTGGCCTTTATCAAGTGAAAGACGACAATATGTATATCAGTTACATAGTATAAAGTCTACACAATACAAAGCTTCAGTGCAAATGTTTCAGTATCGCATACTGCTATTTCCCTTTGAAGGACATTAAATTTTATCGAAATTTATTATTTAAGTTTGCCATAATTTCAAAACAACAAATATGAGATATGCAGCCTACTAAACATTCCTGGTTTGAGCGGAAAAAAAAAAAACCAAAAAAACACTGTTTTAAATGTTTGAAATATAATAAAGTCAAGCCAATTTAAAATAAAAGTGTTTTATTTCATCATGCAGAAAAATGTTCTTAACACAAACACACAGTAAAAATTCCTGGCTAGCCAGTAAAACTACTGGTTCAAATGAAAAGTGATTTTCTTATTGTTGTAGAGCACTGCATGTCAAAGTGACTGTGTCTGCATGATTAGGATTCCATCAAGGCTATGTAATAATTGTGGTTTATTGATTATCATTGTAATTTTTTTCGGACTGACAATATTCGGTTCGGACCTTTGAGTGTGTGGAACCCAACCACACAGGTCTGAATGTCGAATGACCTGTGGCCCAGTGTGTGAGCCATATAATTTGGCGTAGACTGGAATAATGAAACTTTTATCTAAATCAGGATAAACTAAAGCCGGGCCTCAAGTAGTTAAGCCTAATTTCTGTGGAAACGATGGATAAAATCGGAGAATTTTATAATTCTCTGATTTTACCCAGCATTTCCACAAAAATTAAGTTAAGCTCAGCTTCACCTCGTCCATCAAATTACCCCATACGACCCTAAAATACCACATACTACCCCGTACTACCACATACTGCTACTTAATACTGTATTTCACGGCCTATAGGTCGATATTTTTTTCTCAAAAGTTGTGATCTCGACCTATTCACCGCATCAACTTATCTTAGTGAAATATTTAACTTGTATCTGCAATTCCTCATTTTAACATCGTAATTCAACATTTTTCACGGGATAATCTAGGGTCTACTCCAAACTCCCATTTGTATTTACACTTAATAGAACTATAAAATGTGACCTCGTGTGTGCCTAATGCACTGTGTTCCTAATCAAGTGACAAAATAATGATCTTTCAAGTTACAATATCATTGGGATTCAAGATTGTGTCAGAAACATGTTTACATTATATTTATACCAGGACAGTTTATACTTTAAAATGATTCCCTTATCTCGGCACCCCACTGTGAAGTTGAAGTCTTCATTCAGACTTTCAGGACACTACAAGCTGTGTTCACTGGAACGTGACCTTCAACTGATAAGGATCGCTGGGCAGTCTTTGAAGTTGGGAAAGTTTTGGAAAAAGTGTTACATAAATTAATTGACACTAAACCTTGAATATTTAATTGTTTGACAATTGCAGCTACATAATAATTTAGGCCAATGTAAGGATAAGACAAGGATTGAGGTCACTTGTATTAACAGCATAAAGAATTTAATGATGATTTGACAGGTAACATAATGGTGATGTATACATATACATAATCAGTACACAGGAGTAATATAAGTGATGTTAAATATGATAAAATGCAACTTCTATGCTTTTTAATCACTCCTATTTAATAATGTACAGTAATATAGGCCTATTACTCTGATTATTTTAGTAGGCTACCATAGTGTTAGCACCAGTTATTAAACATAAATGATGCATTTTTGTGTGCTCCCATTCATGTTTCCATCTCTGCCGACATCGACCTGTCTTCCACTTCGACCTATCTAATACTTAAACCAGGATTTTTGCCAAAAATCGGCCATTCGACCTATCCCCCACATCGACCCATAGGCCATAAAATATGGTAAGTCATTTTGACACAAATTATCAAATTATTTACGTAAAAAAAAATTATTTTTAGCAAGAAATCCGAGTCAGATACTAGTGAAACTGTATTCCAGAATTGTTTGTTTTTGTATACACACATGCTACCCCATAATATACTCCAACAATGTTAGAGGTTTAAATGGCAAGATACTTTTGATTTGCTTCGTTAACCTGTAACTTCCATAGGATCAATTTCCTGTTGCTAAGACCAGGCACATTAAATCAGTTAAAAAAGCAATCAGAACTCACAATTTAAATGATGTTGCTTGCCTTGTTTATATATATGTAGTAAATAAACACAATTCCAATACCCAAATCCATAAAATAATCTTAATAACATGCATAAGTAGCGTTTTTCAAGACTTCATTCATAATTCTCGCCAGTTATTTTTTTAACATGAACTCTCGAGTCACTTCCGGTTTATCTAAATTCAGATTTACCTTTTAGAAGCAGTGCAACAATATATAATTAAAACCAGCTATGCCTCTACACTAGTTGCATCTGCCATGATCTGGGATAAGTTTTATAATCATGAGTGTTTTGACGATTTAATGTTTTGATTTAAGCGGGAAATTGGTAATAAAACATTTGATATGATTTGATTTTGTGCACAGCACTTTCCGTTTTATTTTGAATTCGTAATTTATACTAACTGGGGCTGTTGTACCTAGAATTGCATACACATTTTTTAATGGATTTTACGGATTTTAATACTAAATAAGACGTGTCATACAATAATTTGTTCATGGCTGGGTCAATTAATCACCGAAAAAGTAAGTTAGTTAGTAGTTATAAACATCATTTGTTGTTTTATATGATTTTTGACATATATTCAGTTCGCCTTGATTTGACGGCGGCACTTGCTCACAGGATTTGATCCTTGGGAAATTAGAGATAGCACTTCAGCATATCCGAAGTAAAGCGAGCTCCAATATTATTGGAATACCCCATAATACTGCATACAACCCCGTGATACTAGCTACTACTAATAACTACTAAGTTATTCTGATAAAAATTAACAAATTATTTACAATTGAAAATTGATTTTTAGCATTTAATCCAAGCGCGATAATAGTGAAACCGTAATCCGGAATTGGTTAACCCGGCTTGAACGTGCCTAAAAATCTATCTTTTTTATCGTAAATAATTTGATAACTTGTATCAAAATGACTTAGTTAGTAGTAATATGCGGTAATATTGGGTAGTATGTGGTATTATTAAGGTAGTACGGGGCAGTATATGGTTGAGGTAGTATGGGGTAAATCGGCGTGCCGCTTCACCTCGGCCGGTGTTCACTTCAATCTTGAAATGTAGCTATATTTTGTTCCACGAGTGTTTCCGGACACAAGATTTTTGTAAAATACAGCATATAAGCAAATTTCAAATTACCAGCCCTATTTTCTGCCAACTGTCTTTCAAAATCCTGATAATCTAAATCGTTGCTCATGATGACTTTTCTGCTTTCGGTGCGTGTAATTAAAAATGGCGATCGCTTTGTTGGCCAGATCGGTTTGATAAATATAGACTGTTCGTCATTCGACCCATAATTTCTAAATCCGTAGATATACGGATCCGTTTGAACCGCGCATTAGGTAAATATCTCCACAACAGTGCATCGAGATGAAAATCATTTATGAACATGATTTATAAATGAGGGTGCTTTAGCACTTTTTTATATCATCTATGAAAAACGCAAACGAAAATTTCTTTACCGATATGCAGGGGAAACACTTTGGAGAGAAACAGAAATAAAACAAAGTGTAGTCAAAAGTTATAAAAATCCCAAATATACAGACAAAGCCAGAGTGGATTCGGGTTTAAACGTTAGAGGGAGGGGGAAATATGCCTATATCACTGCTTATGTCGAGAACAGCGAGGTGCGAAATCTTTTGGTAATTCATTTTCATTAATTTTTCAGCTTTTTATTAAAGATATATAGGTTTTGAACATTTTTCATCTACTTCTGGGCTTTTGAGTTGATTTTTACTGTACATATATCTATACTTTGGCGTCCAAAGGGGACGTACGTCCTTTCCGCCCCATTTGAATCCGCCACTGTATTATATTATACAATTATTGACTTTTAGTCAATAACAGCTGTTAGCTTGGCTTTATATATCGCTGTCTTGAATAATGATTTGGTTCTTTTACTTCTAATCTCTTTGTGAGCTTTACTTGTTTATCAGGTAAACCAAGCCGTATGACTCACGATCTAAATAGTAGTTATGTTGTGTATGAGTTGCATAGATTTTGGATGAAAGTGCAGAAATGAAAATATGTCTATTTGTAATTTTCCAAGTTATAGAGGGGCACAACTGTGGGAGAGTAAATGACTCACTTTCAAAATGTGAACTGTGTCTGTATGTTGGGGGTATAAGCATTGTGTGCGAGTTTCATAAAATTTCAGAAAATGCAATTTTACAAGTTATAAAGGGGCATACCTCTAACACGGCCTCACTGCCATCATTCAAATAGTCCTTATGTCTGCATGTGGTGGTTCTTTATATTGTGTACGAGTTTCATAAACGTTGGATTTAGAGCGCGGAAACTGAAAGAAATTCAATTTTCCAAGCTATAAAGGGACATAACTCTGGAACAGTAAAAAATTCACTGTCCAAATAATTCTAGAACAGTGAAAGATTCACAGTCCAAATTCTAACACTGACTGCATGATGTGGTTCTTACCACTGTGTATCAATTTGATAAAATTTGGATGAGACAAACAAAAGTTAGAAGCACCCTACATAATGTGAGGACAATGACGGAGCCGACATTGGAAGTGATCATGCACTTGTAGTAGCCAAGCTCAGGTTGAAGTTGCGTAAAGCAAAACGTGGAGGACAGAGATTCCCACGCCTAGATGTGCTAAAGCTAAAGGATTCAAGGACAAAGAAACAAAGAAAAGTATCCAAGTTGAAATGCGAAACAAATTTAGCCTGCTGCCTGACCAACAAGAGTTAGAGATCAATGAATTAATCAAGTGATCTTGGAAGTCAGTTAGACGATTTTGGGCCCAGTACGTAGACAAAAGGAGCAGTGGAACTCTACATGGCGAAAGATAGATGAGAGAAGAGCTGTGAAACAGAAATCACTGCTAGCGAAGTCAGAGCGTCTGAAGTAACAACTGGAAGAATCCTACTCATTTCTGGATAAAGAAGAAGTCCAAAAGGGACAAACAGAATTACATTGATAAGCTTGCTGATCAAGCTGAAGATGACAAGCAACCAGACAGAACATGGGAACCCTGTGTAAGATCACAAAGGCACTGGCAGGGGTCTTTACCACAGGGGATTTGCCAGTGAAAGATCAAAATGGTGAAATCTGAGTAAGAGAAGTAAAGCAACATGCACGATGGAAAGAATACTTTGAGGTGGTTTGGAATATGAAACATCCAAAAACAGAGGTGAACACAGAACCAGCAGAAATACCACTTGAGATAGATGTAGAGCCACCGACACTACAAGAGATCAAAAAAGCTATCAAGAAACTAAAGAATGGAAAGGCTCCAGGCGTAGATATAATGCAGAGCAGTTTACACCAACAATAGAATTAGATTGGCCGTTGATCAGTTATTGCGGAAGAACCAAGCTAGCTTCAGGAGATATATTCCCATTGAGGCATACATAGACCAAAGCCACGGATGGAACACCAGAGTTTACGCCAACTTCATCGACTCCCAAAAGGCTTTTGACAATGTGACTAGACCTACACCGTGGAGAATATTGTCCCACTATGGAATTCCGGATGAGATTTTTTATGCCATCAAGATATGCTGTACACCGGATCCAGTGCTCGAGTCATTTGTGGCAACACACTTACAGATGAATTCAGTATTAAGACTGGAGTGAAGAAAGAATGTATTATGCTCCCCTATTTTGTTCTCGATGTGCGTTGACTGGATAATGAAAGAACTATTGATAACATCAATAGAGGACTCCAATGGACATTTACAGAGTCACTGGATGATCTCGACATTGCTGATGAAATCGCCTTGGTGACCAACGCTATCAAGACATGCAAAGCAAAACAGATATCATTGACCCATCAATAACAACAAGACCAAGGTCCTGAAGGTCAATGCATAGACAGAACATCCAATTAGCACCAACAACACAAATATAGAGGAAGTACAAGGGTTTGGTTATCTGGGAAGCAAGATCACCTCAGATGGCAATGCTCAAGTGGATGTCAACTGCAGAATATCAAAAGCCAGAGGAGTGTTTGCAGCACTAAGGAACATCTGGAAGTCATCCAAGATAACCTATTCCACATACACCATATATATTGTTAATAACCAAATTTAAAGTCTCTTGGTGCAGCGTCGATACCTCAAAACTTCAACGTCTACAAAAATTAATATTTTACATTTACAAACGTTTAATAAGAATAGGGCCTAACATAATATTTTCATATCTAGACTGCATTAAGGCAATCATATCTTAAAAGCATACTCTATCTTCTATTTTGATATCCGAAAAAATGTGGGTTTTTTTTCGCCCAAGGGAAAACATTGTACTGACTTTTGTGTATGGGGGATTATATGCTGGGGCAATTTTTCTCCCAATCGGAAAAGTCTAAGCTGAACCCAATTTTACGGGGGGGGGGGTCCTATGCTACAATTCTGGTATATGGAAGATGTACAGGAAAAGGTACGTTTCCTTTATTTTTTTCTATCGGGTGAAGTGTCTGTGTTACACTTTACTTTATACCTAGTCCGATTTTTACCAGGGTGCAATATTAGTCAAATTAGAAATTTAATTAATTAATTAATATTAATCATAATATTTATTTTAATACATAGAAATGCCAATGCAAATAACATATACATGTTTTATCCAATTACTAGAATTAGTACAAGATCGGGATTCGTGTACCGCCTGGGGGCACTTTGACCAGTACATCTGTACATCTGATACATGTAAGTCAGATGTGCATGGTTAATTACATTTGTCAGTTAATGGGTATTTTTAGGTAATCCTGTTTGAGACTTCTCCGAGGAAGTAGGTAACTTCAAGGATAAAAGCTAAACCAGGAATCTAAGTATGTTTATAATTCAGTAATTTTACATGTATAGCTTCATTTAGGAAGTAAATTTATTTATATAAATACAGTTGGCAGACTGACATAGAGGTACAGACACGCCAACATTATACAACCATATTTAAAAAGTCATTCCAATCTCACATACACTTAGGAGGGAGCATATAGTACGAGAAAATTCACAAGAAGAACTTCAATAAAGTTTAAAAAGACAGATTTGAGTTTGTTCCTGATTACAACGGCGAAGTAACGCCACATCAGTTCCATGTTGAGAACGAAGGTCCACTGTTAATGCGTAATCCGAAGATCAGAGCCTCCAAGGATCCTTATCACTTGTCTATAGTTTTCATTATTTGTAGCATAATGTACTTTCATTGCGTCTATCAGGGCAATGTTTTGTCACAAGTTTGGAAATAGGCTACTTTTATACACGCAGTCCTCGCAGATTGACAGCAACTAAGGCTGAATTTATCGTCTATAAACTAGATCTGGTTTATAAATAGTTTGGTAAACCTCCCATTCATTGCACTAAACTGGTTTGACACTAGATTCGGTTTTCTTATTTATCACCAAGAGTTTCAAAATAGGTCTGGAAACCAACCAAAATTAATGGTTTACATGCAATCCAAAGTATGCAAAGATGGCGGCCAAGAGACAGCAGTATTGGGACTGGTAAATGATTTGCTGTCCCATACTTTGTTTTATTAATAAAGTTTTGAAAATGTGCTTTACTATCATATTCCCACGTTTTGATTTGCCAGGGGTTTTATCAAAAAGTGGGAACAATTATCATGTTCCCATTTTTTGGTAAAACCCCTGGCAAATCAAAAGGTGGGAACATGATATTACTAAAGATTAGGTAATATTTCAGGTATTATAAAACTACAACATATACAATAAACGTGCAAATCAAGTTCCACTATGTCAGTCATTTTTAAAACGCAAGCCTGATATTTACTGCATAACTGTAAACCTAAAGAAACTAGTTTCAAACCATGTTAAAACCAGTAACCCAAACCGAAGCCAGTTTTCCGTCAATAAATTTGCCGTATTGATTCCAAAGGTGGACCCCAATACAGACATCAAAATACATATACACTGTATACATCCAGTCCTCCACTTCAGACTAGTGGTCCTATAGGTTTTCCTGGAAACACGTAAGTACCGACTTGTGAACTATCGCACTAGCCTACTTAACATTTAATATTGTTGAATCTCTTCTGTATGTTGAGTAAACAGCAAAGAATACTATGTACCGAGGCGTAGCGTGCTGAACATAACTTCAAAGGTTAGTATTTGTCCACTATTCACCAGATTTATATCTGTATCCTGGACATCCTAAAGATTTATACTTCGATATCCCAGACTTTTATATTCAAACAAAAGTTTGGAAATGCATCACAAGAAAGTCAGTCTTCAAAGACATTTTGTAACCATATCTCAATATTTCATTACTATTGGGCATTTAAACCGTTTTAAGGATACATGTTTATATTTTCATCAAAGCAAGCACAAAGATGACCATGCTATTTTCTATGAGTTTTAAGAACTGTAGCCATCATTACTAAGAGTAAAATTAAAACATACGTATTATTCATGTTTGGTTTGAAAGAGCATAATTACATCTTGAAATATTGATTTGTAACGCAAGGAGGGTACATAACGGTATGTGTACTATCTATATTGATTTCCACTTTAAACTTGTGCTACAAAAATACATTTTAACAGATACGGTATATAATCACATTCTGTTAGGATTTCATAATTCAAGTTTATTTCATTGGCATCATTGCAATAAATCATACTTTCATGAGGTTTGCGGTTTCTATAGAACTTTCAACTCTTTTTGTACACCTCCTTGATAATTGTAAAATAGTTAGACGCCATGTTTCGTTTCAGTTTCCATGTAGGCATCAGCACCAAAATCTAATTAACTCATTCACTCCTAAAGACACATTTGGACTGGTTTAAGTCATTGATTACAGAAGAGCCCATTGTTTTTTCAGGGATTGGTTAGTTAATGGCATCTGCACTATGCATTAGCGTCGGAAGCAAATTGAAAGTGGGGGGGGCTAAACCAACTTAAAACACACACATGCCAGAAACGTCTGGGGGCTAAGCCCCAATTTTCAACACCTATGTCTATCTTTGCAAAAAAAGCCCCCCCGGTTCCGACGCCTATGCTATGTTTTCAAAGGTAAATCGTATTCTCAGATACAATATTATGATATTATGATATGGATCTTGGCGCCCACCATGGAATTTCTATGTCTGATCTATGACAGACTGTTCTTTTCTCTATATTTTGTGTCTCAACATTGAATTTGGACTTAAATCCAGATTTCTTTTTTCACAAGATTATAGCGAAACTGAACATATTACATTTTATGAGAGAATGGAATTCAACATGGCCGACAGGTGTCCATCTTGGATTTTGATCTCTCTGAAAATGTAATATGCACATTTAGACCTCAGGGGTAACCTCCATAATCAATTTCAAAAAGATTCCTTCAGTACATTCTGAGAAATACATACTTCCATTATCAAAATCCAAGATGGCTACCTGTCAGCCATGTTGGAATCCAATTTCTCTGAAAATGTCGTATGCACAACTAGACCTCAAGGGGAACCTTCATGTCAAATTTCAAGGAGATCCCTTCAATCTTTTCTGAGAAATAGCGGTAACAAACTTCCTTTGGTCAAAATCCAAGATGGCCGCCTGTCGGATTCCGATCTCTTTGAAAATGTAATATGCCCAACTTAACTACAAGGGGAACCTTTATATCAAATTTCAAGAAGATCCCTTCAGTACTTTCTGAGAAATGGCGGTAACAAACTTTCTTTGGTAAAAATCTAAGATGGCCCTCTGTCTGCCATGTTGGAATCTGATCTCTCTGAAAATGTCGTATGCACAACTAGACCTCAAGGGGAACCTTCATGTCAAATTTCAATTAGATCCCTTCAGTCCTTTCTGAGAAATAGTGGTAACAAGAATTGTACAGGATGGACGAACCACAGATGCAGGGCCATATGAATTGTTGACAGGTGCCACAAATGTTTCATTAAAATCACCGAGGAAAGAATTCCTTCCATAGATTAATACAAATTTCTGTAACAACTGATCAAATACCTGGCAACAAATTTCTGCATTGTTTATGGTTAACTTGAAACTTTCAGAGGAGATGTATGGGTTCTGTCCTTGTTTTACATATCCATATTACAAGCTGCTACTGCACTCATTCACATCCAACAAAGTATTACCACAATCTATATCATATGTTTGGTCAACTAAGATGCGAAATTATCAAGTCAATGCAGTAAATAAGTTTGTTCACAAATTGTAATTTCAAAGTGAACTAATAAATACACAAATGAAATTGTCTATGGGCCACATTTTGTTTGTGCTGTTTTAATGAACTTGGCCACCGCCAACAATTTCTGCAAAAATCTATCAGGCACTACAACATCATTATATTAGATTTCCCTTGTTTTACAGCGACATTAGCTGTGTTTTTTTTTTTTTTTTAAATATTGTTTTGCATTTACTTCTTAGATTAAAAAACAATAACAAGAAAGAGATATACAATAGGCATAAAAATTCTTAAATTCCAATATATTTTGTGAAAATTGCTCAAGAAACCCAGGTTTGGCACTTTTTCACTTGCAACTGATTAACTCAACTTACTATTTGTATATGAATACCACACTGGACCTGACCTTATTTTCACAAAATATATAGGAATGCTAGATTTACTATGCCTATGTATAGCTCTTATTTGTTAATGTACATAAAGTACAAGTAGTAAAAGTAGAAAAAAATTGAAATAATTTTTTTGGTAAACACAGCTAATGTCCCTTTAAGAATTGCGTAATTATGAATTTCAAGGATGAAATAAAACAAATCACAATGAACTTCTCTTCTCATTTTATTTTTTTTTAATTCAGTTCTCCTGCAGTTTTCAATTCATAGTCCATTCAAGTTTTGTTGGACACAAAAAATGTTTAATTCCAGTTTTCAGCTGCAGTGCCTCCCCATTCAGTGGTAGTGCTAGTTGGCACTGGACCTGCAGCAGCAGCAGAAGACCAATCTTCAGTGGTGCTTGCTGACCAATCCTTGGTAGGTGGTGACATGAATGATTGAGCAGGTGGTGCCACTGGGATGGACTCTGCAGCCCAATCACTGACTTCCTGGGCAGGTGCAGGCTGGATGGGTACGTCAGTTGGGTTCCACTGATCTTGAACATCTTCCTTTTGTGGAGCTTTCTCTATGGCTCCCTGTTCCTCTTTTTCAGCCTAGGGAAAAATGAAAATAAATCATTTAAAATATGAAAGGAGACAAATCTGAGTCTAATAGTTCTGCTTATCATACATAACCAGGGTTGGTGTAATTAAAAATGTAATTGTAATTAATTGCAGTTAATTACAATTTTTCAAGTAATTGAAAGCAATTGGCTAGGTGTATACTCTTGATTTGACTCAAAGTGCACATCAATGTCAGTGACAGCTTACCATAGACCTACTACTCTTCAGCCGTTGGTTCATATTTTATTGGGAAATTTGTTTAAATGAATTGTCGTCCATCCATGGATATTTATCTGGTTTATTTTTCTTTCTGTAATCTGGTTTACAAATGGAACCACATATCAGCACTTACTTTTTGATTTATATTGATTTCCTCTACCCTCCATGGTTAATTTGTATTCACCGCGACCAAAGTGCCCTAAATTTTCTCCAAGTCACATGATCAGTGCGTTGTAATTTCTGAACCGGATGTTGGAAATGACGTATTGCCAGTGAAGGGCTTCAAATTTTGGCCTATGCTCGGCTCTTACGGCCATTGAGCAGTAAGGGTTCTTTAACGTGCCAACACCTACTGTAACATGGGACCTCAGTTTTTAGTGTCTCACCCAAAGGACAGGAAACCAACCTGCCGCCTCTGGACTCAAACTCACGATCAAGAGTCGAGCACGCTACTGACTGAGCCAGGTCAGCTCTCTGATTCTACAGTAATTACTGGATAAAGCAATATCTCCCCCCCAAAAAGAGCGATAGCTCTAGCATTATTGGTGTTTTACGCCATATCTAACAATTTTTCAGTTATATAGTGGCGGCCAGTTTTTAGCGGTGAAGGAGAGAACCCGGTTACAGTGTACCCAGGAAGAGACCACCGGCCTTCCGCAAGTAAACGGGCAAACTTTTCCACAACATTAGCTTAGGTTCCAGCGGAAATAGCTCTAGCCAAGACATATAAATACAAGTTCTTGATAAGTCATTAAGATAATCTTGCATTAAATGTCTACACGACATTTATGCCAATATTAACAGAATATGAAAAACATATATTGAGCAATACAATACTAGCATATATTACCTCTTCTGGATCTCTGTAGAAGTACAAGTCAACCATAACATCCCAAGGATGCTCACGGCTGATGGTTCCACGGAGCCTCAAAACTTCTCGAGCCAAAAGCCACCACATTAATCCAACTGAATGCACACCCTAAAATACATAAAGAATATATGTTCAATACAAAAATCTACAATAAAATGAAATAAAAAATGAATTAAATGATGTTAATTTGAACACCTATAACTTTATATTAAGATGACAATGTTATTTCATTTCATATTCTGTTGCAATCTTCATGACAAATATCTAGATTATAGCATGATCAAACACTGTTATGATGACAACTTTTAAATTTACAATTTAAGCCTACTACAGCTATGATAATGCGACAGAAGGGATTTATCTGTCATTTTTACAGCACTTTCTATTTTGTCTTATTATTTCCTTTTTCTTCCCTTATTTCTTTGTTTTAAAGATTTTCAGTTTCTAAAACAGTCAAATTTAACTACTATGGATTTATTACTGATATTTTATTCTATTAGTTATAAAGTATGTTATCACGATATTCATTCTACTCGATTTTTGTTTGTTTGTTTATTGTTGTTTAACGTCCCACTCAAGAATATTTCACTCATATGGGGACGTCACCAAATGCCCGTGAAGGGCTTCAAATTTTGGCCTATGCTCGGCACTTACGGCCATTGAGCAGTGAGGGTTCTTAAACGTGCTGACACCTACTGTGACACGGGACCTCCAGTTTTTACTGACTCATCCAAAAGACAGGAAACCAGCCTACCGCTCATTCTACTCGATGACTTTAATAAAGAGGCACTAAACGAAACAGATTACTGCCTTGTTGTTACTTGGGCTGGAACATAAACATATTTAAGTGGAGAGTAGGTGTTACAGAGAGTATAAAGAGGCTCTTACTACCTTGTTGTTACTTGGGCTGGCAATATCAACATATCTAAGTGGAGAGTAGGTGTTACACAGTGTATAAAGAGGCTCTAGAGGAAACAGATTACTACCTTGTTGTTACTTGGGCTGGCAACATAAACATATTTAAGTGGAGAGTAGGTGTTACAGAGAGTATAAAGAGGCTCTTACTACCTTGTTGTTACTTGGGCTGGCAATATCAACATATCTAAGTGGAGAGTAGGTGTTACACAGTGTATAAAGAGGCTCTAGAGGAAACAGATTACTACCTTGTTGTTACTTGGGCTGGCAACATCAACATATCTAAGTGGAGAGTAGGTGTTACACAGTGTATAAAGAGGCTCTAGAGGAAACAGATTACTACCTTGTTGTTACTTGGGATGGCAATATCAACATATCTAAGTGGAGAGTAGGTGTTACACAGTGTATAAAGAGGCTCTAGAGGAAACAGATTACTACCTTGTTGTTACTTGGGATGGCAATATCAACATATCTAAGTGGAGAGTAGGTGTTACACAGTGTATAAAGAGGCTCTAGAGGAAACAGATTACTACCTTGTTGTTACTTGGGATGGCAACATTAACTTATATAAGTGGAGTTGGTGTTACACAGAGTATAAAGAGGCTCTTACTACCTTGTTTTTACTTGGGACGGCAACATCAACATATATAAGTGGAGTCAGTGTTACACAGAGTATAAAGAGGCTAAGAGGAAACGGATTACTACCTTGTTGTTACATGGGACGGCAACATCAACATATCTAAGTGGAGAGTCAGTGTTGCACAGAGCAATGACAGGTATGTTGACATAGGATGCTTCTGTGATTGGCTGATGATCAGTGCGTGGATCTGTAACCACCAACAAACGGGGTTCACGGAAAGCTGCCTAAAATGAAAAAAGAAAAAAAGAACATGTGAAAATTAAAATAAGTCTGTATATTCATCAGATAAACAAACATGCCAGCATGGATGAGTTTCAAGAAGAATATATTGTTGCAAAGTAAGATAAAACAGTCGTAATCACAATACAAGCAAACCTTTATAATCTCACTGATCACTTTTAACATTTCATTGTGAAAAAGATAATACAAGACTTCAGCTCTAATGGACAATGATCACAAGTATACGATGCTTTAAATGAATTCAATGTAAAATATTAGAAACATTGTACTTTGCTATAACATAATTAGCCAGATTTAAAAACATATCTCCATACACTTTCAAATAATCATAACATTATATTTTGAAACCAAATTTCCAACTTCCACAAAGGCTACAGAAAAATATCTTGTTGAAAAACAACTGTAATCAATTTAATTTACATGAAGTGTTCTAATGTGGCGATAAAATGTCTATTCATGTTTTAAGTCAGAAGAGTGAGCAATAGGTAAAACACCTGAAATTATATTTTGAACAGTATTTTGCACCACTCTCAATAATTTTTCAGTTATATGGTGGTGGCCAGTTTTAAATGTTCGAGGAGAAACCCAGGTTAAAATATACCCAGGAAGAGACCATCAGCCTTCCACAAGTAAACTTGCAAACTTTCTCACAAAAATCTTAAGACAAAAATAAAATAGCGTCTCACCTGAATCTGATTGGTAAATGTTCCTGGAGTAAATCTACCAGCAACAGGTGTGGCTCCAGTGGCCGAGGCAAACTTAAGCACGGCACGCTGTCCATATGGCCTAGCTGATATTACACAGACATCAGCAGGGTTCTCAATAGCAGCAATGGCACGGGCAGCCAAAAGTAGTTTCTCCCATGTTCTCCTCAAGTTGATGATGTAAACACCTACAGAGATAAAATAGGATGTATTTGTGCAATAACGACAATGTTAAGAGATGTCAATTATATTAGGAACTGGTCTTTTCTAGGTTTCATTTCATTAGCTAAACTATTACTTTGAATATAATGTTTTAACGACATCTAAATTGTGTTTCTATATATACATACAAAATACAAATACATGTATATGTACAATGACTTCATGTTTTTTATGTTTTAAGTGGATTGATGTTCTTTCTTAACATAAAATATTCTAAATGTCACATCTCTCTGTAAAAGAAGTATTTTCCTTTAGAGTCTTATTTCCAGTTATTTTGCCTCTGACTAAAATGAATTATAAATGGGAAAATGAACAACCCACTGTTTGTAGCAAAAACAACAAAAGGCCCAACAGCCTTATTGGCGACTTGAGTGAAATTTGGGAATATATGTGGGAATATACTGATCACTGGTTCACAAGATGTTTAAAAGAATATTGTGTTTAACCCCCATTTGGAGTCCCTACGGGTCCTAGCCCCTTTTCATTTGCAAACTATATGCAACTTCACATGGGTGTTTTTCCTTAAAAGTTTGATTATCATTGACCCATTGGGTCTTGAGAAGTAAAAAATGTCTAAAAGGTAATGAACAAAAGACAATCTCAACAGGTCACCATGAGTCAAGAAATTTTTAAAAGTTGACGAATGATGGGCAGTGACAGACCAAGACCATCTCAATGGTCCGGGATGATCAAGATTTTCTTTTCATAAAATTTTGTTGGCCATTAATGCAAAAATAAAACAAACCATCAGGCTTTCGTTTGTAGATATATTGTTCCATCTGGAAGTCCACATTTGTGGCACCAAGGTGAGTACCACATGCCAAGAATTTGGTGATATCCTCTTCTTTCAAAGAAAGTACGTCTAAACCTCCGGACATCTTGAGCTGTGATCAGAGTTACGGGATCACACTATAAGAGAAGACACAAGTAAAAAGTATTGTATTGCAAATTCTCCAAATGCTACTACAGTACTGTAGTATCACTATCACATATCAATCATATTGATTTAGATTATTTAACTGTGCAGTAATCATGTCAGGGCTCAACATTAACTTTAAAAAGAACTAGACCAGTCGGACCAGTACCAGAAATTTTTTACTAGACCTGACCTCAACATCACTAGACCTTACCTCGGTT
This sequence comes from Atrina japonica, assembly GCA_030159075.1. Taxonomy (NCBI): domain Eukaryota; kingdom Metazoa; phylum Mollusca; class Bivalvia; order Pterioida; family Pinnidae; genus Atrina; species Atrina japonica. The sequence continues at coordinate 253,599 of BROG01000068.1, read as the reverse complement.
ACATCATATCTATCTCTCTTCCAGAGTTTCATATCCTACTTAATTAGGGTACGCTACATCTAAAGATTTTAATGAAAACACTATATTTTAATTTTTAATAAGTGGTAAAATATAGCTCACATATTAATTTCATAAATTGCCCGACGAACTCGATGACGGGCAGAGGACTTGTGCATATCTATGTCTCATTTTTTAGCTATTGCTGAACCATTAAATGCTATTTACTGCTTTAACTGATTTTTTTTAAACAATATAAAAAACAAATAAGAACAGAAAGAAATGAATGAATTATTTCATGATTGAAATAATTCCATATAATCTCTAGAGTACTCAAGCCTACTAACTCTAATAAGTAGGACTGGAATACAAGTATATTTTGTTACAGTATAAAACATACATGTCATTTCTGATTGGTGCAAGTAAATTATCCTCAATTTGTACACTGTATTCATGCTGATTGTTCCAGATTTATAATTTTATCAAGAACAAAATAAAACCCTGAATAGACAGTTAGCTTGAATGCTTTGACAATTTATTTATAGAAGTCAAGAAACAAGTATGTATGTAAGTTTGAAATTTTCTTTTAGGCCTAATTATTGTAAAATAAATTCTGATTTCTGTTCTGCCCTTTGCTTTCCTTGATACACCCTCATCTCTAGTTACTGTATGCCTCCACTACTATAAAGAAGCCGTCGTCAGTCACTCAGTGTAATCAGATATCGATAGTTATCGTAAGTTGTTCTGCTTTATTAGAGATATCGTGACTAAATTCAAACAAAACTATCAAAAAAGAAACGTACCATTCTATATGCCCAGTTAAATTAAAATATGCCTAGGCTTGGCTAGTGAAGCTGCACGCACTTATGATTTTATGACCGAAGCTTTCGGTTTCACTTTCAATCTGAATTTATACGGGTCCATAGAATTACCGAAAAGACACCAATTACCAGAATGACGGGACATGTAACTGGATTGAAGCTCCTTTTCATCGTAATGATAATTTTGTGGAATAATTTACTTTTAAATGTTAATAATATAGTTTTTACATTAAATTAAAAGATATTCTGTCGGTATTGTCCGCGTATTTACCGATCTAGCTTTTCATATTTAAGCCATATCAGTACTAGTGTGATATTGAACCCAACGTAACTACTCGTACAGTTTGTATCAAAATACCTTGAACACTGTTTCCCTTCTCACATTGAAATAGATTATTCTTCTTAATTGTATATAAATAATCTAAAAATGACGAAAACATAATCTGATGTGTCATTCCAGTGGCTTTAAGCGTCATCCTGGTAATGTTACCATTTTTCCGGTTATTTTATATACCAATCTCTCACCAGAGGGCGTATTACAATATATGGCGACAAAATTGACGAAACGAAAGTAAGACTATACGGCACGTAATATCAGCGACATATCTATTATCACAATCACCGGTAATGTAAATAAATGTCCCACTATCGGTAAATAAATTACAAAAAGAAGAAAATGGTTTTTTTCCCACAACAATTTTTTTTTAATAATAGATCTTCAATCTATTTGAAGTGATATTTTTAACCCGACCAGTCGGGCTACTTTGACACAAATTAACTAGACCGGACCAATCTTTTACTAGTCAGGGTCGGTCGGACGTGCCTTAGTGTTGAGCCCTGCATGTATACATGATCCTTACATAATTCCTAACAACTTTCTCCTAAATCTTTGTATACAAAAAGTCAATCAGTTTTGGTCTTTCATATAAAAAAAATTGCCTATGTCATATGAGGTATGTTTATAATATGATTTCATTTACCAACCTTGTAGAGATTGATATACAAATTATGTACATGTATACCTATATTGAAACAAATCTAACCATAGGTTAATTAGATGATTTTTAAATATGTGCTAAGTTTTTGCATCCTTTGAAGTCCCTATGGGTACTAGGCCCTTGTCTACAAACTGTGAGCAGTTTCACATTGGGATAATTCCTAAAAAGGTTTGGTTGTACATGAACTATTGGTGTTTGGTAAGATAGAATATTTGGTATAAATTGACAACACAAGTTGTCAGAAAACAACATATTTCATCAGTGACAGCATAGTATTTAAGATACCGACATTTTGACAATTTAGTCAAAAGACATTATCTAGGCAAGACGGTCATAATACATGGTAACATCAGAAGGGCTCTCAAAAGTACTGTATGTGAACATGTGAAAAAGTAAAGCCGTTCTACAAATGTACATATATATATATATATATATATCTATCAATGGTGGAAAAGCAAGCAATCATGACAATGGGCATACAAGCAACAATTAACTTGGCCCAAATGCAAGTTAAAAACTGTTGAAACAAACAGCAGAGAATAGAGTTTCTCTCCTATGAATGTCAAATCCCCCTTTCTAATCACAAATGACCATTTTAAAATTAGAATTATCACAATTTTACAATTTTAAATGCATAAATGATATATAAGTTAGATACCAGCACTCATTGTAAAGCAACCACCTGTCATGGTGTAATGACTAGTGGCAGAGTCCAGACTGTTTGAAAAAGATAGTGACAATTCCTTTGTCAAGCACTCGGAAGTCTCGGGTCAAAATTGCATTATGTCAGTCCTTTGCACAGGTCATTGTTTGGGACACTTCGACTCCATATATGTGAAATATTCTTAATGGGATTAAAAACATTGATGAATCTTTTGCAAAGTTTTGATAAGCATTTTACTTCTTTGAGAATAATATATTCTAATAGTTGTCCAGAACTCTTATCAGATATAGATATGTTGGGAACACAAATTACATCAGACCTTGTTCCTATTAGTATTAATATCAGTATTGTGTATTGGTACTATTAGGGATTTCAGGTATAAGCAATGAATTTGTTTATAGGTTAGTGAAGAATATTATTAATTTACTATAGACACTTTCAGTTGTTCGTAAATGTTGTATATCTTAGGGAGTTCTTGGGCTCTTGAAAGGGTGTATTTCAAGCGGTGTTCTCCAAGTGTTCAGAATGCAGGCTATTATTTTTTAATGCAGCCCATATAACACTGGTTAACAAAAGGAATTCCAGTTTACGTCATTCATATATGGCCAAACAACCAATCAAATGAAAGCTTATATGTTCTATTTTCTTCCTATACTCGAGTTTACAGAAATTGCAAGGTTAAATGGTGTTTGTTTACAGTTTTCCTACTTTGGATGGACTTTAAATGGGCAATTCTGCTTCTATTACATAAACTCGATTAGATTTTAAATCAGCTACATTTTATTCATAAAATTACATGAATTTCATCTCGATATCTCAATAAATGTTCAGTGGAAATGGATTGTATACTCCCTTGTCCTTGCAGTTTCCAAATTCAGCCATCCGGTGACGACATCATTTGAATTGGTATCAAGAAGTGCTGTATTGTCTAGAGTAGTACTTATGCCAGTTATGGTTACAAAATATGGACTTTCGTGAAATAAAATTAATGTAACTTTGGTTGTAGTTATCTTTTTTAATGAAATAAAAAGGGTTATCCTGCAAATTAAATGTACTTTGATGATAAAACCAAAAAAGAAATCAAATTTTAACCTGAAACCCCTACCGATATTGAAACAAACCAGGCATGGCCCCTTTAGTCTTCACTAATGTCATAAATTAGCATCTATCCCACAGCATAAAGCTATACAGTGACAGTTAAAGGATACATCTTTAAAATTGTGATACTTGGAATGTTTTATTTTAATTTTACATATAGACCTAGTAAATTCTTGCAATTCAATTAACTAAATTTAGTAAATTGACAGTAACAACACTTATTACATTTATATAAACCTTTTGTTACGGGGAATACACGAATCATGACAACTGTCTGTACTTGTACACAATCTGCGGAGGGGGGGGTTATACTTCAACGTCCCGACCCCTTTTCCAACTTCCACATCAAATTAATTTTAATCGAGCGGTTTAAATTGCTTTGAAAATTATTACTGTAGTTCAATTACACTGTGAAATAAATAATATCGTTCAAATTTTCGAGTTCGATTTAGCACCACGTGTTACAACTGAACTTGGCCAAACAAAATGGTCGCGACTCAAAATATGACGAAACACATGATTTAGGTATCTTTTATCTAGACAAGATATTCAAACAATACTACTACTACCCATTAATTTCAATATCTTTATTAAAATAAAAGCATTTGATGTTTTTATCAATATCCTAATTCCAGACTTACAAAGTGCGTGTGATGCCAAATGGAGCACAACGTAAAAAGGAAGTACAACATGCGCGACGCGGGGTTTTTCACTTCCGGTATGGAACTTTTCCACACCGCTAGGTGGCTATCAGGTCCAAACATTTTCTCTCTGGTTCGGGTAGCACCTACTTCACTACAAATACTTCAAATAAAAACATTCATGAAAATATGCTTTTAAAGCCATGTAAACCAGAAATTTAGAAAACTCAAACTTTGGGATTTTTTTTTCTAAAAATACGTACAAAGCTATAGTTATATTTTAAGTAAAATTATTTATTAATTAGGCCTTTCCTGACAGTCACTATGCTATATCGCTGTTACAACTTGACATATGACAACAGACAAAAAAAACAAAAAAAAACTAAACTACAACAAATCCCCACCAAAAAAACAAAACAACAAAACCAACAATCAAAACCGCCCATATGTAGCCTAGTGAAATACATCGCTGAATACATATAGCCTGGCGGAGTAGGGCTTTGTGAACCCGTTCTTGACCTGGACGAGTTCAAATTTTAGGCAATAAAACATAACATTAAAATTACACTGACAGGAGTAATCGTTTCTACTTGTCATCATACATTTATAAAAGAGTATCCAACCTAGTATCTGTAATGAGATGTGTTAACATAAGTAATGTTTTATTACATACGGTCGAATGCCATATCAGACAAACTGACATTCTCATGATGCTGTAATTTAACCTCAGCTGAACTCTCTATTGTTTTAGCAAATGACAATAAACACACGCGCTGTGCTCTATCTCTGCAATGTGGTATCGAATTAATCAGTGGTCAGTCTACATAGTAACATGTATAGAGAATAAAATATAAAAATGTGTATATCCTAGTTGGATTATTCTATACATGCAGTATAGAACATAACAGTATCCACTGTGGAATAAAACGTTTTTCTTGCAGCTTGTCATAACCGAAAAGTGAGTAGCTAGAATCATCCCACCATCTTATATGGACGATGCCTAAGATATGTATGTCTGAACCAAATTCTAATTTTAGACTTCTTTTCAAGAACTAGTTTGTCAGTTTTAACCAAACTTGGTAAGGAGTATCCTCATGTGAAGCCGCATAAAGTCTGTGAATAAATAGGGGCAAGGGCCCATAATGGTCTAAAAGGGAACAAAATTTGACACATAGTCCTACATCAGTGTACTTAGTATTTAAAAAAGCCAATGATTATTTATCCTGAGTGCATGATTGTCAAGCCAATATCATCAAAATTTGCGAATGACAAATGAGCGATCTGGGCAGTACAAAAAGTTTGCGAATGAAAACAGAATCTGTCCATAGGGGCGCTTCAAATGACATAGGGCAGACCTACAGTTCAATACTAATGGCCCACTTTATAAGGCGCTAGCGCCTATAGGGACCAAGGAAGGACCAAAATGTCGCTGGTACATCCGTGAAAATCATGAACCATGCAACAACCAGTCAGTTTATTCGGGTTTAGGCATCTCACCATACCAAGAGGTCGCCATTCATTGTCTAAAAATATTATGCCATAAAAATAAGGGATCCAAATATCAATGTCTATAATATTTCAGTTGTTTGTCGGATTTATATTGGTGTTATCGTTGCTTTTTCTGGTGTTTTCGGTAATTCCTTGTTGTTTTCTGTATTTCCATGTGCCCCGAAAAAGACTTTTTATTCTGAAATGAAATGCAACCGAAAGTTTTCAGTAACATATGTATCTGGCCCAAGTCACCAAATTAACTCAGTACTCAAGTTCAACGAACTTTTCAAATAAATATGTTTGTATATATTGAACATTGTCATACAGTACAGTTGTAATTAATGGAAATTAGATCTAATACTCACTTTAAGAAAACTTTTAAGAAATAAAAAAAACTGTTCGAGTACGTACTAAACGTATCTGTTCATTTTATTTTATATAGGAAAGTCATTAGTGACCCTTAAAGTTACGTGTTAATATTCACCCAAATCCAGTTCTTTCCTTAAAGTAGCGAGTTAGATCTTTTCAAGAAAGAATCAGAGAACGCACATGCCCTCGATTCAATATGGTTCAGTTTGTATATTTTCCGGTCCGTGTTCAGCATATGTGTACTAAGCAGAGCAACGGGAAGTAACTCAACATTTCCGTTTGACTTATATCCTCATCCGTATCGAATTAGGCCAAGAAAGGGCTACAGGAACATCTAGGTAAGGGAGTAGTCTTTAGCTGTAAATACATGCTGATTGCAGATATTCAGTAAATAACAAGACATTGTTTGTGCCTATTTACACCGAACACGTAAATATATTGCGGCCAATACATTGCGAAATATCTCGTCTTTCCTTTATTGCCTTTGGCTTTAATCTTGAATCTTGGTCAATGTAGCTTACTGGTGGCCAAGTTTTTTTTTCTTTTTAACATCAAACTTCATTTGATCACCCTTCGGTTACGGTAAGTGGGTAGGTAGGTACGCATTTTTTCAAGAAACGGAAGTCAAACAAAGCAAAATAGGTATGTTTTAATATTTGCCCGAATCTCTTTACTACTTTAGTGCATTTTAAAAACAAAGTAAAGCTCACCTGGTCTAGGAAGGAGCTTAAATTTATGATTAAAGCATGTAAACAATATTTCAAAGAAAAAGGTAAACAAAGATCGGTTGATGGAACTGGACCCCCCAAAACAATCTGGATACAAAAATGTGAAAAAAATTATTTCAGCGACAACATTTTGGGTGGGTAGGCAGGTAACATCTAACAATACGTTGTTTCCAAGATCCTTCCACAGAGAGCTCTCTCTGTCATGTGACTTTCATCACCACATGACAAAATTTAGGGAATATTTTGGACAAAATAGCGGGCACCCTACAGTATACTTCGTATTAGCTGAATAAGTTCAGACTGATACAAAAGGTCCTACAAAAAATATTTTAACTTATAAACATTCTCCTATATCTTAGAGTTGTTGGCTAGGTGTGTACTCCTGATTTGACTCAAAGTTTACATCAGTGTCAGTGACGGGGTATCATAGACCTAAGGGCTATGAAATATGCTTCAGTTGTAGGTTCATATTTTTATTAGGAAATTAGTTTAAATGAATTGTCGTCCATCCACGAATATTTATCTGATTTATTTCTCTCTCTGGAATCTGATTTACAACATGGCACCACATATCAGCACTTGCTTATTTATTTATTTTGATTTGCTATCCGTTCCATGGTTAATTCGTGTTCACCACAACCAAAGTGCCCTAGATTTTCTCAAAGTCACATGATCAATAAGTTGTAATTTCTGAACAGAACAGATCTAAGAAATGACGTATTGAAATTTTATTTTAGGCCATACCGACTTAACAATAGTTCATTCCAATGATTGGACTGATTTAGACCCTAGGCCTAACAAAAATTCGGGGATGATTTCAGCTTTGTCAGGCATTTCTGGATTTATTTTTTATATTATATAATTATTTATTTATCAAAATGAATTTTTGTGTAAACAACCAATAGGCCAAGATGCATTGTTAATGAAGTCTATAGACTTTCTTTTGTTCTTCTTTACTCAGGTTTTTATTTCTGCACTCTAACTGAAGTTTGCAGCATCCAAATCTTATGAAACCCACACACAAATCTAAGAACCATGTAGCATGCAAACAAAGTTTGAATTTTGGCAGTGAGTAATTTAACCATTCACCATGTAGAGTTATGCCCCTTGATATCTTGGAAAATTCCTTTTTTTTTCATTTCCATATTCAAAGCTGTGTTTGCCTCATCTAGATTTTATTATGCTAGTGCTTAGATCTAGCCTACATAACACAGACAGTTCAAATTTTGGCTGCGATTTGATTTACTATTCTAGCTAGAGTTATGCCCCTTTAAATTTTGAAAATTGCAACAACAAAAGTTGTCTCTGCACAAGTTTGCCTCATGCAAATTTTATTAAACTCATGCACAATACTATAAACTTCAACATGCAGATGGAATTCAAATTAGGACAGTGAGTCATTTACGGTTCTAAACTTATCACTTTACTACTATTAAAATGCTTAGTTACCCAATAAATAAGTAACGCTAACAAAAGTTAAAAGTAATAAAACCAAAGCACCAAAGAACTGAGAAATTCATTGGATACAACAGAACTTGTTAGAAAACTTATTACATACATGTACATGTAAGAAGTAAAAACAAACAGTGAAAATATAAAAATAACACACAGCCCAAAATACCTAAGACTTAAACAGAAGAGCTCTTTAAAAAGTGATAACAAATACTCTCAAAAAGTATTTTGAAGTATTATAACCAGCTTGATCTGGCATTTGTGTCCATGGGCAGTCTTCTTCAATTTAAAAAAAAAAATATTTTGTCAATTTTAGGGTGCATGCACCCTCAAACCCCCTCTTAATCTGCCGATGAATATACTAGTGCTACCCTACCTATCATTACTGTGCTCCCAGATAATTATCATTAATATGATGGCTGGCAGTCGATGGGTAATGTAAAGGTTAAACTGCCAAGATATCCACAAATAATTTAAAATGGTAAAAATGTAGTACTAAGATGACCAGCATGATGCAAGTACATACATGTATATCCAAGAGTCTAATACAAGTACAGAGTTGTCCATTAATTGTACCAAGATGTTTAAGTACTGAGATGTCTAAGTACTGAGATGTCTAAGTACTGAGATGTCTAAGTACTGAGATGTTTAAGTACTGAGATGTCTAAGTACTGAGATGTCTAAGTACTGAGATGTTGAAATACCGAGATGTCTAAGTTCTGAGATGTCTATGTACTGAGATGTTGAAATACTGAGATGTCTAAGTTCTGAGATGTCTATGTACTGAGATGTTGAAATACCAAGATGTCTAAGTTCTGACATGTCTATGTACTGAGATGTCGAAATACCAAGATGTGTAAGTAAAGAGATGATTTGGTTATTTGGCACATACTGGCTTTATATAAAGTCATATGAATAAAGATCTATGTACACTATGTTTTACAGAAGAAATCAACAGTCTTTGTAGTGTGTAACAATGCAGAACCAATATAATAAAGTAAAAAGCCTTAATTTGTATACTAGTTAAAGCTTTTACACCTGATACTTCATATTCACGTCATTATAAGCACTTATCCTCCAAAGATATAAAGTATTCAGGTGAATTCAGCAACATCAGACCACAAAATAACACGGGAGTGTTCATGCAGGTTATGTGCAAGTTATGAAAAATACAAATCACAGAACCTCCTTTTCGTTCTTGATTAATTTCATTTTATAAGTCTTCTTTATTGTTGTCGTATCCTGCAGGCTACTGTCTTTCCTTTTAATGTAACCTATAAATAGTACAATAGGGTTATGACAATTTCTGTTATTTTGTGGCCTGCATATTGGCTGCATCAATTCCATGTACATGAAGATGCTTCACAGGGACCAGTCACTGAGTTTGCTAATTTCAACAATTCTAGTACATGTATTGAATTCAGACAAAACAGTATTAGTGTTAAAGCAACATGATGAACCCCTGAAAACAATGGACTCTTCTGTAAATCAATTAGGTAATTGAGTTAATACGAATAGACCTCTCAAGTTGTCTTTTCTTTCACAGTTTGACTTAATAGTAACACTTGTCATAGTTTGTCATAATAGTATATACACTTGTCACAGTTTGTCATAATAGTATATACACTTGTCATAGTTTGTCATAATAGTATATACACTTGTCATAGTTTGTCATAATAGTATATACACTTGTCACAGTTTGTCATAATAGTATATACACTTGTCACAGTTTGTCATAATAGTATATACACTTGTCACAGTTTGTCATAATAGTATATACACTTGTCACAGTTTGTCATAATAGTATATACACTTGTCACAGTTTGTCATAATAGTATATACTTGTCACAGTTTGTCATAATAGTATATACACTTGTCACAGTTTGTCATAATAGTATATACACTTGTCACAGTTTGTCATAATAGTATATACACTTGTCACAGTTTGTCATAATAGTATATACACTTGTCATAGTTTGTCATAATAGTACATGTATATACACTTGTCATAGTTTGTCATAATAGTATATACATTTGTCACAGTTTGTCATAATAGTAATTAGTATATACACTTGTCACAGTTTGTCATAATAGTATATACACTTGTCACAGTTTGTCATAATAGTACATGTATATACACTTGTCATAGTTTGTCATAATAGTATATACACTTGTCACAGTTTGTCATAATAGTATATACACTTGTCACAGTTTGTCATAATAGTATATACACTTGTCAAAGGAAAAAGTAGTGGGACAGTACTTCAGTTCTGGTTAAACAGTTTATCAGATACTGTGCATATGCCTAGAATGTGGATATTATGCAGTCATAGGTGTCACATTTGAAAAGTAGTGTACAGGAAAGGGATGATAGGGACCACATTTTAAAAGTAATGTACAAGAAAGTGATGATAGGAACCACATTTTAAAAGTAATGTACAAGAAAGTGATGATAGGAACCACATTTTAAAAGTAATGTACAAGAAAGCCATGATAGGTACTGACAATGCCATCTTTACAAAAAACAACATCTATCTAAACTTCTCGCAGATGAACTGAAACAAGATATTAATCATAAAATAACACCTGTCGTGTAAGACCACACTCTGAAAGACACTTTGTCAAGTAATCCTTATTAAAATATAACCTTTTTTGAGAGAATGCCTGTGCTGAAAGACCACATTTCATTGGCAGAACAGGTGGTCTTTCGAGATAGGTTTCATTGTATTTAAAGCTTTATTTGATTACTGTAATACTTTGGGTTTAACTTATTTTCAGAACTTTTAAGTGTTTAACTGTTTAAACAAGATGAGCTATCCTCCATATGGTGGTAACCCTAATCCTGGCTATCCAGCTGCAGGTGGATTCAACCAACCTCCTCAAGGTGGATATGGGCAACAACCTGGATATCCACAAGGTGGAGGGTATCCTCAGCAAGGAGGAGGATTTGGAGCACCTGGTGGATTCCAGCAATATCCACAGCAAACTGGTTCTGTAAGTATATTGTATTCAGTTATTGAATTATTGGTACATGTATATCACAAAGCACTGCAGCTGACTTTGAGTTACTATATGTACTTACTTACCTAACTACAGGATGTTGATACTGGGAACTGAGAACACTAATATAAATGTAGTTTATAATATGACCATTTTCATATCATATGCCATATAAAACCAAGATTCTTACATCAGCCTGAGGGTCTGGAGGATCACACCTGGCAGGGTTGATATGAGGTCAAGAGTTGATATAGGGTATGATATGTGCAATAGTAAAGGTTATGTTCATACCGAGTCTAATTCACCATCTGCTATCTGTAGGAAACTGAATGCTGTATTCAGTAGTAATGATTAGGGTCAAACCATGTCTAATTCACCTCTGTAGTCTAGAGTTGATATTGAATACTTGATAGTAATGATAGAGCTATGTCTGGCATTACCTGACACCTAAGCCAGTGTTCATATTCTGTCTCTCGTCTAAATGATCTAAGGTCCTATGATGATGTAGTACATGGAAAAAACATTCAGAGATTACTGCACAAATATCGTATATCTTTATTCTGCATGGCCGACAAGCACATCTTTTACACATAGTTTTCAACAACGAAATTTATTATCAGTTATACTAAAGCCATATCAGTTATACTACAGTACAGCCATATCAGTTATACTACAGCCGTAACAGTTATAGCCTACTAGTACTACAGCCATATCAGTTATACTGAAGCCATATCAATTATACCGAAGCCATATCAGTTATACTACAGCCATATCAGTTATACTTAAGCCATATCAGTTATACTACAGCCATATCAGTTATACTACAGCCATATCAGTTATACTTAAGCCATATCAGTTATACTACAGCCATATCAGTTATACTTAAGCCATATCAGTTATACTACAGCCAAATCAGTTATACTACAGTATAGCATATCAGTTATACTACAGTACAGCCAAATCAGTTATACTACAGTACAGCCATATCAGTTATACTACAGCGATATCAGTTATACTATAGCCATATCAGTTATACTACAGCCATATCAGTTATACTACAGCCATATCAGTTATACTAGTTATTACTACAGTACAGCTATATCAGTTATACTACAGCCATATCAGTTATACTAGTTATTACTACAGTACAGCCATATCAGTTATACTACAGCGATATCAGTTATACTATAGCCATATCAGTTATACTAGTTATTACTACAGTACAGCTATATCAGTTATACTACAGCCATATCAGTTATACTACAGCCATATCAGTTATACTACAGTACAGCTATATCAGTTATACTACAGCCATATCAGTTATACTACAGCCATATCAGTTATACTACAGCCATATCAGTTATACTAGTTATTACTACAGTACAGCCATATCAGTTATACTACAGCCATATCAGTTATACTACAGCCATATCAGTTATACTACAGTACAGCTATATCAGTTATACTATAGCCATATCAGTTATACTACAGCCATATCAGTTATACTACAGCCATATCAGTTATACTACAGCCATGTCAGGTATACTACAGCCATATCAGTTATACTACAGCCATATCAGTTATACTAGTTATTACTACAGTACAGCTATATCAGTTATACTACAGCCATATCAGTTATACTACAGCCATATCAGTTATACTACAGCCATATCAGTTATACTACAGCCATGTCAGGTATACTACAGCCATATCAGTTATACTACAGCCATATCAGTTATACTAGTTATTACTACAGTACAGCTATATCAGTTATACTACAGCCATATCAGTTATACTACAGCCATATCAGTTATACTACAGCCATATCAGTTATACTAGTTATTACTACAGTACAGCTATATCAGTTATACTACAGCCATATCAGTCATACTACAGCCATATCAGTTATACTAGTTATTACTACAGTACAGCTATATCAGTTATACTACAGCCATATCAGTTATACTACAGCCATATCAGTTATACTACAGCCATATCAGTTATAACAACAGCTATATCATTATACTACAGATATCAATCTACAGCCATATCAGTTATACTAGTTATTACTACAGTACAGCCATATCAGTTATACTGCAGCCATATCAGTTATACTACAGCCATATCAGTTATACTACAGTACAGCTATATCAGTTATACTACAGCCATATCAGTTATACTACAGCCATATCAGTTATACTACAGCCATGTCAGGTATACTTAGGAATGTCATTGATGAGAAATTCTACATCGATATATCAATAAGAAAAAATATCAATAAATCAGATAATATGGTACTTCTATGAAATGCATTCAAAATATATAGATTCATTATGATATTTAGGTGTTTCATTGTGTATTTTACTATCTGATGATTATAAAAAGAAATCATTGCAAGGAAAACATTGTTTATTTGAAAGTATAATATAGTTCAAGAATATGAAGAAAAACGAATGGAAATTTTTGGAAATTGTAAAAGAAAGTACACACTGTGCAATGTATTATGAAATGTATCAATACTAAAAAAAATGTATCTTCTATCGTATCAATTCAATTTGTATAGCGATACAATGTCCATCAATGAGCCCTAGTTATTCTACAGTCATATCAGTTATACTAGTACTACAGCCATGTTCTCTCATACAGGTTAGTATGCCAACACCTGAGTCAGCATCTGCAGCAGCATATGGACCACCAGGTGGTGGTATGTCATATCCAGCACAACCAAGTGGTCCAGGACAATTAGGATTTGGGGTAAATATTGATAATCTTAATTTTGACACTGTTTATTAGACCTAAAGAATTCTTAAGATAATTTTTGCTATTTCTTGAGGGTAAGGGTTATTGATTTATAAACATATAAATTAAATGGAAACTAATATAGCATTTTGAAATAACTATAAAATTATTAGCAGGACATGCTCTGGAAAGATTCTTTTTGATTTTTCATGTACCGGTAATATAAATCTTAATCTTGAATTCTGCACAATTATCCCTTTGGCTAATCAGTTTATAGTCAATTATAAATCTTTGAAGTATGCACTATATTATGAAAGGCTGTTTGGGTCACAAAAGGAATAAACTAACACGATGAAATCTTTCTGACACAATAAAACATGTTAGTTGCATGCAAAAAGTCACTTTTAACATGATAAAACACACTTTTTTGCATGCAAGTAGTGACTTTTAATATGAAAAACCTTTTGCATGCAAAATCCATTTCATCACATAAATTCTGTTCTGTTTACTTGTAAGACTTTATCAAACACTTGCATGTTAGTTTGTATTGCGACTGAGAGAAAACAACCAATCAGATCTCTTCTTATGTTACATCATAAAAAGAACATTCAGAAATGTTCGAAGGGGTCGAGAGTTTCATTTTGTATTAACCATATTTACCAAACGAAATAAAGAAATCTTTAAATTTTATATGATAATCTAGACACATGCTGGGAACATCTGCACATGTAAGATATAAAATTTCAATGATGCTTAGTACATAAAAACGTGACCAAATGACAGTGTGTTTCAATCTCCGAGATGTCATTTCCTTAACTGAAAAAAATGTTATGTCCAGTTCATTCACCTATACTAGTATTTACCAAATGAATCAATAATTTTAAATGAACAATTAAGGGAGTAAAAATACATATTGATTAATTTCATTACAGAAATTTATGTTAGAAACTTGTTTTACATGCAAAAACTTAAAAATCAAGTCTAACTTGTTAAAAAATCATCTTCCACATTAAAAGTCACTATTTGTATCCAGTAAGTCTGTTTTATCTTGTTAAAAGTGACTTTTTGCATGCAACTGGCCTGTTTTATCATGAAAGTGGTCATTGCATAAGTTCATCCCGTTTGTGACCTAATCGACCTTTCATACTATATTGCCCTGTTATCTAAAAATACGTTAAATGTAAAAGGCTTATTTTCAGGAAATATTTTATCTTAATCCAGGGATATTATATCCTATTATGCAGGGCCAAAATGAAGCCACATTCCAAATGCAAAAACAATGCATTTTTTCCAAATTTGCAGTAAATATTTTCCAACTGAAGTCAAATGACAATGAATTTAAAGAGACTCTTGTATTTTCAAATAGTTCAGTGTATTTCTCGATTTCGAGATTTCAATAAAATATTGCTAAATTCCCAATTCAAAAGGCCCAGACCCAAAACAGTGTGAAAAACCCCTGTAATCTTTTTAAATTCATGTGTGTGTGAATTTTACACATTATTTTTATGTTGTACAAATAACAGGATATGGGAGGACCTCCAGGACAACCAGGTTTTGGAGCACCTCCAGGGCAACCAGGATATGGAGCACCTCCAGCCCAACCAGGATATGGAGCACCTCCAGCCCAACCAGGTTATGGAGCACCCCAACCAGGATTTGGAAGTCCACAGGCACCACAACAGCAGTATGGAGGTGCACCACAGTCACAACAGTATGGAGGTGCACCACAGTCACAACAGTATGGAGGTGCTCCTTATGGTGGTGCACCACAACCTGGAGCCCCACCTTCTGGATATGGGGCACCTGCACCTCAGCCAGCCATACCTTCATCATACTCTGCACCACAACCTGTTGTACAGGTATGTAATTTCACTCAACATACAATGTATTTTAGTAAGTATTTATGCTGTTTTGTAAGCTTAAATCTGTCATGTCAACTTTTAAACAATTTTTCATTTTGAAGAAAAAGTTTTTAAAGCACCAGATTTATTTCCTCCGTCAGCAGATACTTTTAGTTCACCTGACCCAAAAGTCCAGTAAGCCAGCATATGCAGTGTCTATAGTATGATTTAGTTCTCCAATCTAGCACACCAGCATTAGTGTCTATAATGTGATTCACTTCTCCAGTCCAGCACACCAGCATCAGTGTCTATAATGTGATTCATTCTCTTTTCAGTCCAGTACACCAGTATTAGTGTCTATAATGTGATTCATTCTCTTTTCAGTCCAGCACACCAGCATCAGTGTCTATAATGTGATTTATTCTCTTTTCAGTCCAGTACACCAGCATCAGTGTCTATAATGTGATTCATTCTCTTTCTAGTCCAGTACACCAGTATTAGTGTCTATAATGTGATTCATTCTCTTTCCAGTCCAGCACATCGGCATCAGTGTCTGTAATGTGATTCATTCTCTTTTCAGTCCAGTACACCAGCATCAGTGTCTATAATGTGATTCATTCTCTTTTCTTTTCAGTCCAGCACACCAGCATCAGTGTCTATAATGTGATTCATTCTCTTTTCTTTTCAGTCCAGCACACCAGCATCAGTGTCTATAATGTGATTCATTCTTTTTTCAGTCCAGTACACCAGTATTAGTGTCTATAATGTGATTCATTCTCTTTTCTTTCCAGTCCAGCACACCAGCATCAGTGTCTATAATGTGATTCATTCTCTTTTCTTTTCAGTCCAGCACACCAGCATCAGTGTCTATAATGTGATTCATTCTTTTTTCAGTCCAGTACACCAGTATTAGTGTCTATAATGTGATTCATTCTCTTTCCAGTCCAGTACACCAGCATCAGTGTCTATAATGTGATTTATTCTCTTTTCAGTCCAGTACACCTGCATTAATGTCTATAATGTGATTCATTCTCTTTTCAGTCCAGTAAACCTGCATTAATGTCCACATTAGCAAAATTAGCAGTTGTCTGCTAGTCCTAGACTAGTAACTTTTCCAGTGGACTAGTCAAGGTTGTGCTTCAGCTAGTCTGCTTGACTAGTAGAAAATCTGTATAATAAACATTACAGTATGACCATAAACAATAATGAACATAATGAATGAAACTGCTGTACATTGGACACCAGAATTATGTAATTAGCCACTAGGATTATTTTCTGAATTCAGACTATGACAATCATAGTTGCTTTGACTTATGAGAATATGGAAAAAAAATAGATAACTTACCAAAACTACCAGTTTGGTAATTCTGGTACCGGTCAGTAAATATGTGCCAATTTGGCAATTCATCGAACCACTTTGGGGCTAGTGAAATTTGTTCTAACTAGTCCAATTGACCAGTGAGACAGAATAGCTAAATTTGACCTCTGTTTTGTGATTCATTGTCTTATCAGTGCAGTACACCAGAATTAGTGTCTACAATGTGATTCATTCTCTTTTCAGTCTAGTACACCAGAATTAGTGTCTATAATGTGATTCATTCTCTTTTCATTCCAGTACACCAGAATTAGTGTCTATAATGTGATTCATTCTCTTTTCAGTCCAGTACACCAGCATTTGTGCTATATTATGAGTCATTGTTTTTTCAGTCCAGTACACCAGCATTAGTGTCTTTATTATGATTAATTCTTTTTTCAGTTCAATAAGCCAGCATTAGTATCTACATTGTGATTCATTCTTTTTTCAGTCTAGTACTCCAGCATATGGGGCAAATACAGGATACAATGCCCCTGGATCACAAATGCAGTCAGGAGGATATAATCAAGGTGCAGGGCAGTATGGAGCATCAGCACCTTCAGCACCTGGTTCTAATTCATTATATGGAAGCCAAGGAAGTCATGGTGGGGCCTCATCTTATAAACAGAGGGTAAGTTTTGAATACAAATTTAGAATTTACATAAATACAGATTTCACACCATTTCCTGAATTGAGTAAAGAAAACGTGGTCTGTAGTCAGCTACATGTAAGGGATTTCAAGTCTGTTAAACTAATTGGCCAAGCTCCCATTCTGAGAGATAAGATTAGACATTTTAAAACGTTTTTAAATCATTAAAGTTACTAGGTCTGTAATGACCAATTATGGTAAAAATCTCTGTTGTTGGATCAGAGAGGGAACATTATTGTTTTTGTTTTACTGAAGTCCTTATACTTTTTCACATATATACATTGTATATGTATGGGGACATCACAAGCTATAGGTGACATGCTGTATACACCACTTATAGGTGACATGCAGTATACATGTACATGTATATATAGGGACATAACCAGCTATATTTTATGTTTTGAATATGTATGAGGACATCACTAGCTATAGGTGACATGTTGTATATGTATGGGGACATCCCCAGCTATAGGTGGCATGCCATATATATGGGAACATCCCGAGCTATAGAGGACATGCTGTATATGTATGGGGACATCCCTAGCTATAGGTGACATGCTGTATATGTATGGGGACATCCCCAGCTATAGGTGACATGCCATATATATGGGAACATCCCGAGCTATAGGTGACATGCTGTATATGTATGGGGAATATCCCGATGTTGCTATGTAGGTGACATGCTGTATATATATGGGACATCCCCCTATATGCTATAGGTAGCTACAGGTGCTGCTGTATATGTATGGGACATCCCTAGCTATAGGTGACATGCTGTATATATGGGGACATCCCCAGCTATAGGTGATGTTCTGTATATGTATGGGGACATCCCCAGGTATAGGTGACATGCTGTATATGTATGTGAACATGATCAGCAATAGGTGGTATGCTGTATACGTATGGGGACATCACCAGCTATAGGTGACATGCTGCATACATATGGGAACATTACCAGCTATAGGTGACATGCTGTATATGTATGGGGACATAACCAACTATAGGTGGCATGCTGTATATGTATGGGGTGTCCAACATCACCAGTTATAGGTGACATGCTGTATATGTATGGGTACATCACCAGCTATAGGTGACATGCTGTATATATAGCTCCCCAGCTATAGGTGGCATGCTGTATATGTATGGGGAGTCCAACATCACCAGCTATAGGTGACGCTGTATATATATGGGGACATTCCCAGCTATAGGTGGCATGCTGTATATGTATGGGGAGTCCAACATCACCAGCTATAGGTGACCTGTTGTATATCTATGATGACATCCCCTGCTATAGGTAGCATGCTGTATACCGGTATGTATGAGGACATCCTCAACTATAGGTGGTATGCTGTATACATATGGGGACATCACCAGCTATAGGTGACAATCTGTTTATGTCTGAGGACATCACAATCTATAGGTGACATGCTGTATACATATGGGAACATTACCAGCTCTAGGTGACATTTTGTATATGTATAGGAACCTCACCAGCTATAGGTGACAAGCTGTTTATGTATGGGAACATCACCAGCTATAGGTGACATGCTGTATATGTATGGGGACATCACCAGCTCTAGGTGACATGCTGTAAACATCACCACCTATAGGTGGCATGCTGTATATGTTTGGGGGTGTCCAACATCACCAGTTATAGGTGACATGCTGTATATGTATGGGTATATCACTAGCCATAGGTGACATGCTGTATATATATGGGGACATCACCAGCTATAGGTGGCATGCTGTATATGTATGGGGAGTCCAACATCACCAGCTATAGGTGACATGCTATATATATATATATGGGGACACCCTCAGCTATAGGTGGCATGCTGTACATGTATGGGGAGTCCAACTTCACCAGCTATAGGTGACCTGCTGTATATCTATGATGACATCCCCAGCTATAGGTAGCATGCTGTATATGTATGAGGACATCCTCAGTTAAGGTAACATACAGTATATGTACATGTATGGGGACATCACCAGCTATAGGTGGTATGCTGTATACGTATGGGGACATCACCATCTATAGGTGACAAGCTGTTTATGTCTGGGGACATCACCAGCTATAGGTGACATTCTGTATACATATGGGAACATTACCAGCTCTAGGTGACATTTTGTATATGTATAGGGACCTCACCAGCTATAGGTGACAAGCTGTTTATGTATGGGAACATCACCAGCTATAGGTGACATGCTGTATATGTATGGGGACATCACCAGCTCTAGGTGACATGCTGTAGACATCACCACCTATAGGTGACATGCTGTATATGTATGAGGACATCCCCAGCTATAAATGGCATGCTGTATATGTATGGGGAAATCATCAGCTATATGTGACATGCTGTTAGTGTGGAATCTAGGATCTGAAAAGGGCACACAAATCAGTGTAAAAGGGCACACAATTTCAGTGTGAAAGGGCACTTTTAACGTGTAAATTGATTTTGAAGGCACTCACACTTTAACATGTGTGTATCCTCCATTAACAAATTTTAAATACTTTTCTTTAAATGATTAATAAAACCAGAACCTTATTGTTTTTCTTAGAAATAAATTGAATTATTTGATTATTTTTAAAATGAAAAAAACAAAAAAGACAAAAAGGGCACCAGGGCTAACCCTGGCCTAACATTTTCTTTGCCAATTCAGAAAATAGTATTTTTTTTTTTTTTTTTTTTCCCAATAAAATTAAGGCAAAATGATGTTTGTTAAGTAGTGTGTTTAAGAATAGAAATCTTTATAAAAATGTCTTACATATGCCTTTTATATTAATATGTTTATTTCTATATACATGTATGTCATTTTGATTTTGACACCAATAAAATTTGAAGTTTTAGCTACAAGTATTATATAATAATATAAAAAAAATTGTTGTCAAACTAGTCTATTGATTAATTAAAACAAAGTAGTAAAGGTCTCACTTAGTTAAATATTTGATACATGATTTACACTTTGATATGTAACAAAAATAATTTCCTTATCGATTGTCATGATTCAAGTATCTAAATAATTTCAACAAATTTGTTAGATTTAGGTCTACTTGAATTTCTCCTCACAGAGGAAAGGAAAAGTCGCGAGAAATTCGGAAGATGTGTAATATGAAGTCGATATCGTCCGAGAACAAATTTGCTATAGGATTTGGTAGAAGACTCAGCTGTTTATTCCTATTTACAGTATTTTCACCACGATTATGGCTTTAAAAAGTCATTGGTAAATTCCTATGTATTTTGATTACTTCCTACGACATGCAACTACAAGCAGTTTGCGTGGATCAGTTTAAAATCCATGTGTCCGTGGTTGCAAGCTATTTTCCCACGCGCAAACTGGAGCCTGCTTCAAACAATGAATTCAGTCACATAGCCGCACAGAACCTTATTTAATGGGATATTTTGTAACAAGACATCATTTTATTTGTATGTACATTATTTTTTTACAAACATATTACATGTAAATTAAAATTTCTAGCCATTTTAAACAGAAATTCAGAGAGTTTGTCTATATTCCCAATAAACATAGGCCTACTTAGGCTACTGCAGTTCAGTCGTTTGACTGCCCAATCTTGGATGATTACTTGAGGCTATTTAAACTGATCAACCCTGAAATAAACATACACTTGACACGGATAATTGGGTCAATTTACAAATTAAGGAATAAACGATAGGGAAGAGTGTTTAGCAAATAGAATATTTTAGTTATTAGGCTATTTTGCCAATTGATTTTTTTTTTTTTGGGGGGGGGGGGGGATATTGGCAGCATGAAAAAAGGCTTGGCACTGGAAAAAAGGGCATGGCGTTTCAAAAAAGGGCATGGTGCCACACCATGCTATGTTTCTCTAGATTCAACACTAGCTGTATATGTATGGTAGACATTTTGAAATAAAAAAAAATTTACTGGTCAACAGGACCATTGAATAAAGGAATTTCACTGGTCAAAGAAAATTTTTTACTGGTTTGTATATATACTAAAATTGTAATGAAATGGAAAATTACTGGTCATTTAGACCAGTTATCAGATAGATTTCACTGGACTTTCAAAAACTCTAGTATTTACCGGTTTTTCATGGTATAAGATGGGGTGAATTTCAAAAACTTAGTATGGGGGCATAACCAGCTATAGATGACATGCTGTATATGTATGGGGACATAGCAAGCTATAGATGATGTGTTGTATATGTAGGGGGACCTGACCAGCTATAGGTGACAAGCTGTTTACGTATGGGAACATCACCAGCTGTAGGTGACATGCTGTTTATGTATGGGAACATCCCCAGCTATAGGTGACATGCTGTTTATGTATGGGGACATCACCAGCTGTAGGTGACATTCTGTATATGTATGGGGACATCACCAGCTATAGGTGACAAGCTGTTTATGTATGGGAACATCACCAGCTGTAGGTGACATGCTGTTTATGTATGGGAACATCCCCAGCTATAGGTGACATGCTGTTTATGTATGGGAACATCACCAGCTGTAGGTGACATGCTGTATATGTATGGGGACATCACCAGCTCAAGGTGACATGCTGTAGACATCACCAACTATAGGTGACATACTGTATACATATGGGGACATCCCCAGCTATAGGTGGCATGCTGTATATGTATGGGGACATCCCCAGCTATAGGTGGCATGCTGTATATGTATGGGGACATCCCCAGCTATAGGTGACATTTTGTATATGTATGGGGACATCACCAGCTATAGGTGACATTTTGTATATATATGGGGACATCCCCAGCTATAGGTGACATTTAGTATATGTATGGGGACATCCCCAGCTATAGGTGACATGCTGTATATGTATGGGGACATCACCAGCTATAGGTGACATTTTGTATATGTATGTGGACATCATCAGCTATAGGTGATATGCTGTATACATATGGGGACATCCCCAGCTATAGGTGACATGCTGTATATGTATGGGGACATCCCCAGCTATAGGTGACATGCTGTATATGTATGGGGACATCCCCAGCTATAGGTGACATGCTGTATATGTATGGGAACATCCCTAGCTATAGGTGACATGCTGTATATGTATGGGGACATCCCCAGCTATAGGTGACATGCTGTATATGTATGGGAACATCCCTAGCTATAGGTGACATGCTGTATATGTATGGGGACATCCCCAGCTATAGGTGACATGCTGTATATGTATGGGGACATCCCCAGCTATAGGTGACATGCTGTATATGTATGGGACATCACCAGCTATAGGTGACATGCTGTATACATATGGGGACATCACCAGCTATAGGTGACATGCTGTATATGTATGGGGACATCCCCAGCTATAGGTGACATGCTGTATACATATGGGAACATTACCAGCTCTTAGTGACATTTTGTATATGTATGGGGACATCCCCAGCTATAGGTGACATAGGTATATCATACTATATGTATGCATACTTTGTATATAGTGATCTACCTTTATCAAATTTAGAATGCAATGTAGTGTGCTTTATCAAATTTAGAAATGTAGTGCTTCAATATACTGTATATCTAGTAATTGATAATTTGAATTGACCACTTTCTTGGTTTACCATATTGATAATGATTAAATTCACATGGTTGATTAGGATAATTCAAAATAATGATCTGTTGTCTGTAAGCAAACATACAAGAACAAATGCTAAAGGCAAAGCATAGACCATATGGTATTGGATATCTTTTGATGCTTCATTCGGGAATGAGTCTATCCTTCCATTTCTGGCTTTACTGTAATTTAACATGCATATTGTATTGCAAAAAGAGGTTCACAAACAATAATAAAAATAATTAGAATACAGAGTTTAAGTTGTACATGGAACAGATCAAATGTTAATGTATGATGTGTAGTAATTAGTATATGTGAAGTATTACACAAATTACAAAATGTAATATCCTCTGTGTCAGATGTACAGGAAACATCAGCAATAAGTAATACTTCATATCACACAAAGAGTTTCAAGTGAGTTTCAATGGAAATTTTATAGTCATTAATTCCATTTCAAAAACATCAAAAATACATCTTCATCACCAAATACATGTATCTGCATTCTTTTTTTTTTTTTTTGTCATGTGGTTATATATTTCATTTCTTGCTAAAGCAATTTTTGTTTCATTTGATGCTCCTTGCAATGAAAAGACTCTTATCAGGTCACCATCATTACTTGTTGTCATGGCCACTGTGGCTGAGTAATTTGACGTTTATGAAGTCTCTCTTATCTAGTCAGTCACTCAGTGTTTAGCTCTGGTGTACCCTAAGCTGATTATCTAAAGGGGACGTTAGCTGTGTTTACCAAAAATATTATTTTGATTTTATCTACTTTTACTACTTGTACTTGATGTACAATAACAAATAAGAACTATACACAGGCATAAAAAAAATCTTTTACAGTAAAACTTGCTTATAACAAATTTCAAGGGACCTTCTCTTTCAATTTGTTACAAGGACAGTTTGTTATGTAGTTATAGTGAAGTGGGTTGAAGGGTTATAATGCAATTTGTTATAAGGACAGTTTGTTATAAGGACAGTTTGTTATAAGGACAGTTTGTTATAAGGATTGTTTGTTATAAGGATTGTTTGTTATTTTGTTATAAGGGCAGTTTGTTATAAGGACAGTTTGTTATAAGGATTGTTTGTTATAAGGATTGTTTGTTATTTTGTTATAAGGACAGTTTGTTATAAGGACAGTTTGTTATAAGGACAGTTTGTTATAAGGACAGTTTGTTATAAGGACAGTTTGTTATAAGGATTGTTTGTTATAAGGATTGTTTGTTATTTTGTTATAAGGACAGTTTGTTATAAGGACAGTTTGTTATAAGGATTGTTTGTTATAAGGATTGTTTGTTATTTTGTTATAAGGACAGTTTGTTATAAGGACAATTTGTTTTGTAGTTATAGTGAAGTGGGCTGAAGGGTTACAATATAATTCATCAAGAAAAACATCACTCTAAAGTCAAGCTGAATAGGAACTTTCTGAGCAAGTAAAAAGAAAACAGAAACATTTTGCTACTTTTAATTGACACAACTTGTTTAATCAGAGAGTATGCCACCTACTTATTCTCAGTGAAAAAGTAAAGAATTAACTTTTGTTTTAATGACATTGATAACTTCATTATAATACTATAAAAGACGTTGGTTGGGGCATGAAGGGACATAGAAATTGGTTTGTTATAGAACTTTGTTACATAAAATGTGTGATAAAATTGTTTTTCAACTAAGAATATATAAAGGTGCAGTTGGGGATTATTTATTGATTTCTTATGTGTGCGAATTCGTATAAACCGAGTTTGTTATATTCATGTTTTACTGTATTCCTATATATTTTGTGAAAATAAGGTGATGTCCGATGTGGTATGCATATACAAATAGTAAGGTTTAGTTTATCAGTTGCAAGTGAAAAAGACTCACACCTGGGTTTTTAAAGCAATTTTCACGAAATATATGGAAGTAAAAAAGTTTATGCCTGTGTATATCTTTGTTTTTGTTATTGCTTATTAATCTAAGTAGTAAAAAGGGGAATTTTTTTTTGGGGGGGAACACAGTTAATGTCCTTTTAATAAAGTTTAGCATTTTACTGGCATAAAGTAGGTGTAAATTACTGTCCACGTGACTCGCTTTGGAAATCGGAAAATTGTCCATAGTTCTTTTATTGTATCATCTATGACAGACATTTCACTTCTTTCCAGTCAAGTAAGTTTATTAATAATTAAATATAGCACTCAATACTTCGTGTTTAAAACATTCTGTAAATCTTTTTAAACATGATTTATATGTAATTTAACTTCATTTGTTGTCTTCCTGGTTCATTCAAGTAGCCTGCTGACTTCTTTTGCATTCGATTGTACATTACGTACCTGTTGAAAATTGGAACCATCCACACCTGACATAGAGTACATGCAGAAATTCCCTCCACAGCAGACCACATTAATTTCAACATAGCAAATGACCACCACTTCTTTATTTGAAGCATTTTCGCTCATTCATTTTGTATTGATAAAGATGGGAGATAACATTATAATTATTCGACAACTTATTTCAGCCATTGAAGCCTTCATTATACACTATAATTTCATTGCATTTGAAACATTGAAGATTTTCCAATTCCAAAGTGAGCCACACAGACAGTAGAAATACTGTCATTTGTCAAGAATGATGATTGCCTTAACAGGGATGAAATACTGGTGACAACATCAAAGTTTCTTGATGACCGTGAACATTAACCAAAGAGCAATGTTAAAGAATTTGTTACTGGTTCCGCTATATCATTATGGCAGGCTCTTTTGTGAGAGTTCCTGTAGCTTCCAGATTTCTGATACCATCCATTTATTGCCCTAGTTGTAGGGAGACATGAAAATTTGTTTACCCAATGAAAATCATATTTCCCAAGGGCAAAGCCTGAGGGGAATATGACTTGTCGCAGGTAAACAAATCCTCATGTGTACCTACAACAAGGGCAATAAATATTTATTATACCGAAATACAGAATCATTAGACTGTCAAATAAGCTGCAAGGGTTTTCTAATAAAGGAGACATGATGCATAGGAGATGTGACGCACATAAGGGAGACATGATGCATGTGAGGGAGATGTGACGCATGTGAGGGAGACATGAAGTGTAGTCTCCCTGACACGTGACAGCTCTCAACCAATCCCTGACTGTGTTTTATTAATGAGGTATAATAAAATTAAGTGTATACATTGTTTATGAGGTGTTGTCCTGATTGTCCCACTTTTGGTATATACAAGTAAAAAGGTAAAACAAAATGTGGGACAATCAGGGCAATTAAGACAAATTTTGTGGGACAATCAGGACTTTCAAATGTGGGACAATCTGGACATGTTTTGATTGTAAAAGAAAATTTTTCACCTGTATAAACAAATTACAAGTCATTATTAAAGTATAATGTTTTGATAAGAAAATGTCAGAAAACTGAAAACAAAACATTATAATTTTAAGTTATTTTATTTTTTTATTTTATATAGCACATATATATTACAAATATTAATTCAAATTTATACAACATACAATTAAAAGTACTATTTAAACAAAATTAAACATCTCAAGATTAACATATATAATCACACACAGTTCTTCAGGACTTAAATATAAATCACTAATTTTAACACAAAACTGAACAAATACACACAGTTCTTCATTATATAAATACACACAGTTCTTCATTACTTAAATATATAAATGTAGCACTAATTACACATAATTGAACATCTAAAGATTAACATTTATAAACACACACAGTTCATCATCATTTAAATATAAATATATATATATATTGCAGCATTTTAGTGACTTCTATTTTGGTTGGGTCTGGTTGGTGACTCATGTGTATACATAATTGCTACATTAATTAAGAATCATCTTTTTCCATAAGGTGAACATATATCAACTGAACGATATCTTTTCAAAATAAACATAATTACAAGATGGACCAATCAATGAAATTTTTGCAAAAATAAAAAATGAGATCAATAAATGTTTTTTACAGCATAAATGAAAAATAGCACGAATAAATAAATAAACAAAATTATGAATATTTTTTAAAGTCATTTCAATATATGTTTACTATTATTTTCATTAAAATGAGTTATTGTTAACCTTTATCATTATAATAATTGAATCAGAGAACATGCACTTATTATCTTTTTCATATCGTATTTTAAATTAATATTTTTAGAGAAAAAAGTATTAAATATATTAGAACATATTTTATGTATTTTATCAAAACTGATTTTTTACAAAATTCTTTTAATTTTATTTTGTAAAATTTTAGCTGGCGCAAAATTGTCCATTATAATTGTACAAGTATTCATAGAAAAATATTTTTTTATCTGTCTTAATTTAAATTTTAACACATTTAAAAATATATTTCTAGTATTCTAGTCTGCATATTGGGATCCTATTTACTTAAACAAACAAGCAAACCAATTATTTTGACGGTTTAGTCCTGATTGTCCCACTTTTTGAAATACAGTTGTTGTTTTAACAATCGAAGTTAACTCTGAATTTTTGTGGGACAATCTGTACAAGGTATGTGGGATAATTAGGACAACTGAATTTCAAAAAGTGTGACAATCAGGACTAAACCGTTTATGAGTGTGTACATAAGGACATATGTGTATACTGTATAGCTGTGCATGGAAATTTTCACTCCTTTTTAATTTTTGCTAATTTCACCCTAGATAAGAGGGTGAATATTACATATAAGGCAAAGTTTTCAAGCTAAATATTTGAAGCATGGATATATCCGTCATCCTGGAGCCAGTGGTGACTTAGGGTGAATTTTAGATGGGGTGAATATGTTTTCTGTCATAAAAGGATGTGTATAGTTCGTGTGTATACCGTATTGTACAAATATTGATTCTAGTTGTAAAATTATTTTCATTTTTCCTGATTAAGTTGCTATTAATATTTAATTAATGACTCAGATTAATTTTTAGATAATCAATCAGATGTTAAGAGCTTTAACAAATTCTCCATTTCTATATGAGTCTGAAACTATGAAAGCTTTACTCACTGCAGATGTTGCTTAATGTTTATTAAAGATAAAATATATCACTTATTCTACCAGAAGCATTACTTCTTAGATAATTACTCTTTACAGGGTTTTATCAAGACATCCATAAGGGATATTTCTAGTTCCCTATTTCCAATTAAAGTCATTTCATGAAGAGATACCAAGCTGTTAAACCAGCTACTAATAATGTCAATAGTGAAAGCTTTAATATTCTACCAAAAAATTGGAGTCTTAAGAACTGTTCCCAAGTACATTTTTTTAAAGAAAATGTTTGCTGTATGAGTGTTATTTAGAATTCATGTAACTTGTGAAAAATTCTTTAAAATGTGCTAAAATGAGTACTGGCATCTTTGTTTTGGAGGTGGAGATAAGCTTATTGTACCAACCCATTCTTGTGAACATAGTCTGGAATTAAGCTTATTTGTAAGCATCTGAGTTATATCTAAATCAGTTACCATGGCTACTGAATACATGTATTTGAATTATCCATCAAAAATCAGTAAATAGTCAGCTTTATAAGCCTACCATAATTAGAAATTGGCAATTCATGGCCACAGGCAGACTGGTAAAATATAGATGTAGATTTGTTTAAACAATGACAAAGCAATTAAAATCCTCAGCATTAGGATGATCTGTAATTGTAGCTACAACTGAGTTGGCCAGGACTACTAATTATATACATTGTACATGTATTTGATTGATACCTAAAATGTCAGCCATCTGGAGTTTCATGAAACAACATAAGTGTTAGTTTTTGCATAAGTCAATTTATACAAAAAGTAAGTAAACTTTAAACTGCATTTCATGAAGTGCTACAAATCCTTATGCATTGAAAAATCTTGTCAAATTTTCTACTAGCTTATTGTCCCACTGCAACATATGCTAATTAGCAATAGCAAATTTCTAATATCACAATTGACCACTATGGACAGGAAACTTGGCATGAGCCTGAAATTAACAGAGATACCAGTACCACGGTATAAATCTTTTTAACCCATTCACCCCAAAAGACACATTTGGACTGGCCTAAGTCATAGATTTACAGAAGAGTCCATTGTTTTCAGGGGTTAATGAGTTAATTAAACATTGATATCAGAGAGTGAAGTTGAAAATAAGTTGTAAGTTTTCTTTTAGTTGAAAATGCATAGGCATACATGTACTGAAGTATTACATAACAATATTTTCACAGCATGTGTATGCACAAATAACAAGAAAGCTAATAAATAAATAAAAATAAAAACAAGATTACTAGTAAATTTGATATCCTAAATGAGTACTTATCATCAGAGCCTTATTTATACTGTTATGCCAAAGGCTAATGGCAACCTATTGCGATTGTGTTTTTTCTATTGTTTTTATTTTAACCAGTGTCCCAGTTTTAGCCAAACGTGGTTGGAACTATCCTTATTAAAGCTGCAAAAAAGTTTGTGAACAAAAAGGGGCTAGTTCCCATAGGGTCTCCTAAAGGACCAAAACTTTCTACATCTTTGAAAATCTTTGACATTACATAAAATGACAGGACCAAAGATCACACTGTGATACGTAACTAGGACCAAGGATTGCGTCATCACCATGTGCACCGTGCAAACAGAAGTCTCCAATCGACAAATAAGAACACCACAGTAACTAGGGTGTTAAACACAGAGTCATCTCGGTGATAAATCTTCAAGCAATATTTTCCTCATAACCATTGTGCCCAAAATGGAAGAAAAGGTTGGATATAAATTGTACTGTAAAACTCCAGTTTTTCCAAATCTTAAATCTAAAAATTTGGATCAGGGTGAAGGTCACATTTCACTGTAGGGAATGGTCAGCAAAATAGCCTCTTGTTTAACACTACTAACAATCTGTGACATTATCACCTTATGCAGTTGTAACAATTCCATATCGATACTCAAATCTATAGATAATATCAACTGTCACTTTGGCAGGTGCAAATGCAAGTTGTTCTGCATACCAATGAGAAATATATGTTTCTACAGATAGTTCATGTCCCAGTTGTGTATGTATGTTTGTGCATATGTTACAAATTATGATACTAGCCATTTTGAAATACTCATATCTATACATACGACCTTGCCTTTCCTATTGATTATTCAAAGGGAAGGTGAATAACAAGGTTTGAAATACAAACTAACGAGAGAGATACACACATACAAAGTAGGTGGTAACAAGTATGAGTCACTGTTAAGTAGGGGATTTCTATTTCCTGTTCAGTTTAGTAAAGGATATTCTTACAGTCAACATGGCCACTTCACCGGTAAGTCTGTTACCTGAATGTATATCTATTTGAGTTGATATAAAACTGAGAATATTATTGTAGCTCAAGGACAGGTTCCAGGCAATGTACAAATAATTTTAAATCAATGCAGGTTTTTGTATTATATTAAATGGAATGCACATAAACTGGATGCCGGCTGGTTGTGGAGAGCAGATGAGTTGACTAGCTGTTAGAAGCAGACGACATTTGTACACATGTGTCTAGAACAGCTTTCTGCTTGACAGAATAGAATTTGATTTAAATAATTCAGAGAAGTAGATTGATAGTTAATACATATACTAAGTAAGAAGTAGATAAGTCACAGTTTAAATGACCAGGATTGCATAAAGTAAATGAGATTGTGCAACCACTTACATTCCTGGTAGCTATGGTAGGTCTTTCTCAGTTACATGTGAAATATCTTATTTTACTGATGGGTTTGATATACAAGTGTAGATAAAAAAAATTTCCTTGTACAACTCCATGTATCTGTGAAAAGAATAAAAATGCCTTTATCAACAAAGTCTTCTAAATATAGACATTAGTACATAAGCAATAGAAAGAATTTTAATCTGTTTGCTATAGGGTCAGTTCTGGTTTGTATGTAGTTTACATTTATATAAATGTTCTTTCTTTAAGTATAAACAAGGCAGTTACACACCAGCTATGGTATTGATATTATATGTACATTTGTGAGGGTGGAAATATTAGGCAGTAGTCTAGCTTAGGCAATAGTCTGTCTTTCTATATTTCTACATACGTTTTCTTTTCCTATATTATTTTGCAACAGCACCTGAGTGTGTGTAAAGAATTGTGAAATTCACACTGTAATATACAGTTGGTTAACCTCAATGTATGGCATCAACAAACTCCGGAAACATAAAAGTTGATATGCTTCAGCAGATATTTTACAATACTGGTAGCTAAGTCAGGGTGGAGCTACAACATGATGTGGTACCTTTGTACATAGGAAAAGTATTACTGATTAAAAAATTATTCATATATAAAAAAGTCATGGTCGAAGATTAATACAGGGACAGCATTTAATGTGTACTAGCTTTCTGATATATGAAATATGAAATGACCTCATTAAAATTACTGATGCATGTAACATTTTATGTTTATTCACAACATGGACCACATAGTTTTATCTTGACTGTATTTAGATATCATGGAGAAATAGTATACATGCAATCAAATTTTTCAGTATTTTATGCCATAAAACTAGAAATAAACATCTACAGGACATTTTCTTACAGTTATAATTTTTAGTTTAAAGTTTTCTGTGTTACATTTTTTCAACTGTTTGAGGTTCATGCATATAAAATATTGCATTAACTGCAGCGACTTAATAATGCATTCATGATTATGAATAAATTCATTAGGCATTTGTCAATATTCATAGCAAAGTTACACTGAAGGTTTTCACAATCTGTTTGCATACACAAAATATATGCGGTTTTGTATTTACCTGACCATGCATTTAATTCTATTGTTACACTTGATAACTGAATATAACCTTCATAATTAGAAGAGGGTGTGTACATAAAGAAGCATTTTGTAGACTAATTCTGTTTGTCTGTCTACATTATCTTTCATGTCGAGGCTAGACCCCTCAGTCTGTCTAGATTTGCCCATCATCTTTCATGTCGAGGCTAGACCATTCAGTCTGTCTTGATTTACCCATCATCCCTCATGTCTAGGCTAGACCCCTCAGTCTGTCTAGATTGACCCATTATCCTTCATGTCTAGGCTAAACCCCTCAGTCTGTCTAGATTTGCAAATCATCCTTCATGTCTAGGCTTGACCCTTCAGTCTGTCTTGATTTACCCATCATCCCTCATGTCTAGGCTAGACCCCTCAGTCTGTCTAGATTGACCCATTATCCTTCATGTCTAGGCTAAACCCCTCAGTCTGTCTAGATTTGCAAATCATCCTTCATGTCTAGGCTTGACCCTTCAGTCTGTCTTGATTTACCCATTATCCTTCATGTCTAGGCTAGACCCCTCAGTCTGTCTTGATTAGCCCATCATCCTTCATTTCGAGGCTAGACCCTTCAGTCTGTCTTGATTTACCCATCATCCTTCATGTCTAGGCTAGACCCTTCAGTCTATAAGTATGTCTTGATTTACCCATTATCCTTCATGTCTAGGCTAGATCCCTAAGTCTGTCTTGATTAGCCCATCATCCTTCATGTCTAGGCTAGACCCCTCAGTCTGTCTTGATTAGCCCATCATCCTTCATTTCGAGGCTAGACCCTTCAGTCTGTCTTGATTTACCCGTCTTCCTTCATGTCTAGGCTAGACCCTTTAGTCTGTCTTGATTTACCCATTATCCTTCATGTCTAGGCTAGACCCTTCAGTCTGTCTTGATTAGCCCATCATCCTTCATGTCTAGGCTAGACCCCTCAGTCTATAAGTATGTCTTGATTTACCCATTATCCTTCATGTCTAGGCTAGACCCCTAAGTCTGTCTTGATTAGCCCATCATCCTTCATGTCTAGGCTAGACCCCTCAGTCTGTCTTGATTAGCCCATCATCCTTCATTTCGAGGCTAGACCCTTCAGTCTGTCTTGATTTACCCGTCTTCCTTCATGTCTAGGCTAGACCCTTTAGTCTGTCTTGATTTACCCATTATCCTTCATGTCTAGGCTAGACCCTTCAGTCTGTCTTGATTTACCCATCATCCTTCATGTCTAGGCTAGACCCCTCAGTCTATAAGTATGTCTTGATTTACCCATTATCCTTCATGTCTAGGCTAGATCCCTAAGTCTGTCTTGATTAGCCCATCATCCTTCATGTCTAGGCTAGACCCCTCAGTCTGTCTTGATTAGCCCATCATCCTTCATTTCGAGGCTAGACCCTTCAGTCTGTCTTGATTTACCCATCTTCCTTCATGTCTAGGCTAGACCCTTTAGTCTGTCTTGATTTACCCATTATCCTTCATGTCTAGGCTAGACCCTTCAGTCTGTCTTGATTAGCCCATCATCCTTCATGTCTAGGCTAGACCCCTCAGTCTATAAGTATGTCTTGATTTACCCATTATCCTTCATGTCTAGGCTAGACCCCTAAGTCTGTCTTGATTAGCCCATCATCCTTCATGTCTAGGCTAGACCCCTCAGTCTGTCTTGATTAGCCCATCATCCTTCATTTCGAGGCTAGACCCTTTCAGTCTGTCTTGATTTACCCGTCTTCCTTCATGTCTAGGCTAGACCCTTTAGTCTGTCTTGATTTACCCATTATCCTTCATGTCTAGGCTAGACCCTTCAGTCTGTCTTGATTTACCCATCATCCTTCATGTCTAGGCTAGACCCTTCAGTCTGTCTTGATTTACCCGTCTTCCTTCATGTCTAGGCTAGACCCTTCAGTCTGTCTTGATTTACCCATTATCCTTCATGTCTAGGCTAGACCCTTCAGTCTGTCTTGATTTACCCATTATCCTTCATGTCTAGGCTAGACCCCTCAGTCTGTCTGGATTTACCCATCCTTCATGTCTAGGCTAGACCCTTTAGTCTGTCTTGATTTACCCATCATCCTTTATGTCTAGGCTAGACCCTTCAGTCTGTCTTGATTTACCCATCATCCTTCATGTCTAAGCTGAATTTAATATGATTTCTTAGTCTTCAAGTAAGCATGATACATTGGTGTGGTCCTTCAGCTGAAGTTTAGTAATATATCATTAAATATTTTGCAAAAATAAAGAATACATTATGCTAACAACACAGTTGTATACACTGTTGATCTCTGAGGCAGAAATCAGACTTTGTTTTTATCAGTTACAAGGTCTTTGAGAAGACATTTTGATTTCTTTTCCACAGAAGCACCTGAAGTACCAAGTAAAAAAAAAGAATTTAGCATTTATGCACAAGTTAATAACTAAGGGCACAAAGTACAAAGGTTAAGTTTTTTATTTTTACCTGGCATTCCTGGTCTTCCATACTTTAACTTCTTCAAACAATTTGTTTGTTGATATTTATGCATTTGGGTTTAATTTACTGCTGTACTATGTAGACTTATTGGCTTGAAGCAGCAGGCTTTAATCTCTATAGTGTTCCTTTGGGAATTAGTGTTGCATTTTCATTTTTTTCCCCAAGTTGATATTTATGAATTTGTAAATTGTAGTACATGATACACTGTGGCATTCTTGCATTATGATTGTATTGTTCCCAATGTCAATTTCAAATGTCATTTGGTTTTGAAAATGTCAGTTCACTCTAAATGAAAAACATGAATGTTTACTTCAGATTAATAACTTGAATGTGAACTATGTTAGATCTCAAATTTAATCAGGCGATGTCCCTCATACATTTCCATATGCATCAATGTAATTGGTTGTAGCCATGGTGACTAAAGAGCAAATATAAATTATTGTAATTCTGAGGTCACATTTGTTACTTCCCATACATTTTTTTTCCACCAAGCTATCATCGCAGTTAAGATCAAGGGACTTTTTGGTGAGGTTCTGAAACACAGAAGGTCTGGCACATTTTAGAACACTAAATGTATTGACTTTAGTCCATAGCTCAAGTCAAAACTTGTGACACCTCACTTTTGGCTAGTGATGTCTCCATTTAAGTGAAAAATTAATTGCGGGATTTATAACCTCAAAAAAGAAAAGAGACCAAAAAAAAATCCAAACAAAAGTTATTTAAGTATTGTCCAAGATTTCCCTTTGATCTATGAGTATACACTTTTTCTATATATTTAGATTTGGGATAGCTTGATGTCAGATCAGGCAATAGTGCAGACCAGTTCATACATGTAACTTAAATACAGCCGCTTAGATATAGTCGCTTAGAGATGACACTTGAAATGACCTGATCAGTATCATTTGTGTAATAAGATTGACTGTAGTGCCATTATATTATCTAGAGCATTGATATAGAAGTTTAGAGCATTGATATAGAAGTTGTTATCTACAGTACAAATACTGTATTATTTGGGTGATCATCTTGTTGGTCATATTTCAGTGACCGCGTCATACATATACCTAAATTTATAATTTTATATGAATATATAAAGGAAAAGAAATGAATATTTGACCATATAGTGAAATGTATTGATTCTAGTTCTGAGTAATGATATTTGCTGAAGCCTATCAATTTCTACACAACATTTTAGGCAGTGTTGACATCTGTATGTAAAAGTCACCTGTCTATAGAGTACAAAATTATCATCAAATTATATTTGTTAAGTATTCATTAATTCAAGGCATGATGGTAAAGTCCATTGACACAAAGTCATTTATTGTTTTTTATAAATAGGAAAAAAGGAATTTTAGTGTTTTGATGGGGGCCCAAGTGAGGACAAGGCTCCGGTATGTATCTAAATGATGAAGCTCTTTGAGGCTTCTCTTACTCGTGATTTATGTTCAGTAAGAGTAATGATACAATATAAATATTTTATGTTCCTGTATTGTAGAGTTGACCATACATTAGTCCTGCAATTGTTGGACAGAAAATACATTAATGATAATAATGTTTTGTTTATTCTTTCAGGAGGAAGGTACACTGAAGCCTCATAAAAATTTCAATGCAGAAACAGATGCCAATATCCTTAGGAAGGCTATGAAAGGCTTTGGTAAACATATATTGTACATTCTAGAAGCGTGGCCAATCTATCTTTTTAGGTCACCTCGGTGACAGATTGTCAGATAATTAGGGCACTACATTTATGATTATCACTGGATAATGAGATAGATATGAATTCATGTACATCAATTTTAAACAAAAAATGTCAATTTGAATAACTAAAATTCCTATTATTCAGCATGTGTATACATGAATTTAGATGAAGAAATCAATTATTTTTCACCACTGAACATCGCAATTGGGGATATAATTATTAAAAGAATGCAATTAATGATATTAATTTTTAAAATATAATTTGTGATAAAAAATAATTAAATTTGCTGAAATGTTGTGACTGGGCACACTTCAAAATTCTATGTTTTCTAACTTTGCTTTGAATAGATGCCTACATATGCTTGTGATGCTGACATGATTACTATCATTGTTTGTGACAAACTTAAATTCATCAAGTTATTCTTCAAAATTATAAGAATATTAGAAATAAAAATAACCACTTATCTTAGTATTGAAATGTAGAATGGGGGAGGGCTTGTCAACAATTTTTTTAATGAT
Organism: Atrina japonica; assembly: GCA_030159075.1. NCBI lineage: Eukaryota > Metazoa > Mollusca > Bivalvia > Pterioida > Pinnidae > Atrina > Atrina japonica. The sequence continues at coordinate 216,811 of BROG01000068.1, read as the reverse complement.
ATCTTGGAATAATTTCAGTCTATGAGTTCATAAGTAACATTGTGTTCTGAAGTAAAGACTTGTATATGATTGAAACCTCATAAGTATTATCTTGGAAATCTTCTGTAAGTGCACTCTCTTTCAACAATGTTCACTACAGTGTCAGGAGTACATACATTTAAAATGTTTCAATATCATTAATAAGTGAAATAAATTTATTATATACTACTTCTTGTATTATCATTGATCTAGTTCTATATATTTGGTGGTGTCTGTCCTATAGAGAAATTCACATTTGATAATCATGGCAGGTATATTTTTTCCTTTGACATAAATTTTAAGGTAAAAATAATTTATTCTGGTTTCATTGAAGTAAAGCATAGTTAAAAGACAATAAAAACTTACTATAATGCTGAGATAAACAATAACAAATATTGACAATTTAAAATTAACCACCATGATAACTTGAATCACCAGTTAGTAATACACAATTATTGCCCTTGTTTTGGGTTGACATGAATATTTGCCCACCCATGAGGCATTATATCACCCAAGGACTACATAGATGTATGCCTGAAGATGACATAACACCTCGAGGGTGGGCAAATATTCATGTCAACCCAAAATTAGGGCAATAATTGTTTTATTATATCAAACGGCAATAAAACTTAACTATTAGACTGACCTACACAGTGCCTTCGATACTCGACACTGTCGATATGTTTTATCGTTCTTTGTGTCATTTATTAATCTTAAGTCTCTATTAAGGTTGACTCCAGCAAATAAATTTGACAACAATGTATCAATTCTTTCAAATTATTAAATTTTGGTTGTTGTTGCTCTCCATTCCAGTCTGCATCGAGCAAATGTCCGTTTCATATAGCAATGTGCTTGGGTTTACACCTAATTACCACATAGCCTGTGTGCACGAGAGGGTGATATAAACCTCCATAGAGGGTGACATAAATGTTTCAGTTTGACATAAAGAATGTTTTAGATCATGTGATGATATTTTGCCTAATCAGAAGTAAAGATACATATTAGAGGTATAATAATAGTGACTTAAGTCATCATCTTATATTTGCATTTCTGCAGCAGTCTCCCTTAGACTCAGTGTTAAACTAGACAGCGCTCATATGGGCTGTAAATGAGGTTCTTCATATGACATCACACATTGGTGTACCTTTATTCATAATATGACATCATGCCAATATATTTCATTCAAAAACTCTACTTTTCTTTTCTACCTTGAATTTTGCTGTTCTATCATAATGAGACTGATCATGTATGAGGCAGGGTATTCAATTCCATTCTTTTGTTTTTCAGTTTGAAAACTACGATATGTAAATGTAACAAATGATAGCTTATCAGAGTGCATTTATTGTCAGTATGGATGCTGTTTAGGTGACAGATAAATATTCATGGCACCCTAATGGGTGCCGTTCTATTTATCTGTCACCCAGACAATATCCATATTGACAATAAATGCACTCTGACAAGCAATCATTCGTTAAATAAAAGAGTGTCAAGATTTTATAACTAAAATCTATGTCTAACTGAAAAAAAATGTCTAAATTCATTTGACAACATTAATAAGACCTTTAGGTCCTTTCAGGGAATCAAATAGATAAACATGTACTGGTATATAATTTTGGAACAGGTGAATTATTTGTAAGAATCTGTGTGGTTTTGTTAAATTGAAACACACTCTCATCAGGTCATGCTATTAGGTGCATGTACTTGGTATTATTGAAACTTCATTCTTTAAAAGATACAATTTTTTGGGGAATATGTTATCAAAATCTTTAAAAAAACATATGAAACTCTTCTTTGATTTAGTTCATACCATTTAAACTTCATATTTTTGGTTTAATGAAACTTATCAAGATCTATTGGTATTGAGTTGTACTATAACTAAATGATATTTCTGTGTAAGTTTGTGTCAAGAATATCAATTGACCTATCGCCAAATGCCCGACATGACACCTTTTGGCAAACTTTTCCATTATGATATCACAATTATATTGCCCCTTCAAACACTCGTATGATTATGACATCACAATTCAATGATGTCAAAAAAGCACATGGACAGGCCATGTGTCAGACACTTGGTGATAGGTCAGTTAAGAGAACTAGACTGAGAATTTCAGAGCAGAAAATTGAAAAAAATATATATTGCATTTGTAATATCACAGGTAATGTGTCTGTATAATTCTAGGATCCCCATGATATTTCTTGTTTCTTTAAATGTATGTGTTATTAAGATGACATTTTGTCAGTGATTACAAGGTCATATTTTCAGTACTGTAAACATAGCCTTGTGTAGGCAGGAAGTCAGCTCTTATATACAGCAGTAAATTAAGATAAGAAGGACAACATTACATCTGTCACAAAATCAGATAAAAAGGAGGATACATGTTGATTCATGATGTTGTAACAGTTTAAAAGCTAAGGCAATAACAGCATGTTTGTTGTTCAACATCCTACAATACTATGTAGATATGACACCTGTTGTAGATGAAGTGACTCAAATATTATATTGTAACTACAGCAAATTAAACGGTCAATCTGTCTTGTGAATTCAGCAAATTAACCAGTTATTCAGATTGGTGACTACAGCAAACTAAGTGGTCATTCAGATTGGTGACTACAGCATACTAAGTGGTCATTCAAATTGGTGACTACAGCAAACTAAGTGGTCATTCAGATTGGTGACTGCAGCGAAGTAAGCAGTCATTCAGGGCTAATTTGTTTTACAGAAACTGGTTTTAGTTTTGAACCAGTTTAGTAAACTTTCTATCTGTTACATAAACTGATTTTAAACTGGTTCTGAACTAAAAGGACCAGTACTGGTATCGGATACCTTTTATGTGTCTTCAGGACATTTTATGTACTTGGGCAGTAAAACTGTACTCATATTGACAGAGAAATGTTTTACAATATTAAAATGGTGAATCGTTGAATTCAGTTTCCACCCGTCATTTTGTTATCGTGTTTCACCTTTTTATTTAACATGGACATTGCCAGAGTGAATTTTTCTTTTTAGCATATTAGCCCCTAACAATTCAAAAATGGAAACATGATAATCAGGGTCACTAAATATCATATTAAGATTAATACTCTTTCTCTATAATGGGTATTATTTTTCCATTACTTTTACATCTCATGTAAAAGAGCAACTGTTTTCTTCTTTCTGTAGGCCTACCCCATTTTGGTAGTTTAAACCATTTATTTGTTTAGCCATAGGAAACCAGTTTTAGTTTCAGAACCATGGTTTGCAAACTAGTTGTTAACCATAAACCAAAACCAAAACTAGTTTAATTGCAACAAATTCGCCCGCAGTTTGGTAACTATAGCAAACTAGGTGGTCATTCAGGTTGGTGACTTTAGCAAAACGTTATGGTATTTCAGATTGGTAACAGCAGCGAAATGTAACAGTCATTCAGATTATTGACTGCAGCAGACTGACCAGTCCAAGCAGATTTTTACCAATCTTGCATCCTTGATTTTGTTCAGATCAGTTGGACTAACCAGTTTAACTTTTGTTATCTTTATTAAATGTTTTATTTCTATGTTCAACAGGCACAGATGAGAAAGCTATCATAGATGTTTTAGCCTACCGAACAAATGAACAAAGACAACAGATTAAAACATTGTTTAAAACTATGTTTGGCAAGGTATGTATTTCATGATGCATTTGTAAAATTTTATTGGCATATTTCTATCATAATCATTTTCTTGTTGTGTTGACATTTTCTGCACCTGATTAAATTTCAGAAATAAAACTACCGGAGTATAGTAATGGATTAATTCTGCTAAGTAGACTCGCTATAGTGTAATATCAGCTGATTGGTGGTTAACAAATAAACATAGAATATATAACAGAGGTATTGTTAAACATATAATTATAACATTTCATTTGTCTAATGATTCATCTCAAAATTTGATTTGCTCCATTAGAAGAAGGTTTACAACAGTTATCATATTCCAGTTTGATGTGTTAAGATATTAATAGAGTCAGACATTAAATTCAAATCTTCATTGCCTTTTTATTCCATTACATAACTATAATATCTGTTAAGTTTCAATTCTTGTTTCATTTATGTACTGTTAAGTTTCAATGTTTGTATCAGTAATGTACTATAAAGTTTCAGTGCTTGTTTCAGTAATGCACTGTTAAGTTTCAATGCTTGTTTCAGTAATGTACTGTTAAGTTTTAATGCTTGTTTCCATAATGCACTGTTAAGTTTCAATGCTTGTTTCAGTAATGTACTGTTAAGTTTTAATGCTTGTTTCCATAATGTACTGTTAAGTCTCAATGCTTATTTCAGTAATGTACTGTTAAGTTTCAATGCTTGTTTCAGTAATGTACTGTTAAGTTTCAGTGCTTGTTTCAGTAATGTACTGTTAAGTTTCAATGCTTGTTTCCATAATGTACTGTTAAGTTTCAATGCTTATTTCAGTAATGTACTGTTAAGTTTCAATGCTTGTTTCAGTAATGTACTGTTAAGTTTCAGTGCTTGTTTCAGTTATGTAGGGTTTAGCCAAAGCTTAAGTTTTCATCATTTTAAAGCTTAGCTAGGAAAATAAAAAGCTTCTGAACTTAAAATAAAAAAAAAATATCCCCACTTAGCAGACATATTTTTGATTGTTTCACTGGAAAATAAGTCCCACAATAGGTATAAAAGGTGGATTAGTTAAAATGGTGGTCATTGTGTATTTGAACTCGCAACAGGAAAAGTATGAAGTCCCAGAGGCTAAATAAAACTCACGGGTTCTTATCTGTACTTCTGTGCATACTGTGTCTACAACCATTTCAACAAAAATAAACATCTGCCTCAAGTGAACTTTTCTGCAACATGCAAACAGAGAATGGTTAGTTCATCCATAATAAATCCAAAAGTTATTCCATTATTAAAAACATCAAGCACCTTCTAAAACCAAAAAAAAGCTATCTGCTTCCTACTGACATTGGGCCACTGAGCCATGTTTCTTCCTTTTTTTTCGGAACACCTCGCTGTTTACCGAAGAAAAAAAATGGCTCAAAGGTCGAATGACAGTAGGAAGCAGATCGCTTTGTTTTTGTTTTGGAAGGTGCTTGATTGTTAGCATAATGAAATAAGTTTTGGATTTATGATAAGTGAACTAACCATTACTCGGATTGATGCTGTTTGTATGTTGCAGAAAATTTCACTTGTGGCACATGTTTATTTTTTGTTAAAAGTAGAGGTAAGAGACAGTGAGTTTTATTTAGTCTCTGGGACTTCACATGTTTCGTGTTGCGAGTATAGATATACAATGATGATCAATATAACTAATCCGCCTTTTAGTTTAAAAGCTTTTTATCTTCTTAGTTCAGCTTATGTAGTTGGTCTTATATACTTTTTAGCTCATTTCTACATGATGATGGAGGGGGAGCTTATGTTATTGACCCAGCATTGGTTAAAAAGATTAGTTGAGCTTCTAACACTCATACATCAGCTCTAAATTGATCATGACATATTGGTCTTATGATTCTGAGCACATTTTACATGTACACTGCAGAAGCAGGATTAGTCCTGTATTTATGCAAGTATATAGTGAGGATTTTCAGTGGTGTCCAACAAGGAAATCTGTTTGGAGTCTTTTCCAAACCATAAAAGTTTAGTATCTCATTATGAGGGCATTGCAAAGAAGCAGTCAAATTGTCCATTTGAACAAGAATTTAAACCTGAAATGTCTTGACTTTGTTGATGATATCAGTGATTGTCATGTTTATAGGTCAACCAAAATAACGTTCCGTCAACAATACCGCCCATTTACAAAAAAATAAGAGTGTACATGTTAAAATATTTTGCTTTGCTTGGATTCCACTCATAGCATTAGCTCTAATACTTTCATCAGCCTGTCATCCCGGTTATAACTTAATTCATTGTGTTTGTAAATTGTGCCATTTCATCTTGGTAGAGACATGTACCTGTGAGTGATGCTTTATCCATATTTTTATTTCAGGATTTGATCAAAGAACTTAAGAGTGAACTAGGAGGCAAATTTGAAGATGTCATTCTGGGATTGATGATGAAATCTGATGAATATGATGCATCAGAACTCAAGAGAGCAATGAAGGTAATTTATGTACTTAAGTAGTTTATATTTGATGTTTGTGATGATTATAAGTGGGTGAGTTTCCCTGTGCTTGTCAGTGGGCGATTTTCCTCATAATTATCAGTGGAAGAATTTTCCCATTTTTTTCAGTGAATGTTTTCCTCAGAATTTTTAGTAGGGATTTTGTTTTTCCCTTTCTAATTGTTCTCCCATTTCACCAAGGGGCCTCAATTCTGCACAGTATCAAGCTACAACATTTGTTCTTACATAAGTAATGTATTGTTATTGATGATGATTATTATGATGTGCTTCTTGTGGGATTTTGATTTTGATTTTATTTTTATTTTTACAAATTTGTGAGTAAGTTAATGCTGTTATTGTTTGGTGATTTTTGTATACAATTTTCATATTGGTGGGCAATGGCCATTTATTTTAGAATATCAGGGAAATTTTTATTTTGCCAGTGGACTCAATGACATTGTTTTGGGGAAAGGGGCATCCAGCTCTTGTTTTGTTATTCAAATAGAAATTTAATTTTAATGTCTTTTTATGAACCATATCAGAGAGAAATCTTCTGAAGTAAAATGAATAATAAATCATCAGTATATGTTCTTTAAAATGTATTGTCATTATTGAGACATTGTCCCACTTGTACTCTAGATATATATTACCTGGATTACTTAATTCAGTTTCTTTTTCATTTGGAGTTTCCTTATGGATTTGATTTATTAGAGAACTGTTTTAATGTTACATAGATCAAGTAATCTTTTATACATGTTATTTACAATATATTTGTTTGACATTTTTAGGGTCTTGGAACCGATGAAGATGCAATGATAGAAATATTGTGTAGCAGAACAAATAAACAAATACAGTCAATTAATGAAGTTTACAAAAAGAGTGAGTTTTTGCATATTACTCTGTAAATTTTGGTATTTGGTTGTACTGTAATGATCATGTTGATGTTAACAACCTTCAACAGTTTTCTCCTGATATGGATAAGAGGTCATATTTTAAGTTGAAAGTTCCTGATATGGATAAGAGGTCATATTTTAAGTTGAAAGTTCCTGATATGGATAAGAGGTCATATTATAAGTTGAAAGTTCCTGATATGGATAAGAGGTTATATTTTAAGTTGAAAGTTTCTGATATGGATAAGAGGTCATATTTTAAGTTGAAAGTTCCTGATATGGATAAGAGGTCATATTATAAGTTGAAAGTTCCTGATATGGATAAGAGGTTATATTTTAAGTTGAAAGTTCCTGATATGGATAAGAGGTCATATTATAAGTTGAAAGTTCCTGATATGGATAAGAGGTTATATTTTAAGTTGAAAGTTCCTGATATGGATAAGAGGTTAGATTTTAAGTTGAAAGTTACAGTGGATCTTTGTACTTACGAGATTGAAATTATATTTTGGTTATAACTTGAAAATCTTTTTATAAGTTATTAGCAAAGTTAAAATGAAAGCTGACATGCATTTGTGTCATGACCTTGAACTATGATAATAACTCAAAGTCAGGAATGATATATTATTAGAACATCCCTTTAATCAGCATTATTTATACTTTGTTATTCAGTTTATTTTATACTGGAAATGGTCATATTGATTTTTACTTTTAGTATTTTTTTTATCTCATTAAGACTGACAGCAAGTGTTCTGGGAATTCCTCATCAATTATCAGTTGCTATTGACATTGATTCGTATACCAAGTACAGTTAAAATGTCAAGTGACAAATTCTCTCTTTTGACATATTTTATTTTATTTCAGTGTATGGAAGAACACTGGAACAAGACATCATCAGTGATACCTCAGGACACTTTAAAAGACTTATGGTTTCCCTGTCAACTGTAAGACTTACTTTTAGAGATCTTTCATCTAATCAGATTTTATCATTCACTAATGCTAGATAGTATTCTGGAGCACAGACATCTACAGTGATTCTTTTTCGCCAATCAGATTAAAAACTTACTGATGACATTTTCACCGAGCTTGACCTTTTCACCTAACTCGAATTTGTGACACTGTGGCATGCTAACAGGGGATGCTGACTCCTTCCAGACACATGAGATTCTCTATTGTTCCTCATGTTGAGACCATTTTTTTATATCCAATTTATCATACTGTAATGGACTTAGAGATTCAATTATCCATTGGTACTTTTTCATTTTTCTTTAACTCTTCCATTCCTACAGACCATGATAGACTGGTGTTATATAATAGAAAAGAGCATACCATTATGTAACTTGGTAGTGTATTGGTTAAATCACATCTGGTCTTAGTGGGTACTTGCCAAACCATATACATTTATTGAGTGACAGTGTAGAAAAATGGCACACTTAGTTTTAAGGGTCATTTGAGTTTATTCGAGTAAAAAATTTGGTCAAACTGACTTTTTAAATCAAATTTAATTGTTATTGCTATTTATATCAACAGGGAGGCAGAATGGAAAACCAACCTGTAGATGCAAGCAAAGCCCAGCAAGATGCACAGGTAAAGAAACAAAACATTTACCTGTATTTATATTTTAGATAACATATTGCTCTTATTGCTGTCAATGCCATGGTGACCTAAATCAGAGATGAACAAATCTTGTGTTAATTAATAAAGTAACACATGGTAGGCCTAGGAGTATCTATATTTATTTAATATTGATCTTATTGCAACAGTCACTTCTGATGTTTTTTGTATTTTAGGCAGTTAAATCAATGATAATATAAATGACCATGCTATAGGTAATCTTGTGATAATTGTCTGGTATAAGTAACTGTGTTTTTATAATTTTCTAGTCAAATTTTCAAATTGATCAATAAAATGTCTTGTAAGATCAGCCTAATTTTTTAAGGGATTTTGAAATGGACAGTACTTTTGCTGTTAGTAACTTACAACCCCACCCACCACCCAAACTTTTGTTTAATAATACCATATTTCTAGCTAATGCTGCTTTGAAAAAATCATGGCGATGTATTATCATACTTAAACTGTAAACACAGTTTACATGACCATCTATCTAATGTTTACAATTGAGCATTGCATTTAAACAAAAGAAACACATATGTCATTCATGTTTCACTTTCATCAATGAACAAGAAATTATACTGAAAGGCTTACAGTCACCAGTGAATATAGAGTAAATTATCAAAAACAACAATTATCAATTTATTACCAGTAATTGTAAAACCAGGTTACCGTCAAAGCTTTATATGACACATGGCGAGCATGTTGACACAGTCACTGATGTATTACCCAGTAACAGAAGCTTTATATGTCACTGGTGACTCATAGCGAGCATGTAGACACAGTCACTGATGTATCACCCAGTAACAGTAGCTTTATACGTCACTGGTGACTCATAGTGAGCATGTAGACACAGTCACTGATGTATTACCCAGTAACAGTAGCCTTATACGTCACTGGTGACTCATAGTGAGCATGTAGACACAGTCACTGATCTATTACCCAGTAACAGTAGCTTTATACGTCACTGCTGACTCATAGCGAGCATGTAGACACAGTCACTGATGTATTACCCAGTAACAGTAGCTTTATACGTCACTGGTGACTCATAGTGAGCATGTAGACACAGTCACTGATGTATTACCCAGTAACAGTAGCTTTATACGTCACTGCTGACTCATAGCGAGCATGTAGACACAGTCACTGATGTATTACCCAGTAACAGTAGCTTTATACGTCACTGGTGACACGTTGCGAGCATGTAGACACAGTCACTGATCTATTACCCAGTAACAGTAACTTTATACGTCACTGGTGACTCATAGTGAGCATGTAGACACAGTCACTGATGTATTACCCAGTAACAGTAGCTTTATATGTCACTGGTGACACGTGGCGAGCATGTAGACACAGTCACTGATGTATTACCCAGTAACAGTAGCCTTATACATCACTGGTGACACATGGTGATCATGTAGACTCAGTCACTGATGTATTACCCAGTAACAGTAGCCTTATACGTCACTGGGGACTCATAGTGAGCATGTAGACACAGTCACTGATGTATTATCCAGTAACAGTAGCTTTATACGTCACTGGTGACACGTTGCGAGCATGTAGACACAGTCATTGATGTATTACCCAGTAACAGTAGCTTTATACATCACTGGTGACTCATAGCGAGCATGTAGACACAGTCACTGATGTATTACCCAGTAACAGTAGCTTTATACATCACTGGTGACTCATAGTGAGCATGTAGACACAGTCACTGATGTATCACCCAGTAACAGTAGCTTTATACGTCACTGCTGACTCATAGCGATCATGTAGACACAGTCACTGATGTATTACCCAGTAACAGTAGCTTTATACGTCACTGGTGACACGTTGCGAGCATGTAGACACAGTCACTGATCTATTACCCAGTAACAGTAGCTTTATACGTCACTGGTGACTCATAGTGAGCATGTAGACACAGTCACTGATCTATTACCCAGTAACAGTAGCTTTATACGTCACTGGTGACTCATAGTGAGCATGTAGACACAGTCACTGATGTATTACCCAGTAACAGTAGCCTTATACATCACTGGCGACACATGGTGAGCATGTAGACACAGTCACTGATGTATTACCCAGTAACAGTAGCTTAATACGTCACTGGGGACTCATAGTGAGCATGTAGACACAGTCACTGATGTATTACCCAGTAACAGTAGCCTTATACGTCACTGGGGACTCATAGTGAGCATGTAGACACAGTCACTGATGTATTACCCAGTAACAGTAGCTTTATACGTCACTGGTGACACGTTGCGAGCATGTAGACACAGTCATTGATGTATTACCCAGTAACAGTAGCTTTATACATCACTGGTGACTCATAGCGAGCATGTAGACACAGTCACTGATGTATTACCCAGTAACAGTAGCTTTATACATCACTGGTGACTCATAGTGAGCATGTAGACACAGTCACTGATGTATCACCCAGTAACAGTAGCTTTATATGTCACTGGTGACACGTGGCGAGCATGTAGACACAGTCACTGATGTATCACCCAGTAACAGTAGCTTTATATGTCACTGGCGACACGTGGAGAGCATGTAGACACAGTCACTGATGTATTACCCAGTAACAGTAGCCTTATACGTCACTGGCGACATGTGGAGAGCATGTAGAGACACAGTCACTGATGTATTACCCAGTAACAGTAGCTTTATACATCACTGGTGACTCATAGTGAGCATGTAGACACAGTCACTGATGTATCACCCAGTAACAGTAGCTTTATACATCACTGGTGACTCATAGTGAGCATGTAGACACAGTCACTGATGTATCACCCAGTAACAGTAGCTTTATACGTCACTGCTGACTCATAGCGATCATGTAGACACAGTCACTGATGTATCACCCAGTAACAGTAGCTTTATATGTCACTGGTGACACGTTGCGAGCATGTAGACACAGTCATTGATGTATTACCCAGTAACAGTAGCTTTATACATCACTGGTGACTCATAGCGAGCATGTAGACACAGTCACTGATGTATTACCCAGTAACAGTAGCTTTATACATCACTGGTGACTCATAGTGAGCATGTAGAGACACAGTCACTGATGTATCACCCAGTAACAGTAGCTTTATATGTCACTGGTGACACGTGGCGAGCATGTAGACACAGTCACTGATGTATCACCCAGTAACAGTAGCTTTATATGTCACTGGTGACACGTGGCGAGCATGTAGACACAGTCACTGATGTATCACCCAGTAACAGTAGCCTTATACGTCACTGGCGACACGTGGCGAGCATGTAGACACAGTCACTGATGTATTACCCAGTAACAGTAGCTTTATACGTCACTGGCGACACGTGGAGAGCATGTAGACACAGTCACTGATGTATTACCCAGTAACAGTAGCCTTATACGTCACTGGCGACATGTGGAGAGCATGTAGACACAGTCACTGATGTATTACCCAGTAACAGTAGCCTTATACGTCACTGGCGACACGTGGAGAGCATGTAGACACAGTCACTGATGTTTTACCCAATAACAGTAGCTTTATACATGTACATTGCGCTGGTGACACATAGTGAGTGTAGACAGTCACTGATGTCGATTTTCTCAGGAAATGTTGCTAAACTTTAAAGTTATTTTGTATTTGATTACAGTTGTTGTTTATTTAACATGAAGGACTTAGGCATTTCATTGTATTTATCCAGTTTGTGTTTATATGCTCATGAATACCAACTGAAAGCAGTTCAGATCTTAAATACACAGCTTATAGTAATTGATGTTTATTTGTGGTATATTGTCATATTGACACACTGAGAAATGTTAAATGACAAAAATGTTGAATAGAAATATGGCTAAAGAACTTTAACTCTGTCATATATGTATAATAATAACTGGTATGTTACAAAAACTACAGAAGAATACATGTAATATGATTTTATAATTATTACTGTTAGGTTTTGTAGAAGTTTAAAATGACATGAATTTATAAATATGTACAGCTGTTACATTACACATGAGATAATAAATGTAATCACATAACACTAAGATAAAGGGCACCTGTTTTTATATATGATAATTAGCAAGTTATACCTGAAATTTGATATGATAATAAATGTTATGAATTTTTATCTATTATAGCTTTATTTTACATGAATTTATCATGATATTCATAATGCTTTTTGAAATTACACAAAAATAAACTTGACATGACTTTATGTTTAAAATTGGACTTAACTGTGACTTCTATACGGAATCTTGTGTGTGCTAATTTTTAAATACAAAAATGTTAATGTAATTCTGCTCACATAAGCCACTCATTTGAAATATTTTTACACCTTGTGAAATATTGATCCCTTGCTGATAGATATTTGACTACAGTATGTATGAGATATTGATTTCCTTCTTTAGATGTAAATATGGATCATTATATTGGGTGACAGCATTATATTAACAACACAAAAATTGCCTTCCCTCTTTACAACAGTATTTTTACAGCAGTCAGAAAATTAAAGATGACCATGCAGAATGTTTTGCTGAATTTGGTAAATAAAGGGTGTGATATGCATGTTCAAACCTACTGTAATTTTAGACTTGAGTTTTAAGCCTCATCTAACAAGCAAAAGTCACAATTCTTATCTCAACCCCGGTCAGATATTTTAAAAAATCTCCCATTTGTTGAGCAAATCAATGTTGTACTTCTGAGTTACAGAAGCAGTAAAATATCAAATTAAGTATATGTGTGGTAAACATAAATCAAGGACATATTTTTTTTTTTTTTGTCTATATCAAGTAATGTAGAATCAGAAAACTTTGTCATGGTTTTTATTTCGTTTATTTCGCTGTTTTCATTTATCAGTGAAATTTAAACCATGATGAAATTTTGCATGTTACACCTGGTAAAAGTGAAAGATTCTTTTACAAACAAGATTTTTTATTTCAATGAAATATTTCATCGACAAATTTGTTTTATTTTTAAAACAACAAAATTTTAATGCCACAATGTTTTCTAATTCTACTGTAATTTGGATTCCATAAAAAATTTGAAATTATTTCCTCAAATTTAAACCAAATGTAGTTTGTTGTTTTAATCAATCAATATTTTGATACGTAAAATTATAGTTAATATTTTACTGTATTTTCTAGAGTTATGTGTCTTTAAAATCTTCTTTTCTCAAACACATCTTGTTCTGAAGGGTTTTGATTTTTATACCATATTTCATGATAGTTTGTTTAGCCATCATTAAATTTTTATGTAAATCTCATGTTTTTAAACACTTATTTTCTACAGAGACTTTTCCAAGCAGGAGAGAAAAAATTAGGAACAGACGAGTCTACATTCAACTCCATAATGGCATCTCAGAGTTATGAACAACTCCGTGCAGTATTTGATGCTTATCATAAAATCTCGGGTAAAGACATAGAACAAGTGATTAAGAGCGAAATGTCAGGAAATCTAGAACTTGGCATGGTTGCAATCAGTAAGTTACAGTTTATATTAAATTTTATTTTCACTGTCCTTGTTTGATTTTAGTTTGATGTGAAGGTTAAAATTTTGTATTCGACATATTTCAAACAATCAAAGAACCTGTCTGTAGTACCTGATAAACAATCTGTATATCTGACTTATTTCAACCAATCAGAAAAACTGTCTGTAGTACCTGGTAAACAATCTGTATATTGGACATATTTCAACAAATCAAAGAACCTGTCTGTAGTAAGTGGTAAACAATCTGTATATCAGACATATTTCAACCAATCAATAATAATGTCCAAACAACTATATTGAGTTTTTTTTTTTTTCACAGTTCGTGTTGTGCGAAATAGACCAGCATACTTTGCAGAAAAATTATACAAATCAATGAAGGTAAGACCCTTGAACTAATATCTGGATCATAATTTTGAATTAAAAATGATAATTTCAAAAAAGGGAAAAAACCTCAGCTATGAAAATAGTCAAATTTGAAATAAATATTTGAATGCAAACAAACTATATTTTAAGGAATAATTTCAGGAAGAATTTCTTCAGTACTAAATGTATATCATTGTTCATATACAGTATACCAAACTACTCAGCTTTTTTTGGATTGAGTAACCAATAATGCATGATATTATGATTGATATTTCACAATGTAGAACTCATTTTAAAAAAATTTGAATTATTTGTGAAATGAAGGCTATGTTTGTAATGTTAATTGTGATCCTTGTGTTGTATAAGACCCAGAATTTCTATTTTCTCAGTTTGAATTAGATTATTCTCATCTGAATTGTAGGGACTTGGAACAGATGACCAGAGTTTGATTAGAGTAATGGTAACTAGAGCAGAAGTTGATATGGTACAAATCAAACAGGAATTTCAGAAGGTGTACGGCAAAAGTTTGGATGGATTTATCAGGGTAAATACATTTTTTGTCCGCATTTATTCATATTACCATCATTGTTTCTTCCTCCTGAAACCTAAACACCTTGTGTGTCTTATCAGAAGAATTTTGGTGGACACTGTCAAATCTCTGCAGCTCTTTATTCATTAACCCCTGAAAAACAATGGAATCTTCTGTAAATCAGTGTCTAAGACCAGTCCAAATGTGTCTGTAGGGGTAAATGGGTTAAGTGAAGCAAGTATGGTCTTCTTTGATATTTTTTGGACACATAGTCCATAAGATTAGAGAAAATCATGGAATATAGGTGGGGACTTAAAGATCCTTAAAAGTTGACGTAGGCCCTTAAGTGAAACCCATGTTCGAAAATTCATCGTCCTCAAAACACTTGAACTTAAATTTCTTAGTGGAATTCATCAAATTGTAAAACCTCTTATTCAGAGTATTTGATATTTATACATTATAGTCATTATATAGTAGAATGACTAATCAATCCCTGAAGTCACATTTGGACCTGCCCATTTCAGAGAATGCTTATGTCCTTTGTCAGAATTCAGGAGTTTATAATTAACAATTCAAAATTTACAATAGTTTTTCATGCAATATGAGCTTGTTCACTCTTAAATTATGACAGTAGGCCATACTATTTATTGAACTGGGCGAGTCTAAATGACCACAGGGATTGATGAGTTAAAGACAAAAATCATGTTTTACATCTCACTAAAACAGAAGCATCATCATAGAAGTGTCATTTTTGCCTTGCGACCTACTCATTAATTTGTTTCATTGTTTACAAACCGATGTTTTAAGTAGAGTTATCTTCCCTTTGATCATTTCTATCAGTTGAGATTTTCATAATCATCTATGAGGTTACATACAACAAGAGGAATTTAGTATATATTTTGTCAACTTTAAATGGAAATTTAAACTGCCTTCTACATCTTCATGGACTGCTTGATGTAGAAGACACAATGGGACAGTCCATATTTATGTCTGTATTACAGAGTATATAAGATATATTAATTTATTTTTTAATATTTGCATGATATGCCAGTTTACTTGCAGAAGGCCAGTGGTCTCTTCCCGGGTAACTGGGTTTTCTCCTCCTCCGTTAAAAGCTGGCTGCCACCATTTAACTGAAAAATTGCAGAGTGTGGTGTAAAACACTATTCAAAAATTAAAAATAAAATAATACAAAGGTGGTGGTTGGATGCCATTAAGGAGAACTTTTCACCGTTCAACTATTGTAATAAAGCTTATATTTGTTGTTTATTCTAGTTTTGTATTTTCCCTGAGGACATATTGTATTCATGTCTGTTTTTTTTTGACAGGATGACACTTCAGGTGATTACAGAAAAGTGTTATTGGCACTAATCTCACAAGGAGGATATTGAAAAGATGACATCAGCCAGATGATGAAGTCAGATTGTTGCCTTTCAGAGATCACTTAGATTTATACATTAAAATTATAAAATAATATATTGTTAACAGATTATTAAGAGCTCTTCTTGTTGTATGCTTCTTTATATATTGATATATAACTGACATAAATAGATGTTTTAGTTTTATGTCAAACTTAAGTATGTATTCAACTTTGTGTATTGCAATTTTCTAGAATTTTTAAAGCAAGCTCTTTAAATATTTATTGTATTTCTTTCTGGCTGGTGATCCTGACTTATTTATCATTAAGCCAGTTATATTCTATGTAGGTTATATTTATAATCTCTTTTTCCTGTATTAAACTAAAAACAAAATTTTACATAATACATATGAACACATGGTCCTTTTTTTTTATTTTTTGTTTGTTTGTTTGACTGTATAGACAAAGGCTGTGTATATGATAAAATGGACATAATTTTACATCAAAGATGACCAAGTGATACTGACCAATTTCACTTTTATAAATTCTGATATTGTAATTTACAAATGTTAATTAACAAGTACTGTCCCTATAGTCAAGTATTGTATTTAGAACTCTACTTAATATTTTTAATTTATATTTGGATCCTGAAGTTACAGCATTTAAAATGTCTAGATCCCTTGTCGCCAGATAAGAATGGGCTAAAGTACATGAATAATTTTCCTCACAAATATGTTCAAAATTTGCAAATGCTTTACTATTTTTGTTTTTATATGTAGATAAAAATGTAGATTACCTAATAATTGTTATTATTATTGGGGGAAAAAAAGTTTCATCCTTTACTGTGTAAGATGAGGTTTACAATATCATATAGTATATGTAGTCTTGTATACACATAATTAATGATGCATAATTTTCTCACATCGGTGTAAGTCACTTCTTGTTTGACATTATTCTGTAGAACATGTTTTTAAAGAATATTTTACAATATGTACTATTTTCATCACGATCATCAGTAGTATGTATGATTCATATCTCAGTTGTTTTTTGTACTTGTGTCGACAGTCTAGTCATAGATATATAATATTTTTTTAAGATTTATTTGTTTTAATTGAGAACTCAATAGAAAAACATGTTGTGAAAGGAAGTTTTTATTTGCATCATGTTTCCTACATCTCAATCAGCTAAACGTAAATGCTACTTGCACTATTAATTTATAATTCACTCATGAAATGTTTATATAGTAATTTATTTGTTGTCATTAAAAAACTGAAAAATTGAACAAAATATTTTTTTCAAAAACATGAAATTAAAATACAAATTATGTATATTATCATTATAATGAGTATGAAAATTAAAAGTGTAATTCTGTTAATGTAATCATGGTCTGTTTATTAATGGATGGAGAGGGGCACCAGCCAGGTTTTGTATATTGTTGCTACCGAGAGTGATGCTGCTGAAAACTTATACAATTATATGTGTATCATATTATTGTCATGGATATGTTGGTTGTTGATGGTTACTCAACTCAATATCAGTTCTTACATACAATGGCTGTTACCATAGTAACTGTTATTCTTACATTATGATTTAAGTAAAAATATTCCAAGTATCTGTTTTGACTGTTCACATTTTCATTTGAGCCAACTTCAGTGAACTTGATGGGAACTTATGCTATTGTGTCTGTGACAGTGTAAAGTGAAAAAGATTGATTGAGGTCAAGTGTACCTGCTTCTACCCCTCATACATCAGCATAACTTGCATAGTACCAGTGTATATTTCTCGAGCACATCCCATACTTCAGATGTTGGATTATAATTGTATTTTTCACCAAAATGACCCTGTTTCCCTGTCTTGGACTATTTTCAATGCTGTTTAAGGTTTGGTTTAGGTCAGTTTAGTTGTGGGTGTAAAATGTTGCCCAGTGGTAAGCTCTGTAATCTTTGTATGTTGCCCAGAGATTCGCTTTGTATTCTTTGATTACACTATACAGTGAAATAGTTCACTTGTCACTTGTCATTTTGGAAACCATTTGTAATCTCCCTCCACAACTTGTGCTATACACTCGTACAATAAACAAATAGTACTAACAATTCGGGTGAAAATGACCTGACCTTACAGGTGGTATCAGGTGCTTTGATGAAGATCATGTTTATTGACAAGCTCGTATTCACACATGTAAAATTTTATATTTATTTTGAAGCATATCTGTTTATTAGTTTTCTTTATATTTTTAGCAAATTGAAGATAGATCAACAACAGTTTAACAATTATTTTTTTCTTTGATATAGGATATATATGTAACTTTCTTAAACTTGGAATTTCTGTATACATATCATTTTCTTTATACATTGGTCTGTAAAAACAACATACTGAACATCATATAAAGACAAGTATTTTGTGTATTTGCAAGTTCAAGGTCAGTTACGATTATTTAAATGTTACACAGTCTAGATATTTAGAAACTTCATGTGTGTACCTAGGATAGTTAATGGTTTGACCAAAGGGCTTGCAGGTTTAGAGAAGCTTTGAGAAGCAAAACCAATTCGGCTGTTTGAAGACTTAGTCTAAGTATAGAAGAAATTTTAAAATTATTTTCAGTGTTGTTTTGTTATATCCTTGTTTTTTATTTGTTTATTATGTATCTGTCCATGTACCAGAATTTTCATATTTCTTGAAATAAAACGTTTCAACCATTCAACAAGTGTTATAGTGATAATAGTACAGAATTATGTAAGTTTTATGTAATTTATGTTGTTCAAATGAGTATCTCATTACCAGCTTTAGTGGAGGATGTCAGTAAAGGATAGTTAAATGTCAGTCTCTGTAGAAAGCCTTCATTTGAAAGATTCCATTTGTTAACTGACAGTCTAGCTTCATTTTTGGGATTGGTTGTTTATATATATTTATATATATATATATATATATATATATATATATATATATATATATATATACTTTCATCTGTTTATGATAGTGGATGTATTTTCCTGGTGATGACAGACAAATGGTGCATTTGTTGTTGAAAACTTCAAAATTCTTTATCACAAATGAGATCTAAAATGATGACATATTACAGCCACTCCAAAGTCTCTTAATCTTGTTTTTGTTTAGATTGACTTATAAAACTTTTCCTTCAAGTTACATTGCAGGGAGTAATGATCATAAATAATCTTTTCTGTAAGAACTTAAAGTTTTATGCATATTCTTTCGTCATATTTTCAAAGTTCTATACCAATTAATTAGTTAATTAATTTTGGGGAAATGCCCAGCACACAGATCTAATTAAAAACTCTTAAAATTACAATGTAGTTGCAAGAGAACCAAAACAAATTGTTCATGGTAAATAGACTAATCTTTAAGCTGTGCACCATGTACAATTCCACATAAATCTTACATTGGGATTTGTTGCTTCGATTGAACAGGACATACATTACGCCGAAACTCTGCCCGATTTTAAGTAAGTTTTTGTACAATTAGGCTTCCTCGCAACATGATGCGGTGACATGTTCAACACAACATATCGATCTGTTTATCATATACCTACAATTATATATTTCTCGTCTGAAGAGTAGTCGGTTATTTATATGATCTATTATTTTCATTAATATTTTGGCATCAAGTTGTGTTATTGCATAAGTGCATCTAGTTGAGACGTGAATTACTTGTACCCAACATTTATTGGCATTTTATTAGCTTGTCAGTCAATCATATCTAAATCATAATAAGGTTTTCCATATATGAAATGTCGCATCTTTTCACGCTTTACCATATCTTGCTAACGAAAGAAATTTCAGCTTTTCAATGGGATTTCGTAAATAACTCCATTAATACGACAATTTATTTGAAAATATTTCCTTTTTCCCTGTAGAAAATGGCAATAAATTCCCCACGGAATGTGACTTTGAAAAGGAAAGATAAACATACACACACACACATATATATATATATATATCAAGATCAACTATATGTAAAACAAAATTTAAATACTTTATTATACTAATTTCTGCGTATAAATGCAAATAGCTCTGAGCAATATACATTATGAAAGTATTTCATCAAAATATCTATTTCTGTTTATAACAATGTGTTTTCTTCTATTTTGTGTATAATATTTCATCGTTGATTTACACAAAAACGTGCAAAGTGCATTAAACTGGCATCAACAAGCAAATGAAAGGGGTAATACTGTTGTGGTAAGCATGTAACTATAATATCTATTGCACAGTCCCTCAACAGTGGAGCAAATCATGACCTGTAATTAGATAAAAGAAAGTACCAATATAAATATCTCGGATACCAAAGTATATACCTTCGGGGTGTTCAGGATACATATACAAATCTGGTTAATATTGGACTAACAGGGACCTTTGGAAGTCTAGAAGTGAGATCAGGTCCCATGGAGGAGTAAGCATCCCCTACCTAGTGGTTTAATCATAAATATATTCAAATTTCATGACTATCCAACCAAAGTTAATCATAATACGGTTTTAATTTTCATCATTTATCATTATAGTTACATATTTCAGAAGTCGTAATAATCATCAAATATTATATGATTGATTTTATGTTTGTTTCTTTGTTTTTGTTTTAATGATGTATCACACAACACTTGACAATTGTTTAGTCATATAGTGGTGACAGGTTTTCATTGGTGGGAAAGAAAACGCCGTCACAATATACCCAGGAAACACCTTCAAGTAAAGTGGCAAACTTCCGTGTATCATTAATTTAGGTTCCGGTGAGCTCCACCTATGCCTACTAGATATGAGAGATTAGTTGATTTCGATGGCATTGCTCTGACCACTCGGACATGTACAGTAAGACCTTGTTATACTAACCACTCGGGCATGTACAGACCTCGTTATACTGCCACCAATTTGTTTAGCCCGAATTTGGCATAAAGGGGTTTGGCGATAGAATTAGGGAACCTTATATGAAATGAAATTGTAGGGAAATTTGGAAAGTGTACTTGAAATAATTGTGCCGTAAAGGGAGGTGGCAAATGAAACGATGGGGCATTATAAAGAGCTTTTTATATGGATATTGAATTTTACATGGATACTAAATTTTATCAATTGTACAAGTGTTCAACCACAACCTTCCGGCACCTTAATATCCCACTGTCAATCTATATACACACATGCTAAAAAGAATTATATGAAAACCAATACTCAATTATTTATATTGAACACGGCTAGAATATTTTTTCCTACAGCTAATGTTTTATAAACATCTGACCAAATGAACTCCTGAAGCCATGGCATGATCTGGTGTTTTTATATACAACATTAGGGAATAATCTGACAATGACATAAACATTATAACATCTGCGCTTACATCGGAATGTCTGGAAAAATTACTTTTATACATAAATCTATGATAAACCCCTCAAGGTATATGGTACAAATCAAATGAATTTGTATGAGTTCGTAAAATTGAAAAATTAAAGAAGAGTAGGAGTAGAAAAATAATGTTGGTGCACGAATAAAAAAGACCGATGCGTAACATCTAAAGAAGATTATGTACACGTGTTCGCATGATTTTATGCTGTTTTTTTTTATCCTGTTAACAACATACTCAAAAACCGTTAGAAAGTCGTCTCAACTGTGGGCGACGTTTTGATGAATCATATGGTCGCATTTAGTTCTTACAAAGTACCACTAATGAATATTAATGAATCATGACTGAACTACATCATATCTATTTGAGTACTTGATGTCTCCAATGTGGTTACATCATAGAGATCTTACTGGTACCACATCCGACTCCATGTAGAGGATCAAAATTGAAACATTAATTTTATACGTATTTGTCCTTAATGGCTTAGTTCAAATAAACTCCTTAAACAGAATACCACACAAATAACAACTACTACACTTGAAAAATAAAACGCGTGGATCTGTCTTTTATCATCTTTTTTCATCATTTTAGATCACGTTTCTTGAATTAAGACAAATTTTAGTATAAATACTAGATTAAACTAGACTTTATAAGCAAATGTTCTGATAATTATAAAATTACCCAAAGTACTCTGTAAACATGCCTCTCAAACATCTTCCTGAGCTTTTGAATCTGTATAACTTTAACAAACTAAGATGTTGTCAATGGTGATTAATTTAAATATTGATTTAGTTTTTTAATTGAACAAATGTATATACAAACCATCTTTAATAACTTGACTGGGGACGAAAAGATTCGGCCGTATTCTCTCTTATATTGGAATCATTGGAACCCTGTTCACTCCCAGCACCTGAAAAAAATGTTAAACGATCCATGAATACATGTAGCAAAAAATAACTAATACACATAATTATACAAGAACTTCCAACATATTTCATTTTCTTCCAATAAATGTTTTTATTGATTAATATTTTGGTCTGCATCACTTCTTATCATGTAAAGTAAAATTGATGAAGTACCAATGCATAATCGAAACTTAAAAGATTAAACACTAAAATATTATCTTATGATAAGATACAGCATTGGAAAGGCATCTGTCATTCTTTTTATTGGCATATCGACGCATATAAACGAATATTCATGTTAGCAGTTTGTTATTGATCAAAAGTAATAAATTCTGCACAAAAATAGGAGAAAAAAGCAATTTTTATCATTACGACAGCCGCAATTTACAAATCTGATAATTTATATGTTGCAATGTTTTTTGCGACAGATGCATATAACATTGAGAGAACAAAACACAGGATGCTTATATAGGCGATCGAAGTATCTGTGATTGATGGTGAAACGATTACATAGATACATGGACACCGTACACGCTACAGCCGAACTGAAATGATGATACTGGCCATACATACGACAATGAAATGTTTTCTCTACTCAAAGCATGTTTATGGCACTAAATATCTAACTATTGTAAACTTTTCTTTAGATATAGATATCCCAAAACTGATGATAGAATGAACTAAAAACTACATATTCTACTTTGCTCGAGGCACTTTTATAAACATATGCACTGTCAAAATTGTAATTCAAACAATAGCCTTAGACATGAAGAAATTGAACAGTAAATGGTATACTCCGCCTTAAGAAATACTCACAACTCTATCTAACTTACCTCTACTTTTTTAGTTATTCTAATACAGAATATAAACGTTAATATGAAACAGTACAATATCTGTCCATTTATAATCTACATGAGGAACACATTTCTACAAAGAGGTACACAGTTCTACAAAAAAAACCAAATTTCTACGAAGAGGTACACATTTATACAAAAGGACCAAATTTCTGCAAAAAGGAACATATTTCTACTAAAAAGAACAAATTTCTACAAAACGGGACAAATTCTTCAAAAAGGAATACATTTCTACAAAAACTAGAATAAGTATTTTGTTGTAACGTCATTATTGGCATAGATAATACAGAAGTAGGGCAGCACTCACACGTGTTAACAGTCTGATCTGCTGTATATTATATAACCTACCATGGTTCGTTAATAGATTAATTATAATCAACATAGTTTGTTTGATTACATGAAAACATGAATTTCTCTGTATAGATTGGTTACTAGAATAGATAGCACAGTACGGTGAGTATAGACCGCTTGTGGTGGTTAATAGGTAGTCCTTTGATCGCAAGCAGGTGGCCCCAGGTAGATAGCACAGTACGATGAGTAAATACCGCTTGTGGTGGTTAATAGGTAGACTTTTGACCGCAAGCAGGTGGTCCCGGGTAGATCGCAGAGTACGGTGAGTATAGGCTGCTTGTGGTGGTTAGTAAGTAGACCTTTGACCACAAGCAGGTGGTACCGGTTTTGATTCCAGGTACAAGGACTTTACAAATGGTAGAGACTGTTCATTTTCGAAGCTCTCGGCAGATGGACGAGAGACCCTTCCGGATGCTACAACAGTGTCACAGCAGCCATGGCACGTACAAGAAGTATTTCTTCTACATTGACGTCAGTAAAAAACACATCGTAAACCAATGAAACTTCTACGTAAGTGAAAAATTCTTGACGGGTTGAAATAAAACAGAACATACAAGTAATGGTGAGTGTAGAGACATACATAATATGTAAATAGCCTAATCCGTTGCAAGTTATATTTTATAATTAGTAGTATTTTTTTTTTGTTGCGCATTAACAAGTAAATCCACAAAATGAATTTTAACGGGATTTATACAATATTTTAATTTCTGGTTTTATCTATTTTCCACGGTTTATTTTTAGATAATTCAAGACAATTTCAAAACTGATGCAACAGACGTTGTGATATATAAATGACAGCTTATCGTTTGAATCTGTGTACAATAACTTCTGTGAACAAACAAAAAGAAGTTTGAGAACTTAAAAACGGAGCGCTGATAAATATCCATGTTACCATTTAAATATTAAGAAAATAAATGTGTATTCCGACCACCTAGAAT
Organism: Atrina japonica; assembly: GCA_030159075.1. Taxonomy (NCBI): domain Eukaryota; kingdom Metazoa; phylum Mollusca; class Bivalvia; order Pterioida; family Pinnidae; genus Atrina; species Atrina japonica. The sequence goes on along the minus strand of BROG01000068.1, from coordinate 192,130 downwards.
TGCAGTAGGACAGATTTGCACAACTGCTAGTCGATGTCACTTCCCAATCAAAATCCAGTGTAAGCCACCAAAATGATATGGGCATTGCCAAGAAGAAACGTTTTAGATGAGAGTAAATACAAGTATATACAAATTTAAAATTTCAACTGTACAAATTAAATTGATATGGGTATATAGTTGGCATTACCAAAATCGGTAGTTTTGGGTTATTTCTATTTTCTCCTTTTTTAAAACATTTTCCTAATGTTAATATCACATTACATAACTTACAAGCACACGACTTTCGAGACTGTAGATAAATAAGATAAATTAAAGACGTGAAGACTTTAAGACACTATTACCTGATAAATAATACATCATACTGACTAGAAAAGGGAAAGCAATGTTAGAATATTCCATCTACCTCTAGACTTCCACAGAAATGTTACAGGATCAAATTACAAACTATCAGCACTTCGTGTTAGGCAATTTGTTAAAAATCACGAGAGTATATTGTCATGCACCAGAGGTATCCGCTTTATAAGCAAACTGAGTTAATTCTGCGTTCAGCTAATGTTTCGTTAATACATCACTTAAAACTGCAATCCACATCACCAACAGGTAAAATAGGCTGATAGTTAGCATATGCTACACTAAAGATACGCTAAATAACTAAGCGGAAACAATACCAAACTCAATATTTAGTTTTACCAAAGCCAATCTATTTCAACCACACCATATACAGCTATATCTAATCTACAGAATTGTCAAATTATACCATGATTATTATGATAAGACTGAGGATAATAATTGGTAATAGGTGTCGCTTCAGGTATTCGTCTTCGCCTCCCATATCGTGAGTACAACCCACTACTACCTTGGCGTGCAGGTCCAGTTTTTGGTCTGTATACATTCATCACCATTGAAGCGTCAGTATTGGGGTCTACTTCGTCTCGTGGTCCAGGGTACCTTTGGTGTAGTATAAAAGATGTAGATCATGACTACAAATATATATCTTCATTGCATATGAAAGACAGAACTGGGCTAGCCCACCCTATTTTTAAACATACAACCAATATATCTTTACAGTCAACGCGTAAGCAAATTGTTTCAAATGTGAATGTATATATGTTAACTGTACAATCAGAGGTCATATGGAAACAAATTTTAAACGAAGGAAAACATTTTCATAAGATATTTTGACCTCCTCCCCCTTTTTTTAATTTGCTTCCTACGCCACTGTTAAAGCGCGTACCCAACATAAATTAAGAGAAAAGTCAGTATATTTATAATTTGATTTTGATTTGATTTTTTGTTTTACGCCATACTCAACAATCTTTCATTCATATGATGGCGTCCAGTTTTCATTGGTGGGGACAAACCCCGGTTACCCGGGTAAAGACCCCCAACCTTCCGCATGTAAACTGGCAAACTTTCCCACATAATTCGAAACGACCCTAGCGGGATTCGAACCAGAGGTGAGAGGCCTTGTGATTTAAAGCACAATGCTCTAACCACTCGGCCACGGAGGCCCCCAGTATATTTATAAACGTAACGGCTTCGGTCAAAGGTTTATAAATACAAATTATTTTATCACCAAAGAAAGTAAACATTACCCTTTATATAGTGACAGAGAACATTAAAAGTCTTGAAAATCAATGATCTCTAGTAATTGTCTAGACAAGATTTACTTATTTGCCATATTATTTATGACACTGATTCAGTGCGACCAGTTTAATTGATCAGAGTCATCGGAACGCCTTGAAAAAGGCGCATCACACTGACGCCTTCTAGAACCGGAGATATACTGACGATGTCTTTTGTAACAATGTCCTCTTCATTCATTTAACTCTAAAGATACACAGCAATATCAACTTCTAATAAATTACAACAAATTTTCCTGTCTGCGGTAAATCAAAGTCAATTTATTTACATGTAATATTCTAAGTTACGTAGCTGTATTTATTGATAATGGATATTAATGTTCAAAATGTTTTATCGAGTTGCCTAGAATAAATTTACATCATCTTTAACCATCATAATTAATAAATGTATAAAGCATGAAGTTGAGGTTTGTCAGACAAATGGTAATACGACCCACATGATTTATGAACCATGCATTAGCACTTTGACGGAAAACAAATTTTATTTTGCAATAAAATGTTACATATACATACAATGGAGTCTTGTTCTGGATAAGTGTATAAACAGTCGGTTGTCAATTGAAATGAAAAGTGTTAACCAGTTCCAACATGTAGCGATGACTATGCATCATGTATTACACTAAATAGCACAGAAAACTGTAAAGTGGGGTATATCTGATGAAAAGGATAGAAAACTTGATAAAAGTTCATTCAATAGCAATATAAAAATAAAAGTATAAAAAGTATCAAGCGCTAGGAAGTCCAAAAGGCAACAGACGAATATGGTGAATATTGGAGAAACATAGACCTTTGGAAGCTCAATAGATGAGATCAGGTGTCTTGGAGGAGTAAACCTTTTTTTCCATTTGAATTATGGGTGATTTATTGGAAACCATCATATAAATTAAAAATGTTTTGACAATAGTGGTAAAAACGTTTATCACAGTTTGGCGAACTGTAGTTTTGACATTTTATCTCTGTTTACTCCTATATTATGACACAGTCAATACCCAATATTGTAAACAAAAGTTTAAAAGACAGAACAGTTATAAACTCGGTTTCTACAGAACCATTGTTATAACAGCATGCGATATTCTCGTCTACACCATGTTTTGGCACAATTAGCAATTATATTAGAGTTTTCGATTTGGAACGGTGGATTAAATGGGTTTATTGCAGTGTACTGAGAGAGTAATAACAGTTTTAAAAGTAAGTTTATAACACTATTTACGTATGTCGCCATGCTACATGTCCACCCTTCAGTGCGTCAGCGATGAAAAGTTAAAAGGTAATTACAGTTTCAAACATAAGCATTTTAAAGAACCCATATTTTACCTACAATCAGCATTCAACAGAGAGTTTCCCTGGCAATTGTTACATGCAGTATTGTAAACAATGCCCAAGTTTATAGTCATATCAATTTTGTTACAGTTATTCTTTCAGCTGTTGAGTTATGTCACAATAAATTTCAACAGTATGTTATCCGTGTGATATGATGGGCGGGAACAGAATGTAAAACTTAAAAGATTTTATTTATTCAGGATCGGATATCCACGTTTAGATCTCAGAGAGTGAATGTTGCAAAGAAATCAAAGTTCAATGTTTATTTAACTTACAATTTCAAGATAATACATTGGAAAGGGTATGCCCATTATTGGCTGATCACGTGTTAAATAGTTTGATCTTTTGTTGACAGTGAGAGAAACAAAAAATCACACAGAAGCTTTTTCTTGATAACAACGTCTATATTGACTTTTCTGAGTGTAGTTCAATTTCTATGTCGCGACTGTATTTGCATTTAAAACACAATATTCACGTCTGGGTGTGACTTGAGAATATAATATGGGTAATTTGCAAACTGCTTCTATAGTGCTGAATTAAAAACCAGGAAATAAGGCGACATTCAGGTTAACTATTTAAACTGAAATTCATTTTATACTTTGGTATCTGAGATTTTTATATTTCTTTAATTCTTTTATTAATTAAACACACACACACACACACACACACACACACACACACACACACACACACACATTTATTCGAATTACTTGACTGTGTATGAATGTATGTAAATGTTCTGTATGTTAATATCTGTAACTTTGTAATCATTGGTTTATAACAATAAACTATCCATCTGTCTACCTAATAATTAAATACCCTGTACAGTCAAATAGCTATCGTCCAAATATTATCTTAATTTCTTCTACTTTTATACTTATTCATGTCCGTTTATGATGTGTTTTCAAAACATTTAAAGTGGAAGTTTTGTATGTTGAATTAATAAAATTATTTATATTTCATAATCACTCCAGAAGTTATTAGATGTAAATCGTTGTTTATATATTGTCCTAGTGATATAATGTGAAAGTTAATGATGACGGTTATATTTACTTGGTTAGTGTTCATGAACGAGCCACTCGGCTTATGATCCAAAATCTTATATTTGTAGTTATATCGTGTTTTATGTTCTTCGGTTGGAATATATAATTGGTCGTATAATATATCAACAGTCACGTGATTCACCATAGACTCTGTTGATCATCACTGAAAGGAGCAGGTTAATGAGAAAAACTAGGTTTGACTGGAGAAAAACTAGGTTTGACTCCAAAACTAGGTTTAACTCATGATTTTGGTGTGCCATATACATAGTCTGCAACTGTAGAATAATTATATGTTTATACTTTGATGGAATAGAATTTCATCTTATTTTTCTTCAAACTTGATGGGAATTACCCAATCAGAGTTTGAATTAGGTATGATGCATGTTTGTTTACGATAACAAATGCACTTTGTAAAACGGTGAGAAAGTAAGTAATAATATAATAACGGCTTGAAGTCAAAATAACCGCAGATTGTGAAAAAACCCAAAATGGCTAACGATTTGATAGAAAGGGTAGAGGCTAGTGAGGTGATTATCAAATCGAATGAATATTGTGACAAAAGGTATTATGATATTGAAAAAAACCCAATGTAGTCATTCTGTGAAAAGGAGTCATTTTTGTCTTTTGGAATAATGTGCTCCCGTCTTTTTGTGATCCATGTTCATCAAAAATGTTGATAGTGTCAATAGCAAACTTGGTCATAGACTTCTTTGACAAAGTTTTTGATGGAGAACTTTTATAGTGTAAACGGGTCTTAAATACCTTAAACTGATACTCACGGATAAAACCCTGAAGTGTAATTCTTGACAAATGGTCGTGACAAGGAGGGGTTTGAGGATCACATAGATATGTTATGATACGTAAATCTATGCTTTAACTAATGAGATGTTTAATATTCCAGAAATATAAAGAAATTAATTTTGCAACACGTTTAATTGAATACATTGTTCTTTGGCCTCCCTGTGTGTATAACCACTACTTGTGTTGATACACTGGGATACAATTTTTTAATGTTGTTGTACGCCAAACTCAACAGTTTTTTTTTTTTCAGTGGCGGTCAGTTTTGTAGTGGAGGAGAGAATCTGGTTACAGCGTACGCGGGAAAAGAACACATTAGTGTCGCATTGGTCAGATTATAAAGATACTTATTTGTAAAGAACTGACTCAAGTTTGGATCCGGTGTACACATTTTACCTCAAAACTAATGAATTGTGACAAAATAATTCAGAACCTATAAAATTTAATAAATGACAACTCACCATGGATTCTGATAAAGATGAGAATGTCTGTTTTCGCACTCTTGTCGAAATGCGCCCAGCTGAAATACAGTAAATAGAGTATAAATTATTAAAAGACAGTAGTTTCACGATTTCAAATAATTCGTACTATTATCAATATCATACCATGTGGTATTAGATCCAAAGTATGAGAGTAGAAAAAACTGCCAGCCTCAAGGGGAACATAAACTGCTTCCTCGACATTCAGATAATGAGCACAATAAACAAATAGCCGATCCACGAGTTCGAGTTAACGACAATACAATTTTGTATATGCATGTATATGTAGTTCTTTTAATTTCAGTTTTGGAAAGACTATAGCTATTATAAACATAATACAAAAGTTATGATGCTCAAGACGTTCGTTTCTGTCAATTAGACTTCATCAGTTAAGCTCCAATTTAAATTGTATATGTGTTTTATAAAGATTAAGTTGTATCATACAAGGTCAAATAATAAATCTTAAAGTATAGCCACCCCCGATCGCGTCGTCGCCCCCCCTGTGCCCGCCACCCTGGGCCCCACCCCAGGCAACCTCGCCCAACCGCCACCTGCTCCCACATAACCCCACAACGCCGAACCCGCGAACGTGCGTTATCCCGACCAACCCAATAAGACACAGCCTAGAGTCTAAAGAACGTACTATACCAATTCCGATAATAAGGCCAACTCGCTCAATCACCCCTACTACAAACAGTAATGATGCACAAGAACGTATCTAGTCAATCAGACTTCAATCAGTATAAGCTCAATTTCAAATAAGACTCATGAGTTTACTACAGATTCAGTTGTCTCCTCCCAGGAAATCATCAGATCTAAGAGTAACCATTGTAAAAAGATGACCATCTAAGCTTTAGAAAACTTTGGAATTTGAATAGTGTTACAAGTGCCAAATATTACTTAAGTATAAGATTATCAGCTGGTAATGATGGACATTTGAGTTCTTCGCTTGAGCTCAGATCCAACGTGTGAAATGTGTTATATATGATCATTTTCATTGTATAATGATGTATACATGTGAGCTTATATAGACTATTTGTTACAAATGAAGAATGCTACACTAAACACTGTGAACATTTCATAGACTCACCATAATTTGTCTCCCTGTGTTAGGTAATGTCCAGTCAGAGCGTTCTGGGACCATCCAACCAATTTCACCGACCTTCGTTGAACGCGGTCTGGGAAAAGGTGTACTGGATGCCGCCCGCCATAGATAATCTGCTTCACTCGTCCATTCAACAGACATTGTACCGATACCAACTTGGCGATGTTCAGATTCTACTGCTACTCTGTGGTCGCGTATACCATCTGGACCTGATATCATACAGGGAAAATAAAGAATACCTACACTGGTATTATGCAATATGACGGTGACATTAATTAGAAATATATGCGACCTACTCGTTGTATCTAAATTATGTAACAGAGTGTCATAGGTGAGTTACGGTGCAGTTTAAGTTGTATTTGTTGAGAATGTTAAATGATAAAAACAAGTAAAAAGAGGTAAATCTTTGCACTTTGGGTGTCAATATCTCGAGAACGCATGCACGGATTTTTATTTGGTTTTCGACGTTGTTCATAAAATGGCGAGTTCTATGCATTCTGAAATTTTTATTTTCCATTCATGTTGCTCAGAAATACTCTGCTTTCTGTATACGCAAAACCCAAGGAACAAATAAATTGTTCTAACAAGTGCCGTTTGTGCAGCAATCAGATACAGCCTTTTTAAAACCTTTTGTCTATTCAACATGAAAATTTAAATTTTATGTGTGTTTGTTTACGAGACAGTTATTCGTTAACTGAAAATTTCGGTTTTCTGATCTCTACTTTATTGTTTTATTTGTTTGTTTACAAAGCCAATAAAATCGAAGATGGGAGCATCTCCTTTACTTTATGACCCGTCTTTCTGTCTGTTCTCAACTCAGGTTTTTATTCTGCCACAAAAGGTGGTGGATAACTAAGATAAAGTTCAGCTCGTCTGTATTTTCCAAGAAAGTTTAATTTAAGGAAAAGAGAAACAGTTTTATTTAAAGTTGACGAATTGCAGATAGCTATATATTTAGCGGGAGCCTAGAGAATTTCAGATATGGACGTAAAGGAATCTTAAAAGCTATATTAAACTTTTAAATATTTTATTATTTTCTACTCCATTCACCGATGAAATGCACTCAAATATACAAATGCAGTTATTAAACCTACAATGCATTCTGTGGCTGTGGAAATTATTCGGGATTATTCTTATTATAACACTGAAATAAAAGTTAAATACCATTCATAAGTAATCCCATCGTACACGAGAATTTGAATATATCTTTAATCTGTTTAACAATTTATAAGTTATTACAAACGATTTACCGATGATAAAGATATGATATGACCAACGATTTACCGATGATAAAGATATGATAAGGCCAACGATTTACCGATGATAAATATAAGATATGACCAACGATTTACCGATGATAAAGATATGATATGGCCAACGATTTATCTATGATAAAGATATATAAGATATGACCAACGATTTACCGATGATAAAGATACGATATGGCCAACGATTTACCTATTAGAAATTGTCTATCGGGAAAATACGTTGCACTGACCGAAATACGTTGTTACAATACACTCTATAGACTTAAGAATATTTGAATCTTCTAAACTGTTGTTTAATGTGCATGGAAGAAGTTTCTTCTTTTTCACATTTCTCCGTTTTCGTACCAAAACGGTATAGAAATGATAAATTTCACAGTATGTTAAATCTAAGCCCAGAAAGCTAACGATTTATTAAGATGTGGATCGTTAAACATAATAGAGCTTTCTCCAATCACTCTTGTAATCTATTTGTATAAGTTCTTTGTTTATTTTTCACTTGTGTTTTAAAATACTTATTGCACCTAAGATATACTTAGTGCTATAATATTGATTTAACCAGTCGTTTACTTCTGACAATTTGGTCTTTACCGAACTTGCAGTCACCCGATCGTCAAATTAAAATATCCATGGTATAAATACATGTCGTTTAATTTAATGTGTTACGGGATCTGCACAGGTTAATATAATAGTTTTGTCTGGTTGTAATCAATTATAAACGCTACACTGAGCTTCATGAGAAATGAAACTTAATAGACGTCTCGAAATTTTAAATATATATCCAGACATTTGCTTTAACCTGAACTACGTATAGTTATTCCCCTATCGCCATAAATTTACTTATGTATTGTCTGCAAACTTTTGTGAAATTATTACAAATTTCACTTCTTTAAATTTGACCCCATTCTGTCAAGTTTTGTCACCCGATCTAATTAATAACCATGGCAATACTTTTGTGTGTATTGATTTACGTTAAATGTTTTAGATCAGAAAATAAAATATTCATGTACACATTTTATGTTACGGTTGCTGATAGATAGCTTACGTTAGCCCTGTATCCCCAGAGACAATTTGTTGCATATGTGTTGGGTAATTCGTTTTCTATCACAAACGTAGTTTTGTTGAAACCCATTATCGCCAATATTGGTGTAAAATAATTTTGTCACTTATCAATTTCTACTCTAATGTATTATGCCAGCACGTCTTACTGATTCTCAGCAATTCAGATTTACTTAGATGAACTTAAGATTTAAACAGGAGTGTTTTAATATTAATTCTTATGTAGATCTTCGTCCTTATCGCCCGCGATATGAGGTAGATTCAAACAGTATTTTACTCTCAGTCATGCATGTTTTATTGAATTTAATGGTCGATACTGATAAATTAATTTAAAAATCTGACGACCCGACATTATAAAATTTATTATTTATTTAAACTGATGCGGGTGTTCAATTCCCGCAAACTTTGGGGGAAATGTCATGCAAATGTTAACTTACCAGTAAATAACATCCTTCCTTTCCATGGTTCATTTGAATCTATTATATTGTATAAATAGTCTTTTGTTCTTTTCCCAGGCTCGGGATTTTTCTCTTTGTGAACTGTTTCCATTTTGTTAAACTGCTATTCTCCGCGACCGTGATTAAATGTCTAATAGGTAATCTGTAATCGCTACCCTTATCGAGGCCCCACGAGTACAGCTGATTAGCAACGTCCCATTGTTAGAGTTTCCAAGGAAGTGCTGAATCAAAGCGAGGCAACTTCACGGTGACACAAACGAAAACGAAGAGTTTAACAGCAAGGTATTTTAAAATCTTTATAAACTTGGTACAGTCCTTGAAATTAATTTCATCTTTCGAATTCATAACCTTTTATCCTGATCAATATATTTCGAGACAGACATCGGTATGTGCGATGACAGGCACAAGCTAATTGATGACAAAACATTGATATGATATTGATAAATACAGGGAGGGGGGTGTTACAACTTACAAGTTACATGCATAGTTACTTGATTAATTTTATCATTTATCGTAAAAACGTGTGTTGTAGTATAAAAAGTCCAAGAGGTCCCTTTCTCATCACGCACACACCCTTTTCTTAAGCTTAACTTTAGTATAGATATATATTCATTTTATTTACAGTAATCAAAATGGATACTGCATACCTCAGGAAAAATTTGGGATCATGTTTGACACAGTGTCTGGCAGAGATAGCTGAAAAGCGCCCAAGGGACCCAGTCGAATATATGGGTCAGTGGTTGTACAAATACACAGAAAATATGCAGTTTATAGAACAGGTAAGCCAAGTGCATGAAAACATATCACATTTTTCTTTATTATTTTTTTTAACTGTGTTATGGACCATGACTCATGTCATTAACCCATTCACCCCTAAAACACTTTTGGACTGATCTAAATTATTGATTTACAGAAGAGTTTGATGTTTTTCAGAAGTCAATGAGTTAATTATTCCTGTGTTTTAAGTATCATGTAATTCACTTCATTTGTAATTCAATCTACATTTACATTCTAATTAAAATAAAAATAAGCTTACATCATGTTGACCTTTATTTAGTAGGCCAAAATTCTGGAACAATTTTAAATTACTTTTTAGTTTGGTAAGCCTGATTTTACAATAAAAGTAACCTCAAATCATGACAGAATTTTGACCTATCCATTTAGATATGTCCAAAATTCCAATGTCTTGGGATATCTTATTTACCGTTCTTTTAGTGGAAGTTAATTTCAGTTGATCGATCCACAATACTAACAGATAACACTTCACTTTGTGATGATAGTAATGTTTATTTGGAAGTGAATTAAGCACCCATATTTTGTTTGTTGGGTGTTTCTTATTACTGGATGCATTGTATTACTGCACATTACACATCTTATACATGTATATAGGCCTACCTTTCCATGTCATTTTATGTAATGTTGAAAATGTAGACTTGTTTCTGTGTTGTTTTTTTCCTTGTTTAATCTGGTGTGCTATATACTAATTTATTACATGCATGTATAGTCATACAGTCACAGTACAGAGTTCAATACGCCCGTATAATACGTAACATCGTATTGCACTGTAGTTGGATACAGAAATTTCATCGGAGCTACTTTTCTAAATGCTATTCTTTTCATCCCAAATATTTTATAGCATTGTTAAAAGCGAGATTTTTTTAAATTTGTGCACAAATATAGATAAATAAGCAACATGTAATAAATACAAACACTTGAGCTAAGCTCTCGTTGAATCCATTCACTACACAGATCACATGCAATCTGATTATATGGATAGGAACATATGTGTGGTTTTGTCTGTGTACATGTAGGCTAGTAATAGTAAGTTATACCTGAGTTCAGCTGGTCAACAGTGTTCATTTGAGTTGAGATCCAAGTTTTATTTTTATTTATTTATTTACAGTTTATAGTAATATAAAGTAATTAACATGTGATTATTTCACAATAAATTTTTTTCTCCACAAAAACTGTCATACCGAAAATTGTTATATTTGACAACTTCAAAAGCTCTGGGTCATTATGGGTATTCAGTACACTTTTGGCATTTTCTATTTTACATTTTCATGACTGGCGATGAATACCTACCATACCAAACTTAGTAAGATTTTTCAATGATTATTATCATCCATACACCCCATTATCTGGCATTCTATTTTTTTTGTTTAACAGAAAGAGAAAGAAAGACTTCAACTTATCAAGGAAAAGGAAGATTTTGATCTAGAAGAAGAACTCAGAGAAAAAAGAAAATTAGAAGCAGATAAAATTCAAAAGGAAGATGAAGAAAGGAGAAAAGTTAGTGAATTTTGAAAAAAAATTAAATTTCCAAGAATTTTTTACTTATATGAGTTGTCACCAGCTTTAGGTGAAGCGCCACAAATTTATATCTATGTTATGGACTAACGCCTTTGCTTTGGGGTTTCTTTTTGACTGTTATGCCTGCTGTGACTCATGACCTCAATTTTAAGTCTCATCCGAAAGAATGGTAAAGGAAGAGTCACTATCATGTTTTAAAGTCTTTGTTATGACTTGGTACTGGATATTGTACCCAGGAAGCCAGGACCTTCCCCATGCAAGTTGATAAGATAGATATAAAGGGCTCGCTGCACTCGCATATACCGTAACCAATATTGAAAGATATAACCAATTTTGAGACATCCATTTTCAAAGAGATGGAAAGACAATTAAATTGGCCAAGCGCCTGGATCTTAACTTGGCCCATTAAATATTTGGTTTTTCTTTCAAGGATTCTTTGCATTAACAATTTTTTTTCATTTTGGAAGTAAAAACGAAAAGAAAAAATTGTATCTTGTGTTGCAGTGGTCTTAAGATAAATAATGAAAGAAAAAGAAAAAAAAACTGGGAGTAAATAGGCTATATGAGAACTGGAAATCAGGACAATTTTTAAATTTTCATTAGAATATGGTGTTTTTTATTGTTATGATAATCAACTGATTTTGTATGTAAATAACATTAAAAGTATTGCTAACATTGTCCATTTAAACAAAAGCAGAGTAAAAGTTGACTTACTTGTAGCTAAATATTATGGAGGACTTTAGTGGAGCACACCTCACCATAGTATATATTACATAATACCTGATGTTATCTTTTGTAAAAGTGGAATTTGTATCATTTCAAAGGCAGAGGAAGAAAGAGCAGCAAAGGAAAGTTCATCACCAACAAAATTACCTCCAGTAATTGAAGCACAGGAACCACAAGAAGAAGAACCTAAACCTACAGAAGCACCAGCCGAGGAAAAACCTGCTGAAACAGAACAGGAACAAAAGGAAGATGTCACTGAGGAGAAAAAGGTAAACATAAATAAAACATGAAATTGTTCTGGTACATAATTGGATATAGTAATCAGAGCTGATATCGGACAGTCTGATTTGTGTGGATCAAAGTTTATTTTCATATAAAACAGCCAATGTTGCTGTGGTTAGAGATGATTTTGATGTCAGTGTAGATTACTGTGGTTAAGAGTTTATTTTGATGTCAGTCTAGATTACTGTGGTTAAGAGTTTGTTTTGATGTCAGTCTAGATTACTGTGGTTAGAGTTAATTTTGATGTCAGTGTAGATTGCTGTTGTTAGAGTTTATTCTGTTGTCAGTCTAGATTACTGTGGTTAAGAGTTTGTTTTGATGTCAGTCTAGATTACTGTGGTTAGAGTTAATTTTGATGTCAGTGTAGATTGCTGTTGTTAGAGTTTATTCTGTTGTCAGTCTAGATTACTGTGGTTAAGAATTTGTTTTGATGTCAGTCTAGATTACTGTGGTAAGAGTTAATTTTGAGGTCAGTGTAGATTGCTGTTGTTAGAGTTTATTTTGATGTCAGTCTAGATTACTGCAGTTAGAGTTTATTTTGATGTCAGTCTAGATTACTGTGGTTAGAGTTTATTTTGATGTCAGTCTAGATTACTGTGGTTAGAGTTATTTTTTATGTCAGTCTTGATTGCTGTTGTTAGAGTGTATTGTGTTGTCAGTCTAGATTACTGTGGTTAGAGTTTATTTTGATGTCAGTCTAGATTACTGTGGTTAGAGTTTATTTTGATGTCAGTCTAGATTACTGTGGTTAAGAGTTTATTTTGATGTCAGTCTAGAATGCTGCGGTTAGAGTTTATTTTGATGTCAGTCTACATTACTGTGATTCAAGTTTTTTTCTCATGTCAGTCTAGATTGTTGTGGTCAGTGTTGATTTTGATGTCAGTCTAAATTGCTGTGGTCAGAGTTTATTCTAATGTCTGTCTAGATTGCTGTGGTTAGAGTTCATTTTTATGTCAGTCTAAGTTGTTGTTGTCAAAGTTTATTTTGATGTCAGTCTTGATTGCTATTGTTAGAGTTTATTTTGATGTCAGTCTAGATTACTGTGGTTCAAGTTTTTTCTTATGCCAGTCTAGATTGCTGTGGTCAGTGTTGATTATTATATCAGTCTGGATTGCTGTTGTCAGAGTTTATTTTTATGTTAACAAAGCTATATTTCTTTATTATATACTACATTATTATACATCTTGCTATAGTCAGTATGTCTTTGCAGTACTCAGGACTAATAATTTTCTAAAAAGCCACTCTGTCAATTTTACTTATGTGGATTTAATGTTACAACTGGATTATAAAGTTTTGATAAACCATTGTGATTTTAGTACATGTATACAAAACTGGTTTTATCATTGACAACATAAATATATATCTAAATTATGTTTATCTTGACAATGAGAATATGTTTTATTTATTGTCAACAATACCAACAGTATTATCATTCCTTATGTACAAACAAAATACAAAAATCAAATAGTAAATTAGTGCATAAATAAAAGAAAAGAAATGAGCACAATACATGTCATAACATGTGAATATTTAGCTTGTCTGTGACTTCTAAATGACATGAAATATTTTGAAGATTTCTGATTACATAATGAAATATATTTGTTGTTCTCAATTAAAGTACTAACTAAGATCTATTGTATGTATAACTATTGACAGGATGAAGATGCACCTAAAGAAGAACCAACAGAAACGACCACAGCTCAAGGCGAAGAACAAGAGGCAACATAACCGTGTACAACTGCCAACTAAAATCTTTATAACAATCGTTTGTCTGTGATAAGAAGTATATTGTTATGTACAATCATTTTTTTTGGCAACATTGGGAATGTTAAATTACACTCTGTGTGATTTTAACATACAGGAAATGCAGTCAAGGTCAATGTCACAGTCAAGTTTACAGTTAACATGTACTGTATTTGCTTTTGGATTGACCTGCTACATTGTATGAGTGGACACATGTACATTCCAATCGTTTTCGTGTACTTGCCAATTGTCAGTTGCCATATTCTTGTGTCTTTATTTTCAACTCATTATTCATCAGGTCACTCTGTATGTTTGTAAATAATAAAACATTTAAGTTACTCTTACTTTATTTGTAATGTTTTAGAAATTTGCATAATCAATCTTCAGCTTGGAACTAAAAACACTGAGAACTAGGGCATTAGATATAGCTACTTTATTTCACTTTTAAGTGAAGTTAGTTATTGTTGCAGCCAAAGCTAAACTTACCCTGGGATGTAGAATACAAATTTGTTTCTCATGAGTAAATGAGTCAACTGTTATGTCTTATGTACTGATCTTGTTCAAATACTGTTCTTGAAAAATAGCTTGGTGAGACTGACAGTATGGTATTAAAGTGATATAAGCTGTCACAATGATGATTTTTGTCCCATGACACATAGACGAGAATATGATGAAATGTGTGTTTAAATACACTATCAAACACGTGAAACTGAGTTATTTATTGTATTCAAATTTCAGTTTTTCGATACCTTTAAAAAATCCGGCTGTATTTCCATATGCAATGACCTTTCAGATAAATTCCTTCCCCATATCACGTGTGCTTTATGATTCGGTCAGGTGGATCTCGGTCCTTTACGTGCTCGACCTATCAGCAATCTCGGCTCTTTACGCAATTGGGTATGTTAAAGTCGGTTGATTTTTATGTGTTTTATATTTACTTTTAAAATACAGGACTTGATTTTTATTGGAAAGTACATGTATTATGTAAAATATGTACTTTTCAACGCTATTCTAAATACCTGAAACAAATTGGATCAATATATGAATAAAACTATCAGGTTACTAAAAGTTATTTTTCCAGTCTTTGATGTAACCCTGAAAATGAATGCTGACATTGCCAAAATCTAAACAATATAACTGCGAAAATTATGTGTATCTCACGTTTTACAATCCTGTTGCCATGTACGGTGGAGTTGGGCAGTTCATATTTTTCAAGAATGATAAAACCGAGTATGCGATGGGTCGAGTTAAAAATGGGTCAAGATCTCCCGGTATACCCAGCACGTGGACAATTTTAGAATCACGTGTTTTGAAACAATGGAAATGACCAACTTTGCCTCATTTAGGTATGAAACTAGATCTAAATGAATCTAAGCGATTCACATTTCGTTGGTAGTTTGAGCTTAGTTTTGTATTTTTTTAATTTCTTTTGTTTGATTTCCATTTTCATTTATTTATTGCGTTATCACGCTGTACCTGTAGTATGTAGCATTTTTTTCACTTTTTGGTCGTGTGTGTAACTGGATGTTTGTGTGAGAGTGTGTATGTGTACGTTTTTTCATGTTATTTTAATTGTTTTGTCCTGATGAAGGGACATGTCATCCGGAAAATTTGACATTTATTTTGTCCGTGTCATTTTAGTGCTTTATATATATATATATATATATATATATATATATATATATATATATATAGAGAGAGAGAGAGAGAGAGAGAGAGAGAGAGAGAGAGAGAGATCAGCAGACAAACATTATCAGTCACTGAGAATCTCTATATGTATGCACTACTTTTCACTACGGACGATCAATATTTTGATATGCTGATTCATTTGAACAGTTGAGAAATAAGACAGGAATAGAACTGGCAAGGTTACAAATTTATATTTAGAATCTTATAGCTGTTATACAGGGTGAAATGATGTTAAAATACATTTATATGTTCAAGGTGGCGTACGGAATCACTTTAGGTATAATTTTATTTAAAGGATACAAGGAAGAATTTATCCAATTTGACAAATGCTTTTTTTTGGTAATATGCCTTTCAAACAAAATCAATTTTAAATACTAATTTGTAGTAAAGACTGATTGATTAAATGTTTAGATGTATTTTACATGCATACAATGACTGAAATAACTCTTGGGTAAACCAGAAGGAGGCAGATAATCAAATGACTAACATTGTACATATATCGAACTCTAGCACAGTCTGGTGCTAGTGTACCAGGAATTTAGAAGAATAGCCGTAGTAGATTAGACCATTATGAAAGCCTTTGAATATGATAAAACGCCCGTACAAATGCCTAACATTATAGTAGTTTCCTGATGGAGAAGCAGTTTTAAAGTTTGTAGATTCAAAGAACTTCGGAGTTTGATACAAACTTAAAAAGTTTTATCAGTGTTTAGTTAACGATGACGAAATGAACCTACATGTATTTTATCTCTGTATTACATGGTAAAACATAATAAGTTCTACTCCACCCACCGCAGCTTTGTCAATATCGGGATGTTTATTGTTATATTATAGATATTTAAACGGCGATTTGATAGACAACAACAGAAATAGTTAACATCAATGTCTCTCTTAGACTTCTGATCAAGAGATACAGACCAAGATCATTGTATATAGACGGAAAAAGAGATATGATACAACCCTGACCTAATTTTCAATACACAACCAATTGGTGTTTGCTTTATTTCAAAAGAAAATGATTTTCATGAAAGAAAACGGTTTTTACTTTTACTGCAGGTTTGAAACAAGGAGTGTTTTTCTGTCTTCATTTTAAGATGTTAGATGATACTCGAAGTTAAAGGGGGATTAATTCCTGCGTGGAATTATCTGATCATTTACGTTTGTTAATTGCGACGTGGTACTCGCATCCTCTCAAATCACTGCACATAACAGATAGACATTAAGTGTAATATAAATGTGAAATGATGCCCAGACATAAAACAGTACTACAATATCACAGACACGAATCCAAACATATTAATGATTGGCAGGCTACCAACATAAGTCGCTATACGCTTTTTCCGCTCTGATTGTTGGCTAAAATATATAAGATATAGTACTCAGCATAAAGAAATTAAATGAAAATGCCTTGGCTGCAATATATAACCCATAATACTGTCTTATATCGGGTAAAGCATCAATTATCAAAATGACTGAACTTAATTTAAAATTACTTTTTGTAATTTTCAAAGTGAGTTTCCCATGTTGTACAATCATAAGACTAGTTCCATATTGTTTTCTTTAACTATCGAAATCGCTGTATTCTAGCGTTACTGTAATGTTGTTGGAAACTAACACGGTTGTACAATCGTATAATTAAAAAGTAACTGTGACAAGTTGAAATTTGGTCACGGTAAATGTCCTAATTTCACAAACCGTGGGTGAAAATCCTCCATCATTGTTAAAGATACAGACAATTTTGTCAGAATATTTTCGTTAATTTTCAAATGCAGTCGGATGGATAGTATCAACGTGATTTAGAATCTGTAAATTACAATTGTTTGTTGTAAAAGTTGACAGTTTAATTTGAAAGATTCGAGTGTTTAAAACATTATTTATAGCAGAATTTGTAGTTTTTGCCGAAAAGTGATTTTGTCTTTCACTACAATTTATCTTTGAAACATTGCAAATAGAATAACCAATGTAGAGATACTATAAATAGTTCAACTACCTAAATTTACGAGAAGTAATAAGTCAGTTTGTGCACCCAGGCCAGCTGTAATGTTAGTTTTTACACTCTCATCTAGCTGAAACGAGTGTTCGAAGGGACCCCGTGGCCCAGTGGTTAGAGCATCTTGCTTTAAACCATGAAGGCTCTCACTTCTAGTCAGTACAGGTTCGAGCTGGAATCTTAGCTGATTTTTGTGAGAAAATTTGCCAGTTTTATTTGTGGTAGGCCGGTGGTCTCTTGCCGGGTACATTGTAATCAGGTTCTCTCAAGTCAAAAATAACAAAAAATGACTGCCACCATATATCTGAAAAGTTCTTGAATGTGGCGTAAAATCATTCAAATTCAAACGAATACTCGAATATTCCCGAATGATTAAAAAATGGCGAATACTGGAATTAAAATTACCATTCGAATACTCGGTCACGTGTCTAGCATAGTAGCGCAGTGCAGCATCTTTTTCCTATTATTAGTAAGCATAGACAGGATAAATTGGGTATGGATTGTGAGGTCAGAATTTGATTTTCACATGAGCGCAAATTTAATGTTATAATACTCAATTTTGACATTCAAATGTCCCCATTCTTATCAGAAAACAATAAACAACAATAGTTGATATATATATCGTTCCATTTTGAAACACGAGGGATAATTATTTAAGGATGAAAGAAAAAAATGAACTTCAGAAAAAGACGGATATTAGATTACGAATCGAATGGTAGGCACAAATATTTGAAAACTGATTTCTGTT
The DNA here is from genome assembly GCA_030159075.1 of Atrina japonica. NCBI lineage: Eukaryota > Metazoa > Mollusca > Bivalvia > Pterioida > Pinnidae > Atrina > Atrina japonica. The sequence continues at coordinate 173,469 of BROG01000068.1, read as the reverse complement.
ATTCATTTCAACTAAACTGAATCTTCAAAATTGTAAATATGTGTTTGACGACGAATGTTTAAAATATTTTGACTAAATCTTATATGGAATTTAAACACACTATATTACAGATTGTACATGATACTGAGGGCTACTTTAGCATGAAAAACGGTAATTCCAGGTTTTTGTCACGGTCAACAGAAAGTGGGCTTTTATTTGAAGGTATTGTTTATCGGGTAACATTACCCAGACATGACGTCATACGTAATAGACCGTTCACGATAACTGCGTTCCTACTAATCTCACCTGCGCACAAGTACTGCCGAGTGGTAACAAGAAGTTTCGTACTCAACACAAATCATACCCAATGAAATTTAAATCGTACAAAGGGAACAAAAAGTCTTAAACTAGGTATTAATTGTCATGGGTAGAAATGTTTTGAGCATGAAATTTCTTGATACCACTCGGAAGTGCTTATGCGCAAGTGAAATTAGTAGGAACGCAGTTATCGTGAAAGGGTCTATCATTATCAATAGAGTTAACCTACACATGAGGACATCAGGGCCTAGCACTATAAAACGTATTTAAATTACTTAAGTCTAAATATTTTTCTCATACTTGAGTATATTCTCAAGTTTTATGGTGCCAGACCCAGGACGCTAGGAAAGAGACACAGGGCGAAATAAAACGATATCGAAATGTCCCTGTAAGTCATCCAAGTTCCCTCCCTGTTATAGCGAATCCCTAATCAAGGGGTCGAAAAATTCAGAAATGCTGTTTCCCTTACTGCTATAGATACTACACCTTCCACATTTGGAGATTATTTGCCCGTTGAATTTGAGAAAAAATTATGATGTTCAATAGTTACACATAAAATACGGCTAGACGATAGCAGACGTCCGGTAAAGATGGACCACTTGATAAATAGGTCCATAAATTGAAAATAAAAAAACAGAGTCAAATATGAAATTATTCTTTTTTATTTTTCATTCTTAAGAATGATATACAGGTTTTCAACATCATATTTTGGTAACATCCATTGATACCCGTACTGTCAGTAACACTAATATGCCATGTTAACTTTCCTGTATTCCTGCACATCGCATTGTAGCTTGTCAACAACAAAACTTCATCAATTTTAGAAATATTTGAAATTTGTAAATGTATTTATATAGATCTACATTTTTCCAAATATGTTTATGTCTGTATCCACAGTACCCGACAAAAAATGTTTAAAAATTAATTGATATTTTTCAAAGTATACCAGGTGGTGAAAATATTTGCATAAAAAATCAAACAATATAATTTTCGTTGTCGACAGAGAAACATGTTATTAAACTGATATACTTTCACCATCTTCCCTCAGAATGTACTGTAGTTAATATTTTCTTAAGTAGTTCAAATTAAGGAAGCAATTATTCAAATATCTTTAATGCAATATAAATGTCAAGTAAAATATATGTTGTATGATTGCAGATTATTTTCCGAAATTCAATCAAAACAGGTTTCTAAGAAACATTTGATGTTTTGTAAGAATTAAGAGGAAAAACAAACTTTGAATGTATATATCTGATACCTTAAATAATCCAATTTCGTTAATTAGGATAATCTTACATTCGAGTAACAATATTGCAGAACATCTCGCATGTTTCATTTCATAATATTGCATTACTGCATTTCAATTTGATCAAGATCACATAAGGTTTAAGAAAACTTTTTTCAACAGTTAACCGATCTCTGAATTGGATTTATAGATTTTTGTTTTAGAAATGCTAACTTTTTTTTATCACAAAATAGTAATTTGACTTTGTACGATAAATCGAAGTATGCATTTATAAAGAAAATACTGGGCGTAAGTAGAAACATATTTGACATAGAAATAAGACACAACCAAAATTTGAATTTAAAAATGTAAATCAAAATTTAAGGTTAGCAGACAGTTACAATCAAGTTATAATCATTAAATTAAAACTTTGAATTCAACGCATAAATCTCAATATGGCATAATCGCATTGTAGAGTCTTTGAAGTATTTTGACTTTTTGTTGACCGCAGATGTACAATATCTAATTCATAAACATCCCTATAACTAAAAACAAAATGAAATGGAACCACATCAAATGAAATCATTGTTTGTTCTAACTATCTTAACAATTAACCGGTACAAAATTTACAAAAACAAAAACATTTAAACAACTGTTACGTGAAAGCCTTCCGCTAAAACTCATCCATGCAATTCTATTTAGCCGTTTTTGTTTATGTGTTTTAAAATCAGTGTAAATTTGATAAAAAAAACATTTTTATTGCATATGTTTAAGATAAAACAACCTTTGAAGTTGATTATTATTATTTTTTTTTAAATAGCGTTGTATGAAGATATGCATTTCTCTGGTTTAACTATCGTCTCATCTTTAATGTAAATTACAATGAAGAAAAACTTCAAAAGTATTTTGATATTTGTTTGTTTTGAAAACCGTTTTGCATATCTCTACAGAGGGGTACCGATACATTTAACATATTGTTGGTTCATCACAAAAATTGAGACACATTGCCGTACATCAGTGTGCCTTTACAACCCTCAACTAATATCTCTCTGTTTATGGATTTCATGTCTAAGTACTGTTAGTAAACTAATAAATAATATCACCATTTAGTCATAAAGAAAAAATGGCGTATACTTAACACGTCTATATCTATGTATAAAACCTAAATAATAGTACATAACATACTGATACTTTGCTGCTTTGTCAACCTCTGAACAACTAAAACAAAAACAAAACATAACATTTTCACTCATGCCTCTAGTCTTTAATATAAAAATATGAGGCATCATCATTTACACTATATATATATATATATCTATCTATCACATCTCTTGCATGTGACACGATCTCATTACTGCAATTTGAATACGAAAAGGCACTTCTTGTGATCGATGATAGCCCGAAAATAATTGAGGCACATCAAATGAACTATGATTGATATACAATGTCAAAAGGAACACGCTCCTCTGAAAGAATTCATTTTTCCATCACGCTGACACATCTTGAATAGCACACGGAGATGCTCAGCTATCACAGGAATCGTGCCATCAAGGAGTATATCGAACACAGCTTTCTACTATCAAAACACGACACAACATATTCATAAATACATATATTTGTCTTTGTTTCAGAAAAGTTTAGTAGTATGAGCCATGCCAAGCTTCACATCAGCATCTTATTCACATGTTAATGTAGTTATGAACTGAAAGACAATGTCAAACCTCAGACCTAAGAATGACCGATTCTGAGACAATCCTGTGAGGATATAGTCAATTTGTACTTTATAATTTCATATTATTAAAAGTCTCTATCCCAGCCTGTTACATCATCTGGAGGAGGTTCTTCATCCTCGTCTGGATAATCATCAAAGTTTGAGGTATCTATGGAAGATTTTACCTGTAAAAGTGTGTATAATTGATATTTATAAAAATATCATCAGCAGACATATTTGAAGTAATAAAATGAAGTTGTAGTAACATGAAAACAAATATTTAAAATTACAAAATAAAATAAGTCAGCAAAGTAAAATAAAGTTAATGAGAAAGGAGATCAGAGACCCAGAGGGAGAGGGTGGAGAAGAGAGAGAGAGCATAGAGACAAGATTGATGTGTTATTTATCTAAATTTCATTTAGTAATTGATAAAGATTATTTTCACCGATTTTGGAAGAGTGCTTTTATATTTGTAGTAGGATTGTAATTAATATCATCAGAATTTCTATAAAGCACATACATTTGGAATTAAAGGTGCTTTCAATGTCCTCTTTTTCAAACCGTCCCAGTTGAAACCCTCGAACCATTTATGCTTTTGGATTTCACGAATTCCACCTCTTCCAAATCCTAGACGCTCAGAAGGGTTTTCACGACACATTTTTTTAATTAAGTTTTGTGCATTTTTGCTGATTTTTCTAGAAAAGTCTATTGCATCAATTCCTTTTAGAATGATGTTGTAAGTCTTCATAGGATCAGATCCCGAAAATGGCGGACTACAAAAAAATAATAATAATAATAAGAGATTGATAGAAACTTCAATACCTGATCACAAACAATCTCTGTGTTAAAGTATTAGCTGTGTATGTACTAAAAAAGAAATGTTCCGAATGATGTTATTTATATAAATTCCTTTTAAAAATGCGATTGAATATCATAAATATAGAAGGTTTTTGAAAAAATATTTGACATAGACTGTTATATCAAGTTCAGTGTTGGCACATAAACCAAAGACTTATACATTAGAATAGCTACAAACAAGATATAAACATAGTATATTATGGTGCAAACGTAAACTTTTTTAAAAATACAGAAGCGAGACAAGGTGTCAGGGAGGATTTCCTCATAAATATATAGTTACAGAGATCTACATTACGTCTAATTGTAAACAAATGCCTTCATGTCATTTTATCACAAATCAGGTTTTCAGTGGATTTATAACAATTAACTGTCTACGACGTAGAAATACTGCATGTGTATTTAAATTAGCACACTCATACTATAGTGGTCTTAGGGGATATAGACTTAATAACGCAATTTTAAATTCGCGCAATTCATTTCGTTAGACCTGTCGTGTATACAGAATGTACAGGATGGATAAATTTTAGCACTGCCCTTGAATTAGCGCAATGACTAATATTAGAATATCTCTACAATGAGTACACATACATTACTTTATAGTAATTTAGTTGTGTCTACAACTTACCTGCCAGTCAAAAGTTCAAACATAAGTATACCTAGTGACCAGTAGTCGGCGGATATATCGTGTCCTTTGTTCAATATTATTTCTGGTGCTACATACTCAGGAGTCCCACAAAATGTCCACGTTTTCCGTCCAAGACCAACCTTTTTGGCAAAGCCAAAATCCACCTAAATTAATGAATAACAAAATAAAAATAACATTTATTATTTGATTATTACTTTTACCATCAAATAAGACAGCAACTTATTTTACAAACACGATTATACAAAACCCAAATGTACCAAAGTAATAATTTTCAGGATGCTGATAAGTCAAGATACACATCTGGTCAATATTAGATAAATACCAACCTCTCAAAATCTGGAGGTGGAATCAGGTTGGATCATTTGTCATTGCAAATTTTATACTATATATGTTTACGTCATGACAATATATTCAATGAATGTGTGCCAGGAAATATATGTGGCTTATACTTACTAGTTTCACATATCCCTGAGAATCAAGTAATAAATTTTCGGGTTTGAGATCTCTGTACACAATGCCCTTATTGTGAAGATAGGCAAATGCTTCTATTACACAGCCAGTATAAAATCGCGTGGTAACGTCGTCAAAAGAACCCCTGAAATAGATACAAACTTGTTTAAAACCTGCAATTAATTAGTCATTCTAATAAATACTAGGAAAATACATTGCACAAAATTGCAAATTGTATGATTCGCAAATGACATCATAAAGTATAAACCGCAATATTATACCGGTATAACACTTTTCCTGACACACACTACGCTGAAGCAATAAGTATAAAATAGAGTTTCACAGTTTTCCTTGTTTGAGTGTGTTAATTAAAGCAATGCAAGAATTGAATGTTTTTATTGCTGTTTCACATTCCGCTAAGAATTTTTCACTTATATATTTAAATGTATATTTCTGAATGAAAAATTGGTATCATATAAGGCTAATTAATAAATCTAAATGTATGGCCAAATCCGTCTAACAGTAACCACTGTAGAAAGATGACTATCATAGCTTTTGAGAAGATTAAAAAATAAATTGTGCAATCTAAGCGAAATATTATAAATTAATTGGCTGGTACCGAAATACCAGGTACTAGTATAAAGACAAAGATCCTATTTTACGCGGTGTGTTACCTCAAAATGGAAATCAAGGTAAGTAAAGAGGACAAACAAACAGAAAGAAGGTATTTGATGTACTTACTTATCTCGTAAAACAGTCCAAAGCTCACCACCAAGACAAACCTCTAACAACATATACAAAAATTTTCTGTCTTTAAAAGTGCGATATAATCTGTAGGTAAAGTAAACCAACAATAAATATATATATATATATATATATATATATATATATATATATATATATATATATATATATATATATATATATATATATATAAAAACATATGTGAGCTCTGCTCCATTATAAATGTACATAAATAAATGTACAACATTGCGCTTTGAAAACAAAGCCTACCTCTACAAGCAATCTGTTTTAAAACATCATATTCTGTATATATCATTTCTGACATAATTTGTAAACTTTTCTGTGGAATATAACGTTAATTGTCTATCAGATGGGTACGGAAAAGAACAAAACCAATCATTTTTTGCAGGAATGATTTCTTGTTATTGCAGCACTGATGTAATTACGACACACAACGTAAAGCCGTTAATCATGTCATTTGGACGATTGTTTTTATAGTGGTATGAAGACTTTATCTTTCATCTCACTAGCAGTGTTTGTCAAAACTGCAAAATGCATGAATTTGCCATACATCACTTTCATATGTATGCAATTATAAGTTATACATCACCTTTGCAAAAGTACACTTGGTAAAAATTTGAATTAAATAACAGTATCTTCCACAACAATTATATGGTATACTTTCTACATTATATCTGTATGGTGATTCTTTTAGATAATTTATTTTATATGCCGATAACAGTTCAAGGTATTGCTGAGTCAGTAAGTGCATGGCGTTTAACGATCAAAGAATATATCAGCGTTGTATACACTGATGACTCGTTAACTACTGGGTACGCGTAACTTTCGACAGAATTTTTATATTTCCCTAAAGCGTTGTTGGATAAACTTCAAATAAGAAACTGCTGTTCACATGCACATTTATTAAAAGTCAATTAACTGTGCAGTTGTCGAGGATACAAAATATAAAGATACATGGAATGTTTTCTGCAATAATGCAGTAATATGTAACATCTTGAAAGTAGAATTAAAACGGCATTGGAAAATATCTTTCATTCTTAATCCTACATAACAAGACACACCATGATTACTATATATCTGTACTATAATGCAAAGTACAAGTACTGCTGTGAGAAATACAGAATGGTTCATAAATCACACAATATATATGTTTTTGGGAATCGTGTGTTTTTAATATGCTTTGTAAATAAATTTTCAACCCCTTCATCAGTACCTGGATACTATAATATGTATGCTACCGTTTAACACTGTAGCTCAACTAATGAAGTCTAATTGACGAAACAATCGTCTTAAGCATTACAACTTTGGTATTATGTTTATAATATTTCAAGTGAAACAACTCGGGGAAATATCTGAAGTGTGGTTATTTATATCATGGGCATTTTGAAAAAAGTCCCTTTTCCAATTAATTTCTAATCTTTTATTTCTTGTAAAACAAATAAATATATATTTTCTCAATACAATAATGTTGCATCATTTTTCTACCCAATAGGAAGTGATATTTTGAAACAACATATAATGACATTCGTTGGGAAAGACGAATTTCATACTCTTTTACTGCATTGTAACAGACATTCAGAGACCACGTGCTTGCTTGACAGTGACTACTCTTTTATCGATTGTAACAGACATTCAGAAACCACGTGCTTGCTTGACAGTGACAAAAGGCATCAAAATCCATGTGGGCTGATATCATAAACCTTCAGTCATTGTTGATTTAACAACAAAAAATTTGATTATGCTTGGAAGACAACAATGCAGTTTTATCGTGATGGTTATGTAATAATTTAAGCAAACTATCAAAAAGCCATCTCAGTCATTCGTGAGGCAGATTAAATAAATCCAACAAAGTAATACATCTGTTCATTCCAGAAATGTGAACGCCCATCCATATCTTTTTCAACGAAAATATTTAGATCGGGACTCAGACTATGGATTATTCAAAGAGAGTCTATTTTAAATGGCAACGAGCACATTGACTTGTTTAATATGCATCGCCTTCCATAACATTGGACCTTATATTATTATCTCATTGGGCAAATTCGTATATTGTACTACCGTTGACTAGCATAAACGAGTTGGAATCAGGAACCGCCTGTTGCTTGTGAGATTTCACAGAGGAATCGCAAAAATAAAAACTTTCATACACTGTAATATATATATATATATATATATATATATATATATATATATATATATATATATATATATATATATATATATATATATATATATATTATATGCATGTGAAATCATAAATTTATAATACAGAGTTCAATACCCCCGTGCAAAACGTAATGTCGTATTGCACATAGTTTCGCCGGAGCTACTTTTCTAAATATCATTCATGTCATCCAAAATATTTGATGGTATCGTTTAAATCGGAATAAACTTTAAATTTATTTACACATGTAGATAAATAAGTGGCATGTAATAAATACAAAACCACACAAATGTTTTATCCATAACATCATTAACAATACATGCTGTACAAATTGCTAATGTCCTGGCGCAGAACAAATCATTATAAACATAACACCAAAGTTATATATTGCCGAAAGGTCTAAAGAAATGCGATCAACAGGTAACTCTGAGCTTAATTTTCTTTGACTATGAACGAGCACACTGACCTTACAACAAAATCGCTTCTCGACTCGGACATTATCTTTTTCTCGTTCATGATATGTTCCTGCTGCCGCGTTTCGACAATGTGGTGCTTTTTAAGGATTTTAAGAGCAAACGTTTTACTGTTGTCATCATTCACCTGAACCTACAATGACATAAAATTATAGTCATTCAACCAGAACCTACAATGACATAAAATAAGAGTCATTTAACAAGAACCTAGAATGACATAAAATTATAGTCATTCAACCAGAATCTACAATGACATAAAATTATAGTCATTCAACCAGAACCTACAATGACATAAAATTATAGTCATTCAACCAGAACCTACAATGACATAAAATTATAGTCATTCAACCAGAACCTACAATGACAAAAATAATAGTCATTCAACCAGAACCTACAATGACAAAAATTATAATCATTCAACCAGAACCTACAATGACATAAAATAATATTAATGTTGATATCAATGTGATATGTAAAGAAGGCCATAAAACAAAATACAAAATCTTTGACATAAAAATTATATAAACGTAGATATTAAAGTGATATCTGTAAGGAAGTCCACAAAGCCACATACAAACATGATTTAATCTATGACAAATACAAAACTCTGGAAAATACAGAGGCGCGATCGGGTGTATTGGAAGATATAGCATCTACTGCCGAACGCTCACACTCGCTGTGACATCACAACCATGTCCAAATCAATACATATTAGGAACCAAATCATGCCTAGAAAAGGTATAGACGATTTAAAATCTACTACTACAAGTATATGTATCTAAATTTTTCACTTAATGGGAAATTGTCAACATAATAAAAGTGATATGATGCCTTTAACCACAATTCCTTAAACACTTATGACAATAACATATCAGTGATATGATGCCTCTAACCACAATTCCTTAAACACTTATGACAATAACATATCAGTGATATGATGCCTCTAACCACAATTCCTTAAACACTTATGACAATAACATATCAGTGATATGATGCCTCTAACCACAATTCCTTAAACACTTATGACAATAACATATCAGTGATATGATGCCTCTAACCACAATTCCTTAAACACTTATGACAATAACGTATCAGTGATATGATGCCTCTAACCACAATTCCTTAAACACTTATGACAATAACGTATCAGTGATATGATGCCTCTAACCACAATTCCTTAAACACTTATGACAATAACGTATCAGTGATATGATGCCTCTAACCACAATTCCTTAAACACTTATGACAATAACGTATCAGTGATATGATGCCTCAAACCACAATTCCTTAAACACTTATGACAATAACGTATCAGTGATATGATGCCTCTAACCACAATTCCTTAAACACTTATGACAATAACGTATCAGTGATATGATGCCTCTAACCACAATTCCTTAAACACTTATGACAATAACGTATCAGTGATATGATGCCTCTAACCACAATTCCTTAAAACACTTATGACAATAACGTATCAGTGATATGATGCCTCTAACCACAATTCCTTAAACACTTATGACAATAACGTATCAGTGATATGATGCCTCTAACCACAATTCCTTAAACACTTATGACAATAACGTATCAGTGATATGATGCCTCTAACCACAATTCCTTAAACACTTATGACAATAACGTATCAGTGATATGATGCCTCTAACCACAATTCCTTAAACACTTATGACAATAACGTATCAGTGATATGATGCCTCTAACCACAATTCCTTAAACACTTATGACAATAACGTATCAGTGATATGATGCCTCTAACCACAATTCCTTAAACACTTATGACAATAACGTATCAGTGATATGATGCCTCTAACCACAATTCCTTAAACACTTATGACAATAACGTATCAGTGATATGATGCCTTTAACCACAATTCCTTAAACACTTATGACAATAACGTATCAGTGATATGATGCCTCTAACCACAATTCCTTAAACACTTATGACAATAACATATCAGTGATATGATGCCTCTAACCACAATTCCTTAAACACTTATGACAATAACATATCAGTGATATGATGCCTCTAACCACAATTCCTTAAACACTTATGACAATAACATATCAGTGATATGATGCCTCTAACCACAATTCCTTAAACACTTATGACAATAACATATCAGTGATATGATGCCTCTAACCACAATTCCTTAAACACTTATGACAATAACATATCAGTAAGAAGTTTATTTCTGTATAAGAAATGTTTACAACAGTTGAGCTCGAATTTAAAATAGATAGTATCACGCAAGGCCAAAAATAACTTAAATGTATCCCTAAATCGTTTATGAGTAACCACAGTAAAAAGATGATAATCCTAGCTTTTATTGAGTTAAGAACATATTTCATTTATAGTTCGCTCGAACTTATCTTATTTTCATGTGTATAAAAATCAGAGATTTTGAGATAGAATGCAATACAGTTTGTTTCGATTTATATATTCATGTTGTGTACAATAAAAACAGCTGTCACCAGTCTTAAATATATCTATATGTATTACGGTTGTTCCCAGAAAGAAACTTGGGAATCTAAGCACAAGGGTAAATAATTTCACGTGACCCATATCATAAGAACTAAAGTAGTTAAAACAGATTCTGTCATATATATATTTGGAATTGTTGTGAATTAATTTTCTTCATAATACAATTTAATGTATCTCAGTTTGGAACAACCATTTCTTCGTAGTCTTCAAACATAAATTTATCTTTGTAATGTTAAAATCATATTAAGAAAACCACACATGTAAACTGAAATACGTCTGCCAGATTGAAAGATATTTCGGTGCAATATTCGAAGAGAGTATTGAAGAATTTAATACGTATTATCTATGTATATCAAATAAAATACAAAACATTGGTTCAAAAAGTACGAAATGTTAGAAATTATTGTCTTATTCTTAGAAAGATAAAGCATACCAGTTCTACACGTCCAAATCCGCCAACGCCCAACGTTGCCACTATACTTAGATCACTCAGTTTTAACTTTGCAAACTCGGGATCAAACCTATTTATAAATAAAATGATTAAAATGCCAGTATCATGCTGTGAGCATTCTGAGACAATTTCTGTTTATTTGAATATGAGAACATTTATAGAAAGTTTGTTATCACATAGACTCAAGTGTATCAAAGAACGTCTAGCTCATGGTAATAAAATCTCGTGACATTATGATGAAAGTAAAAAAAAAAATTCCTTTAAATATGATATATGGTTAAAAACTGGAATTTCTATTTGAAATTAAAAATATAATTGGAAACATTAAAATTGAACTGATAAATATAATTAGCTATCGCTCTGTTGTGTAGAACGAAAAGATAACATACGCTGCCTTTTCTTCGTCATCTTCATACACTCGCTGTAGTTCATCTAGATCACTTATTAATTGGGTGTAGGAGCTGAAAGGGAACATGAATAACACAAATAATTTCAGATTTGAAATGTTTATAAGTTTAAGATTGTTTGTCAAGTTCACCAATGCTTACTAATTACAACATTAAAATCATAATGGAGTACTTTGTCTTTTTTATTTTATGTTAATCAAGATACAGCCATACAGAGAATCGAAACGTTTGAAATTCTAGTTCTGATTTGGATAAATGTAATAAATAGGATAAACAAATTTTCTTTTCTCTTGCGCATTCATAAAAGACAAAAAGGATTCGGCATATAAATTGATGAGAAAATGCTATCACTGGGATTATGCAGAAGATGCTGGTGCAAGTGTAGAACTTGTTGTATTTTATCACTGAGATTATTTTGAAGATGCTGGTGTAAGGGTAGAACATGTTGTATATGATCTTAACTGACAAGAAATTGATAGCGATGAAGGAGAAAAAGCCAACAGCACGTGCTCTAACATTTCCACCTGTCATATATATCTAGCCGAACAGGTGATTTGATTCCAATTTATATATTACGATACAAATTAATAACCTGTTGAAGCAACACTTATCTACAATTTGTAGTTCACCGTCAAAACAACATGTCTTCCACAAATACACACTATTATTCTTTAAAAAAACATCAAGGGAATAAAGAATGGAGAATGTTTGTTTTTCGCTTACGGAGATAAAGTTTACTAATAGGTTACGATTTCTGCTTAAAATACTCGGAAGAAGGTGTATCGGTATTCATAGATAGATATTAAAATTATGTTAAATAACATACTCTCTGTCGATAACCAGACAGTCAACTCCCGTTGGATCAGCGACTACTATGTTAGCGGTTCTGACATCTTCTCTGAAAAGTGAGAAAACAATAAATCATACACAAGGTTGGCAGAAGTACACAAAGTCACAAAAACAGATCCAAAATGCGTTCTGAAAGCCCTGAATGTGAAAATCTAAATTCACTCAGACACATGTACACGTATTGTAAAACTGTTTGGAAAATAAATGATGGCTCTAATTTTATTTATATTGCAAAGAGATCTCGGCACACACTGTGTATTGTCACTTCACTTATAAAATATAAAATGCATAATTATATATAATCTATATATAAACTTATTGTAAAGGAGGAAATATTTTAGAACAAATTTGTCTTGGTATAAAGCGTGCCTAAACAATTTGTTACTTTAGATCGTCGTCATTATATCAAACAATTCATCATTGTGCTTTGGGTGTGTTTGAATGAAATATAATTTTTCAAATTTATTATAGAACATGGCATGTTTTCATGATTTTTATTTAGATTGTCTATCGAGCCATTTCTGGACAAAGTTATGCTGATGCAATTAGCCATTATGCCAAACAAAATATTATTAACCGTGTAATTACTAAGCTAACATTAATATATCGAATTAACAAGCAAATAAAAAGAATGTAAGAAAGCAATCTCCCTATATATTGCAACACTGTGTAGATAATACAGTGGTTGGCCTGTTAACGTGTACACTCTATGATAGACAAACAATCAAACTTCCCAAGTAAGTAGTGATAAAACAACATCGATAGATACCTAAAACCACACTAAACGAAACAGCAAAAGCTTACAGATCAGAATAATCATGCTAGTGGCAATTGATTTGATCCTAGGTTAATTCAGTGGCAAATTCAGTACTGACATATACGCAAGTTCAGCACTAGGTCAAATCAATTAAGATAAGCGTGCACAATGATTATCGTGCGTGTACTTTTAATTTGTCTTACATTCAAATAAATGTGGTAGAGATGGATCTGCAGCGAAATTAAACAATGACCACATTTTTTCTGTATGTCAGTAGATAAACATTAAGTTCTAAATGCGTTTGATCTATTTTTTCAATCAATTGTGATAAGCTCATGCGGACACAACTTTACGTATAAGTGTGAAAGAACAAGTCTTCGAACCAGCCATTAATATTTTATGTTGTTCTTAGCCGCTTTTAACAGTACTAAAATTGTATCACTGAGGCAGATGCAACCCCAGGAATATAATTTTTACCAGTTACAACGTACAGGGTATTTTAAGAGGAGAGTCTGTAAAATGTCCATTCAAAAGGACAGAAGGACATAATTATAAAAATACCCAACTCCATGAAACTACATGATCCATTTTATCATATTCTAGACAACTAGATATTGCGTTCGACAACTGTGACGTGCATTGTGACGTCACTAATTCATTACTTGTGTTTAGAGAACAATTATTTTTTGAATACTTAAATTTAGGCCTGGCATCATTTGTTGAAGAAACTATTTCAAGAGACATACCAAACATTACATGATTACACGAGTTATTATGCTCATAAACATAATCGTTCATCAATACAGTGTGTTGGTTATTTACTTTCATTTCTTCTAAAAATAGACACAACTAATCATTTATTATTGAAAGCCAGTCGTTATATAATTGTTAACCTAAATTTACCGATTAAATTTAGCAGTTCAAAAATATTTGTTTAATAAAAATGATTTTCTTGAAAATATAAACAATAGACGATCAAATTTTGTGTTTGTAAATTTTGTTTATAAATCAAGTTTTACAATATAGTTGCAGTTAGTGATAAATGATTTGAGTGCAGTTTGTGCCAAGAATATCGGATAAATTTAGACGATGATTCACTGAGGTGCTATCTTTATAATATCTTTGAAATACTACACTAAGTGATAAAATCTCATTACTTGTCGACAAGACTTCTAGCGACCCTCTGCCTGAGAACTGGTACACCAAACATGATAACCCTGAGGAAAAGTACTTTTGATAACGAAAAAAAAAAAATATTTAATTTTACTGAAAAATATATTTCCCCAAAAATGCACAATTAAGCGTTTCTAATCTTATTAAGGTACAAATTTTCTTCCAATGAAATATTCCATTTATTATCATTACTATTATTATTATTATTAATATTATTATTATTATTATTATTATTATTCAAACTTATAAATCTTAAATTCAAACTGAACACTTATCAAGAATCGTTAGTAAAACAGTGTGAAGTTGGCAGTGAGGAAAAGCAAGGAAAGAAGATGTTAACAGATAAAAAAAAATATCTGTTTCCATTTGAAAAAATAGAGGTATCAGTTCAGATAATATGTACGTTTATTTGTGACGGAACATTTTAAAAATAAGCACCTGCTATTTAGAAGTACCCACGTCTGGGATACACAGTATCGTAGTAATCAGTTGTATATCAACGATGGTTATTAAGAAATCTATGTGGGTGATGAACTTTTGTGATGTAAATGTTAATGTTTAAGTGAAAATCATCAATTATGGTAAATCTGAAAATAGACACTTTTATACCAAAATTTCTGAGAAATCTATGATAATTGGAGATCATTGTGTAGATTCTACCGACACATCAGTAATGCTCATCCTTGTCGAGAGTCACATCATTTGCCAAGTGAAATACAAGATGTACAATACAGTGACTGAAAGGTTGGGAGTACAGAATAACTACGAGAAAGTTACTACCATATGACAGGACTTTAAAGTAAATATTTTTATAAATATAAATAAGAAAATAATCTTAATTTTGTAGTTTAAAACCTGACAACGTGACATTGAATAAATCTATACTAGGTATTTGTCATTAGATATTCTGCTGATCAATTTTGATACGTTGATTAACATTTATCATGTCTGTCGATATATGTTTCCGTATTAAATCAAACTAGCATCACCACATCGGCACTTCATCAACGATCATGGTTGAAAAGTTCAGAAATAGACAATATTGGATTAAATCATTATTTACATGCAGATATTGTCAGATGAATAGAAACAGTAAATGATACTGTCCATCAAGCTACGTCGAAATGGAAGTAATTGTCTTATAAATCAAAAACGAAACAACAAAGAGATAATGATCGGTTAACGCCAACTTGCCAATGATTCAAAATTTGTTTTGATTGAGAAAACAGCGGAACCTAATAAGACTGTATATTGCGGGTTTTCTTTAACATTTATTACCTGGTTGATCTGATAAATAATTATCTAACAAGGACTGTAATTTCAGTACCCTTTTGATTACACAATAGGTAAACAAAACGTTAGATAATTTTCAGTTTTAAGTGGCATTTAACACACGAAATAAGCTGTGTGGGAGAACATAAGACTGTGCATCTCTTTGTATCTGGAAAAGTGTTTCACGATTATTGTCTTCAAGATTACAGTATACATCAGATGATGCACCACACAGAGACTAGTTAAAGAACATTCAACACTATTACAGTTTATACTCTTCACTTACTGTTAAATCCGTAATCTAGCTTGGATGCAGACAAAACCACTTGTTTGAAGAAAAACATTTTGTTGAAAACGTAAAAACTATTGCTCTCAAACAGACAGTTGCACATGATAACCTTTCCTCTCAAAGATGAAGTGATTTATCCAAACAAACAATTACACCACAAATTTGATATTTTAACAAAATTCTGTTGCACTTTAATACAAACAAAAATTACGAAACGCCGATGATTAAAAGAACGTATTTCAACACAGACACGGACAAGAGAAAATTATTAGCAGTATTAACTTTCTCTCACTTCTTCTTGTTTTTGAAGTTTTCTCTAATAGACTTTAATTCGATAGAAAATGAAACTTTTATGTTGCTAAATTAAGTATCCACGGTTTGATTCATATGTTAATTTCCTAGACTTAACTTGAAATTAAAGACAAAATATTAAATAAGCCCATCATTAGATAAGTCTTATATATACTTGTATAGTTGTGCTTTTACAATAAAAAAAGCTCGAAATCGGGATGCATAGCTATCTATATGGTAGAAGCATCGATGTCATTTCAAATCATTCTAACAACTTTCAAGTTTCCTTCTTTGACCTTTCCTTTTTATGTCTGCTACAAACACGAGAACACGACATCGACCACAACTGAAATGGATACAGTGTATATCCAGTGGAGTATACGGGATATGTAAATCTGCAGAATCCAATATTCTTTAATTTAAGAAGCAGATGCCAACCGTGTAAAACAGGATGGTCTTTCATTTGTAACGTGAAAATTTCACGATAAGTGCAAACAGGTCACCTTGACTAAAACAGTGTTACCATGCATTACGTACGAATTGTTCTACAAACATTGGTACCCGGTGATTCTAAATACCTCACAGTATGTATGAAATGTTTAGTAATTAGACAATGCACAGCTGTCTGAAGTTTGTGTAATCAAAAACAATGAAGAACAATGAACACACTGTGAACTAAGTGAAGAATTACTTGGGTTTTTTCCTCACCGACAGAAGTGTTAGAAACGGTATGGATCAACAATCCAGGAGCCTTTTCTAAACAAAAATTCGTTTATTATGGTAGCTTCTTCTTTTTTACTGCATTTTTATCTACCGTAAAAATTATCTATTCGCCGAAACAATAATGTGCATAAACACTAAATGTGTACTTTGAAAACGTTCCAATAAACAACGAGCGGTGATAGATTTATAGTTTTATCAATAGTCGCATTATATTAAATGAGTCGAAGCCAGCCTTGTCATAGCACATATTTTTATGGTTGATTAAACTATATAATCCTGAATAACATATTACGACTGTAAAGGAGTGCAATATTTATCCTTACACACACGCAACACAACCTTTCCATGGACATAAAGCACGAATGATATATTTTCATGAAATATAACTTACCCTTGTAAGGCACGTTCTCCAAAAAACTCGCCTCGTTGTAAATATCGTATCACTTGTTCTTCGCCAGATTTTGAGGTCCGTTTGGTTACTTTTACCTGAATGAAAATAACAAATATATTACAGAATTAGCCTGGCAAATTCAAAGTAATGTTTTGATATTGATATGAATCATCAATGTCACTGTAACAAAATATTTTAAATTTACTTATCATTTTATTTCCTTCTTTTTGAAAAATGATCTAAACAACTAAATAGATTTATCTTTTCAATGTTATGATTGCCACTCGTTCGATTTTGACTGACCTTGCCTTTGGCTATGATGTAGAACGTATCTCCCCTCGCTCCCTGTCGAATGATATACTCCCCGTTGTTGTAATGAGCCTGAAATAACAACAAATTGATAATTAAAAGATAAGTTACGAAGTGGTCAAGAGTCTATTTGGTCTGAGATATCTTTAACATTATATTCAGAGTAATGCAAAGCTCTACAGAACAATTTGGTTTACTTTGTGATCGCTGCAGAAGACCGTAAAGTTGTCAATGCAAGGTGCTTTCTCCTTAATAACACCTGATCCCACTTCTGTATTTTCCAAAGATTTATCTAATATTCAACACGTTTGTATGTAGTTTTGACTTCCTTATGATTCGCTAAAAGATGCGCACTATCTTATACATTGCAATGATACAGATCTAAAATGCGAGATCATCATCTAAAATTGTCCGTATAAATTACTTAGGAATGAAAAAGTAGAAAAAATACGTTTGCAGAAGATAATGCATCACACGAATCTTTATGATATTAAAAATGAAATGAATACATATTCAGATCAAATTTTACTGTATTCATAGATATCATACTAAAAAAACGTGTTATGATATACTTCTAGGTATAATGTAGTTACACATGGTTAAAGTAATGCTTTCGTCACTGATGATGATAAGGTATTCATAAAGTGTTACATATGTTTACACAGTGATTTCCCAAACAATATATTACTATTTTATGACCCGGAGACCTAATGGTATCTAAAGGTAATCGATCTATTTCTATACAAGAAAAATAAATACTGCGTTTTGTTAATATCCAGTTGGAAATGCAAGAACGAGATCAGTAACCATCACAAACACAAACGTGTACTTATATCTTCTATATTTATATTTCCTAGCTTTCACGGAGTCGTTAGTGCACGTATATATTATCAGAGTCGAAATGAAAACATTGATACCAGAATTGATAGACCAAGTGATAGCGCTAATTCTTGATTGCGCCAAAATGTCTATGGCCTACCTTTCGAAGACGCTAAAATAAGTAAACATATATTATAATACATTTCGAACACGCTGATATAAGTAAACATATATTATCATTCTATGCCGATGGTATCAGAGTTAATTTTCTATCTGATATAGCTGACAGTGGGACGTCAATACTAAGACCACCATTGACTAATGTTAAAGAAGTATAAACTTGGAGATATCTCTTCAGGGGTTAATCTATGTACGATGCATATTTCATTATATTGATACAATTTGTAAGTTCATCTTTAAAGTAAAGTCATCTAAAAGTGAAATGCAACAAAGCTTTTATGTAAGCAAATGCAATTACAATTTTAGTGAAACTCTATAACACAAATTTAAAACATAATCATGTGCAGAGCTCACATGTCCTTCACCAATCTTGTTTATTTTCTATTGTTATTGTTTCTTTTATAATGTTAGTAAATTTTCAGAAATTTTCTATGGAATGATTAAGAAACATGGCAATATACCTATTCTCTAAATTGTATATAAGTTATACGTACATTTATAGCAGATATTCTCTAAATTGTATATAAGTTATACGTACATTTATAGCAGATATACTGTTTTAAATTTAATATTTATTCTGCGGAAATGCAGTGGAACCTCGACTTAAGACGACCTCGCTTAGGAGACAACAACATTTCATATCTCTTGATAAATATTTTACAAGTAAAGAACTTCATTAACAGACCACCTCAATAATCAGATCAGATCAGACAGGTGGTCTTAATAGCTTGATTCCACTGCAAATCTATAAATATTTTAAAGTTTATACTCTTACTTCCCTCTGTGTTCTGTATACAATGACGAACCAGTCAGTACCGTACGATCTCACCGCCGACTCGCCTTGGTCTTAACCAAGCAAACGACGCAATTGCGCAAAAATAATATGTCCTAATTTTTTTTTAACGTTGTAATAGAAAATATGCTGTATTCGTATTAAAATCTATAAGGATTTCCAATTAGGAACATTCAGTTTATTATTTGTTAAAAAGAAGATCGTGAGAATGCATAAGTTTCACTCTTTTACTTCACTTCTCTTGTTTACAAACACGCAATGCAATCCTCTAGGTCGTTTAACTTTTCTACATTTTTCTGCAATTAATGTTGTGTGTATGGAAACACATGTCAAAGATCAGGGAATATACTCTTAAATAATTACTTTCGATAACATATGATAAATATCAGTGTTTGGTCTGGTTACAAAAATGTGTGTCAGTAGAACAGTAGTCAGAACACAGAACGTTCGCACACACTGGCGTTATTGACACGTATGTATTGTACTAAGTGGAAGGAAGTGATAATTGATATGATGTATCAAAGCTTCCTCCATAGCAACCAGGAAGTGATGTATCAAAGCCCACACCCGTAGAAACAAATACACACCTCAATGATGTAGATAGTTGACAAATGAAAAAAATATTGCTTCACAGGTTTGAGAGTTTATTTATTTACTTCATTTGCATTTGATTGTGTACTCAAGGCAGGTGTGACCAATCAACAGGGAATAATTACCCTCCTTGTATTTTCAGACGTTCGTGATTTTACAATTTTCACTAGATTTGTATATTATCCTTACGATCAATAGTTTGGTATCTATGGTTTTTCGCAGCTACAAATTTTAAATGTTAAAATCAAATTTAATTTCGATTTATAAAATGTTAATATTAGAAAAGTAATATAATAATACTAGAGAAACAGAACAATGAACAGCAATGTCTGCTTGCCAAATGATTGAACTGGGTTTTTGCGCTTTACACACAGGGTACACTGTCTAATAATCTATTAAAACAAAAAATGGCAGTACATCTGTTTGAAGGTAACCTTAGAGTGCATGATATAGACAGACATCTGACTTATTGACGCAATTATGAAAGTCTGACCGCTATCAACAGGCGGAACAACTGGTTTTACACCAACATTCAAACATGGCACACATGCTATGAATTATCCGAGATCCAATATTTATGGTTTTTTACATCTTATACATCCTGATTTACTTTCATTCTCAACCCTTGAACTTTTTTACTGATAGACAGCACCTTCATTAGCCATTTTGTCAGAGACTACGATTCCAGTCAGTAAGTCTGATTATCCAAATATTTGTGTGTATATACAAAAAGCTAATCCGAATGCTGATAAAATATTATTATTGTACACAGCTTAGGTACTTCGTCGAGGGTAATCGGTGTAGTGCCAAACATAAAGTATTGTCTCTTTTAAGACCAGAGGGATCCCTATAGGGAGTGCAATGCAGATTCTGCCAGTGTTTAACAGTGATGTTATCTATAACAATTAAAGGTTGCTATATACAAGATATATTGGTTAATTTGGACGATATTCATGGCTAGTGTAAATGATCTTGCGGTTTTACGCTTTTTCAGATACATATGGTATTTTCGATTTTTATTAGCAGCAAAAACAATTTTGGTTTTTCTTTACCTGGGTTGAAAATTGCTGAACCATCTGAAGTATAACGCTTACATCATTTATTTGTTTGAAAGTAAACATGATTCCAATTAAGATGAGTACGATGTAAACGTTTTATATTTATGAAATTGACAATTGCGGTGAAGCCGTAGCAGTAAAAATTTGACACCGATAATATACATATTGCTTGGCTACTACTTATCATTTTTAAAAAGTTGAGTAGATGCTCTATTCTAAACAACTCTCAAGCTAAATTCTCTAGAACATTAGCAAGAGTACAAGTATGGTTAAATGTTGACAATTAGTATTTTAAGGGCTTTTTAAATCATAGATATCAATTTATTAACAGCATGCTATAAATGAAACACTGGACAAACGCGAACCTAAGGTAAACCAAGAAATGGTAATATGTGCTATGGAGGGGTATGCATCCCATTATTTCATGCAACAAAAAAAAATTATATATCTTTCTCATCGACACTATTTTAAGTATATTTGATTTCAAATCAATAAAAATTCAGCATATCCCATATCAATCAATCATAACAATGTGTAAACTTCTGGACAGATCCGGTATCTTAGAAAAATAATTATCATTGCGTCCGAAGATCAGGTTTATATACGACTGATATTAAAGCGGTACAAATGCTTGAAATTATCAAATAAATATTTAGATGTTATTAACAATACCAAAACCACAATTTTACAAAAAGGCCAAAACAAAATATATATCTGAAATCTTTTTAACTCTACAAATGACGAATTACGACAAAATTATTGTTTATTATTTCGTTTTCTGAATAGATTCATACCTATCTCTGTTACATAAAACATTTTAAAATATTTTCGAATAAACTATGATCGGGAAATAGTCTAAAATATTCGATTAAGTTAAGACGTGAAGGGTTACTATTCATCTATACGTTATGTCCATTTACATACATGTAAACCGAAATCTTAACAGCGTACGATTGTTTGTAGATTTGTTTGTGTTTTACTTTCTCACCACAAGCATATTCATATTTCCAGCAACATTGTAATAGTTGGGCATTTTACAACAATACAATATGTGGTGATTGATGGCAAGTTTAACATTTTCTTTCTGACGTGCACGTGTCACACAAACGACAATGAACGCTGGCTTTCGGCGCCTCTGAAGGGAATCATACGATTTTAAGTCTAATCAAAGAGTAGTATTTCAAGTACTACAGATATATAAATGCCATATAAATGTTTATCTTGTTTAACTGGCATACAATAAACTTTATTATTTTTGCTTGAAATATATGGAAATTTATTGGTCCAATATGCACGTTTCAAGTAAGCGATTAGAGGAAAGCAGGAATAACAGTTGGCAAATCTAAATTGGTTGTGAAAGCAATGAAATGTTTTTCTTGCCATTTTTACAATTAGTTTTAAATAAACGGGTAATATAACTTGTATTACAAATCTGTTAGCGGCAGTATAATGATTAACAACTCTGATTCATGAGAGTGGGGTTGCTGTTTTGCTGGCTTAATAATATTCTACGATCTTCTTCACTCACTTAGACTTGTTCAAACAATAATCATATTTAACACATCCAGGTCACCAAAGTCATAAATCCACTGTAGAATCAGAATTGTATTTTCGATAAAACAACTAATTGCTCTAAATTTTGTTGATAATGATCTTCCAATATTGGAAAACCTCATATCTACAACAAAGTATTCAAAACTTAAGTATGAAACCGTATCTACTTTCGATCAAATGATACTTAAAATATCTGAAGTTTATTGGCAAAAGATATAAGTAATAATGTACAAAATATACTGGTTCCAAATATTACAATTATACACACTTTCAGTATCATGTATTTGAAAAGTTCTTTTCCTGAAAGTAAAGGTCAGTGCCCCTTGTTAACCTTGAAAGCGTAAGGCAAGTATCACCTAATGTACATGTTGTCTCAATCCTCTTATCTCAAACCGATAAGTCCGGGCTTTCATAAATATGTATATCGCTTTTTTGTATAGAATATCGCGAAAACAGCGCTTGTTGTTATGAAAACTGATATGAGGGTGATGAAAGAAGGATTAACCAGTAGGTTGTAGAAATAAAACTTGTGTTTTATTTTCCGTAGAGGAGTTAATATTAAATTGATAATGTAGCTGATTACAGTGAAATTAAGAAAGCAAAGATCACCTGCGGTAACGCTTGTAGTAATAAAAGATACATTGTTCAGGTACCTTTACTGCGTAATGTAGCAAAGATGATAGATATAATATTTCGAATTTTGCATTCATATAATGTGAGCAGGGAAAAGAAATAAACAATACTAAACAGCTGTAAATGTTCGCGCCTGTTTAATTTTCGCTAACAGATGAGAGGGTGAATTGAAAATGTTAGTGAAATTTACAATATAATTTAACTGAAGTACTGACATACATACACTCCACAAAACTATGGTGATTTAGGGCGACACGGTGAATAAATGTTCTGTCGTAAAAGGCCAAAAATAACTAGGTTCGAAAATTTCCACGTATACAGCTTTTATCCATACTATCTACATAAAAAGACTGTATCCTGTTGAAAAGCATCATTCAATTACTACAACCTGTGAAGTTATTGGTAAAAATGCATATACTGCTTATGGAACATATCTGAGAACTTAATGACAATGTGGTTTAAGTAAAACGAAATGTAGCATATTGCAGTGCATAAAAGAAATAGTCAAGTATTGATTTAATTAGCATTATTGCAGTTGATGAACAGACGTCTTAGAAAGTTGAGATCATAACAAGTGATAGTATCATAAAGTATGAAATATATTTGGTATTACGCAAACATTTTACGTGTTTTCCTTGTGTTCTGACAATTGGTGTAGTCCTTTGTCGTTACAAGGTATTTTACATCTCGCAATTATTGTATACATATAAATAATACACACACAAACTAAAGAGTGTCTTGAAACAATAACGTAAATCATAAAAATATAAATAAACAAAGAAAGATGCTGCAATTTATTGTCCCTGCAAACACGTCCCTAGATCTTTATACTCTGACATTCCGAAACAACACTGTAGTTCGAAAGCCCACATGCTAGTAATCACAATGTTTAAAGAAAGACATATAGCATTGCATATTATTTTACGAATGAAATCTTCAAGGAATTTGGTAGCGTAATGTCTATGTAGATAAAGAATTTCAGAGACAACATGGGATAATAAAGTCTGCATGTTATTACTTTTGTGCCGCTTTGAACCTCCAAATTACTTCATTTTGGGAAATTTTGGCGCGGTAGAAAATTTGCTCTATCTTGCAACAGAAATAAAGAATATAAACACTAAATTGGGTTGTCACACAGCGTACATATTGATAAGTCATATTTTCTGGAACACATATTTTAAAATGTATTCACCACAGTTTAAAAACGCTAAATAAGCAAAATTATGATAATTCCGCGAGATGAACGCAAATTATTTTTCTTAGGTATACACAGTGAAACAATGTTAAAATTTTCTGACAATAACAAGATATCATCAGATCTTTAAAGAAGCCCTGACTTTTCACTGACCAAATTGTCATATTCACTGAACAAAATACCTTTTCATCCCTTCCACTACAGCCATCCAATCCTACCATTTGAAATGTTAATCATTTTATATTTACAAACACCCTAAACGTATTAGTACGAAATATATATGATAGTATTAGTTAGATACTAACTTCATTTCCCTGTCTTTGCTAAAATGTCATTTTCAGTGGCCAAGTACTACAATTTCATCACGATTCATTGAGCTTTAAAATCAATTTTAAGGTAAGGACTTTTTAAGGGTAAGTGACAACATTAAAGGAACCTTTGGATAGGCCATACTGAAACATTTGCTTCGATGAATTTAAAGAATATGTCAAAATAATACAAACCCATTAACTTCTTAAAAACAAATGGTCACCAGTGGCATTTTTACAGACTTAAGAGGAGCTAGTGAAACGTAAGTGACATTTGCAATCATCTACTTTATATGAAGTTCTTCGTTTCTGTTTTATTGACAGAAACGATCGTCTTGAACATTTCTTTGTTTTAACTACAACTTTGGTATTATGCTTATAATTTATACAGACTTTTGTGTATTGGGTCAGATGTTTTTTGCGTAAACTTGTTTTGGGGAACTGGCTGGTAAGGTTTGTTTGCGTACACTTATTTTGGGAAACTAGTGAATTGGACATAACTTCATCGACTTAATGGGGCATTAGCAGTGTTTACCAAAATATTTCTTTATTTTTCTTTATTTATTTTTATATTGTTTTTACTTTTACTACTTGTAATTGAAGTAAAATGAAAAACAAGATCTATACTCAAGCAAAACAATCTTAGATTCCTACATATTTTGTGAAAATATGATCCTGCTCTAGAGTGGTATGCATATACAAATAGTTAGGTTGAATTATTCAATTGCAAGTGAATAATTGCCAAACTAGCTTCCCAAGCAATTTTCACAAAATATATAGGAATCTAAGAATTTCATTGGTGAGAAGCGAGTGCCCTAACCACTGCGCTACCCGGGAACCTCTTCCTGATTATTGTATATCAATTGAAGAAGTAAATAAGGAAAGATTTTTTTTTTTGTGGAAAAAACAACTAGTTAACGCCCCTTTAATATAATTAAGCTAAATCATATACTATTCTTTATATGGGTCTATATATTTCATATTAAGAACTAACAAAGTATCTACAGCATATGTTTTGGTCCTCTTAATGGCAAAACCATAACTTTGGTATTATGTTTATAACCAAAATAATAGTAAATAAAAAATTTGAGACTCAAAGGGTACATTATACACAAAACCACATACACTTTAAACATTCATTCTGGTTTGCCATTACTTGTTATGTATATAAAGGTATGTTTTCTATGGTCATATTGCATTCACTGCTCAGTTTACTGACAATATTAAAATCATTATACAGGGATCGTTTGATGATTCTTAAAACATCCAAATATTAATGATAGATAAAAAAAACTGCATTAAATATTGCGTTTTCGTATATTACGATACGCACTGACTTTGTAATCTAAAGCTTGTTTTGCATGTGGCCTGTGTCTTGTCAATAGATACTGTTTGTGTAAGTCCTAAGGGTGTGGCATTAGCAGAAAGTCACGAATACTTCTGATGTCAAACACTCAATACACTAGCAGGGATAAATACTGTATTGGACCAAGTAAGCGCCGCAGGTGGCGATAAACATTTTTATCTGGACTTGGAGTGCTTATTTGGAACAGTTCAACCAACTTTTGATAAAGACAAACAATAGTGAGCATGCGCTTAAATTGATTCTGACATAGCTAGATAATAGTTGCATCAAATGAAATAGATGAAATCAACAACTTTTTCCTCTCTTGAAATTTGCAGTTATTTCCACCCCTGATGACAAAGGCACATGTCCTTGAAAAAGATGTGTGACCTTCCAAAGATATTCAGACCAGTGGTATATTTGAGGGACAGTGGGGCCTCGACGCTCCTAAAATGTTTGCTCTTGTAGTACATGTTTTCCATTGGGGTTGAATAAGATGTCTTTCCGGGTGTGGTAATAGATACATTAGAGATCTATCACCTTCCCTTCATAAACTCAAATTAACACATCAGAGAGTTTCACACGACGGAACAGTATACAAATTATGCTAGAAACTATATTATTAATTTCTTTAAGTGACAATGCAGTATCAAATATTAATTTTATACGTAAATTTACTTAATACATCATATGGAATAAAATTGGTTTACAGAGTCGTTAAAGGCAGCTATGAACATGAAATATAGAGTTAATTAGAAAAAGTTGAAAGCTGAAATACATCTGAGGAAATATAAAAGTTTAAATTTCCCACGAACTTTTACACTGCAATACAGGTAATCAGACTTACAGATGTGTAAATGCACTTTCAAAATTAGTGATGGTTCATTAATGGACAGACGTCTTGATGTATTTAAGATCTAATTCAATTTCTTTAATTTTGAGAAACTATTCGACTTAATTTTGAGGTTGGGTTCTGCGAACGTTAAAGTGCTTTCATGTAAATATGGCTTGAGCTTTGAAACATGCGAAAAGGAAATCTTTATATAGCTTAGTAACTTAAATCTAAAACTATGTTATGTATGTCGATATTGTATGTATTTGCATAATTTTCTTTCTATCTATCTATAAAAATTTCAGATACCAAAGTATAAATCAATAGGATGTCCAGGACATAGATACAAATCCGGTAAAAATGGACAAACACGGACCTCGGATAGATCTATCTATCTATCTAATCTATCTATCTATCTATCTATCTATCTATCTATCTATCTAAAAATCCATCTGTCTGTCTGTCTGTCTCTCTGTCTGTCTGTCTGTCTGTCTGTATGTATGTATGTATGTATATGTGATGTATATAGCATGTACAGTTACATAAATTAAAGAAAAATATGTGAAACGATGACATAAACAAGACAAAAACAGCAAAATGAAAAGATGAGAAACATGGCCTACCTCTTCAAGAACATCTGCAATCTTGCTAACCGACTCCTCGGGTAAATGTTTGAATGTTGGAACGCTGTAATAAAATTGGAATAGCAATATAGAGTAAAATCTTACATTGAAGACATATTGATAGTTTAAAATACCAAAATACATTTGCAATCATAATCAATCTGGATGTCCATAATACCTTAATGTTACCATTAACAATTTTAATCACTCAATTTTCATTAAAATATATTCATGTAAAACTTACTTTCTAGCTATTCGCTCAAACCGTCTTCTAATTAAATGATTAGGATCTGCTTTCATTCCAGCCGTGGTGAATAACTACATATTTCTGCGTTTGATTCCATAAATTTTAGAATAAGCATAATAACAACGTTAGTAAAGGGCTCCAAAGTTACTGCCATGCGTGTTTACCGAACATCTGAGCAAGTGTATTACAGTGTTGTGATAGACTAAGGTTCTCAGCCAATCGTCACACCATACACAGCAGCTGTACATCTACTACATTTCCCTTATCAAATCAGGTAAATAAATCCATATACATAGAAAAACCTTATCGATATTTCAACAAAGATGTCTAGTTACTCACTTTTTCAAATTTTCACGTTTTTTTTATTTTGATGTCTGACTCTTTGATTTAGCAGCAAGATAATTAAAGCTATGTTAATTCTTTATTTACTTTTACCATTTGAAAAGTAAAATCAAAGCCACTAAATGTAAATGCAATTGCCAAATATTGAGTTTTGGAAACGTTTAGATACATGTGTCTAATTGTCAGGAGTTCTTAAAGGTATATTTGTAATTTCTTTTGTACTAAGAATAAGTTTTATTTTAAAGCTTCCAATCATATAAACTGAAAAGGAAGAAATTTTGATATTAAGAATATGAATTTTCTGTACGTTCAGATATATTTTACATTTACAGCTTATAGGTTCAATAATTTTAAGCATTCTTTTTTAATTTTACAAACTTATTTGTACCCAAAAAATATTCATCACTTTTGCAATCAATCTAATACATATATATCATATTGCAGAAACATTTGGTGTATAAATGTATACACAGGTAGGTCTAATGACCCTAACATTTATACTTTTTGTATAGGTCTACCAAGGGAAAGTGTCACATCCGGGGTCTGTCAAAAAACCAAAACAACAAGGTATATTTTCCCAATATGGGATGCACAAGTAAAACATGACTGCATATATTACTGTAGTTATAATCAATATGTTTGTGCTGAAAACAAATCTGTAGACCCCTGTTGTGATTCAGTTTTTGTATGTAAATTTATGCCACTCTTTATCTTGGTGGAACTTTTTTATACTGTCCTACGACATATTTTTTGAAAATCAAAGTCGTTATCTATGGATTTTGGATTAAAAAAAAACAATATGTCATAGGACAATACTCATATTTTTCTCGATTTTTAAAAATAATTAACCTAATACACATACACACGTGAAAAAGATCCGCGAATGATAAATATACAGCAATAAGTGTGCCATCTTTGTTAATACCGTACATGATAAATTCTGTATCAAATCAATTCATATCACACTGATATGAGGAATATGCTAACTATGACCATTGAGAATGTCGGACTAAATGGACCCTGGTCGAAGAGATATAGTTACCATAAAAAATATATGTGAATGCGTCCATCAAAAAGTAAGACCATTGTTTTCTCTGCGATTTGACGTTTATATCAACAGACATGTTTCATATCTGTTTATAAGTCATGCATTACCCGTGTCTTGTATATAAATGATGCAGCCATGAAACGTGGAATGTAATACATGATGGCGAACAAAACTCAACCACAGAAATATAGAAAATAAAATATGATACCCTGATATATGAGAGAGAGAGAGAGAGAGAAATAGAGAAAGAGAGAGAGAGAGAGAGAGAGAGAGAGAGAGAGAGAGAGAGAGAGAGAGAGAGAGAGAGAGAGAGAGAGAGAGAGAGAGAGCTCTGAATAAGATTATTTTATTATTTTTCAATGATCAAGCTGTGCACCTTTTAACAGTATTGTTCAAATGACAATTAAAAAATAGCGGGCGCCACCTTTCCGACCTTTTCCATTCCACTATCGCCGAATGTAAACAAAGAATCCATTATATTAGTTCTTAAACATAAGCAATTGTTAACAGCAGTCACTGGACATGGAAGCGATGTACAGTCAGTTAGATCTAATGTATATCAAAAGTTGTGAACTTTAACATTCTGCTGCACGCATCCGGCATTCAAGATAAAATATATTTTGTAAACAGCTGTTGAAACTTACTAATAGTTATATAAACAACATCAAGGCTTGTAAGTCTGTCATGAGTCAGTATGATTTTTAAAATTGACCGAATGTTCACAAAAATAAACAGATATAAAAAAAACTTTAAGGACATTAATGTTTTATGCATTATGACGGTACATTGATGTCGTTAAAGGAAAGTGTATCAAATTCTGAAATAAAATGAGTTTTCCCGAGATGTTTCTTTAGAGATATGACTAAACGGGTGCTGGATAAAGTCAGATCATTGCAATATATGTCAACAACTCGTTTATTTATGGAAAACAAGTTTACATACAATTACGCAATCACTGCGGAAAGTATATACATATTTCTGTTTAAAGGGCATATCGCTCAACGAATAAAAAGGGACAAACTTTCAAATCATAAATGCCTGAAAAAATGAAAAACATTGATAAAACGAATTCTAGTGTCAGATTAATTTGCCAGATAACCCACATATGTTTCAAATGATTACTATTTACATAGCAGTGAGCGATTTGTTGACCAACACTGCAAATATAGATCATATTATTTTGACGGCAATGACGAGGGAAATAACTTGTTAGATGACGATGATAGACATCTAATATAAACATATGCTATAAATAAAACGCATTTATCAAATCAAGTATTTTGAAATTTTCAGTTGTCAAAACACTGGAAATAAAAACATTTGGAAAAATAAACGTTGCTTCTAATTTCTCCGAAATAAAATGTCTTGTTTATTGGTTATGTAATGAAATACGAAAGATAACAAAGAGAAACACTTTCGAACAGACAAATTACATTATGGACTTGAAACATAAAATCAATCGAATTAACACAAAACACAATCGATGTATCGGTAACGAACCATCGAACCTTGTGTTCAGGTTCTTTAATTCCCTCGTAAATGTTGCTAGGTTTATGTAGCAAGGTCTCGAGATAAAATGGAACACCGCAGCAGATGAGTCAGATTCTTATCTTTTCTTTCTATTTGTAATTCTCTGAAGAAATTGGAATTGGTATCTTCCATTCAAGATCGTACAAGAAGATTATTTTTGTCTGAATTTTTATTATCAGTTACAAATATATTATCAAATTTTAACAAACCTCGCTTTAACCTTGAAACTATATTAATTACTTTTATATGAAAATATAGATCACAAACAATGATACATATTAATGCTACATGCAAAATCTTAAAATACAATACTACATGTATATGCCTTTCTAAATGTGAAACAGTCTATTTAGCAGGGTATTTATTGAAAGAAATTCCGGAAAATACGGTTTTCTCAGTCTGAGAAATATTTTATGACATGGTTTAAAATATTCATTAGACCCCAATAAATCACATACAAATTGCATATGATATCTATCTTTTTATAAGTTCATTATCAAAGTATTTTAGACATACAAAATATAGATTAAAGTTAGTTACCTGTGGATTTTGATACAATTTTACATTATTCTAAACTCATTTCTGCCATTGCTTACTTGATATTACAAGGCCGATAATTTCCATCTACAACTATCGAATTTTACTTTACTTAGAGCATAGAATCGTTTTAAAACTTAGAACCCAATCTACATCGTATATAACATTCCCTTTGTTCCATCAGATAACAACGATAAGCGATACAACACTTTTATTATTTTATCTTAATAGTACATCTGTTATTTCTTGGCATAAATATTCATCATTGGAATAATTTGTATATTAAAAACCTTTAAATGTTATATGAACCATCAATTAGGTTATACCGAAAACAAAAATGGTAAAATGAAACTGTAAAACAAAAAAGTTAAGTGAAAATGTAAAATTGAAATGATTGAGATGAAACCGAAAAATATAAATTTTAAAATGAAATTGTAAAAGAAAAGTGATAAAATGAAATAAAAAGATGGAATAACGAAATAAAAAGCAAAGAAATAAATAAATGAAATGCGATCGTAAAACGAAAATGGTAAAAATATAACCGAAAAAACTGGACAAAAATTTTAATCATTATGAACTATGGGTATGTACAAATCATTGAAGCAAATCGACAACTTAACGTACAGAAAAATCGGTTGTGGTGCAAACAAGAGGCCTAAACGAGCCTCAACGCTTTACATACTTGGTTGAAAACAGCAACACTGATAGAGGACAATTAGAACCTCATTCCTACGAGTTTATTCAGAATATCTCGACTTTTTCCAGCTCAACTAAATAAATGAAAAATCATTATGCACTCAGAAGCTAAAAGATCAATGATAAAAATGTATCTATAAACAAGTCAGATAAAATAAACACGATAAATTGTGTTACCATTCTGTACAAATTCTACATAATTATATTTGTGATAAGGCACTTTTTAAAACTAATTATTTAAAAATTCATTAGGACAGGAAAATGTCAGTTTAGTATGTTTCAATGTCATTGTCTATACCCTAAATATTATGTAAAATTACGTAAATATCTTAAAGTATAGAAAAAGTAAAAAAACAAACGCGTTATGAGTTATTTTCAATGCAATCTCACGCATTTAAAAATTCCATTGATGCTGGATGTGTAATTTTCATAATATTGCTTTTATTGTATTGTGATATTTTCGTAAACAAAAAATAGAATTATTTGTTTAAAGACGGTTATTGACGCAAATGAATAATAAAGGCTCGAACAGACACGTGTTCTGTTTGCACGTGCAGTCTGTTAGATCATACATTTTGCTTGATACTTATAAATATTATGAATGTTCTTCATGCATTATTTTTATGTACATTATAGTATGCATCTTATTTGACAAAGTGTTATTTATTAGAATTCCATGACTCGTTTGCACTTGACTGCTTATCAAACGCGGTGTTGTGAAATTGTTTCAAACATCCCCAGTCATTTTCTGGATTGAAACAATTTTAAAACTCGTGTTTCTCATTTCAATATCGCTCGGAACAAAACATTCAATGACTTGTCTTGGTACATGCTGAATGCAGGAATTTGACTACGTTTCAAAAATATCTTTCAATCAAACTCATCTCAGCTGTTATCAAAGAGTTAAGGTAATAAATGTAGATTCTGGATGTCTAGAAAATCATTCTAAAGTCATCCCAGGAATGGTTAATTAGATGTTATTTTAAGGTATATAAAAGCTATTGCTACACATAAAAGCATGTAGTTTATAATCAATACAATTTATGTCAAGATAAGGCAGAAATTAGACTTGAAACAACTTTTAGATATTTCATCATCTTAAATCTTAAGTGCTCATCAAACGAGTGATATTCATCAAATGAAATACAGTACCGATTCCCGTGCCCGATCCATCTGTACTGTTTACGAAGAACATTTATCCGTCTAGAAATCAAATAAATCATTAACACATGCATAGATAAAGACTAACACTTTTATGCGATCGTACCTTTTACCATTACAATAAATGTTCATTAATTTAAAGAGTTACCTATAATCGATGATCGATGGGAAGACTTGACAGAGGATAAAAAGCGAAATAACTCTTACAACTTAACAGTTAGTTGACAATGTCGTTTAATTGTGGATTACCATAACTGAAAATAGAACATCTGAAATAAGGGGAATCCATAAATTCATTCTGATTTTTTTATCCTTTAGAAATATGTTTTCGGTTTAAAGTTGAATATAAATATCTTCAACATTGTTAACATTGATGAGTGTATATATAATATAATATATTTAATGAGTGCCCAATACCGCTTCTCTTCGGAAACGACCCGTCTATTTTGACTTACAGTTGGCCTGTTTATATCTTATTGACAAAACGATTGGCGTGAGCATTCGTTTGGATTTGAAGACTAAAACATTAGTATTATCTTTATAATATTACAATTACTGGGTCGTTGCCATTGCTTATGGTGCGTATGAGTCTTCGGAGTATACGCTAATCCAGTAAATGGAATTCGGGTACCAGCTGATTATTTTATACTTATATGATATATCGTGTGGATAATAACGTTGATGAGATTCTAAAATCCTCCAAAGCTAGGGTAGTAATTGCATACAGTTGCTACTCTAAGACAGAGCTGGTAGTGCATCAAGGCTTAGTATTAAGCTTTGAATGTTAACCCTTTCGCTTCGTGCTCAAGAGATGAAGTATAATGGACAGATATGATTGTCTTTAACAATATTCTATTTTATAAATAAATGTATTACTTGCATATCAATGTAATATTCAACTTTGAATAAAATATAAGAATCACAGTCACTGTCAATGTAAAAATCTCCAGGATGTTAAGGATGATTAAAACCGGAAAAATAAAAATAAGAAAAATCCATCAATACAATCTGATTGGCTGCAGCATGGTAATGATGAATCAGCTTTAAAAACAAAATGATTACTTTATCTGTAGTATGTTTTCCATAATTAAAGACAAAATATTGCATTCTTAACATTAATGAATATATAACAATGAAAGGAATGAAATGTATAACTTTGGAAACTAAACAGATGACGTTGAACAGGGTTTTACAGAGATAAAATCAATTTTTACAGACGAATAGTAAATCAAGATGAAGATACCATTATGCAGGACAAAAATTGACGTAATGAACGGTTTAAACTCGAACCTTGAATACTCGAATTACCATCAATGGACGCGTAACTATTTCTTCACAAGTGTCGACTCCAAATATATATATAAAGGGGAGATAACTTGTAAACGTTGTAAACGTATCGTAGTGAGAAAATGCTTTTAATAAGGAAGATAATACTTCTTTTGTACGTTTATATCAAATCATGGCTTTTATTTTTCCTGATGTCAAGCCAGGCTGCATTTAGCAAAAAGCCATCTGTGGATGTTGTCAAATTGTTTTTGATTACAAGTAAAAAAAAAAGGGCGATATGTTGATAATATCCCCCACCTCTACGTAAAGTATCTATATATCTATATAGTTAACCTGTAAACATGTCTTTAAGTTTGTTGTTTAATGTGTTTAACAGTACTTTATATTCTGTTAGAAGTACATTCTCGTAACTGATGTCGTTGAGACATGGTAGTTCTAGCCCATATAAATCACTTCAATGTAGGTCTAAATAACTCGACCGCAATAGTTCACATGATGGATATGGCTTCATCATTAGGTTGTATGTCAATTTATGAATGCACATTTAAATTCACATTCACAATTGATGAAAAAGAATTCCTGAAACATCATTATACAAGGTCATTCCTGATTCAACAAATGTACTTTACTCTGATTCAACATTACTTATTTACACTTATTCAACATCAGTTATTTACACTGATTCAAGATCCGTTGTATACACTGATTCAACATCAGTTATTAACACTGATTCAACATCAATTATTTACACTGATTCAACATCAGTCACTTACACTGATTCAGCATAAGTTATTTACACTGATTCAACATCATTTATTTACACTGATTTAACATCAGATATTTACACTGATTCAACAACAGTTATTTACACTGATTCATCATCAGTTATTAACACTGATTCAGTTATTTACACTGATTCATCATCAGTTATTTACACTGATTCAGTTATTTACACTAATTCAGCATCAGTTATCTACACTGATTCAACAATTAGTTTTTTTTACCACCGATTTTAACATTTTGCTATCAGACTAAGTCCGTACAAGGTTCATTGTATGAATGGCTACCAAAAAGTTTTGTTTCGATTTTAACATACGGTTTTTCATTATCTCAATTCAATTTCTGTCATATACATTCGAGATTATAGACAGATATAGTAAAATCCAGATAACCTGGCGGGGTGAAGTATTGTGAACCCTTCCTTGACCTTGACATGTTTAATTTTTAAGTAGTAAAGCATATCATTAAAATTACACTGACTACAGTAATCGTTACTACTTGGCATCATATATAAGGTAGTATATAGTGAAGAATATAATATTTTCCCCATGCAGTTTGACATAACCGACAAGTGAGTAGAATCACCCGTATGATAATCAAAAGGTTACTCTGCCCCGCCATCTTATGTAAATCGGACAATAATAACTAATTTGATATCTAAATACTTTTAAAGGATATACCTTCGTGTACTTACAGCATGTTACGGATGTTTTAATGCCCTCTGTTCTGTGATAAATAAGGTTTCAGACTCGAAATCCAATAGATACTTATATAGCGGTGGCTTATGTATCCTAACGGTCATTTTTACTACATAGATTTGTGTACAGAAGCAGATAAGAGATATACACAGGCATAACACTTTTAGATCCCTATATATTTTGTGAAAATTCCTTGAGAAACCCTGTTTGGCAATTATACGTTTGCAAATGATTAATTTGACCGTAATCTTTGTATATGCTTACTACACTGGACCTGACCTTATTCTCACAAAACATATAGGTATATAAGAATTTCTTTTCCTGTAAATATCTATTATTTGGTAGTGTACATCAATCTACCCAGTAAAAACGAAATACTTTTTTTTAAAATACTGCTAATGCCCCTTTAATGCTTTACAACAGACCACTTTATAATTAAACTTTATCAAATTAAATCAATAAATCAATTAAGAAATGTTATACACACATTAACGTTTAAGTTCAAAGTTGTGAAATACTTTTCAATGTGTAAGATTTTAGCACTAGTTTATAACTGAAATGTGCTTAAACACCTTGAAAATTGACGTCATCGAAAAGTCGAAGTCATCATAACTCGCAAGAAGAAATGATTTATTTAGTGGCATGAGTGTATCCAGAAAACAAATATGTACAACTGTGACGTAGACGTGCAAAATTGTCTTTATAAAAGATATTATTTACATTGCCTTAGAATTTATGTAAACATTTAGATTAATTTTTAAAATAGAACAACCTGTCTAAAGTTACGTATTGTACATAATTGATGAGGAATCTGTATGGTTCATACGCATAGTTAAAAGGTACGTGTCGTTCAGCTTATAACTTTATCTAATATGAACATGTCTGCAACATATGTACTGTATGAAGAATAATGAAGACATTTATAGAGTACATAGAGTTCAGTTTATCATTTCGAGGAATCAATCAAAGAAATGGTGAACGTAATTACTTAAACCGATGCATTAATTGCGTCTTACTTAGAGGCAACTCAATAAAATATTATTTGCACCAATTTATAATTCGTATAAACTAGGTAACACCTACCACAAATCAGTGAACACTTATAGGGGGAGATACTTAAATTTGCCGGTAGAAACAGGTTAATAACCATCACCAAAACTATTCTAAAATGATATTGACTTTAGGTTTTGAAATTGTAAGCAATGAAATAGTTTCAATGCAGTCGTGGTTTATGTCAGATGATTTTTATTCGAAAGAAAATAAAATAAATCTCTATATACCTTCGAAGGAATTCCATATGCTCTGTGTGACGCATTAGACCCGTCCTCATCATAATACTTTGAAAACATGGTCTGTCGATTGCCCATAGCTTGCAGTTTGATAAGGCTGAAATACAAATTGTAAAATAATTGATGAAAACTGAAAGAGTTATTCCTCTTTTACTTACAGTAACAACGCAAAGGAAAATAACTCTTCACCAACGTACTGCCAGTTATATCAAAAATCTGGTGTTTTATATACAAACAAGAGATGCAAGATAGTAAACAATAGGCGTTAAATGAAGAAGATTAATCACAAGTATAGTGTAATGCTTTATAATCAGGTTAAACATTTTAAATAATTCCTATCATAAAACATAATCATTTTACAATGCGGCTAGTTACTTCTTAATTTCTATCGTAAAACAACATCATTTACAATGCGGCTAGTTACTTCTTAATTTCTATCGTAAAACATCATAATTTACAATGCGGCTAGTTACTTCTTAATTTCTATCGTAAAACATCATCACTTTACAATGCGGCAAATTACTTCTTAATTCCTATCGTAAAGCATAATCATTTTACAATGCGGTTAGTTACTTCTTAATTCCTACTATAAACATCATCATTTACAATGCGGCTAGTTACTTCTTAATTCCTACTATAAACATCATCATTTACAATGCGGCTAGTTACTTCTTAATTTCTATCGTAAAACATCATCAATTACAATGCGGTTAGTTACTTCTTAATTTCTATCGTAAAACATCATCATTTACAATGTGGCTAGTTACTTCTTAATTCCTATGGTAAAACATCATCATTTACAATGCGGCTAGTTACTTCTTAATTCCTATGGTAAAACATCATCACTTTACAATGCGGTTAGTCACTTCTTCATTTCTATACCTTTGTCTGCATTTTAGAATGTATCATTTTACTGCGGGAAATTATTTGTCCATTTCGATGGCTTTATATGAATTGTTTTCATAAAATACTGAAAAATTCATTTGGATATCGGTCTTTCGGGTTGTCTTAGTCGCTAAGATGTTTAAGTGAAACATGTACAACAACACTGTATCTGCATAAAGATTGGTTTACGCGTCAACTGAAACATGGCCATAAACGACAACTCTTACGTTCTTATAAAGATGATATACCATGAATGATGTTAACGTTAACTCTTTAACCAGGATCAGCTTATTATCTGAGTCTTAAATGTGGATACAGAAAGTGTATTATTGCACATTTCCTCTTTGTCGTAAAGTTTACATTTAAAATTGTTCTTTATTAATCTTTTGGTGAGTAATTGTAAGTTTGTTTTCATTGATTAAACTTACTCAATATCAGTATTAATGAAAAAAGAGTATAGAACATTCTCCGTTTACGTGAATGGAGTTTCCCTGACAATTTTTTTAAATTTTCCATTAACTATCCTTATAAAATTGTCTTCAAACAAGAAAAAAGTACATGGAACTTCTTTGGTTTTATTTAGCCGTTACAGGCAAATGTTGGATTACATGACATCTATAAATGTTTTACTATCTCGGCGAGATAGCAATATGTAATAACGGTCAATTAAGCTACTCGTGACATAATTCCGATCAAAGTATGGCAGTCATGTGAACCCACAGCATACCTTTGTAATATAATATTAGTCAATAGAATAATTTCCTCTCTTATCTGACATTTCCCATTATCATGAAACAGGAAATTAAACGTCTTCTGTAATAATGTTCACTAATTATTTTGATGATTTTAACTGTTTACTTCAGACAATAACTACTTGATATGCTCATTAGGAAACATATAAAATATGCAATAACCCACTTGATGAATGGGAAAATTCAAAATACAGGTATAGAAATTAAGATACAAATATGAGATGGCACAGAGACTAATTAAGAGAGTTATATAAACACGCATTGTTCTCAGTGAGTTTGTAATCTATATAAGGTATTCAAATAACTGCAGATTAATTAAATAACAAAATAACTCGGGGAATAAAATGATTTACCTCGGGAGAAATATAAAATTCAAATTTCCCAGTTCTATCTGTATGTTTTATGTTTGAGATCATTTTACCAAAGTTATGGTGTCTTTTAATTAAAACACATTATGTCAAAACATAAACTAACTATATGTCTTTCTTAGTTGACATGTGGAGAGGGGAGCACTTATTGGCAGGAATGTGTAAAATGCTATATGTCTTTCTTAGTTGACATGTGGAGAGGGGAGCACTTATTGGCAGGAATGTGTAAAATGCTATATGTCTTTCTTAGTTGACATGTGGAGAGGGGAGCACTTATTGGCAGGAATGTGTAAAATGCTATATGTCTTTCTTAGTTGACATGTGGAGAGGGGAGCACTTATTGGCAGGAATGTGTAAAATGCTAGATGTCTGCTTCTTTTACTTACAGGTATTTGATTTTTTTCTAAAAGGAGCAGTCAAGAGTCAAATACAGACGATAAAGGGGGATAACTCCTGTTTATAATCGGTATAGAAGTTTGAATACCACTGAAGAACAAGTCATTAAACCTTTCAGATATCTAAACACGGGTCAATTGATGGCAACACAAATATTAGTCTTGGTATTGTTCCTCATGTTCACAGAGTATAATGATTGAGCAGACGTGACAGGAACTATGTGGAACATGGTTCCATTGTCATACAAACATGCCGTGAAATACCAAACTCAGTGCCAGGCAGCTGTTATGTGTATATTATATGGTTCACGTGATTTAAGTTCAATAAGTACAACAGTGGCCAATGTTAGAATCGATGTTGTTTTACAGTGCATTTGTGAAATTTCCAACATATTCCCAATCAAGTGGTTACATCAATAAATGTGAAGAACCACAAATGTTCATCTTTATAACAGACAAACGGTGATGCAGTTATAATTTTTGTCACAAATTACAAACCTTCTATGATACCGGTACATAACCGCTTGGTAATCTCAAGCATAACACCCATAATTTTATTTTATGTCTAGTAGAGAGGCTCAGTGACGAAACAGTCAACAGGATCTCCAAAAGGAATACTACATGTATTATTCAATTACATTACTTCATCCTACGAGGCGATTACTATATCATAAAGGTGATGTCTTTACGGGAGATGCGCGTTTGATTATAATTAATTATTAATTGAATAGATTAAACGTATTTTATTGCAGAATCATAGTTATTACAATTGGATTAGACAAAAGTTTTCCAACTAAGGTTAATAGCCCTCTCCTTTTATCATTGATATACATTTTGACGCATGCAAAGACATTAATACATTCGAAATACATATAATTATGTTAAAACATATACATCTATAGATACACAACCAATCAATTGAACATTACAACAAAAA
Organism: Atrina japonica; assembly: GCA_030159075.1. Taxonomy (NCBI): domain Eukaryota; kingdom Metazoa; phylum Mollusca; class Bivalvia; order Pterioida; family Pinnidae; genus Atrina; species Atrina japonica. Next base: position 132,585 of record BROG01000068.1, on the reverse strand, counting down.
GCATTATTAATAATATCATGTTTGAGTGATATATGTAAAAATGAAGCAACCTAATAAGTAAAATAATATTTACACACATTTTAATGACTGCGGTCTAGAACTACATTTCTGTATGCAGTCTGTATTCTTGCATGAATTACAGACATTAATATTTGTGGAAAGTTACATAAAACATAAAAACATGTATATATTCTTACCTTTTACACTAGCGGTTCTCGTACAATTATATAAAATAGCCAGTTCACCAAAGACTTTAGCCGGACCCATTGTGCATAACTTCTGTCCATCTTTTGTCACTTCAACTTTCCCATCTGCAATAACAAGTGTTACAGTATAGGAGCAAATAAAATGTTTGGTGTTTAACTGGGAAAGACAATATATAAATAAAATGTTTGGTGTTTAACTGGGCAAGACAATATATAAATAAAATTCATAATATTGGGTGAGCTTAATGTAAAGCATGAACATGATTTACAATACCAGATTGAAGTGTATAGACGTGGCTTTTGGTTAAGATTATCAAGGTGATATGTTCGGAATTATCATTATTGACACATATTTCATAGCAACCATCTACACCATATCCATGTCACAAATTACTACGAAAAGACAATTTTCAATTTACCATCAACTTTTACTTTTTCATATGTTTTTATATGTTTAGAGTATGCTGACTAGGCAGAAGTTGGTTTGGGAACATTGTTTACCATTTTGTGTGTGTATTAACATATGTTCAGCTAGAGATTTGCATTTACTCAAGTGTACAAATATTTGGAATATCATATTGCAGACTAATTCAATTGTATAGGCTTATGTACCAAAGGAATATTTAACGTACTTCGTTTTATAGACAACCGTACTGGATAATTGCTACATAGAATGGAAGTACATAGTCGAAATCTACAATGTCTATGTTTTAATCGTGTCCCATTTTTCTAGTTCTTTAAGATATATTCATATGGTGAGGAAAAAAAGAAGGCATTTCAATTTTGACCTTTAAGGATAATGGAACTTAATAAATAATGTTTATCTTAATACTTGTCATGACATACTAATTCTCTAAAACACACAAAATGTGTTAATGTCCAATCCAGGGATTTCATACACATCATTTATGGCAATTATATGGGGATTTTAATCTTATAAAAATGCTGCATTTTAATCAGTACTAGAGCATAAGAAATCATAAAACAATCGTCTGTGCTGAAAAATCTCCGATAAGTAGGCTTTAATTAAAATGCCAACTTCCTAAAAATCTATAAATTGTAATTGTGAATTTGAATAGAACGGAAGATCTTCATAGATTAAATCGTAATCTTTAGAGCTTTTCTTTCAGTGAAATTGAACTTGACTTGCAGCCTCAATTGAACATAAATATTCTTACTCTAGAAATAAAACTGGAGTGTAGCCAATGTAAAACTTGTGTTTCCAATAGCAACGGATATTATCATTCTATTATTGCATTTTAACTGTATATTTAGATACTTTCTATCGCGCACGTTTAAAAGAAGCAAATTGGTTGGAAAGAAATCCATTTGTAATACAAAGATATATATATGTAAAATCTTACAAACAACTTACATAAATGCTGTTTGTGACATGTTTCGAATAATGTGTTAATTATTATAATCATATTTTATAGACTCAAACCAATCCTTTATCCTTGATGTTAATCAATTTCACAATTAAATAAGCCATTGTTCGACACGCTTTAGAACCTTCATATGAAATAAATTTATCTAAGAAAGAAATCCATAATTTATTTACAAAACGTAAATGAATGTGTCTTCTTTGAGTGAAATACTTTGTAATATGCAACTTGGATGTGAACAGTGGTAGTTTCATAATCATTATTTATCATATTTACAAAAATGTATCTTCAATTTATTGTTGGCATTGTGGATTGAGTAAGGATGCTTACTGTCGGATAGTCTGAATGGAAACATGGCTAGGAGGTCAGCTTGTTCCAGGTGACAAATAACCTACCATAGCTCATAATGCCGTGACAGTACGAAGATTGACCTGGGTTGTGTTGATGTTTCCAAAACACTATCGGAAAAGTCAACACGGAAGTACATTTATTTCACTCAAATATTTCCTTCCTGCATGCTCAAATCTTAGGAAAGTATTTTTTATGGAATTAAGATAAAGTTACATCAGGAACCCGTTTCTTTACTTGTATCTTTATGTATTTACAATTTACGGTTGATTCGAACAAAATTAGATAATATTTCGACATCATGTTCAGTGAATATTCACGTTTCCCTAACTGATTCAGTAATAGGTACACGCGTCTGTTATCGTCTGCTTGCCTATCTATCACGTTATCTAAGTAGATACAAATATATCCGGCTTAAATATTGTATAAACAATTTGTCATATAGTTAATATAGATGCTTTATTAACAGCGGGAATATCGTGTCTTTATCAAACATTTCAATGCATTTTACAAGCTGAGAACGATTATTCTTGGTACTTTTCAATGTCGAGATATAACGTATATTTATCTTTATACTTTCATGGCTAAACTCATATTTTATCGTGAATAGTAAGTAAAAATTAACACAGGAGTACACTAAAGACTGTTAAAGATTAGTCTACAGACGCTAAATAAGATTAAAAAACATATAAACATTTCATATACAGAGGTAAACTACTCACTGACAAATTACCGACACAGGGATATCGAAAACCGGGTTTGATGTCAACGTTCCGCAAATTTTAGGGTCGGTATAATAATCTTGTTTACAAATTCTCTGTTTCACTGAGTGAAAGTTTGAGTTTCCTGTTCGATGGCGGTTGTTGAGACATCTGTACCAATTGTGACAAAGAGTCATTACTCACGTATTTCATTCGGATTGACCGTAGACATACGACGGATGTGAGAGGTCGATAGGGGTGCTTACTCCTCAGTGGTACCTGATCCCACCTCTTGATTTTCATAAGTCTGTGTCTGTCCATTTTTACCAGACTTGTACCTATATCCTGGACAACCTATTGATTTATACTTTGGAATCTGAGATTTTTTATATTCAAATCACCAATGAAGTCATTTTGTTACAGTGGCTACTCTATGTGGCTTTGTATGATACCATGTTCTGTGTAGTAATTCTAAATCTATTTTAAGTTTAGTCTCAACTGATGAAGTCTTATTGACAGAAACGATTGAACATTTATTTTGCAACACCATAATTTTATTAGTATGTTTATGATATTTACAACCGCAAAATGTCGTTGCAACTGTTGGTTGACCGTTTGGGGTCTCCGATGGTAGAATATACATGTTATATGTAAGTATAAATCTAGAGAATATTACGAGAAGAAACGCAAAAAAAATTTATCCGACACCTAGTATATATGACTGATAACTATATATCACAGTTCGCTATATAAATATTTATTTTAATTAAAAATTTTACAAAGCCTAAGAACGTTTGATTAGTCTTAAGTGGAGGTTTGCAAAATATATCAATTTGTGAATACATAATTAAATGTCTTTCACTTATGTTAGCAGACAAAAATTAGTTACATAATATATATGAAATAGTTAGTTTAAACAAAAATGGAATAGTAAAACACCACAGTTGAGATCCACAGCCTACAAACGGTAAAATTTATCTTAGAAAAGGTATAAGACATCAAGTAATCTAGACATTTTAAAGGACAAAGGTGAATTCTGGTACTTGATCTTAATTCATATAATTTAGAAAACAAACTTAAAAATCATTTAATTTCAAATCGAAAATATTTTTCCATGAATATGTACAAAGCGACTGAGTGAGGTGTTTTCGTTTTTTAAATGGATTCATGAATTATGTTTAGTCAAACATGTATGTGTAACAATCAAAACTCGACAGTTTATCAAAACATTTCATTACATGTTATGCATAAACCCAGTACCTGGTATTTCAGCACCAGGTGATTACTTTATTCTCAAATAATACTTCGCAAACGGGTTTTCAGTGCGTAGACATCAACTATCTTCTACATAACATGGTCACATGTTCATGTGCATCATCCCCCTTCAAATATAATCGGGCATGTCATCACCGCTGAAGTTTATATTTTTGAAAATGAAAACCTCAAAAATCTTATTTTAAGAGATCTTATTTTAAGAGGTCCAAAATACGAAGCCCGTTTCTTTAATTGGCGACAGAATTTCAGTTTAGTTATGAATTCTCTCAAGGATTATGCCAGTCAAAGGGTCAAACATGAAGACGATGAGCCTGACACTGTGTCTAACGGCTAAAAGCGTCTTTGACAACTTTTTTTCACTAAAGTTGGTACCCGAAAATTCAAATATCTAGTCTTCGGTTATCATGATACATATTTTGTCCTACACCACTCTGATGCTACACATAAATAAACTGAAGTTGATTAAAAAAAGATGCTGGAATTTCTCATAGACAATATATTTGTATTGTTCTGAGACGTGGTCTTTCAACAAACATTCGGCATTCCTATGGGAACCAATTGTGTCCCTTTATTGACTGACCTATTCCTTTATTCATACCCAGCAGACTTCATTCAGAAACTGCTGAATTAACAGAAGAAAAAGCTAGCGGTGTTCTTTAATTTGACATTTTGATATATCGACGACGTTTTGTCGATTAATAATGACAATTTTCATACATTTGTCAATGCGATATATCCCAGCAAAGTTGAAATTGAACACACGCTTCATACTTTTACATTTTACTTACTATAGACAAAGACGGGGAATTGGCATCTAAGCTATACGACAAACGCGACGATTTCGGCTTTCCCACTGTAAATTTCCCACATTTAAGTAGTAATAGCCCACAATCACCTGCATGTGGAGCTTATATTTCACAAATGAACCGATATGCCATGGCGTGTTCAACATATGAACGTTTCGAACACAGAGGTAAACTACTCACTGACATATTATTGACACAGGGATATCGAAAACCGGTTTTGATGTCAACGTTCCGCAAATTTTACTGTCGGTATAATAGTCTTGTTTACGATTACTTTGTTTCACTAAGTGAAATGTTGATTTTCCTGTTCAATGGTGGCTGTTGAGACGTCTGTACCAATTGTGACGAGGATTTGTTTTTCAAGTATTTCATTTGGACATGGCTTTTGACTCATAGCGGGTGTGACCGGTCGACAGTGGATGCTTACTTCAATGGTACCTGATACCACCACTTGATTTCAAGAGGTCCGTGTTTGCCTATCTTTTACCACATTCGTATCTGTATCATGAAGATTCCAAAGATATATATTCTGGCATCTGAGATTTTTATATCATTGAAATTCTCCTTAAAATTCTCCTTGAAAGTCATATTTTAACAGTGGTTATTCTTAGACGCATTTGGCAATACTTTAAGGTGTATTATTCGGTCACTTTCAGATTCAGAGCTGTGCATCTAACATTAAATAGGGTTCAACTAAAGAATTTATTTTATATAAAAAGGATAGTCTTGAGAATTATTTTTCGGTTTGGGTTTTTTTTGTTTGTTGTTTTTTATAATTATTTTCCTGTTTTGTTTTTTGTTTGTGTTTTTGTTTGTTTGCTTGTTATTTTTTAAGTATACAATCTCTACTCAAACATAAACTGTAGTTATATATTTATCATTATGAATATCCAATGTGGATCTGTAAACAAGTTTTTCTAAAATATAATAAAATGTCTGTTTTTTTGCAGGTTGTTATAATAGCGATGTTCAAAACATTAACGGCTGATAACGTTCATAAGTTTTACAACTTCCTAAAACTGGATGATGAATAGAGTTGAAACTGCTCTAAATACAGTTCATGTAGAACTAAGTAATGATTACCACTGGACATCTCCCACCCTCAAAATACACGAATATATAACCGTATTTAGATAGTGTTGAACCTAACCATTAACATTAATGCCTCTGAATGTATCGTTATATATTTATGTCGACGTCAGAATCTATATACATCATGTATATCTATTTTTAGAATAACTGAACAAGACTTGGAATATTTATTCGTTGTATTATATGAATATCATAAACAATACCAAAATCACATTAAAAGGTATTATTTCTCCTGAAAAGCTAAGAAACAGTTCTTTTTGCCGTGGTTACTTTTAGACAAAATCTACAAAACATTTAGCTTAAGTATTTGACGTTGCATTACACTCCATTTTTCTTTCAGATCTATACTTCTATCGACTTACAGAAATCATCGTCTTGGGTATTGATTTTGGTACTTTTCCTGGCAAAAATTATAATGTTCTGTTTAGATTATATTATATTATATAAAACGTTAACTCCACGTTATTTCCTTATACAGTCACAGAAATGTATATGCCTGATAATTTTTTTTGGGGGGGGGGGAATGAACATTTTTTTTCCCTGAGAATTTAAACAATTTGTATAAGTATATCACGAAGAATTAAATCATATTTTTAACACCGGTTTCCAATCTCTACTTAGAATATAAGTGGAAGAATTTTATTTTATACCAGTTTCTTAAACTTTTGGTACAAACACTGAAATCTGATTCATCGAATTAAAATAATCATATCACAATAAGTCGTTTTGAAATTCCAGTGTACCTCCCTAAGAACAACTTAAATCGTATGTTAGATATATTGATACGTATACATTACATTTGTATTCCGACATTTTTAGAGATTACTCAGTTGGGAAATTGATTACAGAATTTCTAAATGTTTCATTGGCGACTGCCCGCTATGCGGTCCATGCATAAATTGTAAATGCCTTTCAAGATACAATGCTATATAAACATCGTATCACTGAGATGCTTTACATCGACATTCCGACTGTGAAATGTTTAAATATAAGCAACACTGTTAATATCATTACCGCTAGGATTATAAGAAAGCAAACAGCGGCACTATTTAATGTGTAAACAGCTGTGCCTGGAGATATATCAACACGTAATTGGCGCTCTCTCAGATACCATTCATTGGGGAAAAACATAAGAATACCCACACAGCACATTTATACATAGACAGTGTCGTCTTTTAGATTACTGTTCTCCACCAAGATCTTTGATTGGAATGGAGATTGGAGAGCATAACAACATGTATCAGTGATATCAGGTACCATACCAATACAAAAATCGCAGATACCAAAATATATCATCAGGATATCCTGGAGACAATATACGAATCTGGTCATCATTGATCACGCACATCTGAAATCCAGAGGTGAGATCAGGTGCCGTGAAAGAGTAAGAAACCCCTGTTCTGTTGACTGGTCACACCCGTCGCGAGTCCCAGTCAAATCCGATGAAATAAATGAAGAATAAATCCTCACCATTATTGATACAGACGAATTAAAAAACCGAAGAGGTTACTCAGGTAACTCAGCATTCCATTTAATGAATTATAGTAATGGCAACGAGGTCATTATATAGACCCGTAACATTGACCTTTGTCGCTATTCCTGGTATCCTTGAGGCAACAACTTATAAGTAAGTGGTTTACCTCTGTATATGAAATGGTCATATGTTGAATAGGTTCTGGGATTTCATATCATCTGTGAAATATAAACATCACAAGCAGGCGATACGGATAAACCAGAACAGATTGCTACATAATCTATGTAAAACAAAATTTAGCATGTTCTAGAATTAAGTGACGTCTCAAGACGACCTTATTCTATATCCGAACACAAAATGCACCTCAATGGCAGAGTTATATTTGTTACATCTTTCGAAAAAATGTCAAATACTACTTAAAAGTAATCTAATTTAAGCACAAAACATTAACAATGACATATATCGAACAAGTACATGTAAATATGTTTTGGTTTTTTTTCTTTAAACTATAACTTTATGGTGTTATGTTTTAAACATTTGATAAAATCAAAAGTCAAATATTTAAGCGTCAAAAGAAGGCATCATCATTGTAAGATAAAAGGACAAATCAATATCATTGAAAATGAATATTTCTAACAATACCAAGAGTCATCTCGAGAAACCGTTTCGCTGTAATGGGCAAACAATGTTGTAGAACATTTTTGTGTTTAAAAATGACTAAGTATGGCAGCCATATACAATCTTACTTCCTTATTATTTGTAATTTTTCAGATACTTTAAGTGACGCAAAAAACTAGAACATTAGCCTTATGTGACTTTAATTGACTGTAGCAGATGGAATGGAAGAAGATTTAGTAAAAAGTGCGCAAGTCATAACATTCAGAAAATACCTCACTTTAATATGCAAAGATAGACAGAACCAAATGTTTGTTGGTATGTGGAATGTTATAGGTGTCAGAGGATACAGTTCCGGAAAAATGCAGCGTAAAAGAGCGGAAAATAAGATTTAGATTTAAAATACCAGAAACATAATTATAAATAAACTACAGTGTAAGCATCAACGGGAAAATCTACTCCACAATGCGATATAAACAAACGGGGGAAATCTTAGATATCTTAGTGATTACATCTGAAATATACTTTTGTGAACACTTAATGCTATATTACAGTGATAAACATGAAAACATTCAAATATCTATACAACATCGTGTGTCATTGATCATAGGATTAGTAAAACAAAACAAATTGATAGCTAATTAAACATAAAAACTTATACCAATTTAGAATATAGTAAATCATATGCATCTGTGTGAGACATTATTGCTTCACTATGTTGATAGACAACACATATATTCAGATACAACTATATAAACATCTATATCAAATGAGCGTTTGTTGAGAAGGATTAGAATTTATATTGCCGACGATAGATATTATCAATGGTCAAAAGGTTTTGCAGACACCAATGAGATACCAGACTAGTCACCTCAATAACACCACTACTGTTAGAATACTTATCACAATAATTTACGTACGTATATATAAAACAAACCCGATATATGTCAATTTTATCAAGATGATTTCTTACGCAGAAGAGCAATTGGTCGGAAATTTAGAAGTATCTATTCTAATGGTAAAAATATGGCATTTACGGAATCCCTGCATACAAATGACAGTTTAAATTTAGTGGAAAACCTTCATATAAAACCGCATACTGTATGGATGGGGCAAAATCAATGATACTTAAAATTTTGTGGTGTGCTGGATTTACGTTTAGAGCATGTCAAGAACGTTTTCAACAGATGTGTGTGTGTGCGTGTACGTGTGTGTGTGCGTGTACGTGTGCGTGTTTGTGTGTGTATGTGTGTGTTGATTGTGTTATATTCTAACGTTCATATATTCAAATCAAGCAATTTCAAAGATTTATGACTGTTTGCAAGAGAATCTTAACAAATAACACAAATTAATCCAACAAGTCTTAAATACAAGATATATCAATATGACTGTTTATATAACCTTTAGAGTAAAATCCAAACTAGCAGATATATAAGAGTAGTATGTTATGTCCAAAGAAGATATCTTAAGGACCAAGGATGATATCACATTGCAATCAGAATCGAAGTATCAAACATTGGAAAGCGAACCAAAACATCGAAAGAATGTAATATTACAGGAATACTATTTCTGCATTGTTTATATGCTATATCACATAGGTATTTGTTTTATGCCAATAGAAACATTGTATTAATTCACGATGGCCCATCGAAAGAATGGCTATTGTACTCCTGTATACATTACGGGATATAAATTTTGATGAGTATAAAACATAACAGAAATTAAACACATTACAGCTGATAGGTTTTAAAAGAAATAAAAGTCAAATGCTAACATGCAGGCATTAATTTTAGTTAAGTGACAATAAGACACATATAATACATTAATTTATCACAATTAGATTCAGAATCATGTACATAAGATATTACTCCTTTGGATGAGGGAGTAAAAACAGAGGTCCCGTTTCACAATAGATGTCGGCACATTAAAGAACACACACTGTTTGATGGCTTTAAGTGAGGAGCATAGGCCAAAATTTGAAGCCCTTCACTGGCGTTTGGTGAGGTCTCTATATGAGTGGAAGATTTTTAAGTGGGACGTTAAACAACAATAGAGCAACGGCAGCAACAAAAACTTTAAGTCAGATATTAAAATGCTTTTTGTGAAAAGGTTGGTCATTCGGTACCAGTTGTTCATCTTATACTAAAGGAATATTTGGCACTGTTGACACCATTTAAATTCGAAAATTTTCTAAAGCTAAGATAGTCATTTTTTTTTTACAGTGGTTACTCTTAGACGGATTTAGGCTATACTTTTAGATATATTATTTGGCCCTGTATGACACCACTTTATCTTTAGAAAAACACATACTTTTCAAATTGGAGCTCAACTGATGACGTCTTATTGACAGAAACGGTATCGTCTTGAGCACTGTAACTTTGGTATTATGTCTATAATATTTATAACCACTAGGTCGTTGCCACTGCTGGTGGACCGTTTGAGTCCCCGAGGGTATACATAAACCTAGTACCTGGTATTTCGGTACCAGTTGTTCATCTTATACTAAAGGAATATTTGGCACTGTTGACACCATTTAAATTCGAAAATTTTCTAAAGCTAAGATAGTCATTTTTTTTTTTCACAGTGGTTACTCTTAGACGGATTTAGGCTATACTTTTAGATATATTATTTGGCCCTGTATGACACCACTTTATCTTTAGAAAAACACATACTTTTCAAATTGGAGCTCAACTGATGACGTCTTATTGACAGAAACGGTATCGTCTTGAGCACTGTAACTTTGGTATTATGTCTATAATATTCATTGACAGATTTGTAGTTTATAATGTTTCTATCAACTACATACAGGCAAGTTTGCCAGGAGATAACCAACAAACTACAAATGTACAAGTATATTAAATATTCAAACTTAAATCACACAAACATTTTATGTAGATATATTTAGACGCATATATCGTAAAGAAACTGGTAAAAGTTGAATTGAGAAAAAAAAAACAAATTCAGATTTTTTTAAAAATTATATATAAAAACCACTTAAATTCTAAACTTTTTGAAGGGTTAACATGAACCGATTAGATGCTTAATAGTAGTTTGAAACATTTTTGTTGGAAATTCTTACATTATCTCAACAAAAAAGAAAATGAATCACTACAATTGACTCGAGTCATCTGATGTTTTACAGTACTATCTGGCTATATCATTTAATATGCCTAACAGTGTTCTTTGTACAGTCCCAAAAACACGAAAACATGCTATTTCTATGGAATGTATATTAGTCGAGTATTTAGAATTCCAATTTGATCATAGTATCGGCTGTCGTTAAGGGAGAACTATTGTTTAAAATATCATTATTAGGGAAACAAGGTTTTTATCATTTTTATTTCATGAATAACAACTTGTGCAAAGACAAATGTTAAAAGCATAAAATAGATATATCTGATGAAGGCATAACAACAGACAAACTGAACTGGAATATCTTCTCTACTGATATGGAGAACATGACTTTTTTTTCAAAAAAGAATGTGCTAAATTAAGAGTAATGATACTTCAAAGATTTAATATAGATACATAATGTTTGTTACTACTTGTTGCAGGAAAATATAAAAGTAAAACGATTTCAGAATGTTACAGGAAAGAAAAAAAAAAGAAAAACAATTTCAAAATGTAATTGTTGCAGGAAAGAAAGAAAAAAGTAAACCATCTCATGTATGTTGCGGGAAAGAAAGAAAAAATTAAAACGATTTCAGAATGTACGTGTTTCGGGAAAGAAAAAAAAGTAAAACCATCTCATGTATGTTGCGGGAAAGAAAGAAAAAATTAAAACGATTTCAGAATGTAAGTTTTGCAGGAAAGAAAGACAAAATTAAAACATTAGAGAATGTATATGTTTCGGGAAAGAGAGAAAATAGTAAAACATTTCAGAATGTGCATGTTGCGGGAAAAAAGAAAAATGTGAAATGATCTCAGAATGTAAGTGTTGCAGGAATGAAATAAAAAAGGAAAACGATTTTAGAATGTACGTGTTGCAGGAATGAAAGAAGACATTAAAACAATTTAAGAATGTAAATGTTGCAGGAAAGAAAGAAAAAGGTAAAACGATTTCAGAATGTATGTGTTCCGGGAAAGTAGGAAAAAAGTAAAACAGTTCAGAATTTACGTGTTGAGGGAAAGAAGAAAAAAGTAAAACGATTTTAGAATATATGTGTTGCGGGAAAGAAAAAAAGTAGAACGATTTCAGAATGTATGTGTTGCGGAAAAGAAAGAAAAAAGTTAAACATTTCAGAATGTGAATGTTGTGAAGCCGATGTATTATCTAAGCTGTTGAACAACAGATGTAGAAAGAAATAATTTTGTTGCCACATAGAACGTTATTTTGGAAACTAAAGGGAAATATGTTTCACATTATAAAGTGCCTCTGTTTGATGTTGTTGAATGTTGCCGATATTTCGAAATTCAAACATTTTTAGAACTTTTGATATGTTTATCATCGTATATTAAAAGCAATACTTCGGTCTGATGCAAGAATGTGCGAAATAACAAAGGGATAAAAGTCACGTTTCGACCATTAAGATTTTACTGACTTTTAGAATATGGCCTAATCAATTTACATTCCTTGAATGTTTAAACCATAGGCAGGCAAATTAGGCGATTGGGATTACTCTCTGTGATGGTTCTTTCAAAAACGGCAATTTTCTATAAATTTTCAAGGCACCTGAATTCAACTTGGAAATGATTTACAAAACGTCACGTTTTAGAATCAACTTCCGATAGATATTTAAAGACAAACTAGTCAAAATGATGATAACATCCGAAATGAGTACCGTATATGTTTGTTCTTACAGAAACAATTGTTTCCTTATAAAACGATAATTACATCATCCTAAAGCTAAGACCAATCAAAGTAAACGGATCTCAGTTGATGATTTAATAATTGTGCATTTTATTTCATTTTTATATTAATGTAAATGTACTTTATAAAACCATCCGTTTCAAACGCTGATTAATAAGTAAATATATAAACTACTAGATACCAAAGTATTATCCATCAATAGGTCCAAGAGGCATTATACTAAAAGGTGAATATTGAACAAATATGGACCTCTAGGAGATACAGAAATGAAATCAGGTGTCTTGGAAGAGTAAGCATATCCATATATAAACATAATGTCACAGCTTTATTCGACAAAATGTCTTGGCTTTTCTATTTCTTTTATTGTTGTTTCACATCCCGCCAATAATTTTTCACTTAAACGGAGATGTGACGATCTTTATGTGAAGTGCTACAGACTGACGCCAATGCAGTAAGGGTTCTTTTACCTGCCACGACTTCCGCGACACGTGACCTCGGTTATAACTTTGGTATTATATTTATTATACTTTAAGTCTCATTTGAAAGCCCAGTGACTTTCATTTCATAAGCCGGGCACTTGGCGAAGGTACAGAAGTTAATATATTGAACAGAGTAAAGTCGTTAGTATCACCTGATCCCTGAATCGAACCCGAGACCTTCTGCCTGCAAGTCGAACGCTCTACCACTAGACCGCAAACAATCAAAATGTCATAATGACAAATGTATCTACTGCACTAATACTGCTTAATTCTTATTACGTCTTTTCAGTATTAGAGTTATAAAAGTTATAATGACTTTTTTATGATATATAAGTATCTAACCTTCCATAACATACACCAAAGATCCGACATCTCCTTCTTTTATTATCAAACTGTCCATTGTATAATCAACTGGATACATGCAGTCAACAATCTCTCGAATCTGTCCCATGTCTAGATTCTTCATAAAATCGTTGTCAAGAATTGCTTGTTTAATTAAATCACGGGAGCTGAAAATAATACAAAACGTGCCATTTTAAATACAAACAAACTATTATCTTGAGACAAATTTGAAAGTCCACAAAAAACATTGAGGCCAACGTGCAATTTCCAAACAGCAGGTATTAGGAAAACATTTGATAACATTACATAGTGGCTGACTGTCAAACTCTTTCTTTCTCTCTCTCTCTCTCTCTCTCTCTCTCTCTCTCTCTCTCTCTCTCTCTCTCTCTCTCTCTCTCTCTCTCTCTCTCTCTCTCTCTCTCTCTCTCTCTCTCTCTCATCAGAATCATAGGTCGTGCATTAAGATCAAGTACACAATACTGATTGATTAAGAGTTACAACGCTTTCCATACAAATATAAAGTTTGTGACACCCATGTTGACGCAACATTTGCAAAAATGTGGTCAATTTTTGTATACTTTCTACAAATTCAAATCCAACTTAGACCACCACTTTAATATTGTAAAATAATAAAAATACAGTTAAAAGCTACTGGTGTTTCATGTATATAACCACTTTCGAATACTTGTTGAATAAATATCTTAATTAGTGGGATATCTCTGAGCCGATTGTTGGAGCGTCCACATTGCAAACGGAATGACTAGATTTCCATTCTCGATATTCAATCATATGTAAGACTTTCAGAAAATTACCATCAGTTGTGAAGGCCTTTGGTATTTCTAATCAACCTTAAAATTAAATCCACGTGTCTCCAACATATTAGAATAGTACAAGTCAACAATTTTGGCATTTCACTTAAAATTGGTGACATCTTCATATAAATTGATAATCTAAGTCGTACATCTAACAACAGCAAAATGTTTCATTTATCTTAAATGTTACTTAAGTTCTATAAGCAATGCACAATTGTCTAAGCAATATAATAATGAATCTTTCAGAACTTCAAAATGATTCTTATGGTTCAGTTCGTCCAACTTATCTTGTACAACAAAGGTTTTGTATTTACTTAAAAAATTAATTCATATCAATTCACAATTTGATAACTCAACTTTATCTTACAATGTGAACGATTCTCAAAAGAGTTATGATTTCTGATGCGTTTAAAACATCCTTCTGTACTTAAGTGTCAGTCGTAACGAAAGCCTATAATCAGGGTGGGCGTGCATCATCAGGACCAGCGTGTGGCGCTAAACTATTGCTCGTCTGCCAAACTTCCAAAAGTATGTCTTATGTACGAAAATAATTTATACCGATTGGCTTCCGTTATCTTAAGTAAACACTGGTGTACCAATATTATTCTAGAAAGCGATACTTATAACATTAAACAGATTCATTGATTTATTATCAGATTTTCAAGGCAGTGATTAACGAAATATTTCCCGAAACGATTCACCAAAAAACAGATGATAATTATAAATAATATCTCCTCTTTATATGTTATATATAACATCACTTCTATTGAGCTGTAAGGAATTGTAACAGATAATTGAGATTTTCTATTGATTCTGGCTATTACCTGAATATATAGCAAGCACAAATTACATTAGTGAGTTAAATCTAGTTAAACATAGTTTTGTTCTAGTAAACCTAGTTTTGTTCTAGTTAAACCTAGTTTTTCCGAGTTAAACCTTTTTCCAGTTTATATGATTTGCGTATGGCATGCCAAAATCACATTAATGAGTAAAACCTACAACAGATATTCTCAGTTAACTATATTTTTTCAAGGAAAACAGTTTAGGGTTAGGGTTAGGGTTAACCCTAACCCTTTCAGTTTAACCCAGTTTTTCTCCATTTCATTTGGGTTACCAGTTAAACCTGCTTTTTCAGTTTTTCTCGTATCCGACATTAACTGGATTAAAACTAAGTTTAACCCCAAAACACCAGGTTTAACTGAAAAACAACTAGGTTTAAATGGAGAAAAACTTGGTCTAATTAATTAATGTGATTTTGACGTACCATATGAACACATGTATGCGAATGAATGATGAAGAAGTTTAGACAGTGGATTATCAAATGTTCTATCCTTCAAACTGAATTCAAAGTATGTGATCAACATATGTTTTGTCCCTCAGAGCTCCACAGGAGTTAAAAAACACTATTCAATGTAGCTTACTTGTAATATTGATATATATATATATATATATATATATATATATATATATATATATATATATATATATATATATATATATATATATATATATATATATATATATATATATATATATAAACATCTTTAAATAATGTTTATCTTTCGTACACAATAAATGATAATCAAAGATATATATGGATAGCAAAACGCAATGCGTTTGAAGGGTAACTGAACATCTGAACGCTACCAAAGAGACAGTAAATGAAGTAACGCAATACCTTTTGATACGTAACACAGTTTTAAAAAGCATATTGAGTGTAAAAGAAGCGCTCTGAGCGTTACAAATAACGCATTGTTTAACAAATAACGCCTTTGTTGTAACAACTAACCCATTGTGTGTAACAAGTAACGCACTGAGTGTAACAAATGACGCACCGCGTACAAGTAACGCATTAAGTGAAACAACTAAAGCACTATGTTTCGCGAGCATCGGAATGAGTGTTACTTATTACCCATGGAGTTTAACAAGTGACTCGCTCTTGTAAGAAAAACGCAGTATGTATTACAATTGACTCAATGTGTGTTACAACAACACACTTTGTATTACAATTAACGTACTGAAAGTACCGGTAACACATAACGCTATGACTGTAAAAGGTAACATACTGGGTGTAACAAGCAATGCAGATCTAGTGGTAATGTAGGTTATAACAAAACGCGCACCTGTCAACTTTCGATGTATTTCTCATTTTTCAGTCTCATTCTTAAATGTTCAACGTTTCAAAATTTTCACCATTCCATAGCACTGATTTACGTCTATCAAAACCGATTCTGACGCATTGCTTTCAAAATGTCTTTATGCACATCATTCCACCACATTGTTCTAAATACTTTAGTAAATTATCAATGTCAAAATGTATAATTGATCATGAGATTCTCGCTATACATATATCACTTGTATACGAATCACACAGTTTAAT
This sequence comes from Atrina japonica, assembly GCA_030159075.1. NCBI lineage: Eukaryota > Metazoa > Mollusca > Bivalvia > Pterioida > Pinnidae > Atrina > Atrina japonica. The sequence continues at coordinate 115,860 of BROG01000068.1, read as the reverse complement.
CATTTTTTATATTTAATTTTATTTAAGGCGCAGTGCGAGATAGGTACTGTACTTCCAAGCATATTCCAAATAATTGATTTTTCATTTCGACAATCCTCGGTGTGACATTACAGACGGTAAAGCATGTCCTTATAATATACATAATACTATGTCTACCAAACACTCTGTGCTTTTCCGTACTTCAAACTGTGTTAAGCAGTATCAACCTATGACAGACAGTCATGAATATGTTTGGTATTAGGTATTCATTTCATGTGAGCTTCACATTGACTCATACTTCATATAGCTTCTCAAAAGATATTAATTTTTCTGCTAGTCCACAGATCTCCAGTTATTGCTTTATCCTGTACCGATAGGAGTTACAAAGTGCTTCAAGAGGTTTCGAGTTTGAAATAACTGTCAATTGTTAACTTGAGGAACTGGTTCATGGCAGTCAACAGTTGTTTCAAAGCTTTAAGGTTTTGGTTGTGCTAGTGTAGGCGGATCCAAAAGTACACGTTGCTTCTGAATCTATAAAATGCACTATACCAGCTAAAACAATCAAAGATAAACGTTATAACATTTAAATGTTAGTTAATTCATTTCCATCTAATCCTCCATGGCACCAGATCCGACTTCTTAATTTTTAGAGGTCCGTCTTTGTCACTATCACCAGATTTTATATGTATTCTGGACATTCTGGAAATTTATACTTTGGTCTCTGAGATTTTATTATTTTATTCGACTTGAATCCTGGTACAGGATCACACAAAACATTTTAAAACATGGTAATGACTGATTTTTTTCATGCACTGGACGTATGAAATGAAAATCACGGGTCTTTCAGATGATATTCAAAACAGTTGTTACTGCATTTTTGTCAGTCTAAAGCACTGGTAGAAATTTGGGGCATTTCACCTAAAGCTGGAGAGATTCTCATATAAAGTGTGTGTTTGTTTATTGTTGTTTAACGTCCCACTCAAGAATATTTCACTCATATGGAGATGTCCTCATATAAATGAAAAGGACTTTGGCAGGATGTACAATTACAATAAAACAAAAATTGTTTAGTTGTTTAATTTCACGGGGAGAAAAGTTCGCGTTTTTCTGAACGGATCTTATTCACGGGTATTAAATTTCGCGCGTTTTTTTCTCCAAAACAGAAGTGTAATGGGAGTTCAAGTAAAGCTTTAGATTTGTGTATATGATGTCTGTTTACATATAAATCCATTTTGATAGGAAATAACGTTTTTTAATTTTTATCATTATTGTATTGTCTCTCTGATACTTCATAAGTATAAGGTATTATATTCACGGGTATTTAATTTCACGGTATTGTCTTTTTACCGTGAATATAGGGAAATTAAATCCCTTGTGAATAAAAGCAACTATACAGTACACAAACTTCAATAAAGGTTTGTAAACCTCGATAGTCTTATATAGAAATGTTTATAAAATAAACGCCAAATTCGTATCAGTAGGAAAGTCGTTCAAACAATTCACCAACAACGTTAGGCAGCCAAATATCTGGAAAATCGAGAAGTGGGAGCAATTACTTTGTTGATACAAAACAACTTGTGACAAGTCAAAACCACATTGGTTCACCACCAGACCTAAACAGGAGTTCAAACATACAGTTGTAATCAGTAAAAACGAAAAATGAAAAGACCACTACAATACAGATAATGAAAATAATGTTGGCAAATATGGTCAACCATACACATTAACAACTTGAAAAGCAATTTTTCACAGCAATTTTATCTCTGATTTGCATGAAATCATCAGACGTTGGACCGACACTGGCATATCGAATCAGAGAGCATATGCATTTCCAGACGTGATGAATGTTGAGAATTGACAACAGAAATGCCAATATCATCACAGTCATACTTCAGAGAACAATAACTCGGGTTTTAAGTAAAACTAATTATGTAAGATATATTTCATTTAAAAATCACATTGATGGAAAAAGACAAATATTAATAAAGTTTACTATAAGATACCTCATAATATGTTTATCTCTCATAAACAGTAACTTACAATGCCATAGGAGTGTCTCGAGCTAAACCAATATTAACACTTCATCTGAGTAGATGACGTGTTGGGATTATTAGCATACTTTCATGACGGTGAGAACAGGTGTCCAAATGATATTGAATTGTTTACCATCGAGAAGGAAAATGAGTGATGACATAAGCTCGTATTTAATATCAATTGTATTGTGTCAGCCACTTATAGTGTATCCCAAAATGCATTGCATGAATTAATCTACATGTTTCCTAGTGAAACTTAAAATATACTAGATAAACATCAATTCCGACGATGGTAACTGTTTTTTCAAATTTATCTTGTTTCTTTCAATAAACCGTCGATAATTTGAATAATATTTTACTATGACGTTTAGCCATTTAAATATTTTATTTAATGATTCTGTTATTACGATTCCGTAAATTATAAATGCATTTAGTCAGACTAAAAGTATTTAACATCATGAGTTGCCATGATCTTGTGAGACTGTGAGACAGTCTAGGATGCAGTACGCAAAACCTTAAAACCTTCTCTTAAGTCCAAAACAAGACGTCTGAAAATGTTGCGGGGTCACTGTTATCATTGAAATGTTTCCTTTTGTCTAGATAATTGTTGCAGTTCTGGCACTTTAAAAATAGATTAGAAAGTAAAGCCAGGAAAATTCATGAAGTGTTGAAATAATTCACGTTTTTCTGCAACTTTTCCTTGTCGATTTTAACTCGCCAATCAGTGAAAACAATGACCCTTTCTGTAAATAAATTATTTAGACCAGTCCAAACGTATTTAGGTGTGAACAAGTTAATGGTTAAAGAATTATCATATCTAAAATATACATGTGGTCTGAAGGTAGCTGTAGTTGTAAAATTAATTTAATACGTGAACGAATAAAAAATATATATTAAAATAATCTAAAATGATTAAAATTGATACTTAAACGACAAATTAGATAGGAGAGAATTTTTCCATATGCTCGGTTAAATTTCAAGTTTTCCAACGATACAAGTATCATAAAGAGACTTTCTATCTAATTTACCAACCCTATCTGCTTAAGTACTGATCAATCACAATCCTAACATTTGGAAATATGAAAACAAAATTTCTGCATGCTGAATATAAATCATTTTGATATGCTATCTAAGCACTGGAATTCTTCAAGGCTGTTGTCTTATCACTACATAAACTTAACTATATGACTGTATATACGTGTTGCTGTTTACATCGACTGTTGGTACGCATTACCTTTCATAAAGTCAAACGGATACCAACAACTGTAAATAAGAATTGGGTCTTCTTAAAGTTATTTTATGTATGTTCTGTTACATATATATGAATTAAGATATACTACTATAATCCGGTTAAAGAATGACCTAATGAGGAATTTTTGTTTATCTTCATCAATAAATTACTTTCGTTTTCTAAATAAACGTTCTCTTCGCTTTATGAAATAATGAAAGTTAATAAAAAATTCAAGCATCATTTTATTCGTTGTTGCTTTACACATTTTCCGCAAAGAACATCTTATAACAAACAGAGGGGATCAAATTAATTCATTATCAATTAAAAATATATAAAATAATGCAATATTTAGCCAGTTGAACTTAAAATGTCTGTTTTTGCATTAACGTCAGTGTACAATCATATCAAATAATACAGATTAACATCGTCTTTTATCAGAATTCTTTTATTTGAACACATAACATTCTGCGAACCATTTCCTTCAAACAAAGAATCTTTTCTTTGGTTGCAGTAATACAAGTCTCCATCTGGATGCCCTTTACTCAAATATTTTAATGATGTTTTTTTTCTCTACATGTTGTCTTTTACGACAATTAATTCTAAGGATCAGTAGCAGAGTTCAAGATATTTTCGTAAATATGAAGAATCAAACGTTATCACACACAGAAAGATAAGGCATAAAATTCCTGACATACAACCGGATAGTAAAATTTGATGTAGTTTGTGAACCACACTAGCATTTTTAATATTGCGATATAGAATATAGCATTGTGAAATTGATCAGAAATTAATGAAATTATCACAGGCGCGTGGACTCATGTACACAAACTGATCAAACTTTAGCGCAATTATCAGCGGTATTAACAGCTATAATTCAACAATCATCAAATCTCGTATCAACTCACAGCTATCGTCATCACAATTATACTTAAAACATTGCTGAAACTAAATTGTAATCTTACACATACATAAAATGAAATCACTTAAACTATAGGTAATCAATTCAAATTTATATCTAAACGTTTCTCACGCAAACAAATAATTATCTTTAATGAAAATAAGAAGGTCATTCACGCCCGTGTCTCTGGTTCACATAGACACTCTGAAAAGTCAGAGCAAGTTTATATCATGTTTTAAAGAGTGATAATTACCTAGAACATTACAAACACGCGCCTCTAATGCCATACCTTATGTGCTTAAATATACTCATTCGATGATTCAAATGTGAAAGTAGTCTATGAATAGCAAAATCTTTAATGACCGGAAATGACAAAATGGATATCATCTTGGAGACAATTATAACGGAAGTGGTATTCAAATTGTCATGGTGATCACCTACTCCATTACGTTCTTCGTATAAAATTGTGATGATTAATAAGTACCACAGCCAAAGCACAAGCACAACTGTGTAATGGCATTTTCGGGATAAAAATGTCGTAATAGTTTTACCACGTAAATGGTCTGCTTGTTGTTTTATAACCAAATGATCACATGTATCCTTAATAATTTTGATACCAAGACACACTAGTACCACATCAGTAATATTAAAATCATATAAAACTTATTATTGACAAGTGTCAGGAGGGGGACAAATACCATTAGTTTCAATAGATTTTGAATACATCAAACTCTTAGACAACCATCCTTGATGATGATGATGATGATGATGATGATGATGATGATGATGATGATGATGATGGTGGTGATGATGATGGTGAAGATGATGATGATGATGATGATGATGATGGTGAAGATGACGATGATGATGATGATGATGATGATGATGATGATGATGATGATGTATATTAAAAGGTTTAAACAGACTCGCTAACATCTATCTTTAATCATACCCTACATATTTCTTTGCTACATATGTTACATAAACAGGGAAGAATGATGAAGTGAGACACACAATATTTATGATTGACAGCATATATCCTGCATACGTAATTTTAAAAAATGTTGTCTTAGGGTATAGTAAAGTACTTACGATGTGGATTTTGGAATCTTTGTTGTTTCAAAAAGAGTTAAATCTGTTCTAAAATTAGCTGGTTCGGCAGATATAGCATTCCTTTTGATACGGTCCCTCGGCAAAGCCATGCGTTTCTTTACAGGTTGTACATTAGTGCTAGGCTTCAGTACAGATCTGTATTTATCCAATTCGTTTTGCAATTTCTTTATTAGGTCATCCTTTTCATCTAATTCACATTCTAATTCGTCGATTAACTCATCTCGCTGTCTCAACTCTTCTATCTTCTCGCTAAGAGACAGTTGGAGATCCCGTAACGTTCCCATTTTAAGATGCTAAATCAGTAATCCATTTCAAAGTGAAACATTATAACGATACGAACTTACAGCGTTTTGTCACTAGATAACAACTTCCATTACGTGCTACATCATTATCTCCCAATTGTTATTTACAATCATGTCTATTTCAAGTCATCTTACTATCTCGGAACTGATTTTACAATTAAAATATAAACCACTGTGATTATACAAGATTTGATTGTTCGTAACAGGCTCGACTTCATAACCGAGATGAATTTAATACAACTTTTTCAAGAAGCAGGCTGTTTCAACGGTTATGAGTAGTCCCAAGTTTCAATATGAAATGTCTAATGCAATTTCCGGAGATAGCTTCAATATAAATAGTCTTTCTGACACCAATTATATTTACATATCTCAATTATGCTCAGGCAATTTAGTTAATCAACACAGAGCATTGCAAGCGTGAAAAAATTAAAACTCTCAAAGTAAAATATTCAATCATGTGTTGATAGTATGGAAAACATATTAGGTAGCACTTGTATTGAACGTGTCACAATGTTTCCAACTCTTCATGTAGAGAAGTTAATAATGGTATGATGGCATTGACGTTACCATTGTAGTTTATTCAATTATCACATTTGTTCAATAAAATACTTTGAACATATCCATTCCACAAATTGCTTCGTTAATATAAAGCAGAAGGCCTTTACACAACTGTAAGTACATCCACGTTCAATAGTACATAATTTGTTAACTGTATACTTCCATCATTTTGTAAACTCTTAAACAAAAGCGATTCCACCAAATGATACTCTTATCTCGATAACGTTCTCACAAAATGACAAATTATCTCGTTTTCTTGTTTATATAAGTAAAGATAAGTAGAGATCCAAGTAATTCTATCTTATCATATTACGGACTAGGAATCTTATATCTCAAATTAGGAAAGATGCGAGTGCACAGAATCACAATCCTAGCTGATTATATCAAATTGTCCTTGCTGAATTATTTCACTTTAAAACAGAGTCCAAATCCTTACACAGTAGCAGATCATATTGAGTATAACGGTAGCTCATATATCAGTGCTACTTAAAGACACGACCGATGCATTCAACGAACCAGATGATTTACTCGTAAAATGATAGTTTATATTAGCCTCTTCCATCCTTTGAAAGAACTTGCCTATTCGTATCAAGTTGCTTGTATAAATTTCAAACGTTTGCACTGGCTCAAGAAACATAACATTTCAGACTAAGTAAGAATGTGGTGGCGTTAAAGTTCGAATTCTCAATGCATGTTTATGAAAGACACTCGTCAAAGACAGGTAACCAGGTCATGTAACTGCTCGTAATATCAGATGCCCATGTTCCCGGTCTATCTTGTACAGATAACTGGTTAGTGCTTTGATCAGTTTGTCGGAAACATTGGAGGTTTATTGAGCTATTCTTATCACACATTCTTTCGTATATATCAACTTTTAATCTTTTTAAAGATAAATACGAATCTATGCCTCTAACTGCAATATCTGGAACTAATGAAACACAAACGCGTGCATGAAGACAATATCTGGCGGATTTCAGGAAAATTTATCAAGAGGTATTATAAACAGGTTGAAAAATGTTATACAGTGACGTGTTATGGATCTAAACAATCGTAAATCAAAACGATTTTGCTGTTGCCATAGCAAATGTAAAACCTTGTCATTTCTATATAAATCTGTTCATATGTTATAATTATTACACTGCTTCTAGTGTTGACTAATGCAATTTCCTACTTGTACTTATCTATAAGTAAATAACACTCTTGAGTAAAATAGCAATTGCAGCTTCAAGCACCTAATCGAGTACTTCTCTCGGCATCCACCTGGTACCATTTGTCATGATATCTGGTATGAACAACGATGTTGGTAAAATACACATGCAGCTCAATTTTTACATTATAGGTCTTTTCATAGTAAGATATACCGGAAATAGCTATTTTATAGTCTCCATTATTGATTCAATCAACAATAAAATTGGAAAATTTTGCTAACAGAGAGAGAGAGAGAGACAGACAGACAGACAGACAGACAGACAGATTTATGTTTTTCTACTTTAGTTGATATGAATATGTTGTCCTGTGAAATTCTTTATAAAACAGGTAGGTCGCCTCGCTGCGGAATCAAATCTTCTACATTATAGACCAATTAATGACAGTATAAACACAATTTCCTACAATCGCTGTTTCTTCTTTGATGGAGGGAAGCTGGCTGGTTACGTGCATGTCAAAGAGATATACAACAGATTTCACTGACGGTACTGAATATATTCCAGACATGAGGTTTATTTCAGTTCATTTGCGCACAAAAGACAACTTCAACTCCAATTTTCTACCTGCAAAATTTCACGTTTTAAGATCTACATAAATCTGCTAAACTGCTGTCAGAGTAATCATAGATTTCGGTATGATAAAGTCGAAGGAAAAAGAATTTGTATCTCGCAGCACAGTTTACAAATATACAAAAACAATCGCGTACAACGTATAATACATCTAGAAAACAAATACTATCTCAAATTTCCTATATTGGCTAAATGAATAGTCAACGTTAGCACTCCATGTTCTGTTTACCCCAGCTGTGTTGTTTGTATGAATGTTACAGTTTTCATTGATATGATAAATATTTCTGAACATGCTGTGTCTCCCTATACCTTGTTATAACTGCTTCAGAAAGACGACCCGGATGAACGTGAGTCTTTATCATTTAGCACATGAGACAACAACACAAAATATCTAAAACAGTTGAAAAAATGGTAGCCTAACACTCCATTATGATATCTTAAATAGCTGAAAAAATGGTACCCTAACACTCCATTATGATATCTTAAATAGCTGAAAAAATGGTAGCCTAACACTTCATTATGATATCTTAAATAGCTGAAAAAATGGTACCCTAACACTCCATTATGATATCTTAAATAGCTGAAAAAATGGTACCCTAACACTCCATTGTGATATCTAAAATAATTGAAAAAATGGTACCCTAACACTCCATTATGATATCTAAAATAGTTGAAAAAATGGTACCCTAACACTCCATTATGATATCTTAAATAGCTGAAAAAATGGTAGCCTAACACTCTAGTATGATAATTAAAATAGTTGAAAAAATGGTAGCCTAACACTCCATTACGATATCTAAAATAGTTGAAAAAATGGTACCCTAACACTCCATTACGATATCTAAAACAGTTGAAAAATGGTACCCTAACACTCTAGTATGATATCTAAAATAGCTGAAAAAATGGTACCCTAACACTCCATTATGATATCTAAAATAGTTGAAAAAATGGTACCCTTACACTCCATTATGATATCTAAAGTATTTGAAAAAATGGTACCCTAACACTCCATTATGATATCTTAAATAGCTGAAAAAATGGTACCCTAAACCTCCATTATGATATCTAAATAATTGAAAAAATGGTACCCTAACACTACATTATGATATCTAAAATAGTTGAAAAAATGGTACCCTAACACTACATTATGATATCTAAAATAGTTGAAAAATGGTACCCTAACACTCTAGTATGATATCTAAAATAGTTGAAAAAATGGTAGCCTAACACTCCATTATGATATCTTAAATAGCTGAAAAAATGGTACCCTAACACTCCATTATATCTGAAATAATTGAAAAAATGGTAGCCTTACACTCCATTATGATATCTTAAATAGCTGAAAAAATGGTACCCTAACACTCCATTATGATATCTAAAATAGTTGAAAAAATGGTACCCTAACACTCCATTATGATATCTAAAGTAGTTGAAAAAATGGTACCCTAACACTCCATTATGATATCTAAAATAGTTGAAAAAATGGTACCCTAACACTACATTATGATATCTAAAATAGTTGAAAATGATACCCTAACACTGTAGCATGATATCTAAAATAGCTGGAAAATGGTACCCTAACGCTCCATTATAATATCTAAATACAGTCATCAGTAGTATAACTAAAGAAAAAAATGTGTATTGTCATTTAATGATAAAGTATGCTGTTTATCAGATTCATTATAACGGGCAACTTTTCTTCATTGGAAGTATCGTCGTAGTTATATTTGAAAATAAAAAAAATTTGAATAAATTTATTATCTATAGAATGACACTAATAGATCTCTACAAGACAAAAAAACATACCCCGATGACCTAATCCATTCATAAATATTTTAAAGCCTGATAACTCTGATATGCATTGTCAAATTCCGACTTTAATAAAACTAATCCAAGGTGTTTTTTTCTAGATAAAATATCAAAATCAAATCAAATTTGAGTTATTTAATGGCATGCTGCAAATGGCCAGATAGACAAATCAACAAACGGACCAAAACAGTTTACAACCCTCCCCGAGTTTCAACCGAGGGAACATAAACTGATATTTTACTAAAATATAATCTGGCACGACGTAATAATCAGCTCAAGAGGAAGATAATGGGTTATAAAGTGTACAGGTGTTTTCCTTCATAAATTAATAAATTTATAAACAAAAATGGATCAGAAAATTAATCCACTTAATTGTTCCATGTACACTAAATGTTATTGTGGCATATAGTATAAACGTTGTAGCATGCTAAAGATAAGCTATACATCATTCACCAAAATCACATTAATGAGCTAATCTTAATTTTTATCAGTTAAGCCTAGATTTTTCATACAGTTATATGTGTAAACACGGCAAAATGCCGTGACTTGCTAATAGCAAATCTCACTTCTCACCGTCCAAAAACATCAATGTCGTATGTGCTACATGTTATCTAACAGCTTTATTCAATTCCGGTAACTTTTTCGCAAGGAACATATCGATACTGAAGGTGACGAAATTAACATTTGACTTTTTAGATGCTTTTTTGTATTCGAAAACGTAAAGGAACTATGAAAAGACGTTATTCCTCTGTATTTAGTGATCCAGAAGAAGTAACCGAGCTGGATATATTACATGACCAATATGTACTGGTCCCAGCAGACAAAACCTCAAGTAATATACAGTGAAACCCGCTATTAAGACCACCTAACTGAGTGAATCATAGTTGTCTGAATAGTGAGGTGGTATCTTAAGTGAAGTTCTCTACTAATTAAATATTTATCAAGAGACTGAAAACTTGCCGTCTGACATGCAGGTGGTCTTCTAAGCGAGGTGGTTTTTAAGAGAGGTTCCACTGTGGTTTTTATTTGTAAAGCACATTACTATAATTGTTTATTAGAAGAACTAGGGTTTAATACGAATTCTGGCAATCCTACATACACAATTAGCTCACTTTCAAAGGACGAGATCCTACAAAATCACGTGTCCGCTTTACACTCTTTTGATGTAAATATAACCGATGCTGATTTTGAGTTACCATATTTATTTTGTATACATAAACTTCATAAAACCCCATATAAGCAGGATCCAGCAAATGTTCTACCAAACCTTTATCTTTACACCTTACCAAGATACTGACAGTCGTTAACGAGAAAGTTCAGCAATACTTTATAGTTGCTTATTCCAGAAGCGGTGTAAATCAGATGTGGATACTTAAAAATTCTAAACAACTCTTAGAAAATTTCATGGCACACATTTTTTCTCAAATTCACAGTATCAAAACTTACGGCTTCTATACTCTTTACGCAACAATTTCACATAAAAAAATAACAGAGAGACTTTTTGGCATAATATACAACTGTTTTTTCACTAAAGGTGGTACACGAAAATTTAAATATCTAATGATTAGTTATCATGATACTTATTTTGTCCAATACCACTCTGATTCTACACATAAATACACTGAAGTTGATATAAAAAAAGATGCTGGAATTTATAATAGACAATGTATTTGTAATGTTCGGAGACGTGGTCTTTCATCAAACTGTCGGCATTCCTATGGGAACCAATTGTGCCCCTTTATTGGCTGGCCTGTTCCCTTATTCATACGAAGCAAACTTCATTCAGAAACCGCTGACGCAAAAGACGAAAAAGTTAGTGGCGTCCTTTAATCCGACATTTAGATATATGGACGACGTTTTCTTAATTAATAACAACAATTTTCATACATATGTCAATGCAATATATCCCAGCGAACTATAAATTAAAGATACAACATAATCAAGCATACACGCTTCATACTTAGGCATTGTACTCACTACAGACACAGACGGGAAATTGGCAACTAAGCTATACGACAAACACGACGTTTTTGGCTATCTCATCGTAAATTTTCCACATTTAAGTAGTAATATCCCACAGTCACCCGCATATGGAATTTATATTTCACAAATGATCCGATATGCCAGGGCGTGTTCAACATATGAACATTTCATATACAGATGTAAACTACTCACTGACAAATTATTGACACAGGGATATCGAAAACCGCGTTTGATGTCAAAGATTTTACGGTCGGTATAATAATAGTGTTTGCGGTTACTCTGTTTCACTGAGTGAAATGTTGAGTTGCCTTATCGTTGCCTTATCGGCGGTTGTTGAGACGTCTGTACCAATTGTTCCTCAAGTATTTCATTTGGATTTGACTGTGGACTCATGGCGTGTGTGACCGGTCGACAGGGGATGCTTACTGCTCGCTGGCACCTGATACCAATTCTTGGTTTCCAGAGGTCCGTGTTTGTCCATTTTTACCAGATTTGTATCTGGACATCCTAAAGATTTATACTTCGCTATCCGAGATTTGTTTTAAATATTTGTATACTTGTTATAGTCGAGAACGGATACCATGAAACATATTTAAATCAACATCTACTCAATAGTCATGCTCAACACTTATCTTAACATTTTGACTAGATTTTAGAATTGCTTTAAAACTGTTATATACTAGCAGAAACATGAAACTGTGTAGTTTAGTGATTTAATTTATAGATTCATATATAAAACATTATACTGCATTATGTATATCATTATTTAATATAATGCATTGTCTATCAATTAAAACATCAAATCAAGGATTACGCCCATTATTGTTTATACGAACAGCCTCAGAAAGTAAGGGGGTGCAAAAAAGTTTCACAAGTTTAATAGCATGTATGACCGCCATTTGCACCGATGCATTCTTCACATCTACGACGCATTGAACAAATCAGATAATGCAGAAATGCCTGGGGAATATTCCGTCATATGCGCAATAAAGAACGACGTAAATTGGCCAACATAGCAGGGGGTTGGCTCTTGACGTAGCGTCGTTCCATTTCATCCCAAACATGATCTATAGGCAATAAATCCGGTGACATCGCGGCTAGAGTAGCACATTCACGTTCTGCTGCCGTAGATATTCACTAGCACCGCGCGCGGTGTGTGGTCGTGCGTTGTCCTGCTGCAGAATGACGTTACCCTTGTTGTTGTGAATGAATGAATTGATATGCTGACGTACAATCCCGTCACGGTAGCGTACGCCGGTTAAATTGCCCTCAACTAGCACAAAAGGGGTCCTTTCATGGGTTGTAATTCCAACCAGACCATAACTCTCCCTCCGCCGAATTAGCGACGCTGAATAATGCAGGGTCAATGTAACGTTTTCCAACACGACGGTAAGCCCAAACACGACAATCACTGCTGTCGAGATGAAATCTCGACTCGTCCGTGAACAGAACTTCCGCCCAATGTCTGTTACTGAAACGACGATACCGATACCTCCTACACCACGCTAACCTCGCAACACGGTAACGCCAGAGTATAACAGGACGTCGAGAACGGATGTTGGCCTCTCGCAATCTGTTGGCCTCTCGCAATCTGTTCCTTACGGTACGAGGACTTATCAGTCGATGCCCAGTGATGCTACTAGCGGTCAAAGAAGCCGAACGTAACCGATTACGCAAATGTGACGTCCGTATATACGCAGGTTAAGCAGGTCATATAAGATATTCGCATACTTATATTAGTTTTATATATAACTATTTTCCGCGCGGCTCATTCGGAAATCGGACAGTCGTCCACATTTTTTTAAGTATATCACCTATGACATAAGTTTCACCACCTCCCAATTAAGAAAATTGTCAATTAACTAAATGCAGCACTCGATCCTCGATTTTTAAAACCACGCCTCCGGTATCCCTAGAAATACTTTTTGGTAGGCAGTTTCCCATACTAAATCAACATCCCAGTGTTGGTGTCATATATAGAAAAATACATTTCAACATTTTTAAGAGGGGAGTGGGAGACATTTCTTTTATTATTACTTATTCATCACTCATACTTCGTCGGCAATCATTTTAAACATGATTTATATATGATTATTTCGTTATCATTACTTTTTCATTCAAGAAGCCTCTTAAGACTACTTTTACAATCGATATTACATTGTGTACCTGTTCAAATTGGAACCGTTCACAAGTGACGCCATTGAGTACACACATGAATTCCCTCAACTGCAGAAGACCGCCACTACTATATTTTAATTAGTGTTTTTTTTATTCATATGAATGGATAATAATGAGAGATTGCATCTTAATTACATTATATAATATGATTTCGTTGCATTCGAAACATTGATGATTTTCCGATTTCTGAAGTGAGCCGCGCAGATAGTAGATTCTTTGGAAGAAAAAACATTACATCTTGTGAATAATTGTTTATGTTAATGTTTTGCTTCTGTTCATCCGTTTGTTATCAACTATTATTTTTAAATTTGAAATAGAATCTGGTTAACTTTTGTTATGCATTGTTAACCCTTTAAACCATACAGACCATAATAGACTTGTCTAAACAATGGAAAAGGGCATACCATCTAGATACATAGGGTTATAAGGTTTAAGTTCTTTTAGGTCATTTGATATCACATACCGCCAATAGCTACTACATAGTTTACTGTGTCCTAGCAACTTTGGAAAATGTTGTATTTTAATGTTATCACGTAAGAACCTAATCCATACAGTCATTAAATATAACCAGAGTCATAAATTCTTACCCCTATTGATTACGTTTCAACATACGGTAAGACTTAAATAATCGTGACTTCCTAAATTCTATTCATAATCGTTCTTGGAAATAAAACCGGATGTTTACAAAAATGTTTTTGTGTGTAAGTCAAGGGAGGAGTCCATTCACGTGCAGAGGAGGCAATTTACCAGTATATTCAATCCATGGTCTATGGTGACTTACTAGTGATGGAAACCCACAACAACAATGGCCGTCGCCATTACCTATAATTGAGGTTTAGCTATGCCATTACCTATAATCTCGAGTATTGGAGGAACCCTTCATATCTGAGTCCAGAAGTGATTACGACTATGACCTTCTTTAAATAAAATAGCAATTTCATTGATAGTTTGATGGTTTCTTTGATGTAAACACAGTAGTCTAAAGAAAGCATAAAACAATACAGTAAACAAACACTAGCAAATCTGTAATCAATACATCGTCAAATACGTATTAATTTATCAGTCATTATCAATATGTCTGTAAGAACAATGAACTTCAGTGAACGATTTCTGTAATAACTGACGACCACTTATCCTGTTTACTAGCCACATGGTCATCTGTGGTCAGAAGAACTGATAACGACAAATAAATACAGTATGTAAATATGTATTTTAGTAAATTATGTTACATAACGACTTCCGGTTTACCTCAATGCCTTCTTTGACTTGAATCTATATTTGAAATACCACACAATTGTTTGAGGTCTACTTGAACTATGACATCTCTTTGAAAAAATACGCTGCATCATTACGTAACAATTAATATATTAGGTTAGGGAAAACAACAGGCATTTTTAATACAATTTCTTACATTTTACTAAGGGATAGTTTTTAATTTTTGATTTACCATATCGAGCTCGCTTTACAGAAGAAATGTAACCATAGACGGAGTATAGAAGAGAGGATAATGAAGAAAAGGCGAAACGAAATCATTGATGCTATTTTACAAATACTGATTGATAACGTATTAATTTTTTTTATATATCTACTTCAATTAATGTTATAATGGATATCAATCGGGTAAATGTCTTATTATCGTATCAAAATGTACTTCGGCTTGACGAGGGTTTGTGTACCTCCTGGTCAACTCCCTTACTACAAAGAGTTCGTTTTGATCGCTTATATATAAAACATTGTAATATCCTATGCTGCATAAAAATGTGTAAGAGCAAGACTGTTTGTAAAAACAATTCAAGAAATTATAAGATCATTAAAATGTCTAAGTTGAAAGTGTTATCATTCAAGAAAAAAAATGGAACACAACTAAGGCTTGCTTATAGATCAACATCTCTTTTTGCTAACAGGTTCTAACAGATTCAGTAATGTGGGCGCGCTAACAAGAAGAAAGAAATAAGCACTAATTAAGATTTCAAAGGGCAATAACTCCTACAAAAATGAAGGTACGGCAATTAAACACAAGCTCGACTGAGATGATAATAACACAAATATAGCATGAAATTTGATGAATTCGGTCGAAATTTATAGTCTTGAAAGCGCTTACAAAGGATTCTTTTTCAATGGATATAACTCCCACAAAAATGATCAAACAGTTCTTATTGTTCAATATGTTGATAGTAGTACCCTTTTATATAAATTTCATAAAAATCCAATGCGATATGTAGTTGCTTTTAAGGTGGCCAGGAGGACAGACAGGCAAAAGAACGGAGGGACGTACGTTTATAATGCGGCATATGCAAACTGTGTAGAGCTGAGCTAATGGTATCAAAATCTTTAGGCATGAGTGTTCTTGGCAATGGAATAAACACTTTGGACAGACTTTAAAAGTGGATGTGTTTATATTGACTTTTCTAATTGTTTGTGCCAATTTTCAGCATTTTATTGCGTACTCTTCCTATCCACTCTCAAATCTAATTGAGATAATATTTTGTAAATGTTATAATTGTCTCTTGAAATAATGAAGAGAAATATCAGTTTCACTCACAAACGCAAACATGTGAAAGATAAGCAATATCCAATACATGAAACATGAATACCACCCTGCTCTCTCTCTCTCTCTCTCTCTCTCTCTCTCTCTCTCTCTCTCTCTCTCTCATCATCTCTCTCTCTCTCTCTCTCTCTCTCTCTCTCTCTCTCTCTCTCTCTCTCTCTCTCTCCTCTCTCTCTCTGCCATCTAGACATTTTGGTAAAGCACACTTTATCTATTTGTATATTGATATCAATTACCTGATTTGATTACAAATATTTCATTCTCATTGCATTTTATGATTTATCACTGTTGCATGATATTTAACTAGCTAGTATCTGATTTAAAAAGGTGAAGTTCAACAATTAACTTCGATTCAGTTTTAAACCTTGATTGGCGGTTTAAACATACTCAAATCAACTAGAAGAACTCATCTGAACCGCTCACTGTTGCCAAAAAACCATCCACACCAAGAAAGAATTTCGATAGCAATTAAGTAAGATGTAAGAATTGGTAACGTCATTAATTATCGCAGATGCTTACAGCGCTAAGAATAGGCTGGTGGAAAACAATTTTGCTAGGTGAGACATACAACTTTACATTTTGATGTTTCAAAGACCTAAAATTAATCTTCCTATGTCTCTTATTAAATATTTCACTCAAATATGTTAGAACACCTGTATGTCTTACAATTATTTCAACAAAAAGGTTTGAAACTGTGCATAGTTGATTCTGTCGGTATACATATGAAAGAAAGACAAGCTTGTTAAAATGAATTTCGATATACTGAAATATGTTTTATGATCAAGTCATTTACGTGTCTCTGTGTATTAATATAACTTCTCAGATACCAAAGTATAAATCTTCAGGAAGTCCAGGATATAGAAACAAATCCGGCAAAAATGGACAAACACAGACGTCTGGAAAGCAAGAGGTGGGATCAGGTGCCAGGGAAGAGTAAGCATTTATTGTCGACTGGTCACACCCGCTGTGAGTCCACAGTCAAGTCAAAATGAAATACGCCAGGAACGAATCCTCCTCACAATTGGCACAGACGTCTTAACAACCGCCAACTAAAAGGCAATTCAACATGTCACCTAGTTAATCTAGAGTAAATATATGTCATTCAATTATTGCTGGATTAAGTATCATACACATTATTGATCATGGTATCAAATGTTTTGAAAGCAGTTTATAAAAGCAGTTTTGTTGTTGCTACGACTTACATTTTTTCTTGAAAGGTAGAAACGATTGAAAAAATGGTGATTACGTTGGAGAATCGATGTGGTACTCCACTAGGATAGTAAATCACAGATCATTTCAATTGTTAGTAAAAATTTTGACAGGAATTTCATTCTGTCATATTCTGATAGGTCTCTTACCTAAAAACCTGGATGGATCTATTGGTACCACAGTAACAATGTTTAGTGTTCAGCAACAGCCAATAGTAAAATCCATCACCCGTTAATATGAGTGTTAAACATCTAATGTGCAATTTATATACACGTAATATTTCACTTTATCTGTAAATTATGCAATTTCTGTATTTTTATTTTTGCTGTTTTTAGATTTGTGATGATTATTCCAGTAATATGTATATATATTCTTGTGGTTTTTGAAGGAGTTCCATGCAAACTATCGATAAACATCTTATGTCTTATACATTAAAACAAAATGCACATCTACAGTGAGACAAAATAAAACACATTGTTTGTGTAAAACAAAAACAAAATAAATACTTCAAACTGATAAACGAAAGCTCAGACTGGGTATCACCTTTCGCCTTGTATCTTACTCACATAATCCTCAAAGCAACAACTTGTTCAACCTGTAACTACGTGTATGATCTTGTAAAACTACGGCCTTAACAAAGAGATTCTCAAACAAGGTTCCATGCACGGATAATTTGAAACACACGCGTTTCGAATTTCATAGCTGATAAGCATATCTATCATATCTTAAATAAACGTGGTTTCAAACAGCATCTGATTAGCCAAGGATTAAATCGTGGAAATGACTGCCTGTATATATTTACGACCATTTCAGATGAAACCTAATAGTACATTATAAATATTTCCTCTTCTTGAACAATAATCCGCACTGTTTAAAAGAAATCTTGATAGTATATAAACATAATTTCAAAAAGAGGTGACGATATAAAATGTCGGCGTCTACTTGTAAATGAATCCCACTGTAAAACAAGCAAGGAACCTGAAACTTAACTAAGAGTGAATATTTTAGCCTCGACTAAGTAACCGATTTTCTGGGATTAACAGATTTCCAACTCGTTGTGGAAATGTATAAACTGTGTATGTAACATGAGAAAATAATATTTAATGTTGTTTCATATTCAACTACTTATCTACGACCACGAAAACGCGTTTAAGATGAAAATAACTTTTAAAGTATTCTGCGCAAAGTGGTAACACTTGAATATGTGAATTTATTCTTAGATATATTAAAAGCAAATATGTCACAACATAAGTAGTCATGTAATAAATAAAATATTCTATAGATATGTGTATACTGTATGTAGTAACTGTCTTAGAATATGGGGTAGACGTTATGTATGAGAAGCCACAGAAGTATGATACATTATTATGATAGAAACAGAGATAATCAAACTTACTTTTTTCCTTTAATACTTTTTCTTTTCTATAGTCTAGGCCAAAACGCCAAAAGGGCATTGTGGATGGCGAAGTTTAGTTCATTAAAGTCAAATCAGACAGGTATTTGAGTTTTCAATTACAGTAGTAACTGATGGTTAACATGTATATATTATAACCAATTTTAAATATTAAAGATTGATTGCAACTATTCCCACTCAACTTCAATGTGTTTGATGTTGTTGGTGTTTTAATCCATCATGCTGTGTAACGGTGTAGGTGGTAATAGGTTATGATTTGTATGTCTATGGCATAAAAACGCTAACATTGGGGAATACACATTATACATATTGTTATGTATAATTGTGTATGCTGTACACGTGGTCTAAGTACTCTACAACTCTTACATACACTTGTATCACTGCTACAATACCTTCTCTCATGATAATGGATGCTCTTATTATTCTGAAAAAAGCTATTTTTATGACAAGAATAATAGTGCAGCATTTGAAATACCGAAAAAATGGACGACAAAGGTTCCATAAAGACCTATTTTTGAATTTATTTTTGCTTGAAGGTCAGGATTATCTTACGAAGAATCAAGTTAGATTCCATCCTTCAAAATAATGGTTCTTTCTTTTTTCCGACGTTAATGTAGATAATTACCGGTGTAATTCAATTACGTAAAATGAACATGCGGCTTGATTGTTTCTTAATGAACATAATAATTACTGGTATACGTTATTTCGCTGCAAAATAAATGAAAATAGGCTAAGTGAACTCTGATGTAAATTAAGTGGGTTGCAAATGTTCAGTGTATAAAAACCTCATCGATGTCAATATTCAGGAATTTTATCTTGTAAAACAGAGTTCCTATATTAAATTTACTTCGTAGAAAAACGATAACATACGACACGAGCGATGGTGTCATATTTTCAATATTTCATTTGAAACTCTATAACATGCTAAATCGGCATTTCTCCCAATATTCACACGGAAACAAATACAGAATTCTATTTCATACCAAGAAAAATGTTTAAATCCTGTTGAAATCTTTCTTACTGGTCACACAAAAGGAAATTTCTGAGTTAGAATTCAATAGTAAATATAAAACCAATTACTGTGTTTACTCAGCGCATGTCGCACTTTATATTCAGTTATTGGCTTGTGCAATACTAGAAGGTCTAGAAATATATGTATTACACTCATATCAATTTGCACAGAGGTATATTTTATGAGTACAAACGATGATCATTATATAGTTTCATATAGTTTAATATTCTACATCCTAAATCATTTATAGTATCTTACAATTTGAAATAGAATATAGTTTTAAAGTAATTATGATGCATACTCGATTTTTGGTCATACAAAAACACAAACTGAAGATATACTTTTTTCTGTTTCCTACAACTGGAGGAAATTGTAGATAGCAAACTTGAATTTTTGCTTCTTTTGAACATAACGATGATCTCCTCTCAAAATAGATAATAGGTTATCAGTTAATTGACACATACATGTTGAAGTCGGTGGCAATCGTTTTAAAACTGACAATTCATTATAGACCATACAGAGAAATTTGAAACACAAGATAATAAACTGTGTAGTCAATCTTGATTTTTTTTTCTCCCAGACGTAACATCCCACCACGCGTAAAAACAGTATTTGGATTTTCTTACATTTAACACAAAAGCTAATTGTTATTATTTGTTGGATTATCTACTTGTGTTGGTTTGTTGGAATTTAAAAGATATTTTCAGAAATAATATCTTCCCAGTACATACGTAAAATATCTTAAATTACAGAATTATTTTTTTTGAAGTGACAAGATTGTAACTAACTTGTCTGTAACTGACAATACTGTAACTGACAAGGCTGTAACTGACAAAATTGTTACTGAAAGTCTGTAACCGGAAAGGTCGTAAATGACAATGCTGTAACTGACAAAACTTACTGAAAAGTCTGTAACCGGAAAGGCCGTAACTGACAAGGCTGTAACTGACAAAACAGTTACTGAAAAGTCTGTAACCGGAAAGGCTGTAACTGTCAAAACTGTTACTGAAAAGTCTGTAACCGGAAAGGTCGTAAATGACAATGCTGTAACTGACAAAACTTACTGAAAAGTCTGTAACCGGAAAGGCCGTAACTGACAAGGCTGTAACTGACAAAACTGTTACTGAAAAGTCTGTAACCGGAAAGGTCGTAACTGACAAAAATGTTACTGAAAAGTCTGTAACCGGAAAGGCTGTAACTGACAAAACTGTTACTGAAAAGTCTGTAACCGGAAAGGTCGTAACTGACAAGGCTGTGACTGACAAAACTGTTACTGACAAGTCTGTCACTGACGCTTACAGGTAATGGGACATTGTACATAATATAAGAACATTGCTGTTAGCAAAGGCTGTCAACAGTAAAAACGGTCAACCACTCACAACTAAACAAGCCCGTTATCGCAACAGATAACTGGACATGATACAGGATTCAAGAATTACTTCAAACGGTTAGAAAGAGGGTGAGGGTGAAACATATCGGGCCGCGATTTCAATAGATGACATATGACAATTCATCTCGTAGTGGTGATAAACTATAAACCACCTGATAAAGTATATAATGCTGACCTTCAAAAACCGTAATCCAGACAGATTTAAAAATGCTATATATATTTTCTATTTCTACGTTTACATTGAAGCAAAATTGAGCATCTGTAAACAAAATTAAAAACATAACACAGCAACCAGGGGGAAAAATGCACGTTCTTGTTTACAAATTGGCAGTTTAGGTTTTTACAACTTCTGCAGATTTCCCATTAAAACACAACCTAACAATATACACTATTTGAACTTTTACACGTGTTTAACTATGTAAGCTAAAGAAAAAAGACAAATTAAGATGAACAAAACTTTTCAATTCTGGAGTTTAGAATAGTTAAAAGTGTTTGATAACTCATTGCACTAATGTGGGATATGTTCTTAACGGGCGTCTAATTATTTTATGATAACCATATGATAAAGTGTATAAAAATAAAATCTATTTAACATTTTATCTGTTTCTAATAGTCCAATTCTTGATATGTATGTCTTGTTAAACTACTTACGCCACAGGTTTTGGAACCCTCTTTGTTTTGTATAAAGCCAAAATAGATCCGAACTTAGTTGGCTCTGCAGATATTGCACAGCGTTTGCTCCGTTCCCGAAAGTAAGTAGTTTGCTTCCGAGCCTGTTCTGTAGTAGACCGGAGCACAGCTCGGTATTTTTCCAACTCATTTTGCAATTTTTCTATCAATTCGTCCTTCTGATCTAGTTCTGTTTCCAATTCGTCAATCAAGGTATCTCGTTGATGAAGTTCCTCGATTTTATTATACAGCGCTAATTGCAAATCATGAAGTGTTCCCATGGTGTCTATATACCTGCTGGTTATCATTTCTTAAAATGTATGATTTCGTAAATCCACATACATAGCAAGTTATTTCAGTACACATGCAGATTTTGATTCAAATTCATCATTAACAAGTACATCTTTCAGAATACTTCACAATGTATCTTCAAATACTTGAGCGTCTTTGTATCCAAAGGCATCACACTGCGGGGTAACGGGTCATTCGTTCTCACATCAGATAAAACTTGTGTTAACGCTTTCTCCAACATGTCTCGGTATATCAAAGTTGATATATCCTGCGATATAACAGTTCCTGTATGTTCTATATATGTTCCCGAATCCTGACCATTTTATCACAGTTCATGTCATCACGAAGCTGATGTTATTACATGGTAAAATATTTTGGAATAGACTATACAAATAATGGAATATAAACCAAGTTAAAAATTACCACCCTTCCTATCAAGAATGGAACAAGTTGTCATCAATCACAACAGTTTCTGAAATTTCTGAGGATGTTTAGTGGTGAAGAATCTATCACTTATCTACTGTGTCTAGGCCAAGCCTTTTTAAACAAACTGAATCACTTGGCAGAAATGATATTCATTAACACGATTCATAAAATGGAACAAATTGCCAGGTAATTGGTGGCGTTCTTCTAAGCTGTTATCAATACAAAGTCGACACATTATTTCAATATCCTCTCTACATCTCATTATTATAAATACCCGATTACATAAACTGAAGTGTTAGGAGTCAATAACAGACTGATGGAAGATGGAAATGTCGGAACTATATGTTGAATCAGAAGACACTTCTACCGGTTCCCACCACGAATCTTGTGAATGAAAATGACACTTGTGTATTGTGCTTAATATCTTTCTTTGTATTCGTGGTAAACATGTAAACGAAATAATTTCTCACATCCGATGTTTATGTCAGAGTCATTCACACCGACAGCTACAGACAAGCTTTTGATGCTTATCATCTTCATTGTTCAGCTACAGATAGGTACACACATACCAAGTTCCTATTTCTACAGTACTAAACATCAGTAGGAGAATGATGCATCAGGTTTCGACTACTCCAAAATAAAAATATTTTATAATGTTTTACATTTTTGTAGATATACATGTACTTAAATTTACACATATTTCTCCGCAGCCAACATTCGTTTACTTTGGTATGCTTCATTTGCAATATGCATGTTTGTTCTTTTTCAAATTTTCGAATCTGCAGGGGTTTTCAATAGTTATTTTATCTACAGATGAACAGACTTCCAGCCAGAAAAAAAGAACAGCAAAGTCATAATTTTCAAACACTGCGTATTTCATAATTTAATCTACGGCTACGAGATTCTCACGACAGATGCAGTGTCAGTAGTTTTAAATGTATCACGTTTGAAATAAAAATAAAACCATCATAAATATTCACGGTATGCTAAATGCATGGTAAACTTTTTTCGAAAACGTTATTCCATGACGATGATTTAGACAATTTTGAATGATACTATAATTAGAGTACGAAGCGATTGTTTATTCAGTCTGATGTTTTGCCCTTTTTTCTTTCTTTTTTACATCTAGACATATATCTAATTGCAAAGAAAATAAAAGTATGTCCACATCGATTGCTTTCAAATAGACTTGCTGTACTTGAATTTCTAAATCTGCCAGGAATCTGAACGTGGAACGTGTGGTGGAGTAGATTGCGCCTCGTGCGCTCTATGAAACTTTCCATATTATCTAGATAAGGAATCTCAAAGTAGTCATTTCCTTGGTTGTTCTAACAGATATCCAAATATTACAAAGAAAACCACTCAAGTCTCTATTTTCGACAAGAATATTGTTAAATTTTGTTTTATTTAACTTACTTTAAGAATTTATCTATATAACATTTTTTCACTATTCTCGAAAACGAACAACTACTTTTTTCCCTTCCTTTAAATTTTAAGCATTTTCAAACCAACTTTGTAAAGTTCATTACTTGGATTATAACTCAAGCTCATTTCCATGCCCGTGTATGACATATACAAACTGAATTTTGTTACTTGCCTGGTAATAATCATAAGCATGTAAATTTGAAATTTATCAGTTCGATTGAAGTTTTGATCTCATAAAGCGGTATGTATTTTGTCAACAAAGTATTACGCTATCAATTTCAATGTAGATACAAAATACCAAACAGCTATCAATAAATTCAAATGCATACAATTATTCTTAAGTTCACAGTATCAAGTAAAAATGAAGAAGTACCAATGAATAACTCTTAGTTTATAAAAACACGACAAATTGGATATACAAATTGTCTCAACATGGAAAACAATTGCGAATCCCAAATGGGATGGGATCAGGTGTCCGGAAGGAGTCAGCGTCCCCTGTTAGCATGTCACATCCGTCGCAAATGTTATATGGAAACATATGCCTTTTCTACTATTCATACAATAATTCCATTTTGACTTTTAGGATCATTGACAACTGTTGTCCTCTTTCGGCACACTGTCGTAATTTGATCTAACCCATTCATATGGAGTAGATTTCATCCAGATGTATATAAATATCGACAATATTGTGTTTATTGTTACAGACAGATTTGAAACATATATCAATGCAACTTATCCCAGTAAACTAGAAATTAAAGATATCACATAATTGAGCATAATATAACATTTATCCAATATAGACATGGACGGTAAATGATTGCTATACGACATACGTGATCATATATAAATGCAAACTACTTAGTGAGTAGATGTTGCTGCAGATAGTTATATAACGAGCTCAGTTTGAATACGACATTTCGCAATCTTTTTGGTCGTTATTATGAACTTTTTGTTAATGCCTTGATTCACAAAGTTGAATTATTTGAAAGTTTATACCGTATACTGCGGATTCAAGACGGCTGTGACCGATCAACTGGGATGCTAACTCCTTCATGGCACCTGCCCTGAATTATCCAGATTCATTAGATTTGTAAAGTTTTGGACCACGTTACTGTTACTAATTTGGTATCTGTGTTGTTATATTTATACCGACTATGATCAGGGTATATGCCTAACCTTTTTATTTGTATTGAGGATTCATGACTGGCTGTCCGGTCGACAGGGTCCCAGGCACCTGATCCCGCCTCTGATTCGTCCACAGTTTCGTGTGTGTATAGTGTCTCTCGGGGATCCGTATTGTGAACGCATAAGTATCTGTATTTTTATATTCAATATTGTCTAGACATCATTGTGTCCTATTAAAAATGTAATTAAAGGACAAATGATTTAGAATTTTGAAATCACTAATAAATTCAATTTAAAAATGAACATTGCGAATTTACTAAATCAAGTAAACTAAATCAAGTAAACGATGCAACATGTTACCTGCTCGTCTAAATGTTTATTTGAGAGTCAGTAATATAGTATTTGAGCATAAATATATTTTAATATCATAAATAATCATTACGAGTAAATTGTAAATAAAAAAATGTACATTTTGTCTCAGTTAAAGAATTTTGAAAACATAATACACTATAGTACACACTGTATCCCTTTAATCACCAGTCAATCATTTGAAATCCCTTTGTCGTCAACACCTTCCATAATCCCCTATCCGAATATGTTTCAGATGTTCATAGTTACCGAAAGACTTTACTTTTCCATTTAGTCTCATATACAATCATATGAGAAATATATCTTATGTATCTCTTGATTTCAGATAGCAAGATATGTTGGTTTTCAGGATTATACAAATGTTAAAATTATATAAAACTGACTAAAGTGATAAATTCCACTTAGTATTTAAAGCGATATAAGCTGTCACAATGATGATTTTTCTTCCCTGAAATATAGTCGAGAATATGATAAAATGTGTGTTCAAATACATTATTAAACACATGAAACATTGTAAAAGATCTTCTTTTAGAAGTTATTTGTTTCATTAGAATTTAAGTTTCCCTGTACCTTAAAAAATTCAGATGTATTTTAGTATGCAATGACATTTCAGATAAATTCTTTCACCATATCAAATGTACTTTGTAATTCGGTCAGGGGGATCTCGTCCCTTACGCGCTCGATCTATCGGTAATCTGGGCCTTTTACACATTCGGCGTATTTTAAAGTCGGCTGATTTTTATGCATTTTGTATTTACTTTTAAATTTTCGTACCTCATATTTTACAATCGCGCCGCCATGTTCGGTGGAGTTGGGCATTTCATGATCATATGTGTTAAGAATGATAAAGCCAATAATGCGATCGGACGAGTTAAAAATGGGTCGAGATCACCCGATATATCCAGTACGTGGACAATTTCAGAAACGAATGTTTTGAAACGAAGGAAAATACCCACTTTGCCTGATTTAGGAATGAAATGATCATGTACGAAAATATTAAACGCAAAGGGTAAAAAGAGTAGAATGTATATTAACTGCAAATAACACGTGCTTATTGGACACTCGGTAATCTTCGTAAAAATTACCGAAAGTTAATATGCAATGCTCACAGTACTTGTGGACAAACAATCACGTTTAGCATTATTGTTGCAATTATGCACATGCATTTGTTATCCTAAGCACCAGAGAATTTTTTATATAAAGACCCCCTTAAAACCAGTCTTTATAGGGTGGTGGTCTTTATATAGAGGTTGATTTGTACATAATTGATACAATAGGGGGTCTTTATGACCAGGGGGTCTTTATACAGAAGTGGTCGTTAAAGTAGGTTTTACTGTACATGTATGTGTTAACAAATCATAATATATGTACTTGTATAAAATCATATAGATTATATTATATAGTATACCTGGGAGGTATCATTGTGTACAAAACCTTAGATATGCCAAAACGTGGCATGTATTCAAGTGGCAAAAGATAGTCATAAAATTAGATAATAAAAGGAAAATGCCAAAATACTCTAATTATAAATAATGATAATACAATTTCATTCTTAAATACATCAGAGGATGTAGAAAATTAGATCAGCCTTTTGAAATAACTCAAAGAAAATGAAGAGTAATTCACTATTGAATTCATTCTTGTAAAGAATTCCAAATTTGTCAGCCATCCAGAATCTGAGTAATACATAAAAAGTTATAGCTAACATATAACTACAAAGTGTTTTATCAGTACCAAATGAAAGCTATAATATAAGGTGTTTGAAATAATATCAGGTATGAGGGCAGAGTAAGTTGTTTGTGATTGTCGCCATTTGTTTTGCTCTAAATCTTAATAAGATGATGAAGAAAATTTGACTCGTACAAACACTTGGCGTGTCACTAAAACAATATCTCCACACTAATACATTTTATAATAAATATTATAAACATACTACCAAAGTTTTAATGCTCAAGACGATATCGTTTCTGTCATTTTGACTTCATCAGTTGAGCTCCAGTTTTAATGTCATGTGTATTTTCTAAAGAGAAAGTGGTATTATACAAGGCCAAATAATATCTCTAAAAGTATAGCCGAAATCCGTCTAAGAGTAACCACTGTAACAATATCCCTGCAATGAAGCATCACGTCAAAACAATATACCAGTACTGAAGCATGTCATTACAAGAATATACCCGCAATGAAGCATGATGTTGGGCGCCGCTTTAGTAACTATTCACTATTTTCTGATATCAAAAATTCATTTTTGATATCAAAAAATTGAATTTCTGATATCACAAATTCATTTTTATATATAAAAAAATCGCATGTTTGATATCAGAAATTCGATATTTTTTATATCAAAAAATGAATTTTTGATATCAGAAATTCGATTTTTAATATCATAAATCATTTTCTGATATCATAAAATATGTAGTATTATTTGATATAAAAAATCGAACTTCTGATATCAGAAAATACTACAAATTTTTATTTCAGAAAAAATGAAATAGAAATGTTTCTCAAAGAGAAAAAAATGAACAATAAAGATTAACTACAACCATAAATGTGGTAGGAGTGTAAATTTTATATTCGATACTATGTGTATTTATGTAAATCCGCACCAAACTAGCATACTAGGTGGAGAAATAATTTAGATATGGCCCATACAAATAAAATTAACAAAGGGAAATAACTCTAAAATCAAGGTGGAAGGAGCGCAACTTCTGTATGAGGCATCCCCGGTCCGTCTTCTTTGAAATACATATAACTAGGCCAAATAAAACATATTGAGCCTTGTTGAAGAAATGAAGATAAGATTAATTTACCTAGACAATGCAAAGGACGGACGGGCACAGCGCAAGAATCCTCCAGGAACCAGTGGGGACTAAGAAAAGAGAATGAATGAAGATGAAGATGACAACTGTTCTACAGGCACTAGGCGCAGATATTTGCGCATTTTGGTTTTATAGGTTATTTGATGGTGTCACTGACTTTTCGATCTTCATTTATAGCCGATGTAGATAACGCTTGCGCTTAAGCTTTTGACGAAAATGACAGACCTAACAACATTTTTCACTGACATTGGAAGAAAATCATCGGCATGTTTTGATATAACACAAGTCCGCGTGTATGAGTGGTTAATGACCGGTAGTGTCACAAAAGATAATATAATATAGTATCACATGAAATCTGCATCCAAGCATGTAATGAATGTAATAAGTTGTAGGGAAAATCAACGGTCGACGGTAATGTACCAGTCATTCAATAACAATTTGTTGCAGTTTTATTGCTTAAAAAGGACCATATAGAATCACTCCTTTACTTGCTGTGCATCATTTGTGTATCATATTTTGCTTTATCTTTATGCATATTTGGATTCTCGTAACTTATAATTTTAACACATTAGCCTCGCGCTACTAGTTATATAATAATTTTAATTACTCTTTATTGGTGTAATAAATGTAGAATTTTCTGATAATTGTATCCACACAAAATTACAAAAGAAAACCTTTTCCAAACAGATTATGTGATATAGTTACAATTGTAACAATTTTGATTCTATCGGTGTTTCCAGGATGCAGTGAAGTCGCAAGCAACAAGTGAAACTGGAACAAAAATAAAATCAAATACACGTAGTTATGGTTTAAAACTCTGCAAGTCAGCAGGTATTCACTACAGAGAAAAAGGAGACACTTTTTATTATTCCTAGGTACAATAAAATGTCAGACTCATTCATTTATTTTATTATTCCGGAATTTCATAGAAGCTAAATCCGGGTTTGCTATTTACTGAGCGATACATGCGCGATTGAAAGCTGGAAACTTAACAAATGATATTTATTTAAAAGTCGTCTGTTCCTATTACTAAGTGTCTTTTTTGCTTGAAAGATGTTTAAAAGTTCTTGGCTCTTTCGTTATGAGTAAACAAGGAAGACAGAAAATGATATTCAAATACATCTTGTTATCGATTATGTTGTTTTGATATCTGGCCCCGTTAGACTATGAATAATTTTTTGGTTATAAAGTTGTAACGCTCATACTAATATAAGTATACGAAGAGTGGAAAAAATACAAATTGGCAGTTGTAGAACTATTAAGATTTTTCAATATACTGTATGTTTTAATACTAAGAATTGTATGTTTCCAATACTATGAATTGTATGTTTCTAGGAATTGGTACATTACCGTTTTGTCGTTTAATATCTAATTATATTTAGTATGCTTTATCATTTTCACTATGAAAATGTCCGATATACTTTAAATAACTTTTAAATTGTATATTTTTTCTCTTGTTGCTCTGGTTAAATATATCAGCAGCATTCCTGAGTACGTAAGCTAGCTATAGGCTAGAGGACTATTTACCTGTAGTACGCAAAACATGTAAGAAACTAACTTACAAAACATAACATATTATCAATATATTTACGAATACACTCAAAAGGATATCAAAATGAAGCTGGATTTTCTGAATGAGAATAATATACAAATGGCTATGTAATGAAGACAATTTGAACTCTTCTACACGTATGATACAGACATATAGATATTCGTTCTGAAGCATCAGAATCCGAAGAAGTAAAAGTTTGTTGATTTCTGCAGAAGATATGTTTTACAATAACAATGATCATACTTAATGTAATGCAATACAACTCTATAATATCGCAATCCCACTGAATGCACTACTTGACTACGGAGTGCCCTGGTATATGGTCTGTGTAAGGTCCAGTACTACAATTGATTTGATATACTGGCGTTCTATTTCACATTCAATTAAAATGAGGAAGTACCAATTAATAATCGAAGTTCAAGTCCATTAGAACACGACGAATTAGATGTGCAATGGTCTCAACTTGAAGAACAATTGCGAATCCCAAATGGGATAGGACCAAGTTGTACAGAAGGAGTCAGCATCCTCTGCTGGCATGCCACATCCGTCGCAAATGTTCCATGGAAACCTTTCTAGTACGATAAAAGGGTCAAATTTGGTGAAAAGGTCAAGTTTGGTGAGGAGGTCAAGTTCGGTGAAAAGCACGATTGGCGAAAGGGAGTCAGTGTCTGTGGCCGTGCTCCCGAATACTATATAATATTATTGACAGGGGGATTTCATAATGTTTAACAAGATCCCCGTATTGACCATAAAACTTCTTCAACGACTATTTCAAGCGTTCAACAACGTAACCTTGTGTAAGTAGTTTACTGGCGAGTCGTTTCGCTCTCAGAATAAAACATTCATATTAAGAGCATGCCCTGCATAACGCAGTTGTGAAATGAAACTTTCGTGTATGTGATAAAGGTAAGTTTATAATGGCTGGGGAGATAACTTGATTACCATGTACCCTAAATATGACCTTTCACCTTCAGACCACATGGTCCGGTCAACTTCATAGAAAAATATTTCTGACGAGGTAAGAGGTGTAGTGCTTTACCGAGCGATGCTCTAGTGTTTGTTTTTCTTTTGTTATTCTTTTTTTCTTTCTTTGCTGTTTATTTTTTGGTTTATTTGTTTCAATGTCCACACTCAACATTTTTTCAGTTATATGGTGATTGCAGTGTATCAAAGAAGATACCACTGTCTTTCCACGAATAATGAAACTTTCTTAAAAAATAAGCTTAAATTCCAGCGGAGGTTGACCTGTCACTGACTAGAGGTGAGAGACTTCGTGGTTTAAAGGGTGATGCTCTAAACACCGGTGCACGCTAGATCCAACACTAGCTGCCCATATTGGAACTCTTCAGTGTAAATTTTTACACTTCGGTGTCGATGCTGTAAGAAAACTAAACTATGAATATTTTAATAAAAATCCTGATCTGTACATTTTGACTGGGTTGATGGCTAACTTTGATTTTTTATAGTAGTTTGAATTTAGTGAATATGATATTGCATTAACAGTGAACATCCAGTCATCCATAATGTGACATCTAGTCATTTTGACTGGACTGATGGGTAATGTTGCCTCATTCAGTGTTGAAGGTAAGACACCATTGCATCGACACTGAAAAGTTACAATATATACTGAAGAATTCCAATCAGGACAGCTAGGGTAGATTCTAGCGTGCACCCTAACACCACTCAGCCATAGAGCCCCTATAGTTGCAGAGAAAACACGTCAAAACAATTACACGTACGTAAGAGTTACCTCCCGCTAATAAGCTACCACAGTTACATTACGAAATATAGAATCCTGCATTGCGTGTTTACTGTTGACAAATTAATGTACTTCGTGCAAAGATAAATATTAAAAATAAATACTTAATTTGTTTACACATTTGCATCTTAAAATAAATTATTCATGTGCAAGTTAAACAAACTCTATAATCAGATTAAGATAATCCAGATAGGATCGCTGTGTATGTATGTATTTCAAAGAAAAAAAGGAAAAGATTTGGAAACATCTACATAAGATTCATAGCCAAAATTGAAGTATTTACGTAAGGATATGTGTACAAATATGTTGCACCTAACAGCTTAACAAAGTAAAAATGAAGAAGTACCATTAGAACACGACGAACATTATGTGCAAATGGTCTCAAAATGAAGAACAATTGCGCATCACAGACAGGAAAGGACCAGGTGTCCGGAAGGAGTCAGTGTTCTTTAAGTCAAATCTTGAAAAACCACCACACAATCTCTTCTTTGTAAGATGGCAGGACTTCTAAATATGATGAAAAATCAATAATTCGAATAATTCGAAGCAAAATATCACACACGCACACACACACACAAACACATATACACACACACAGTGGCACACACACACACACACAGTGACACACACATGACGATTCAAACAATGTTATTAGGATTCTGACAATGTGACAATAGAGAAGTAGATATCTGATTAAAGTTGATGGCAGACCACCAAACTCGCATCTTCGAATGCCGCGTCATAATATAAATACAGCGTCGGTCAAAGTGAGATTGCGATTTCAAAGCATTATATACTGTACTTATATATAAACACTAGATAATGGATTTTGTACTGCAAAATGTCAAACTTCATATCGCAGAACAAATGGCGTGGATTCAAAGTCTTCCTCGTGCATTCTAGTTTTAATCAAGTAACGTTCTGAAGATATCATTAATGTGATACAAATTCATTGAAATACAGTTAAAGGATAGTAAAATAGCTTATAAGATCTGTCAGCGCGAGAAATTAACTTTAAATTTACATGTGCAGCAAATAAAAATAATTCAATATTTTACTATAAAAATATCATTGAGATTTCAAAGTTTGTTTTAATATCTCATTTATTGAACATTAAACATCGAATATTTAAAAAAATATTTATAGTGTCATTTTTGTTGTTTGTAACATTTTATAAAAAAAATCTCTAAAAGTTGTGTAGTTTACATTGTGAGATCTGTATATTGCTGATTAGATGTTAATTGTAATACAGAACATTTCTATCAATACCCCATTAAACAAATTATGTTCTAATAGTATTTTTCTTCTTTTTTTTCATTTAAGCAAAACTGCTATCAATTAGGTGTTAGCTGCTTTATGATTTTCAAAGCAAAATTTCAACAAACATTAAATTTTTTTTTCACTAGATTTTGGGGTCTCCCGACTATTTTCTCCTAAATTCATAAGATCTGCTGATTGTGATCTCGATATTTTAATATCAATATCTCAATATTTTTTGTATCAAAAATTACCATCGCATAATTCAAATTTTAAAAAATTGTTCAACGTCCCGCAAATTTTATTTACAAATGTAAACTACTCACTGACAAATTATTGACACGGGGATCTCGAAAAACGCGTTTGATGTCAATGTTCCGCAAATTTTACGATCGGTATAATAGTCTTGTTTGCGATTATTCTGTTTCACTAAGTGAAATGTTGAAATGCCTTTTCGTTGGCCGTTGTTGAGACGTCTGTACCAATTATGACGAGGATTCGTCCTCACGTATTTCCTTTTGACTTGACTGCGGACTCACGGCGGGTGTGACCGATCGACAGGAGATGCTTACTCTTTCATGGCACCTGATCCCATTTCTTGATTTCCAGAGGTCCGTATTTGTCCATTTTTACCAGATTTGTACCTATATCCAGGACATCCTATAGATTTATACTTTGGTATTTGAGATTTTTATTACATGTATATCAAGGAAATAAACTAAACTGTTAATTTCTTTGAGAAACATAACATGAGCACTATTCAACATGAAAAACAAAGGTCATATCATAAGGCCAAATTGTGTAGCGCATATATTCCCATCCATTACTTTATAGGTTAATTGTCATTCTAATTCCAAACATATATGTGATCTATAACGGTCTTATATCTTGAAAATGTTCACAAAAATATTTCATTCACCCTAAAATGAGTTTTAATCCATTTAATTTATTGATATGTAATGTTTAACTCAATAGGTATAGGTTCGACTGATCCCCATACCAGACACACTGCCATATTTGCAAGGAGGATAGTATAATTTCTTATATTTGAAACTGAATAGATTTTGTGCTCACTAGTAAAAGGCGTGGTGATATAAAGTCAACCCAGGATGAATTTTGTCTGTTTTCTCAATCATCATTACGAACGATTGAAGTTTGACTTTGATGACATCATGGTTTTACCTTCAAATGCCTTTGAACATTAATTAACATTCATTATTTACAGTAAAACTCCTATTCATGTTTCATTAAGCTTAGTGTACATTGCGTGTAATATATAAATGCAGACAATTAATCCCAGTTTGGAAACCAATATTAAATCATATAAACTCACATCGACACTTTTTCCATCATCATCTTTTCTGATTTAAATAACAATACTTAACCGAACACAATTATTTACATGTCCACAGGAAGCGTTTTATTGTCCAGGGCGCAACGTAGAGAAATACGGAGGTCATTGTTGTAACAAGACTCTGATCTATTTGTGCTTTCCCACACCTGCGATGTTTATCTAAACATTACAAGTATTTTATTACTTTACGATGTCTAATCAATGCATAGAAAACCCTCCAGTTAAGAGTCGTTGTGTCAAACGTTAAACAGCTACTCATAAAAATTTCAATTACAGATACAGATTGTATTAAATAATCAGTATCACCTCATTGTTGATTTCACAATTTAAACTCAATTTCCTTAACATGTTTTCACATCTTAAACAAGATCAGTGCAATTAGTCATAAAAGAAAGTATTGTACAAACTCCGTTGTACCTTTGCTCCCTAAAGCAATACATTTACCTATTATTTACCTGTAAATTAAGTAAAATGTAATTCACGTTAGCATCTTATCAAATGTCAACTTTGCATTATGTAACAGCGAGAATGCTTGTTTGAGTATCGCCAGGGCCTCGATACTTGGTCTGAATTTTGACCAAAGTACTGAACACTAAAAAGATATAAATGTTGTTTTAAACAAAGCCGATTTATATTTAGTTCTGTATTCTAACGTTTACCTGATAGGTTGTATGTTGCGCGAGACGATAAATTTATTTCTTTTATATTAGTTTGTGGCTGTCCATTACGGAACGCACTCGACACATTCTGTATCAGTAAAAGGCGCCTGTGAAGTTAATTTTGTCCCATACACTTATATATGGCCATTTGTCACAACACTCTAACACAATGAGTGGATTTATTTATAAGTTTATGAGCTCATGTGTCCCACTTAGAGTTCGTATTGTAGTATTTAGACAGATTCATCTGATAGTCCACTACCGTTGATTTCATTCAAATTTCTTACACTTGTATCACTATACATTTATCTTAGCAGCCTTTTTCTTTACATTGACAAATTCTAGAATGCATAACATGCATTATACATAAATATTTTGTAAGTCCGGGTTCACCTTGTATTAGCTCATTGGGTTTCTAAATGTTTTCAGAATTTCATTTTTCTGAACACTGTTAAATCATCATAGAGAACTTTTTTTCACTAAAGGTGGTACCCGAAAATTTTAATGTCTAGTGATTGGTTATCATGATACTTTGTCCAACACCACTCTGATTCTACATATAAATACACTAGAGTTGATATAAAAAAGATGCTGGAATTTCTAATAGACAGCATATGAGTAATATTCGGAGACGTGGTCTTTCAACAAACTACTGGCATTCCTATGGGAACCAATTGTGTCCCTTTATTCATACAAAGCAGACTTCATTCTGAAGCTGATGAATCAAACGAAAAAAAAAAGCTAGCAGTGTCATTTAATTTTACATTTTGATATATCGACGACGTTTTGTCAATTAATAATGACAATTTTCACACATATATCAATGCGATATAACCTAGGGGACAAGAAATAAAAGATACAACAGCATCAAGCACACACACTTCATACTTAGACATTTTACTTACTATAGACA
Source organism: Atrina japonica (assembly GCA_030159075.1). Taxonomy (NCBI): domain Eukaryota; kingdom Metazoa; phylum Mollusca; class Bivalvia; order Pterioida; family Pinnidae; genus Atrina; species Atrina japonica. The sequence continues at coordinate 79,813 of BROG01000068.1, read as the reverse complement.
CAGACGGGAAATTGGCAACTAAGCTATACGACAAACGCGAAGATTTTGGCTTTTCCATTGTAAAATTTTCACATTTAAGTAGTAATATCCCAGTCACCCGCATATAGTTTATATTTCACAAATGATCAGATATGCCAGGGCGTGTTCAACATATGAACATTTCATATAGTGAGGTCTTTTTTGCTATTACTCTGTTTCACTAGGTGAAATGTTGAGTTGCCTTTTCGTTGGCGGTTGTTAAGACGTCTGTACCAATTGTGACGAGGATTTGTTCCTCACGTATTTCCTATTGACTTGACTGTGGACTCACGGCGGGTGTGACCGGTCGACAGGAGATGCTTACTCCTCCATGGCACCTGATTCCACCTCTCAGTTTCCATAGGTCCGTGTTTGTCCATTTTTACCAGATTTGTATCGATATCTTGGACATCCTATAGATTTATACTTTAGTGGAGATTTTTTTATTCTATTTGAACTAAACTTTATCAAAACACGTGTTGAAAAACGTAGCTAATTAGTAAAAACTAAATAAAAAATAAGGAAATCATTCAAAGTTTTGATTTTCTTGCTTCTACCTTACTTTTGATCAAGGTAGCTTTACATATCACATATATATCACAACGCCGAAAGATACTCAACCGGTTTCATTATTCATCATTAACTCAACCGGTTGAGTTTATTTCGGCGTTCTGATTTTTTATTTATCTAAGTACTTGTGTGAATCATTTTAATATATATATATATATATATATATATATATATATATATATATATATATATATATATATATATATATATATATATATATATATATCATCGTAAAACTGTTGATCTATCATTCGCAGTTACTCTTACATTCTAACTTATACAAGTAAAGACTGGTCTCTTTCACGTTATATACTAATTTACCCGACCCACATCGCCAACGGGTGTTAGAGTTTATCTATAAATGCTATTTGTATGTCATCCGACACACTATCGATTTCTCCGTAAACAAAAACATGCGAAATTGTGTAGTTTGATCTTAGAGTCAGTGGAATGAAATCAATTTACACCACTGGATTACGCGATAAAAATAAAAGCAAACTACTTTGATCTTCATTTTAATAAAATCTAAATTACAGCGTTACGCGAGAGACCACAATATAACAGACGATTATCTAGACTGTATCATTAGTCGTAAATACACCCATCATAATGAATGCTTGGTTAACTTAAATCACTCAAAGAAAATTCATATCTACAGCAACACTGCAAGATGAAGAATTTAGTCAATGACTTAATGTTATTTGGCTAACATGAACCTCTTTATAATCCAATTCTCGTTGTATACTAATGGCGATACATGTTGCTCGAATTGTGTGTATATCATTCACTTCAAACATTTCTTATTTATCCAGTGGATAAATTGGTTTTGAGCGTTCTAAAATGAAAATAGAAAGTAATTTCTTAATAGGTAAAACCAAACTTATCTGCACATTACATTACAGATATTCATGGTTATATTAAAGTACATTGCACCATAGTTAGGTTTCACAGTATGCTTGACTTTCATCTGCTTCATATTTAAATCTTCATGATAGTTTTTCTTTTCTTAGAACAAAGTTATTTATCAACAATAAATAAATTTCTGTTATTTCTTCTTTTCAAACTTTACTGATTTAATCTCACCTGACTTCTATATGTCACTTTTGTTTTTATTGTGTTGTAGAATAATATCAAAGGGTACACTTAATATTACTGTACATGAATTAATCATTTATTTAGTTTTTGCAATATTTAATGTTATACGGCTTTTAATTCGCCTATATCTTCGCTTACGCTTTGTGTATATATCATGTATGGAATACTTCAGGCCCACACGTTCATCAATACAATATGTTTCCTCCTTTCCTTTTATTCCAAATTTTGAAAAATGTTTCTTACCATTTCTAATCTATAATATATTTGTGATTAAGGCTAACCACGTTTTACTCATTCTGATATTTCTATACGAATGATATTATCCCAACTTGCAACATGGATATAATTTTTGTTACAAATAACTGTGGTCCTTTAAAAGAAAGATTCAGCTTTGAAATGTTGTAAACATAATAACCAAGTTAAAATGCTCAAGACGATCGTTTCTGTCAATTTTACTTCATCAGTTGAGTTATACCTTTCTCTACCTCTACTTTTGATAAAGACAAAACTATTATTTTATCATTTCAATATTGTGCTTCTCTATATGTGAACTGTCAATGTGATGCACAATCCCAAACTTGCAACTTGAATGGTGTTGTCAGATCTGTGATGTAGTAATCTGAAACAGACTAAGTATCTATCAAAACAACAACAACCATCAAACCATGAGACATACTTTTTAGCTCAATAACAGTCCGTCTCTGGATTGATGTTTTCTGAGTGGAATTTTGTCAAAGGTTGCCTGTATGAGATTGAGCTTCTATTTATAGCAATATAAATACTAATTGACTGTCATGCAAGTGGTAACTACTAGACAAAGTGATTAATTTAGAAGACATTAATATTTCAGAATCTGAAAAGCAGGATCAAGGATTTGTTTGAATCCCAAATGGAGATTACAGTGTCATATTTAAGTGTATTTTACAGTACACTTGACATGGTGAGTTTTAGGAATACTATCATGTATTGTACCTCTTCATCCTAACACAGCCATATTAAATATCTGACGACAGTTTAAACACCTACAAGTGATACTGTGAGTGCATTAAGACTGACCAGCATGTTCACATACTCATGTATTGATCATATGATCATATTGTTACTTAAAAGACAGAACTACACAACAGTAACACGCATTATCATCTATATATCTCAACAAAAAGATTTGTTTTGTTGTTGCTGAGAATTTTGCAACAGACATTTATACTTTTGACTGACAATATATAAACTAATCAATCACACGTATATATCATAATATGATATTCTTGAACAACTACTGAAACATTTTCAAACAGAAAAAACACAACGAAAATACATTTCAGCTAGCACAGAAAATAGGTGTATCAATCAAATATATCTGTAATTGACAATTTTCAACTATGCGAAAACATTTCTTTTTTACCTATCAAAGCGCAAAACTATTCCTAAATTTGAAGGAAGCCAAGTGCTTACTTGTAGATACATGACGTTCGCACTACCGACTCTAATCACTCAAACGTTTATCAAGAAGAGCAGATGTTGTGGCCATTCATATCATTACTACACTCGAATTTGCTTTCAGCTAAAATAATTTATCTGCACAACAGAATTTTGGCACTTAAAATAGAATATATATATATATATATATATATATATATATATATATATATATATATATATATATATATATATATATATATATATATATATATGAAAGCAAATAAGATAATCATAGAAAAGTGGATGCCAGCTGAGTCAAGACTTCATCTGACATACTTTAAAGACAGATAAAAATAGATTAAATTGTGTATTGAATGTATTGTAGATGTTATTTTTATTTATTTTTGGTACACTTAGGTACACTTAAGACGCACTACAACGCATGATTTCAACTCTCTATTTATTCTTCTGTGGTGTCAAAAGACACTCTCAGTATAAAAGCATACCCTCAGCATCAGAGCATTACTTTTAATGCTTATTACAAAGCACCGTCGATATATCCCAACGTGCAAACAAAGTGCACCTGTATCTTTTTAGTCTTCTGATTCTACTTGCTGATGTGAAGCTTCGAACACGTCAAAATTTAAAAGTACACTTATTACATACTACAATGGTCAACAATGGCGTATGTATCCAAACACTTAAATATGTGTTAGGTGTCTAGGAAAAAAAACAATAGTGGGGATCTGACTCCAAATTCACTGGATATTTTATCAAATGATAATAAAGTTAATAATAATAATAATAATAATATTAATGATAAAAGATATTTTGTTATTATCATAACAGTAGTAATATCAACAAAGGTTAATGTATTTATCTACATGATGTATATAACATTTTGTCATATGATTCTGCATTTTCGAATCACAAATTAAAGGGACATTAACTGTTTTTTTTTCATAAGTATTTTTCTCCTTTTTTACTACTTAGATTGATGTAGAGAGATATATACATAGGCATAACAATTTTTAACTTCCTATATATTTTGTGAAAATTGATTGAGAACGTCGGATTTGGCACTTTTTGGTAATTGATTAACTCAACCTTACTATTTGTTTATGAATACCAAACTAGACCTGACCTTATTTTATAGTTAGGAATATAAGATATTTTATGCCAGTGTATAGCTCTTATTTGTTTTGTACACCAAGTGAAAGTAGTAAAAGTAGAAAAAATGAAAAATAAATTATGGTAAACACAGCTAATGCCCGTTTAAATCGCCTTAGATTCACCCTGTCCTACATTCTGAGTTTTTAAATTCAGTTTATTGTTAGTTGGAAGGTTAATTTTGAACATGATCTGGATGTATGTAGTATTTCAAAATATTTCAAATAATTGTGTGCCATATTATTGATACTCTATGTGAACAATGCTTCCTTGTGTATCGGAATGTACATACAAAGACGCACTGTTACAAGATTTAGCCTTCCCGACGTACACGGATATGTTATTTATAATTACACGTCAAGAACCTAATTTCCTAGATTACGTATTTTAGTAAATCAGTCTCATAGAATTTTGACAAAATGCATTAACCAACTTAACTATAAGAAAAGAGAACATCTTTAACCCTTTAAACCCTACAGGCCATAAGAGACTTGTCTAAACAGTAGAAAAGAGCTTATATATAGATACTTAGGGTTGGAAGAGGTAAAAGATTATAAAAATGATTTGTTTAATCACATTCCTAAATAAAAGATTCTCTTTTTGACTGCATTGAGTGAAGAATATAGAAATACCGTCCTTGCGGAAGAAGGTATTGCTCTTAGACTTACCAAAATAATGTAGTTGTTTTAACTTCACACGGAATGGAATGCTTTTAATCGGTTAACTTGATACATGGTAATTGATAGCATTATTTGTATATCTGAGAGCAAATACAAAATACCTTTGTATCCCAGAAATTTAAGTGCATATTGGAGAACAAGATAGATGTCATACTGTAAAAGAAACCATGGACATCATGTCTATCATCTATAATTGAAATATAAATGTAGACAAAACAGCGACAAAAACAAAACACTAAATATTGACAGTACAAACATAAAGTTTACAGTAAAAAGACAACAGTGACGAGTTACAAGGACGAACTCAAATGTGTACTGGGTTTTAAAATAAATCCATTCAAAAGTTGTAGGTATAATGAAGTACCAGTGAAAACTCCAAGTCCATTAGAATACAACAAATTAGATATAACAACGGTCTCAACATGAAAAACAATTGCAAATCCCAAAGGGGATGGGACCAGGTGTCCGGAAGGAGTCAGTATCTCACACCATTCGCAAATGTTCCATAAAACACATACCAATGCTGTCCTTAAGGAACTCCATGAGACAGTATACAGACATTGAATATTGGACCAACACAGGGTTGGGCAATGCAGAAGCGGGATCAGGAGTTGTTGTTGTTGTTGTTGTTGTTGTTGTTACTATTGCTGTAGTCATTTCTCCCTACTTTTCTTATCTTTTACATTTCATAAACCACGATTAATCAACTTCAAGGAAAGGTGAATAATTTTTAAGTCATTTTAAACTACTTTACATTTACCATTATTTGATTATCCTGTCCTTCGGATGAGACAGTAAAAACCGAGGTCCCGTGTCACAGTAGGTGTCGCCACATTAAATACCCCTCACTGCTCACTGCCGTAAGTGCCTAGCATAGGCCAAAATATGAAGCCTTTCACCGGCATTAGGTGACGTCTCCATATGAGTAAAATATTCTTGAGTGGGACGTTAAACAACAATAAACAAATAAACAAACTTTGATTATCCAACTTTAGACAAAAACAAAATAAATGATTCTAGAAAATCTATTCTGACGTAAAGTTACAATACTAGCAAAACGTTCCATTAATCGTGAAACCTTCATGTTTAGCATTTGAAATAAATACTTTGAAACTCTTTTTTATAATTTATATACATGTGTACTTATACAGCTACAAAGTATCATTTTTTCTTATACATATCATGTAAACTAAAATAGCTTTGAGATAAATATATATATATATATATATATATATATATATATATATATATATATATATATATATATATATATATATATATATAACGTGACATGTTATTCAGTTTGGCAGTATAGGGACTGAACACACGCATGGTGTTCTTTTCATCAAGCATAACCGTTGGGGAATACATAAGGGATTTCAATTTATCAAAATTAGTAAGTTTTGTCATCCATTTAGTACTATAATTTGACGAACCATCCATTATCTCTTACACTGCAATTCCGAGGTTTGTTTAACTATTTCTCTAAAATGAAACATTTCCAAACTTTAAGTTACAATTTAAAACATAAAATGATATGTCAAAGGATCTTGAAATAAGTGAAATGTAAAGGTACTGCCCTGTATGACACCTCGACGTTTCAAGTACTAGTATTGATTTTAGTGATAAAACACAATCACTAGTAACGTCAACCAAATATACACATAATAGCAAAATGCACTCGAAAAAGAAGGGGAAAGCGGATAAAGGGGCAAACCACAAAGAGTATGGTGTTCGTTCATTTTATTTTTATTGGAAGAGTAACTATAAAGAAAAATGTTATAAAAGACCACTTAACGTACTACACATCTCCATCTAAGATTTTAGTTATTGCTTCTCTTACTTCGTGTAATGTACATGTGTCAGTTTGGCATGGAAATGATTAATAAAGAAATGTTACTTCGCAGTATGTTCCTAAACCCATACGTGTGTGTTTAAGCTTCTGAAACTGATAACAAACATTCTTGACACTCTAACAGTATTCCTGTAATTTATGTACAATTTTCGAGGAATGGCTTTTTTCAGATATTGCAAAAACATGGCTTATGTACACACACTTACAAAAGTAATCAAGCAGTTCAGGAGTTTGCTGAAATTGATATGCATTATGATTCGTATAAAGTGATGTTTTCATTATCGATACATGTAATACTCAGTATCCTCCAATTGTATTTTGATAAGATCGATGATGAATTATAGTGCAATTTCATAACTTCCACTGGATTCTACAATTATTTTAACTGCACCTACCAATTAGCGTCAATTTAAAAGTAACAAAACTGTAATACCATTTCGACGATAACTTAGCATTTCTCGCACCGGATATCCAATAACAACTGATTAAAATTTTATCATAAGTATTAGCTTAGTGTGAAGCTCCAGATATCACATACAATCGATACATGTAGTTTATATGCAAGAGATATATTGCAGTGTTTCTTAAGATATACATATCATGACGATATATCTCATCTGTACTTGTACTTATACAGCTACAAATGTGTACTTACACATATCATCTGTATTTATACAGCTACAAATGTGTACTTACACATATCATCTGTACTTATACAGCTACAAATGTTTACTTACACATATCATCTGTACTTATACAGCTACAAATGTTTACTTACACATATCATCTGTACTTATACAGCTACAAATGTGTACTTACACATATCATCTGTACTTATACAGCTTTAAGGCACATCTCATGTGTACTTATAACGCGTTAACATATATCCCATGTGTACTTATACAGTGTTAACATATTCCATGTGTACTTATACAGTGTTAACATATCTCATGTGTACTTATACAGTGTTAACATATTTCATGTGTACTTATACAGTCTTAACATATTTCATGTGTACTTATACAGTGTTAACATATCTCATGTGTACTTATACAGTGTTAACATATCTCATGTGTACTTATACAGTGTTAACATATCTCATGTGTACTTATAGTGTTAACATATCTCATGTGTACTTATACAGTGTTAACATATCTCATGTGTACTTATAGTGTTAACATATCTCATGTGTATGTGTACTTATACAGTGTTATACATTGTTAACATATCTCATGTGTACTTATACAGTGTTAACATATCTCATGTGTACTTATAGTGTTAACATATCTCATGTGTAGTCTTATACAGTGTTAACATATCTCATGTGTACTTATACAGTGTTAACATATCTCATGTGTACTTATACAGTGTTAACATATCTCATGTGTACTTATAGTGTTAACATATTTCATGTGTACTTATACAGTGTTAACATATCTCATGTGTACTTATAGTGTTAACATATCTCATGTGTACTTATACAGTGTTAACATATCTCATGTGTACTTATACAGTGTTAACATATCTCATGTGTACTTATAGTGTTAACATATCTCATGTGTACTTATAGTGTTAACATATCTCATGTGTACTTATACAGTGTTAACATATCTCATGTGTACTTATACAGTGTTAACATATCTCATGTGTACTTATAGTGTTAACATATCTCATGTGTACTTATAAAGTGTTAACATATATCATGTGTACTTATACAGTGTTAACATATCTCATGTGTACTTATAAAGTGTTAACATATCTCATGTATACTTATACAGCACGTATCTCATGTGAACGTGTACAACTTTAATATATATTTCATGTGAACTTATACAACAGATTTAACATGTATCTCATGTGACTTTATACAGCTTTAACACGTTTATCATGTGTACTTATACAGATCTTACATGTATCTCATGTGAACGTATACCGCTTTAACAAATGTACCATGTGCATTTATACACCTGATGTTCTAATACAGCTTTATCATATATCTAATATGTGCACTTATACAGCTTTGATATATATACATGTATATATATATATATTCTCATATGCACTTATACATATCACGTGTATTTATTCAGCTTTAACATGTATTCCATGTGTGTGTGCGTGTGTGTGTGTGTGTGTGTGTGTGTGTGTCAATTTCACAAAACAATTATGCGCATTGGACCCGAATATTGTATATTAACATAGGGATGACCCGTTCTAAATAACAGTACAATGTAACATCCATTACCATATCATTCATATACACTTCACTCTCATCATATTATCTCTATACACTGATACAAGTAATTCACTCACATCATTGTCATATTGTCTCTATACACTGATACAAGTAATTTATTCACTCATGTATCATTTGTCATATTGTCTCTATACACTGATACAAGTAATTCAAAACAATTATGCGCACATCATTGTCATATTGTCTCTATAATAACTGATACAAGTAATTCACTCACATCATTGTCATATTGTCTCTATACACTGATACAAGTAATTCACTCACATCATTGTCATATTGTCTCTATACACTGATACAAGTAATTCACTCACATCATTGTCATATTGTCTATATACACTGATACAAGTAATTCACTCACATCATTGTCATATTGTCTATATACACTGATACAAGTAATTCACTCACATCATTGTCATATTGTCTATATACACTGATACAAGTAATTCACTCACATCATTGTCATATTGTCTATATACACTGATACAAGTAATTCACTCACATCATTGTCATATTGTCTCTATACACTGATACAAGTAATTCACTCACATCATTGTCATATTGTCTCTATACACTGATACAAGTAATTCACTCACATCATTGTCATATTGTCTCTATACACTGATACAAGTAATTCACTCACATGATTGTCATATTGTCTCTATACACTGATACAAGTAATTCACTCACATGATTGTCATATTGTCTCTATACACTGATACAAGTAATTCACTCACATGATTGTCATATTGTCTCTATACACTGATACAAGTAATTCACTCACATGATTGTCATATTGTCTCTATACACTGATACAAGTAATTCACTCACATGATTGTCATATTGTCTCTATACACTGATACAAGTAATTCACTCACATCATTGCCATATTGTCTATATACACTGATACAAGTATTTCACTCACATCATTTCATATTATCTCTCAACACTATGGACTTACCATTGCCATGAGGCTAGATAAAGCATCGCCCACTCGGATTCGATTTTTAAGTTGTCGCTATTCATATATGATGTATGCACAACTATTGCTCTGACAAAATGTCATTTTGTCAAACATTATACCCTGACATACATTTAAATTGATTTTAATCTTGAGATGAAAACTAATTAACAGATGTATTAGACAGTTACGAGCATATTATACACTATAAATCTGAAGAGTGCATGGCAAAATATCAAATTTCAATTGGAAAACGTTTTACGTATGATATACATGTTTGCTATCAACCACTATAAGTATGCAAAAAATATTCCAAACATCAGGTAAACAAATTCCAAAGACATATGTTAATACTTTGACACCGAATGGGAGTAAGGTCATATCCTGGCATTGGAAGAAATTTGGTATTTTGTAATACATGTATTTTAGAGAAAAAAGCTATTTTGATATTTATATGTCCAGTAACCATAGAAGCAAAGATATTAATATAATGCCAGTGGACATAAGGTACGTATATACTGTCAAAACGTTGTATTAATCAACGCCGTAATCAACAGTATATAATCCTCGTCAGGCAAGTTTAGATCATGTATAAGAATGTTGATGGCCGAAGTCTAGTCGCTGACCAACACTACAGAAACCTCCAGTAATCATTTGTAACAGTAACCTACATACTAGCATAAAACATATCTCTACCATTCCTACCAATTACAATGTTCTTGGTAAAACCCCCGGTGAATAAAAGTGAAAAGATGGTACGATTGTAGTATTGTGTAGTACAGTATTTTACAGAGTGAGAGGATATATATATATATATATATATATATATATATATATATATATATATATATATATATATATATATATATATATTTATAATTTATAATTCTGATTTTATCCATTCGATTTCATCTATGAATCTATCAGACAGGATACCGTAAAATTCCATGCCTGTTCCATTAACTCCATTTTGAGTTGTTATTTCTCTAATATTTGTTTTTCGTGGCTAAACAAATTACCTATATAATGCACATCCCAAAATAAAACTTAAAGCTCTCACGTCATTAAATAGATAAAAAGAGCTCTGATGATACTAGCAAAATCCATCAAGTTCACTTTGCACTTAATAAACCCAACAACAAAATTTGCATTAGTCAACTCCGTAACGTAATTTCTGTTTATTTGTACTAACAGGTATTGTTTTTCATTACAGATTTAAAGGTGACTTCTATTTATTTTTGTCGTTTAATGAAATGTACAATATAATTGTTATAACATGCCATATGTATAGTTATGTTTAGTGGTGAACCTCTTTCTTTCGCGTATGTTGTAACTAGATAATATTATTTATATTATCATTTTCTCATTTTTCATTTACTACCGTTTCTTTTTTGTACCAAAAAGACACAATACTTTTTGTATATACCAGGGTTTAAACAAGAATGAGAACAAAATAATGTCCATGTAAGTAAATGTATTAACTTATTCCTTTCAATGGTCGAAGTTTTCAATTTGTCAAACCCTTCAAACTGTGATTAATCTATACTTTACATCTATGTGTGTGCGCGTTTGTGTTGCAGATCATCTGTATGTGTGTGTGCGTTTGTGTTGCAGATCATCTGTATGTGTGTGTGCGTTTGTGTTGCAAATCATCTGTGTGTGTGTGTGCGTTGGTGTTGCAGATCATCTGTATGTGCGTTTGTGTTGTAGATCATCTCTATGTGTTGCAGATCATCTCTATGTGTGTATGCGTTTGTGTTGCAGATCATCTCTATGTGTGTGTGCGTTTGTGTTGCAGATCATCTCTGTGTGTGTGCGTTTGTGTTGCAGATCATCTCTATGTTTGTGTGCGTTTGTGTTGTAGATCAGCTATTACTTGAGTATTGTTCTAGGGGAGAACATAAATGCTTTGAATTCATACAATAACAGTTCCTTTTTGTTCTTTAATGTAAATCAGTGTATCCTATTTACAATCTCTTGGAGAAGTAGAGGATTTTGATGTACAAAAATGTACTTTATGTTTATTTCGCTGGAAGACCATTAAATCATTTGGAACATGCAAAGTTAAAAAATTTGGTGGAAAATAAACGTTTTTTTTTTTTGCTAACAAGCAATATATTAATTACCATGATAAGCATGAACATTTGTAATGTAGAAATATGATCCTTCTTATTTTGTTTAGGCTTCTGTTTATAATCATTTTATACAATAATGTATTGTGTTCCGCTACATAAGACCTGTATAATGGGTTGAGTATTACAATAGTTTCTTGGTGATGATGATGATGATGATGACGACGACGACGACGACCATCTTCATCACCATTATCAGTATTGTGTAAAAAGCTTTAACTGTTACATAAACAGCAAAATAATAAAATTTGTTAATGAAAAGGCAATTATTAAAAATATGTAGTGAAGTTAAGTGTATACAGTATTAAAGGGGCTTTAGCACTAGGTTTTTGTTGTTGTTGTTGTTGTTGTTGTTGGGTTTTTTTAATTATTTTCCTTTTTACTACTTAGATTGATATACAATAACAAAAAAGAGCTAGACACAGGCATAAAAATTATTAAATTTATATATTTTTTTTTTTTTTTTTTTTATAATTGCTTCAGAAACTAAGTTTGGCACTTTTTCACTTGCAAAATTTATTGATTTAATCAACCTTGCTATTTGTATATTCATACCACACAGGACCTGACCTTATTTTCACAAAATATATAGGAATATAATATTTTATACCTGTGTATAGCTCTTATTTGTTATTGTACATCATGTGCAGTAGCTTAAGTTGAAAAAAATCGAGATAAAATGGTAAACACGGCTAATGCCCCATTAAGACTACTTTCATCATAAAATATAACTTCTCACTTAAGAAATATACTGGTGTTCAAGCTGGTGTCCTGTGTCAATCAAAGTAGACAAAAGACCACTGTCATAGCATACACTGAAAGCTGGAGCGAAATATCCAGAAGGGGTAAATTTGTAATACAACTATAAACGTAATTAAAGGTGGTCAGTGCTTGAATGAAATACATATAACCAGAAGTAATGGAATGCCACAATAAGGCAAAATTTTTAAACTGTCAATATTAACGTCAGAATTGAGAAGAGCACTACCATATTCCAGTGCAATACACGAAGATAATTAATAAATTCTAAAACATGTGTAGAATACGCAGACGGAAAAATAGTTTTACAATATTTCTTGATTTTCCGACTGAAGCCGACACTTATTTACTTAAGCATTTTATTGATTCGTTACTTATAAAAAGTAAAAGTGAATTAATTGTCAGTGCATATTTTTTATTTATAGATGTATTGTACACTGTAGGATCTATATGCTTACACCAAATAAATACAAAATATTCAAGTGTGAATCATTGTAAATATACGACTACCAAGACTTGAAATAACCATTATAGATTTTCATTCAAAGTCAGCTTACTTCACAATTTCTTAATCTTATATAAGTAAACGTCAGAAAGTAGTTTATACACCATTGTTTGGCGATCCGTCAAAAACAAAGCGTGAAAGTTCATCTCCATTTTTACACAAGATAATGAGATTAATTAACAGCCAATAGGAAACTAAAATAAACACCTTTGCATAGTAACAAGTTTACGGCGCAAGATGATCAAGATAAGATTGTTCTATTGTTCCGTTCTGCTATCAAATACAGATAACAACATTGAACCAGTAGCAATAGTTACTGTTGTACTTATCACAGGGAGAGGGAAAGAGAAAAGTTTACTTTCATCTGTCAACAAATGAATCTGCAGTAGTTTCAAGTTAGTTCGCTCCATATGTTTGTGTAGGTCTACATGGAATACATCCCTCATATCATAATACTCTGTTGCTTAATGGCGAAAAATTCCAGAAAAAATAATACATTGCAGATTCTCAGTTCTCCATGACACCACGTGTATGTTTTTTAAAGTTGTGGGGCTATACAGACGTGTATGAATTATGTATGTAAGTCAGATATTTTGCCCCTGGCATATGTTGACACACTTCAAATGCCTGCTAAACTGTCAGTCTAGATATACTCCTTGGTACAATAGTAATGTTTACATAGGACAATGTGTCGCCTTAATAAGATGACTCTCAACAGTCTTAATAAACCAAAACATTCTAGTTTCCACAATCTCTACCCATATACTATGGATAACTTCTAATACTTTTATTAGAAGTGAAGTGCGTGAAATCATATCAAAAGCTCTTGTTTACTCAAGACTACAAACAACAATGTAAGATAGGTAGTTGAAATTCTTTATCAATTTATCGGTCATAAGTTATGTATGTTTGGTTCGATGTGCGTAAAATTTTAATGGAATCAAATTTAAATAATTTTGCCCTCGGGTTGTAAAGATATAGTGCAAAGTAAATTGAATTCAGGAAACTGATTGATAATGGTCAAAGTTTTAAGTAAATTTAAAGACAAAATATAAAATAACATACCTGTTTGACTTCGAGTGTTTCTTGAAGGTGTGTTTAGCTAAGTCCTGTAGAGTACTGAGAGCCTGTGGCTCAGCAGAAATGCCCTGGGCACGATGTTTTCTCCTCCCCACAGTTGCTTTAAACGTTTGTGGAAAAACTGATTGATATTTGTCCAACTGACATCTTAGTTCTTGAATTTGTTCGTCCCTGTCTTGTAACTGTCTTTGAAGATTCTTAATTGTTTCATCTTTGTTTTTAACAAGCATCTGAAGCTCAAGCAGACTTTCCATTTTGATGTTATTGTTATCCTTGTCATACGTGTTCCGTAAAGAAGGAACTAATCCCCCTCGTCTGTAACTGTCGTCTGCTACACAGGGAGCAAGTCCTCTTCTGTTTTCGTTTTCGTCTGCACTCATCGGTGTTGTGTATATCCTATACAGAACATTAGGAACAGATATTAATAAAATTGATTTGGGAATTCTTCACGATTACTTCTTAGCGCCGTGCAATATCAACTTTTTGTGCTATCCGTTAAATGTACATACAACGATATGATGCTTACACTATAGATTTTGTAGTACTCCCGACTACACCGGGACTGACTAAAATCTACTCTTTTTCTTTGCTTTGTCACATGACCTGGTGAATTACTTCTTATCAAGGACAAGTAATAAATCACCTGTAACAAACGGAATTTACCTGTATATAGGTAGAAAATACTTCTGAATTGACGAGATAATTACTAAGATATAGCGGAAGGTTTAATATTAAAAGATAGCACTTTATTCCGACTTACAATAAATTTTATCAGCTAAGAAGTATTACAAGACAGCTCCGAAATATCAGGCGTTCTCTGTATGTGTCGAAGACTCAGGTTTACAGAAATAATGGAAAAATGTAACTATCAAATGTCATATAAACGTGCTTTAAATTATTACTAAACAGCAAGAGGGAGAAAAACGTCTTTTTCGTTCGATATAAGAAAATTGCCGTTGCTTGTACATTACATAATTTTGTGTAGATAGATCACCAGGCCATTGTCTGAAATTGGAAGTTCGGGCTATATGATTTCCAAATGCACACACCGAAAATATACCAAGCCGTGTAAAAACTTATAAAATTTATTTAAACAGTTCGAGAAAATCAGGCATTAAAATCTCACGTAACTATAAAATTACGA
The DNA here is from genome assembly GCA_030159075.1 of Atrina japonica. Lineage (NCBI taxonomy): Eukaryota > Metazoa > Mollusca > Bivalvia > Pterioida > Pinnidae > Atrina > Atrina japonica. The sequence goes on along the minus strand of BROG01000068.1, from coordinate 64,171 downwards.
TAAATATGAAAAATCTCTCTTAGCCATTACTATCACGACACACACACACACACACACACATATATATATATCAACACTGTCGGAAGCAAATTGAAAGTGGGGGGGGGGGCTAAACCAACTTAAAACACACACGCCAGAAACATCTAGGCGCTAAGCCTTAATTTTCAACACCTATTTCTATCTTTGCCAAAAAGTTGGGGGGCTAAGCCCCCCCCCTAGCCCCACTCCCGGTTCCGACGCCTATGTATATACCAGGAGGGAGAGGGGGTTTATTAATTTCGCAAAGACAAAAACTGACAAAAAGTGCCGAATAGACATGGTAAACATATCATAAGTAGAAATCGCGAAACCAACTGACACTTCTAAGTTCCAGGATAAAAACATCTGTTTTAGTTTTAACTTTCCACTGTGCAATCGCTTGTCATTTCCGACAGATATTCCCTCACAAGTTTGTAGTTACCATAAGTTTCTAACGATAGAATTATCAAATAGATAAAAAAAAATACATTTCCACATAAAACAGATGTCAATTTGTATCCGTTCGATTTGCATACGGTGATACTTTAACGATAAATGCAATGATCCTGTATTTCTACAAATAGTGTCAAAAGAGCAGCCATCTTATATCTGATTCAATAAAAGAATAAGATATTCCCCATATTCAACGAAAACTGCTGGCGGTGGTTAAGTGTAAGAGTGTTCGGTTCACAAGCTGAAGATCCCGGGATCAATTCCCGATAAATCTGAGCAAATATAGTGACGGTTCCTTCACCAACGCTCGGTATAAGAAGTCAAAGTCATGGGTCTTTCGAATTAGACTTTAAACCCAGGTCCTGTGTGAGGGAAGGCGGGCACTTTTTGAAAAGAACTCTCATTGCATTGGTGTCAATCTGTGGCACTTCACCTGAGTAAATAATTCGTGACTGTACGCAAAACAATTTAAAACCAACAGTGTTTTGATCACTTTTATTTAATTTACAAGCTTCATACATTTGAACTTGCATACCATACATTTCAGTGGTACAGCTGTCGTGACTTGGCGAGGTAGCGAGTTGGATGAAAGGGAAGTGCCATGGTAGCGAGTTGGATGAAAGGGAAGTGCCATCATACGGTTTCCCCAATGAACGTAGGCTACTAGAAAGGTGGGCCTAGAATTTATGTTGATTATAACACTTTATATATTAATGTTGAAATATGAAAAAACAATAAATGGTATTAAAAAAAATAGAAAGAAATCTAAGATAAATAAATTTATGAAATGTTAAAAATCAGATACATGTAAAATTCGTGAAAAGAAAATCATGATACAATGCTTTATAGCCTATATAATTTGGGGTATATTTCACATTTTACTCCTTAATTTTCCTTTCACACTGATTTGAAAATGAAAATTAGACCAGTATATCTAGACCCATCACGTTTATCCTACTGTTGTCATACGGGTGTCATACACTACTCGATCATCACCTTTATAACTGTCCCCGAAAATGACTTCTTCCAGGCGACGTAATAAAACTTTATATAAAAACCTTGCGGTATAAACCGTAAATCACCAGTTATTTTCAATTCATTTCAAAATCTGGTAGGGGATTGTAGTCAGGAAATTATCAAATTATATAACGATTTTTTCTGTAATAATGTAACAAAATAACTTCGGCATAAAGAAAACACATTGGGCCTTCGTGGCAAAGTAGTTAGAGCATAGCGCTTCATACATGGATTCACACTTACCTCTTATCTTCTTGCCTATTTTGCGGGAAAGTTTACCGATTTCCTCGGGGAAGGCCGGTGGTTTCTCCCCAGGTACATTGTAACCGGGTTCTCTCCTCCACCAATAAAACTGGCCGCCACAATATGACTGAAAAATTGTTGAGTGTGGCGTTGAAAATGAATATACATCCGCCTTTTGTATCAAAACTGGGTACTTCTTCACTGTTGAAGGGCGATAATTTCACTGTGAAGTAACAATTTAACGCCATATAACCATTTTCCTGTATACGACTGTTTACTTATTTATTTTTGAAATAATCTCGCATTTCTTGTTAATGAAATCATTGTGTTAATGCCGTTATATGTGATTTATGGCTGAATATTAGATTTCCAATCAAAAATAAATGTAGACTTTTTAATTCAGTTCTAGCAGGGCTACAAGACAGAATCGGTTCTAACACACATAACCTCTCTCTCTCTCTCTCTCTCTCTCTCTCTCTCTCTCTCTCTCTCTCTCTCTCTCTCTCTCTCTCTCTCACACACACACACACCGTGACACTGCCGTTTAAAGGCAAGGGATATTCTTGTAATACTGATAGTGATAACGTAACTCAAGATGTAGAAATAAATTACGTGGAATGACTATTTACATATGTAAACTTTAAACAAGCGCAGAGGAAACCACTAATTCAAAGTAAACATCAAAGGAATATTGTTTTTTAATCTTTAATTACACGAGGACAAGCAGTGACCCGGACTAAGTATCATATTTACTACACTGTTGTGATTTTATATATATCGTTCAAGTCTTCATGTTCACATTATATTTTAGCTTACAATAATTAATTTTAGATTAGGAGAACGACAATATAGGTGATTCACGTAAAACAGAACCAAGAAACTCGACAAAGGGTCATGTAGTCTCATTTATTCAGACTCTGGCAAGAGAAATACTGACAACTGCCGCAGGATGCATTCGCCGTAAGTAATTACAATCCTATTTAAACCATTAAACACATTTATAATAAAATTACATATTGCAGATAATGAGTTTTACGGAACTAGCACGTCAAGTATTTATACCACATAATTGGACTGTCTTTATTATATGACTTTTATCATCATATCGATATCTCATTTGATGTCTTGTGCAAAGAGGTCGTGAAATTATAGACTGGAATCTCTAATGTAAGTGGACTTTGTCTGACGGTCACCAATGATATCCCTATCTTTTTGAGATCACTCTTAAGAGTACAGTTTCTAATGATACTCTTATAAAAGTAAAATTTTCAAGTTTCTCGAGGAATGTAGAAATATTTGCTAACAAATGGGTATTACAAAAATATAACAAACCCTTTGTTTTGACATTATTTGGATGTACACAATAATCTTTTGGTATTAATTTAACTGGTATGTTCACAATTTCTTGATATTGGCAAAAATAAATAATGTAGTTCATCTCCAACATGTTTCACACATGGGATACATTGATCAACTGGTAATTTAGAATTTGATATTCTAAAACTACAAAACTATTTTGAGAAGATGTTTTTAATATTTACCAATTTTGGGTACTTTGTTATTCCTTTTGAAGTCAACATGCACGCAAAATCCATTTTGACCCGTTAGTTCTTGATATAAAATCGATTATGCGCAAAAATTGACGAAAAGTTGATGCTTTTCTCATCAATTTACTGAAGTGTCCTCAGGTTACAGCCCCGCTGGAACCTAAGCTGATTTCTGTCAGAAAGGTTGCCAGTTTACATACGGAAGGCCGGTGGTTTCTTCCCGAGTACAATCGATTTCTCTCCTTCACCATTAAAAACTGGCCGCCACCATATAGACCTAACTGAAAAATTGTTGAGTGTGTTCAAATTCAAATTTACGTGTCCTTGACCATTGACCCCATTTTTTCATAACATTATAATTTTGTCAACAAAAGACAATATGTTTTGAGGTTAAGAATCCATTTTATTAATCCCGTAAACTATGTCACTGAAGTGCCTGCTAGTTGTACGTTATGGACATACTTCGTATTCATCTTCATCTTCGTTGCGAACTTTGTAATTATCTACTTAATAGTCAAATATGTCATATTTCAAAGAAATATGATCATTGTTTCATGACAATATTTTTAGATACACCACGTTTTTGCTCCTTTTGACGTCCAGATAGGTCTACTAGTAGGCCCATTTTCATTCGCAAGCTGTATGCGGGTTCGAATGGGAATATTGCCCGATTCAGATATAATGAAGCGTGGGGATAAACATGCGATGATTCTACTCACTTTTCAGTTATGACAGGCTACACAGGAAAAACGTTAAAAATTCCTCACTGGATACTCTCTTATGAATGGCGACAAGTAGGAACGATTACTCTAGTCAGTGTAACTTTAATGATATGCTTTATTGTCTAAATTTTAAGCTCATCCAGGTAAAAAATGTTCACAGGACTCCATCCGCCAGGCTATATGGATTTTACCATATTTTCTGCTTTGCTTGGAAAATATATATAAAGTTAAATACGGACGACGAACGTTGCAAGTCGCGCGACGATACATCATAGACGATCTCAATAGGTCAAAACGAGTCTGTGGTTCATAAGACCTAAAATGAAAACATGCTACTTTGTGACTATAATATACTCATATTGCTTTTTTTACCAATTGCATCAATGTCTATCAATCTATTTCATATATTTATCTATGTCAAAAATACACGTCTTCAGACGTTAGTACGGCAACGAAACGTTGTAAAAACTTCCAGAAATCTGAAATTTAATAACTACTTGATAACAAAGATCCCAAAGACAGACGTTGAAAAACAACAGTGAATGATTCATACATGTTAAATCAACTCTTGATTGAAACATTGTTTATTTTAACATTAATGCCGAGTTCTGTATGGTAATACCACATGTTTGATTCAAATAATGTCAGTTGAGCAGTTATGTCAGTCCTGGGCCACATTTCTTACCGGATGGTAATATCATGTTTACATGTTTTGATTTACCAAGGATTTCACCCAAAGTTTCAAAGTTATTATGTTAACGTTCTTTTGTAAAAACCCTGCCAAATCAAAAAGTGTCAACATAATACTGATTATTCTAAACACATTTTCAAAAATCTTCTTTTTTCCGAACATAAAATATTTCTATATATGTGGAACCGGACACTTTGTATGAATGGCTAAAAGCTGTACGATGGTTAATAAAATCTCGTTTTCGAAACTTAAAGGAACTATGAAAACACGTTATCCCTCTGTATTGAGTGATCCAGCAGCAGTAACTGAACTTTATAGATTACATGACCAATATGTACTGGTCCCAGCAGACAAAGGCTTAAATAATATAGTTTTATTTGTAAGTGACATTACTATATATAATTGTTTATTAGAAGAACTAGGGATTGATATGAATTCTGGTAATTATACATACACACGTAGCCCACTTTCAAAGGACGAGATCCTTCAAAATTACGTGTCCGTATTACGCTCTTTTGATGTACCTACAACCGATACTGATTTTGAGCTACCATATTTATATTGGATACCTAAACTTCACAAAACCCCATATAAGCAGACATACATAGCAGGATCCAGCAAATGTTCTACCAAACCTTTATCAAGATACTAACAGCCGTGAAGGAGAAACTTCAGCAGTACTGTACAGTTGCTTATTCCAGAAGCAGTGTAAATCAGATGTGGATACTTAAAAATTCTCAACAATTTTTAGAAAATTTGAATGAACACAAGTTTTCGTAGATTCACAGTATCAAAACATACGACTTCTCTACTCTTTACACAACAATTTCACATAAAAAATAAAAGGACAAACTTTTTAGCATCATAGACAACTGTTTTTTTACTAAAACTGGTACCCGGAAATTTAAATATCTAGTGATTTCTTAACATGATACTTATTATGTCAAACACCACTCTGATTCTATACATAAATAAACTGAATCTGATATAAAAAAGATGCTGGAATTTCTAATAGACAGTATATTTATAATGTTCGGAGACGTGGTCTTTCAACAAACTGTCGGCATTCCTATGGGAATCAATTGTGATCCTTTACTGGCTGACCTGTTCCTTTATTCAAATGAAGCAGACTTCATTCAGAAACTGCTGAATCAAAAGACGAAAAAGTTAGCGGTGTCATTTAATTTGACATTTTGATATATCGATGACGTTTTTCAATTAATAATGACAATTTTCATACATATGTCAATGCAATATATCACAGTGAACTAGAAATTAAAGAGAGATACAACAGAATCAAGCACACACGCTTCATACTTAGACATTTTACTAACTATAGACACAGACGGGGAATTAACAACTAAGCTATACGACAAACACGACGATTTCGGCTTTCCCATCGTTAATTTTTCACATTTTTAAAAGTAGTAATATCCCACAATCACCCGCTTATGCATTTTATATTTCACAAATGATCAGATATGCCAGGGCGTGTTCAACATTTGAACATTTCATATACAGAGGTAAACTACTAACTGACAAATTATTGACACGGGAATATCGAAAACCGAGTTTGATATCAACGTTCTGCAAATTTTACAGTCGGTATAATAATCTTGTTTGCGACTACTCTGTTTCACAAGTGAAATGTCGAGTTGCCTTTTCGTTGGCGGTTGTTGAGACGTCTGTACCGATTGTGATGAGGATTCGTTCCTCACGTATTTCATTTTAATTTGACTGTGGATTCACAGCGGGTGTGACCTGTCAACAGGGGACGCTTATTCCTCTTGATTTCAAGAGGTCCGTGTTTGTCCATTTTTTACCAGATTTGTACCTATATCCTGGACATCCCAATGATTTATACCTTGGTATCTAAGACTTTTTGTATGTGCTAGATCAAACATCATTAACTGCATTTAAAAAATCCAAACATTGGGAGGAAGAAGAATTATATGGTGTTAGACGCTCTGTAAATTTATTTTTTGCTGACTTCTGATTTTCACTTTAAACGTTAGTAATATATGAATATCTCAGACACCAACGAATAATAAATGTTAAGCATGTCAAAGATACATATATACAAATCTGGTGAATATTGGACAAATACGAACCTCTCTCATACCCGCCGCGAGTCCACAGTCAAATTCAAATGAAATAAGTGAGAAACAAATCTTCGTCAAAGTTGGTACGAACTGAAAATAATTCTGTTAAATATAACACTCAAATGTGTCTGTATCCAGGGTCGGATCTTGTACCGTTAACTAAAGCCAAAACATGATACGCATATCTTTGATTTCGAAAATATCTAAAATACCTACATGCATATTCCATCAACATACGCCACGAGGAATAATGATGGTCAATACAAGACAAATTGTACATAAAAGTGGGACGGGATCATTATATATATATATATATATATATATATATATATATATATATATATATATATATATATATATATATATATATATATATATATATCATCAGCTAATGGACATTTGTACATATCAAGTACAATTCCTACGCGTGATGAACGGCCTTGTTGCGTATGATTTTTACTAAATGTCGAAAGTTTCTTGTCTGTCTGTACAACGTTTGCTGTTACGTACTTAAGGGGCAGAAACACTATTTCAAAATCATTTTGCTGGAGATTTTATATCCCAAGTTGATAAAACGTGTGAGACATGTGGGTAAAGCGTAAAAACTTTTTTTTCTAAAAAAAATCCATTATTTTGTTCTTACAGATCATCGTAACCATTATTAATCGTCTGATCGTGCAAAATGAGTGAAACAGGAGATTCTGCTCTTCGCCAGGAATCGGAAGTTGATCTCCGTCACATTATTTGAGAAGCTTGGGTGTCTTTCGGACCATGTTTTCCACAGACAAATACACATACAAGCTGATAAAATGTGGTTGACTCAAGAGACAGAGGAACACTCTGCAGCTAATATCAGATCATTTCCGGTCATCTCGGACAGGCCATGGTCGTCATCCCGTAATGATCCAGTCTTCTCTTTCCCCGGTGGAAAAGATGCATTAACTGCAGCAGCCTTCCATTGTTACGCTAGCATCAACGTCAATGTTGTAGCATCATTTCTCCACAGTATCTACAGCTGTCAAGATGTCTTTCATTCAAATTTTATATGATGATTTTTTGTTTATATAATAGATACAGTTCCAATCTATTCCAAGTTAGATGAGTATAACATATAGATTAGAATTTGTTTACATTTTTGTCTCCGTTGTGTAGTCTTTTCTTAGGCTTACGGGGCTAAAATGATATTTACAGGAAATCTACAATGTGCACTTAATATATATTTCCATTACTGCATTGTTCTGTAGGTTTGTCCATTAACTATTATCTGATTGTGTAAGCAATATGCAAAGTTCCTGTGTAAACTTGTGTCTAGAACTCGTACGAAGAGATTTACTTGAATTCATATTCCTTTTTACTAGTTTCTCAGGTATAAGAGACAAACAGATCGATTTCATGATAACAGTGCACAAACTAATCCCAACGGCCGAAAGTTGGATTTTGTTTTTGATATTATTGAATTATATGGATAAAAAGAGAATTCCTGAAGTAATACTCTGTTATAATAACAATACTTACTTACACTACCTATATCTGTGGTATCCCGTCGTACTTTTGTGAGAGATTATAGTTTTATGAAAATGATAGAAATTCATCTTATACGGTTATCCCTCCCACATGGTTGAGATAGCTGATCACTGGACATACTTAATGCTGCTTCAACTTTATATGATTCAACCTTTATTGAAAAAAATGCATTGTAGATTTCTAAATAAATATAAATCTTTTAAATAATATACGACTATACACATTTACTTTTGGAAAATCCTGGCCTCAATTATATATATATATATATATATATATATATATATATATATATATATATATATATAGAGTGTGTGTGTGTGTGTGTGTGTGTGTGTGTGTGTGTGTGTGTGTGTTATATTATAATATAGCGATGCACTATTTTCGAATTTGGAAATTATTCCTGTATCTCTATAACTCTCGTTCGCTACCATGGAATTTATAACCGATCCTATGACTACATGTAACATTTAGCTAATGACACTAACCATTTGTCTATATTGAAATGTATTTAACTTGAAAGAAACCATTAACATCATGCTCATATCAATATTATTTTTGCCATGATCGTTTAAGGATATCTCAAATCATTTTTACAAGTTCAGGTAAACTTAGGTTCTTTAAAATTAGTTATGGCATCGATATATCAAAGCTTAATTAACGCTATATATGGCGACATGAACATAATATTACTACATCGACAAATACATCTGTATCTGAAGTGACTGATTATACCTATATAACATTGTTTATATGGTGAATAACTATAGCTATACAACATTGTGTATCTAAAGTCACTAACAATAATTATACCGTGCAACATTATGTATCTGAAGTGACTAACTATAACTATCAAACATTGTGTATACTATAAAGTCACGAACTACACATTGTGTATCTGACATAAAGAACTATAGATATACAATATTGTGTATCTGAAGTCACGAATTGTACAACATTGTGCATCTAAAGTCAAGGACTATAATTATACACCATTATGTATCTGAAGTCACTACCTGTACACCATTATGTATCTTAAGTCACTACCTGTACAACATTATGTATCTTTAGTCACTACCTGTACAACATTATGTATCTGAAGTCACTACCTGTACAACATTGTGTATCTATAGTCACTACCTGTACACCATTATGTATCTTAAGGCACTACCTGTACAACATTATGTATCTATCGTCACTACCTGTACACCATTATGTATCTATAAACACTATCTGCATACAGTCACTACCTGTACACCATTATGTATCTATAGTCACTACCTGTACAACATTGTGTATCTATAAACACTACCTGTACACCATTATGTATCTTTAGTCACTACCTGTACAACATTATGTATCTATCGTCACTACCTGTACAACATTATGTATCTATCGTCACTACCTGTACACCATTATGTATCTATCGTCACTACCTGTACAACATTATGTATCTATAGTCACTACCTGTACAACATTATGTATCTGAAGTCACTACCTGTACAACATTATGTATCTATAGTCACTACCTGTACAACATTATGTATCTTTAGTCACTACCTGTACAACATTGTGTATCTATAGTCCCTACCTGTACAGCATTATGTATCTATAGTCACTACCTGTACAACATTATGTATCTATAGTCACTACCTGTACAACATTGTGTATCTATAGTCAAGGATTATAACTTGAATGACACCGACTTTAAGTGACATGAATAAATCGTAAATGAAAATTAAAAACTGATCAAATCTGCCTCCATGGGGCACTGTTTAATTAAAACACTTTTGGCATTTCAACTTAATTCGTCACTAAAGGTATTCCTTTAGTATGACTATAGATACCACTTTACCATGTATATCATCTTGATGATCACTAAGACCTACTATAGATACCACCATACCATGTATATCATCTTGATGATCACTGAGACCTACAATAGATACCACCATACCATTAAGATGATCATGAGACCTACAATAGATACCAATGAAAATGTATATCATCTTGATGATCACTGAACCTACAATGCCACCATACCATGTATATCATCTTGGGTCACTGTTACTGGAGATACCACCATACCATGTATATCATCTTGATTTCACTGAGACCTACAATAGATACCATCATACTGTATATCATCTTGTGGTCACTGAGACCTACTGGAGATACCACCTTTAGTATATCATCTTGATGGTCACTGAGACCTACAATAGATACCACCATACCATGTATATCATCTTGATGGTCACTGAGACCTACAATAGATACCATCATACCATGTATATCATCTTGATGATCACTGAGACCTACAAGAGATACCACCATACCATGTATATCATCTTGATGGTCACTGAGACCTACAATAGATACCACCATACCATGTATATCATCTTGATGATCACTGAGACCTACTAGAGATAACACCATACCAGTACATCTTGATGGTCACTGAGACCTACTAGATACCACCATACCATGTATATCATCTTGATGATCACTGAGAGATAACACCATACCAATATATCATCTTGATGATCACTGATACCTATGTAACACCATACCATGTATATCATCTTGATGGTCACTGAGACCTACAATAGATACCACCATACCATGTATATCATCTTGATGATCACTGAGACCTACTAGAGATAACACCATACCATGTATATCATCTTGATGATCACTGAGACCTACAATAGATACCACCATACCATGTATATCATCTTGATGATCACTGAGACCTACAATAGATACCACCATACCATGTATATCATCTTGATGATCACTGAGACCTACTGGAGATACCACCATACCATGTATATCATCTTGATGATCACTGAGAACTACAATAGATACCACCATACCATGTATATCATCTTGATGATCACTGAGACCTACTGGAGATACCACCATACTATCATCTTGATGGTTGAGACCTACAATAGATACCACCATACCATGTATATCATCTTGATGATCACTGAGACCTACTGGAGATACCACCATACCATGTATATCATCTTGATGATCATGAGAACTACAATAGATACCACCATAACCATGTATCATCTGATGATCACTGAGAACTACAATAGATACCACCATACCATGTATATCATCTTGATGGTCACTGAGACCTACAATAGATACCACCATACCATGTATATCATCTTGATGATCACTGAGACCTACTGGAGATACCACCATACCATGATCATCTTGATGATCACTGAGAACTACAATAGATACCACCATACCATGTATATCATCTGATGATCACTCCTACTGGAGATACCACCATACCATGTATATCATCTTGATGATCACTGAGACCTACTGGAGATACCACCATACCATGTATATCATCTTGATGATCACTGAGACCTACAATAGATACCACCATACAATGTATATCATCTTGATGGTCACTGAGACCTACTATAGTTACCACCATACCATGTATATCATCTTGATGGTCACTGAGACCTACTATAGAGTATATCATCTTGATGATCACCCTACAATAGATACCACCATACCATGTATATCATCTTGATGATCACTGAGACCTACTAGAGATACCACCATACAATGTATATCATCTTGATGATCACTGAGACCTACAATAGATACCACCATACCATGTATATCATCTTGATGGTCACTGAGACCTACAATAGATACAATCATACCATGTATAATCACCATGGGACATACAATAGATACCACCATCAATGTATATCATCTTGATGGTCACTGAGACCAACTATAGATACTACAATGTATATCATATTGATGGTAACTGACCACAATACCACCATACAATGTATATCATCTTGATGGTCACTGAGACCTACTATAAGACCACCACCATACCATTGTGATCACTGAGAACTACAATAGATACCACCATACAATGTATATCATCTTGATGGTCACTGAGACCTACAATAGATACCATCATACCATGTATATCATCTTGGTGATCACTGGGACCTACAATAGATACCACCATACAATGTATATCATCTTGATGGTCACTGAGACCTACAATAGATACAATCATACAATGTATATCATCTTGATGGTCACTGAGACCAACTATAGATACCACAATACAATGTATATCATCTTGATGGTCACTGAGACCTACTATAAATACCACCATACAATGTATATCATCTTGATGGTCACTGAGAACTACAATAGATACCACCATACCATGTATATCATCTTGATGGTCATGAGACCTACAATAGATACCAATACCATGTATAGTGATCACTGGGACCTACAATAGATACCACCATACAATGTATATCATCTTGATGGTCACTGAGACCTACAATAGATACCACCATACAATGTATATCATCTTGATGGTCACTGAGACCAACTATAGATACCACAATACAATGTATATCATATTGATGGTAACTGAGACCTACAATAGATACCACCATACAATGTATATCATCTTGATGGTCACTGAGACCTACTATAAATACCACCATACAATGTATATCATCTTGATGGTCACTGAGAACTACAATAGATACCACCATACAATGTATATCATCTTGATGGTCACTGAGACCTACAATAGATACCACCATACCATGTATATCATCTTGATGGTACCATCATACCATGTATATCATCTTGGTGATCACTGGGACCTACAATAGATACCACCATACAATGTATATCATCTTGATGGTCACTGAGACCTACAATAGATACAATCATACAATGTATATCATCTTGATGGTCACTGAGACCAACTATAGATACCACAATACAATAGATGGTCACTGAGACCTACTATAAATACCACCATGTATATCATCTTGATGGTCACTGAGAACTACAATAGATACCACCATACCATGTATATCATCTTGATGGTCACTGGTACAATAGATACACCATGAGATGACTGGGACTACTATAGATACCACCATACAATGTATATCATCTTGATGGTCACTGAGACCTACAATAGATACCACCATACAATGTATATCATCTTGATGGTCACTGAGACCTACAATAGATACCACCATACAATGTATATCATCTTGATGGTCACTGAGACCTACAATAGATACCACCATACAATGTATATCATCTTGATGGTCACTGAGACCTACTATAGATACCACCATACAATGTATATCATATTGATGATCACTGAGACCTCTCATGTACAAGTAAAATAAAATGCATTAGTTGATATTTTACTGGGGATAAGTCTGCGATTTTTCACAGGAAAAAATTTGGTGTGGGGGTTAATTGGCGGGGAAATAAGTAATGGTAATATCATATATACGTATATACATCAACTACATTGTATTTATTATACATCAAATGGTCTGTTTGAGGGTTCAGTTTGCAGTTTTCAAATAGTCTCTTATCGACTAATTCACCAAAATTACTACATGCGAACATTGTTCATTAACAATTGCTTAAACAAGAGTACATAAACAGAAATGAGTATATGTGAGATATTTGCCAGTTATATTCAGCAAGGTCGGTAGTTACTTAGATGGTGATGGTGGTTAACTAATAAAACAATAGTCCATATTTCAGAATCATACAATAGACGTTGACGTTATCTTTTACTTCTAATCAATATAAGCTGCCGTCGATGGAAATTCTACTTGCAGATTGTATACAATATTTTATGTCACTGTATCAGAAAGATATCATCTGGTAGTTAAAAAAGAACAAATGCATGCCAAACATAAACTGTTGTAACTGTTAAATCCGCCATTACACATCATCTTTCGATATTTTTATGAAGATGACCTAATGTCAAGGGAGCATGTGCGATATGCTTATGTTTATTTCATATTCATACACAAAAGAATTCTTATAATGTGAATAGGAAATGTGGTTCGGACCGAGAGTTACCAACATTGTTTTAGCTTCAATAAATATTGACTATGCATGGTAAAGGTTGCCAGAGTATTTGACCTTCAGGTCACGTGCATATTACGGTTACGTCAGGGAAATACTGCAATGCAATATAGTATTACATTTAGTTTACAGGCTTGAATAGTGATAAATGTACTAAGCAATTTTGTTTTCAGGGAAATTCTTATTGCATTGAAATGGTTTGGAATTTATTGGTCAAATTAAAACAAAAAGTATTGTTGTTTAACGTCCCACTCAAGAACCTTTCACTCATATGGAGACGTCACCAAATGCCTGTGAAAGGCTTCAATTTTGGCTTATGCATGATACTAAAGGCCATTGAGGAGTGAGAGTCCTCTAGCGTGCCGACACCTGCTGTGACATTGTCTCATCCGAAGGACATATTTTGAAAGCCTCAATATCAATATCAAAAACAAACGAAATGTGATGGACATAACATATTCGAATTTTAGAACCCTCTATTTGAGCTGCTGACATTTTCTTTACTTTCACTATGATAGAATGATGAGGAGGAGGAGGAGGATGATGATGTTGATGTTGATGATGTTGATGATGATGATGATGATGATATCCACACAATCCTTCAGAATAAATCAGTTCTCAATATCACAGTTGTCATCATGGCTCCATCATTAGCACATTCACCCCTAAAGACACATTTGGACTGGTCTAAGTCATTGATTTACAGAATAGTCCAATGTTTTTTAGGGGTTGATAAGTTAACATCACCGGTTCACAAACAAAAAGATAGTAATTTGGCATAAAGGGGTTAGATTCCTATATATTTTGTGAAAATTGCTTGAGAATACCCAGTTTGGCAATTATTCACTTGCAATTGGTTAATTCAACCTTACTATTTGTGTATGCATACCACACTGAACCTAGCCTTATTATCACTATATAGGAATATATGATTTGCTATGCCTATGTATAGCTTTTATTTGTTATAATACATCCAGTACAAATAGTTAAAGTAGAAAACATCGAAATAACACTTTTTGTTAACCACAGCAAATGCTCCTGTTATATTTTGTTCACGTTTAGTTTTCGTATTTTTCTTCGTCAACACAATACTTGCAAATATGTACACAAATTAATGAAAAGTTATCTAACTTTACATGAAATGACTTTGAAATTGTTGATGGGAATATTCTATAATACAAAACGTTAAGGCGAAAAGCTATCGATAAGCCACCGGAAGTGCGAGAAAACATTTTGATGACCCAGATGTACATTTAAAGCTATCAAGATAATATCAAGGATTGGTATTTTGCATATTCATGATATGTCATAAAAACAATTTAGCGAAAAGTACGATTAACTCTGTTTTCGCCATATCAAATGTCAGTTGGTTTATGTGCTGTGATAAAATCTCGTTGTTATTTTGGTATGTAAGTGCTTTTTGTTCATAGATACAGGTTGGATTGCTGCTTCGTATTTCGTGTTTGTCTTTTGTTTACCATGTGTATCTAATTAGAACTATTACACCGTGACGCTGAAATGTGGAAACAGTTTTAATCAACTGGAATGTTTTACTGTGGCTCCCTACAAACAAAATACTTCCTAAATGAAATTATAAATAATTTTGTGCATCTGTTGAGATGTCATAAAGAAACATTTCAAAATTTACGTAAAGTGTGGATACATTTGAAGATTTTTTTATTTGGGAAATCCTCTTCCATTTATTTCAATGAATATATAGTTAATCCTTACATTATATTGTACAGGGCGCCATGTGGCACAGGTAAATTCTGTTCGCAATATCCATTTTCGTCTGTACAAACTTTCAATTTTGTCACAAAATTCAATTTTGCACCATAAAATTCAATTCTGTGCCACAAAATTGAATTTTGTGTCACAGAATTCAATTTTGTGACAAAATTGAAAGTTTGTGTACAGATATGGAATTTAACCTGTCCCACATTGCTAAATTTTGTCCACAAAATCCATTTTTTTGTACCTATTAACTTTCAGTTTTGTACACAAAAGTTCATTCTGTGACACAAAACTCAATTCTGTGTCTTAAAATTCAATTCTGTCAGCTCATATTATTCGATTCTGTTGCCCAAATATGGTGTTAAGTATGTAAATAAGCTCGCATAATATAGGTCGAGATGTTATCTCGACGTTGATTGGGTTGAAAGCTAGATCCAGGTCATTTTATTAGATGGTGGAGTTGACATGTCTATCTACATGATGTTGTATCTCTGTGCACAAGAATGTTCCACAATATCCCTTTTGCGTAATGGACCTGTCTCCCTCACACGCCATAGATCACGCACCCAAGCCAAATCCATTTCATCATAACTAAATTTGATAATTTGTGTTAAAATGTCATAGTAAGTAGTAGCATGTGTAAATACAGTGTAGTGTGTGCTATTATGGGGTAGTATGTGGTAGTGTATCGATATAACACAAACAACAACGGTTACGGTTTCAGTAGTAGATTAACCTATCCGACTCTAATTTATTGCTAAGTCATGTTCATTATCGAAAATAATTGATAGTTTGTATAAAATTTACATATATAATAGTAGTATGTGGTATTATGGGGTAGTATTTGTTAATACTGGGCAGTATGTGGTAGCATAGGGTAAATAGACGCACCCTTCGGAAGCTTGTCTGATTTTTATTGACCCAATCGTAGCCTTTGTTACATGCGTGTGCCATATTTGGACCTCAAAATCGAAAAATATGCAAATACACTGACAAATTATAGTTTTGTGACACAGGATTGAATTAACCGGTCCCACATGGTGCCATGTGGGACATTGCTAAATTTTGTCCACCTATTTACTTTCATTTCTGTGCACAAAAGTCGAAGTTTGTACATTCAAAAATGGATTTTGTGGACAAAATTTAGCAAAATAGCGCCCCGTAAATTTTTCTTTGTGTTATTTTACCGTCTTCTAGACCAGATATATGAGGTGATAACTTGATTGAGTTTGTTACAACTTGAATAAAATAAAATCAATGAATAGCGACAGCTGAGATGGAATCAAATGATACAGAACGAAAATAGAATACAAGATAACGAAACACAAATAAATTGAACAGTGTGTGTCTGAGTGTCGCCATACTTAATGCACCATGATCCATAATTTGAACATGTGACAAAGTAGCTCTTCCGGGTTCTGTAAAAATATTTAAAAAGTCTCAGACACCAAAGTATAAATCATTAGGATGTCGAAGATACAGGACAAACCAATTTTTGATGCAATACTATCCATTCCCAAAAAACCATGGTTGTATAGTTTTACCAAGATAAATTATGAGACAGTAAAAAACGAGGTCCCGTGTCAGAGCGTGTGTCGGCAAGTTGAAGAACCCTCACTGCTCAATGGCCGTAAGTGCCGAGCATAGTCCAAAATTTGAAGCCTTTTACCGGCATTTGGTGACGTCTCCATATGAGTGAAAAAATTTTGAGTGGGACGTTAAACAACAATAAACAACCAAAACAAACAAACCAAGATAAATTGGCAGAAGTTTACAAAAAACGGGTCTAAGTAAACTCATAATAGAGGTGACAGGCTAGTTCTCGGGTCTAAATACCAAGACTACACAAAGGCGTCGGAACCTAGGGGGGCTGAGCCCCCCCCCCCCCCACTTTTTTGCAAAGATTGGGGCTTAGCCCCAGACGTTTCTGGCGTGTGTGTGTTTTAAGTTGGTTTAGCCCCCCCACTTTCAATTTGCTTCCGACGCTAATGCTACAGTAGTATCTACAGTAGTACTCGAAGTCGAGAGTGACCTGTACACCTCTACTTATGGAATATAGCCAAAGTTGTTTTGGTTGTTAACAGAACTCGGGTGTGCCACAGGTAGACCTATACAGGTAAACTTATTTACCTTGCTATGATTATATGCAATGATGTGGCATTTCTATTCTTCTTCTGAAAACAAGTCACCACAATTACGACTTAACTAAACCAATAGACATTTGGTATATTATCTTGGTAGACTATAACTATTGTTTGTTCGAACAAGGAAATCTGCAACACTGATCTCTACAACGCCAACTGCCATTAAGGTTAAGGACTTAAGTATTTATCAATGCTTGTATATTACGTAAACATGAAATGTGTCTAAAATAATATAACATAGATATAATTATAATGGCGTTAAATACGATATTATTTCTAACAAAAGTGGTGGACTTAAAAAAGGAATGAACAAGTTTGAAAATACCATAAAACGCAAACACATGATGTTCCAATACAGACACAGCTAATGACTATCATGAAGTGCACCAGAAAGTTTTCCTATTGCGTTGACATAAAAATAATAGCCATGTAACTTTCATGTTACGTCGACATTAAAATAATAACCAAATAAATTTCCTGTCACGTCGATATAAAATAATAACCAGATAACTTTCCTATTGCGTTGACACCAAAATAATAACCAGATAACTTTCCTGTTACGTCGACATCAAAAAAATAACCAGAAAGCTTTTCTGTTACGGTACATCAAAATAATAACCAGATAACTTTCCTTTTGCATTGACACCAAAATAATAACCAGATAGCTTTCCTGTTACGTCGACATAAAAAAATAACCAGAAAACTTTTCTGTTACGGTACATCAAAATAATAACCAGATAACTTTCCTTTTGCATTGACACCAAAATAATAACCAGATAACTTTCCTGTTACGTCGACATAAAAAAATAACCAGATAGCTTTCCTGTCACGTCGACATCAAAATAATTACCGGAAAGATTTCCTGTTACGTCGACATCCGAATAATTACCGAAAAGATTTCCTGTTACATTGACACAAAAAATATCCCGAAACATACATAGTAATTACCAGTTTTTTTTTTCTAAACGAATAAGCAGAAAGCTGACTTGAAACGTTCACAACTAATAACCACCAAAAACAAGATTGTGTAAGTTGTAATGCGAAGAAGGAATTGGTGCTGATGTTGTTTACAAAACGTGACTACAAATTAATTTTTAAGAAATGTACGTTTACTGATCAAGAATTCAGAACTGGCAGAAATAATTAACACATATGACCAAATTAGTGTATCGCAATATAGTTTAAGAAACTGCACACAAGACAACTAAAACAGATTTATATTGAACTGCGTGTATGTGGATTATAGATCTGTATAGACGATTAACAACTGACAACAAAGCATGATAATTGTAAACAAGGTCATTATATCGACCGTACAATTTGCCAACGAATTACTTTAATAGGATTTACCGTGTCGTAATGACAACAATTTGCCACTGAGTAGTTTGCTACTGTATATGAGATACTATTACGTTAATTTACCACTGTATATGAAATGATCTTAGGTTGGTCAGGCTCTAACATATTGGATCATTTAGGAGTCATAAACACCATATACAAGTAATTAAGGAATATTACTAAAATGTAAAATGTTGAGGATAGGACAGCCGAATCCATCACGTTTGTCGAACGACTTGACTAAAATGCCAATGGTTTGAAACAGGTGTGTAACAATGAAATATGAATGGGAATTGTCATTAATTATTAACAAATTCTGAATGTCAAATGGAAACCTCCACTCTCTTTGAATCAAGTCTTTTTCATATGAATAAAAACAATTCAGCTCTGAATGGGACACAGCTGGCTCCTATAGAGATGCCAAATGTTTACCGAAAGACTAGATTATCTATATAAAATGCATCTAATCATTATCATACTGGCATTTAGAAATCACATTTGTTAAAGTGCAGAGTAATGCCTTATAATAATGGGAGGTAATTTGAGATTTATTAATTCAAAATTGATTTTTCAACAGTTTATCCCAATGATACTGTACATAAATTCTATAACGTTTCTTATAAAAGTTTCTGTGTAATAAATATCAATTTCCAAGGTACACTGTACTTAATAAGGCGAACCATTATCAAATGTCGTGTAGTTACCATGAGTTTAATTCAGGCCGGTGTGATTTAATTAATTTGCTAGATATCAGTACACTGTATTTTTCTCAAGAACTTTACTTGGATGCAAATGAAATAAAAGGAAAGCTACATAGTCGAGAGCATACTTGTACCTAGATTTTAAACAGATGACCTATTGAAATCTGTTACCGTAAGAACTGCATCGTGACAGAACTTGTTTAAACATTTTAACTTTTTAAATATTACTGGACAATTCAGTTTCTAATTTAGTATTCTGGGGTAAGGTTGTTCATATGATTTGGTAGGGTGAAGGAGGGGGATTCGGGTAACAGGTGCGACCTTTTGGAAGGTTTGTTGTACCAACTTTTGACAATAATCTCACTGTAAGTCAATACTATTATGTTTGTATCCATCTGTTACTTTCTCACTGTGCAACCACTTGTTACTTAAAATGAATAGCCATTAGTCTAATCACATGTGATACACCACCTGTTTTTGATATATCTGATTTGCTATAATTAATTAAAACGTTAGGGCCAAGTATCGAGATAATTATCATACACGTGGGTACGACAAACCCTTACTGTGTCTTGTAATGTAGTGATATGTTTACTATCTTGCTGCGGAATATTGATGGTTTAACGTACAGCTGTTTGGAATGTAGCCTTACTTGTATGTTGATTTAAGGATGCTAATTATAGCTATTTTGGTATCATAAAAAGGACATAGAACTTCCAAAACCAGTCACTATTGTTATATGATGTACCAGTATGTTTACACCAGGTAAAAACAACGTCAGTGATACTTCTAAAATCAGTTTTCTTAAGTTGATAACCTGAATACTATTGCCAGCAGCTCAACGTGATTTTTAAGATATTTGTAAATGTTTAAGATACATCGTTAGATAAGATGATATCATTAACGCCTGATTTCTTGTATTAATTAGGTCAATGAGATAACCCCTGTTTTTATTAATGAACACATCTGATATGCCGCTACTCACAGCATGATTTATTGAAAGTTGCAACCTGTGAATAAGTGCATGTTTGTAAATCGATACGCAGATATAAGATATAAACACAGACGGGAAATTAGCAACTAAGCTATACGACAAACGCGACGATTTCGGCTTTCCCATCGTAAATTTTCCACATTTAAGTAGTAATATCCCTCAGTCACCCGCATATGGAGTTTATATTTCACAAATGATCTGATATGCCAGGGCGTGTACAACATATGAAGATTTCATATACAGAGGTAAACTACTCACTGACAAATTATTGAAACAGGGATATCGAAAACCGCGTTTAATGTCAACGTTCCTCAAACTTTATGGTCGGTATAATAGTCTTGTTTGCGATTACTCTGTTTCACTAAGTGAAATGTTGAGTTGCCTTTTCGTTGGCGGTTGTTGAGACGTCTGTACCAATTGTGACGAGGATACACTCCTCACGTGTTTCATTGGACTTGATTGTGGACTCACGGCGGGTGTGACTGGTCGACAGGGGATGCTTATTCCTCCATGGCACCTGATCCCACCTCTTGGTTTCCAGAGGTCCGTGTTTGTCCATTTTTACCGGATTTGTATCTATGTCCTGGACATTCTATTGATTTATACTTTGGTATCTGAATTTTTTTTTATATGGTACTTTGGGAATACCAGTATGTAAAAGTACCTATTGTTTGATGTAAATTTAAGGTGTAAAATACACATTCAATATTTTTATAGTTACAAGACTCAGAAATCTAGGGATTCTTGTTGTTGAAACCCACTCACGTTTGCGGATTCTCCAACTTTGAATAGTGCAAAATTGAGTACACGATGATTAGAAATATGATATATCCAAAACATTACGTAAAGGTTAGATCACATCCACCGTGTGTACATTATATAGTCACTAAGATACATTATATAGTCACTAAGATACATTATATGTCACTAAGATACATTATATAGTCACTAAGATACATTATATAGTCACTAAGATACATTATATGTCACTAAGACGGATTAGCCTGCTTTGCTCATGTAACCATGAAGGCTACTATAGAAAATATCACACGGCGCAGCACGTAGTCTGCTTTGTTTATTGTTGTTTAACGTCCCACTCAAGAATATTCAGTCATATGGAGACGTCACCAAATGCCGATGAAGGGCTTCGAAATTTGGCTTATGCTAGGCACTTACGGCCATTGAGCAGTGAGGGTTCTTTAACGTGCCGACACCTACTGTGACACGGGACCTCCAGTTTTTACTGTCTCATCTGAAAGACAGGAAACCAACCTGTCGCCGGCGGGACTCGAACTCACGACCTTACGGTCCAGAGTCGAGCGCGTTACCGACTGAGCCAGGCCGCTCAGTCCGGCTCTTGCAGGAGTTATATTGGTTGCAAGGTTTGATTCATATTTATAGAATCAAGGGCGTAGGACGAGGGGCAGCGGGGGCTCGTGCCCCCGCCATTTTGAAACTAGGGGGACAAGTATGCATGTGCCCCCACTTTGTTGACGTAATTTCTTTAATCACGCAGCCACAATTTTTATAAATACTTTATCTTTAGTAGTTATAATTCTTGATAATTGATTTTCTGTAATCCGTACTTACTATTACCAAAATTTCTGTGCCTAGCTATGCTCAGCCAAAACAATTACATCATATATACTCACACTTCCTTACCTGTTGCCCATCATTTCAGTAAAGAAATCTTCGTTTTCTTTTCCTCAGTTTGTATAAATACGAAAATTTAATTGTAAACTTGGCAAATTTTGATTATATCAAAATGTAAATGATATCTTACCAATTATTTACACATTATGTATGTAGGAGCCCCGGCAGGGACGCCCCCTGCCCATACTTTCTCACATACCAATTTTTTTATATATTATCTGTCTGGAATCCATAAAAAGGCTTCTCAGAACTTTTAAAAATCAAAAAAATTTTGGACTCCCTCATCATGTTCTGCATGCATTTATTTGTTTGCTGATACTCAATTTATTTTTTATAAATCATAAGCATGTCAATTTAATGCAATATTTGGCCGGAATAAAAACCCTTTCGTCCCGAAATATCTAAATGATATGTTCTTTTCTATCGTTTTGACCAGTTTATTATGGTCTGTAGTGATGAAAGGGTTAACTCGCTGAAATATTAATAGTGCCGCTTGCACTAAAGATGCTTGCTGTGAAGCACGCAGTTTTGTGATACCGCGTGCAAATAGAAACATACAAATAACAATATACAAAACCTGTACATGTACAATCACAGGGGACAATGAAACGGAAGCTCAGATACAATAACGCGTTACAAACACTAAATTCATTTGATACGTTTTTACGACAGACAATAGCTGTGTCAAGCAGTTGTTTGTGACATTTTCAATGTGTTTTATTCATTGCATTACCCTCTGTTCTGACAAGTATCATTGTTTAATTATTCATTTAATATGTATATTTGAAAATGTTACATGAATTGCTTGTGATGTTTTGTAAATTCAAAAGAGAACTTTGAATTCATTGAATTATAAGAAATGTATTCAGTCATAATAAGATCACATTGCACGACCTTTAAACTGTTGATTTCACTGGGAAGGCCTCAGTGGTCGAATATTAGTCGCATCGCACTTTGAACCACGACGCCTCTTTTGCTAGCGCCTTGAATGATTTTATGTAATCTATTTAATATACTCCTGGAAAACCGAGGGACATTACCGGTTTACATTTCTTCTTCCAAAATTAAGATTGACCTTCATCATATATAACAAAAACGTTTTGTTAGCTATGACTAATTGCAATTGGAATGTTGTTTTACCCCATGCCTTCGAATATTTTTCAGTTATATCACGGTAGCCAGATTTTAAAGGTGTTACAATGTAACCGAGAAGAGGACACCGGTCTTCTGCAAGTAAAGTGGCAAACGTTCTCAAATTTCAGCTTAGGTTTTGGTGTGAATCAACCAGCGCTGATTAGATGTTAGAGACTTTTAAAGCGCGGTGCTCTAACCACCTGACCACGGTGGCGCGATTGAGAGTTGTGTAAAACGCCGGTAAAACGCTAAACATGTCGGTGATTCACAGAGTAAAAACATGTGAGTGTATCATATATTAGTGTTTCTTTCTTCCTCATACAAACTTTAAACAGGATGTGTGAGTTTAAAAACATAGCAGGATGTGTGACTTTGAAACATAATCAATAAATCCACATTAAATTCCAAGTTATTATTTCTATATATGAAAATAATGTAGCTATTGGAAGCTGATATTTGACAGTTATGGTCTTGAAAATTTCTGGGCGATAGATAGTGTAGATACTACAACATGAAATAAAACTTTTGTACCTGTTTGTCACTGAGGAAATAAAACCGTTACAGGTTCACATTTGTATTTACCTGCCATTCAGAACAGGACTGATATTAGCCCCACCCACATCCCCTCAGTCTCTGTACCTTCTCTTCATATACATTTTACAAGTTATCGATTTTTGTAAGTAGAATCTTAGACCTACCTTAAAACTCGGTGTTCCAATTTGTCGTAAATAGCTAAATGTTCTTTAAATAAGGCACAAACTATGTACACGTGAAGTCTTATAAATCGTAATAAACCTAGATTTCCCGAGATCTGGAAGATCCTACACCAATCAGCTATACTCGATAGAAAATATACGCCATCCTGAACTTCCGCCGGTTACGTTTAATATAAATTTACAGTATTGTTACAAAACCTGGATTCCTTACCTACGAAAGCCTATTGAGGTCAACTAAGATTTTTTTTTAAAAAAGTCGTTATAATGAGATTTTCAAAACTTGTTATAACGAGATTAAAAGTCGTTATTATGAGATAAAAAGTCGTTATAACAAGATAAAAAGTCGTTATTACGAGATTTTTAAAAAATCGTTATTACGAAATTTTTAAAAGTCGTAATTACGAGATAAAAAGATAACAAGATAAAAAGTCGTTATTACGAGATTTTTAAAAAATCGTTATTACGAAATTTTTAAAAGTCGTTATTTCGAGATAAAAAGTCGTTATAACGAGATAAAAAGTCGGTATTACGAGATTTCAAAAAAGTAATTATTACGAGATTTAAAAAGTCGCAATTACGAGATAAAAAGTTCTTATAACGCGATAAAAAGTCGTTATTACGAGAATTCAAAGATGTCGTTATTACAAGATAAAAAGTCATAATTACGATTTTTAAAAGTCGTTTTTACGAGATTAAAAGTCGAAATTACGAGGTACTTGGCATTATATCAATAAAAGACAGGACCCAAGATCATTTATGAATAAATATGTACCTTTTGTTGCCACTTGTTAGAAAAATATTACAAATTTATCTTGAAATTTCGAGATTATACCTTGAAATTTCGAAACAGGACTCGAAATTTCGAAATTTTATCTTGAAATCTCGAGATAACTCGAAATTTTGAGATATTATTTTTTTACACGTAGCATAAATTCGCTTTCTTAAAAAAGAAAACATCGGATGGGTGTACAAGAGTCCATCAAAAATAGCTAAATTTGATACTCAAAATATTGTTATAGACAAATTGTAAGTATCAAATTATAGCGTTGGAGTCATGATAATCTCTCTCTCTCTCTCTCTCTCTCTCTCTCTCTCTCTCTCTCTCTCTCTCTCTCTCTCTCTCTCCATTGAGCAATATTATTTTAATAATTAAAAATGAAGTTTGAGTAACTCCTCCACTTTATCACTCATAGTTATTCATAAATGGCTCCTGTCTTTTATTGATATAATGCATTTCGATTTATTATCTCGTAATAACGACTTTTAAAGCTCGTAATAACGACTTTTTAAAATCTCGTATTAACGACTTTTTTAAATCTCCTAATAACGAATTTTTATCTCGGTATAACGACTTTTTTATCTCGCAATTACGACTTTGTAAAATCTCGTAAAACGACTTTTTGGAAATCTCGTAAGAACGACTTTATATCTCGTAATAACGACTTTTAATCCCGTAATAACGAACTTTTTTTCTAGTAGTTACGTCTTTTTAAAATCTCGTAATAATGACTTTTTAAAGTCTCGTAATTACGACTTTTTATCTCATTTTAACGACTTTTTATCTCGTAATTACGACTTTTTTTAAATCTCGTAATTACGACTTTTTTAAATCTCGTAATAACGACTTTTTTATATCTCGTATTTAAGACTTTTTATCTCGTAATAACGACATTTTATCTCGTAATAACGACTATCTTTAAAAAAATATTAGTTGACCTCAATAGGTACTTACCACATCCCGGAAATGATAAATTCATACAAATGTTCACTGCTTTGTCTCTAAGTGGCAATCTTCAAGCCAATCTCAAATTATTACATAAAAAAACCCAAAATCAATCCATTACTATATACACTGTATTCGTCTTCAGTAGGTAGTAGAATTTTTCATGTTCAAATCTGACGGATTCTAGGATCTACAGAAGTCAGATAAAGTCACTTGAAAATCAAAAAAGCAAACCAATGTAGACTCTTATTGTTTCATTACAATTTAAAAGTGCATGTTCCTTTGATGAATTTACAGAGCGAAGTTAATGAGATAGACTTGTTAATGATATACACGTTATAATGATTTCTATCTAATACCAATATCCACAGATTATTCTATTGAGGCCTCCTTCAAAAGATAACTCAATATTGTGCAAAGAAAATAAATAAAAGCAATTACAGTTATATTTACGTAGTGTTTATGTGTAGCAAAGATTTATAGATATTGTCAAAACATATATATTCGTGTTCAAGAGTCGGCCTGGTTCAGTCGGTATCGCGCTCGACTCTTGATCGTGAGGTCGTGAGTTCGAGTCCAGCCGGCGGCGGGTTTGTTTTCTGACATTGGGATGAGACAATCAAAATCGAGGTCCAGTGTCGCAGTAGGTGTCGGAACGTTAAAGAACCCCCACTGCTTAATATGTGCCATAGGTCAAATTTGAAGCCCTTCACCAGCATTTGGTGACGTCTCCATGTAAGGGAAAGATTCTTGAGTGGGACGTTAAACTACAATAAACAAAAAAACCCGCATTCGAATTCTTGCGATCAAGATTACGAAAAACATGTAACTACGTATCTTTGACTTTCAGCAATACAGACTAAAGTATATTTATACAATATGATTATCCCTTTACTCAATACTTGTATTTCAATTTGTTACACACAAAAAAACACAAACAAACAAAACAAAATGATAAATGGCACACCAATTTGTAATGGTGATTACACCCTGTAGTGCTGATTACAATCACTGGGAAGTACGGAATCTGACGAAAGTTCCACCGGGGATTTTTTCATATCTGTTTAGAAAAAAATATGACAAGATATCACAAACAGGCACACATTGACATCAGTGCAACACGTTATAGTTCAAGAGAGTTCGATGCTTGTTTGTACAAGACAGAAATCTGATTATGAAGGAAATGACAACTTTACACCCGGCTACTTAACAATAAGATAACGATTTTATGTCAACACTTACTGTCACGTCTGCATTATTCCATATTATTGTGAGAATACCGTATATTTTTTCCATCGGGTGAAGTATATTATCTACAAAAATCAAAACAAATTTTTAGTGGTCCAAAATATCCATGCCCCTTTAAAATATATCACTCAAGATTAAAACATTAAACTTTTTTCATATTGAACATAACGTATTAAATAATCATGTTAACGTCTAAATATTTCGGAAGCTCCATAACGTATTACATAATCATGTTAATAACTTAATATTTCGGAAGTTCCATAACGTAAGCCCTATTACATAATCATGTTAACGTCTAAATATTTCGGAAGTTCCATAACGTATTACATAATCATGTTTAATAACTTAATATTTCGGAAGTTCCATAGCGTATTACATAATCATGTTAATAACTTAATATTTCGGAAGTTTCATAACGTATTGCATAATAATGTTAACGTCTAAATATTTCGGAAGTTTCATAACGTATTGCATAATAATGTTAACGTCTAAATATTTCGGAAGCTCCATAACGTATTACATAATCATGTTAATAACTTAATATTTCGGAAGTTCCATAACGTAAGCCCTATTACATAATCATGTTAACGTCTAAATATTTCGGAAGTTCCATAACGTATTACATAATCATGTTAATAACTTAATATTTCGGAAGTTCCATAGCGTATTACATAATCATGTTAATAACTTAATATTTCGGAAGTTTCATAACGTATTGCATAATAATGTTAACGTCTAAATATTTCGGAAGTTTCATAACGTATTGCATAATAATGTTAACGTCTAAATATTTCGGAAGCTCCATAACGTATTACATAATCATGTTAATAACTTAATATTTCGGAAGTTCCATAACGTAAGCCCTTTTACATAATAATGTTAACGTCTAAATATTTCAGAAGTTCCATAACGTAAGCCCTATTACATAATCATGTTAAGGTCTAAATATTTCCATAAAGTTCCATAACGTATTACATAATTATGTTAGCGTCTAAATATTTCGGAAGTTCCATAACGTATTACATAATTATGTTAAGGTATTACATAATCATGTTAACGTCTAAATATTTCGGAAGTTCCATAACGTATTACATAATCATGTTAACGCCTAAATATTTCGGAAGTTCCATAACGTATTACATAATCATGTTAACGCCTAAATATTTCGGAAGTTCCATAACGTATTACATAATTATGTTAAGGTATTACATAATCATGTTAACGTCTAAATATTTCGGAAGTTCCATAACGTATTACATAATCATGTTAAGGTACTACATAATCATGTTAACGCCTAAATATTTCGGAAGTTCCATAACGTATTACATAATCATGTTAACGCCTAAATATTTCGGAAGTTCCATAACGTATTACATAATTATGTTAAGGTATTACATAATCATGTTAACGCCTAAATATTTCGGAAGTTCCATAACGTATAAAATAATCACGTTAAGGTCTAAATATTTCGGAAGTTCCTGGGTTCGATCCCCCGGTATCGGATCATGCCGATTACATAAAATGATATTGACTGTACCTTCGCCGAACGCTCGGCATACTTTTTAAACTATGAGTTCCCATGTCAGGTAGGCGTGGCACGTTAAGGAAACCTCACTGCATTGGCATCAGTCCAAAGCACATGTCAAAATTTGTGGCACCTCGCCTCAAAGCTGGTGAAATCTCCACATATGTGGAAAAATTCTTGGCGTGATTTAAAACAAAAAATAGTCTAAATATTTCCGAAAAAGATTGATTTGTTACAGGAAGAGGATCATTTGCGATATCTGTATTTACATCTTTATCTTACTAACACCAGTGTTTGAAATGACAGAAAGAAATGAATAATTGACAAAACCTTTTTATCTTTTGTTGCCCACACCCATATCCGTAAATATGATTTTTAAAACATACTCCAAAATTGTGTCGATATAATGTGCGACATATTTCTCTTATCGTTATTTACATTTCACATACCTAGGTATTCTTTCTCAAGACGCGACATACCATATTGTGAAACGAAAATCGGAACTTCCAAGTTGAGGCATCTTTATATGAATATATTATATATATAAAGTAAACCCCACTCAGTTTCGTGGAACCCTGTCACATTGAAATCCGCTCACATTGAAATTATTTTGATTTTCCGGCCAGATTTCTTTACTACTGTTATAACCCTGTTATTTTGAAAAGCTCTCTCTCTCTCTCTCTCTCTCTCTCTCTCTCTCTCTCTCTCTCTCTCTCTCTCTCTCTCTCTCTCAATTATATATCACAAAAGCACACGTGGGTGTATTTTTAAACTTGAAACTCATATCCACTCGGTAATTTCAAACTTTTAGAACATTACGAAGGAGTCTAGATTGATGTAGACTTCATTAGGCTTCACATGTTCCTTCTACGTATTCTGAAATTTTTACATCTTTCTAGTAATTCAAAAATCGAGGAAACATGTAAATTGTGGCTTCAATGTTTATGTTTTATTATTTATTTATTTTTTCAAAAGTTTGTTGTATGACGGAGTGAGCGATAAAGTTTTCCATTGCATCTTGTTTCCGGAATTTACACAGAAACATACTTCAAAGTTCACTATATAGGTATTCATAAGTCCCGAACATCTGCTGGAAATAGGATAAATCTTTGAAATTCTTCAGATTCGGTCACTTAGGGTATAAATCTGTGAATATTCCATACAAAATGAGAAAGCTTAATGGTGAACTTGTAAGTTTTATAACGTTGAAAACAAATTAAAGTTTTCGGTCCACAAAGAATATCTTTTAAAACAAATTGTAGGTTATCATGAATGCATTTGATCTGCCCGTTCCCCGAAACACTGTGGTTACCCCATTCCTAAAACCGTGTACGTGACGCCGGGGCCTGTGTGTACATTTGTTTAAATTGACGTGAGGAAAACAATCATCCTTCAAAGATGCTACTCCAACAGAATAATTCACTTTTTTAGAACTTCACACCTGTAAAAATATTTTTAAAAACTTATACAGAGATTATTAACATACTCTTGTTATTTATTTGAACTCTGGGAATCGGAAACGTTTAATATGTAAATTTCTAAATTCAAAAAAGAGGTGATACTTCGTCAATTCAAACTTAAACAACTAGTATAAAACACGCTGTTTTAATTTTTTAAGTTATTTTGGTCTCTGAAATAAATTAATTTGACTTTCAAAGGTGTAAATCTGTTAACAGAGTAAATGATCGCGTGGTCAACATAGACTTTAAATATAGAGATTAAACCAGGGGTATTCCCACAGGCCACCGTGTGCACCCTGTGTAGTATGTGACATTAAATGTATCAGGACAAGCCTTTATATCCCGTCATAAATCCCAGGTTCTTAAAATGTCATAAATTATCCCAGTACTGTCTTACCATTTCCTATTGAATTTGGCCATTTAAAAGATAGGAATCTCCGTGTTATTTGTAATATTTTCCCTATTGTTATGAATCCATCTTATATATTGTTGATTTCTGACTGAACCATAACTCGAAACTCACCTGCACTGGTCAGGACGACCTGATGGCATCTTTGGTAGTCGTAATTAAAAAAAAAAATCACTAAATCTATCAACAGAGTTTGAATTTCATTTGGTCTACGGCATATGGACCACTCACTTTTCAATTTCCACCTAATGACCCCATCCAGTGACTTGTGTTTGCAATTAATAACATGATTAATTAGTAATTAATAAAATACCATTATAACTATTTGACTATGAAATAGATAACTAAAGATATTTTGTACGGAGGGGTTAAGACAAGATGTATAAACAAGACTTCAGAAGACAACAAAGTTCGCCTAAATGGGTGTAAATTTTCAAAATAAATGTTTGACTCACAGCTGTCAGGTTTTTAGGTCAAGGACTGGTAATATTTTGATTTCTTCAGCTAAGGTTAAACATTTTGAAAATTAAGTCAAAGTTAAAGGTCAAGTTCACTAGGTCAAAAGTCAAGGTACATGTACCAATTGAAGGCTCTGGTCATAAGAAATGTACATGTGAAATATCAAAACCCTATCCATCATGTTCTAAAAGATATAGCCAAGGAAAAAGTTTTTTAAAAGTAGTTTAGGATCCAAGGTCAAGGTCACTAGGTCAAAAGATAAGGTACCAAATGAAACCTCTGGTCATGAGAAATCTATATGCAAAATATCAAAGCCCTATCCCTGATTATTTAAAAGCTATAGCCAAGGTCAGAATGTCTGAAAAGTAGTTCAAGATCCAAGGTCAAAGTCACTAGGTCAAAAGTCAATGTACCAAATTAAAGTTCTGGTCATATAAAATCTATATGCAAAATAGCATAGCCCTATCCCTCATGGTTTAAAAGCTATTGCCAAGGTTAAAGTAGTCCAAGATCCAAGGTCACTAGGTCAAAAGTCAATAAGAAATTTATATGCAAAATATCAAAGCCCTATCCCTCGTGGTTTTAACACTATAGCCAAGGTTAAAGTTTTTGAAAAGTGGGTCAAAGTTCCAAGGTCAAAGCATAACAAACAAAACATTAATATTTGAAATTCCTCTTTATTTAAAACTGTTGTCACAAACAAATAAGACAAAGCTGAAATTCACAATTGTATTACAGATGAATATAATCAGGTATAAATGCCCAGAACTACTTATACATAAGATTCCGTACAATTAACAAGTGTTGTACTTTACTACCATCAACACTGGACACAATGTTAATACAAAGATCCGATAGGTAACTTTAGATGTATGTGCTCATGTTGTTAATAAAGACAATATCGTCTTTAAACATTTTTTTATTTTATTTTACATTTTACTCTGCAGCCCAGCAAGTATTTTTTTCAAATATATATAGGCCCTAACCAACCAAACCCTGGTGTATTCAAATCAAAGAGAATTAATTTTTCTTTCAACATAAGTGGGTCGGAGTGTATAGGAATTCAATGTATTAGGGATTAATATAGGTGGGTTTGACTGTATGTGATTTCAATGTAATAGGGTTCAATATAGGTGGGTTTGACTGTATAGGATTTCAGTGTAACAGGGTAAAATATAAGTTGGCTTGACTGTATATATTTTTTATAAAGACAGACTGCCTTATAATGACTATTGTTATTCTGAAAATTTCACCAACCAACAGGATTTAACAGAAACATGCATAATGTTATTTACCATCAATACAACAGAATTCGCCGCCTCCGTTATCAACACTTGAAGTTCAGAACAAAAGTACATTTTTAGTTTTTAAAAAAAATGGCACGATACAAGAACACAAACATATCCCATCAAAAATATTTTTGGAAGTTTGAATTCAAGGAATGTGTTTTCAGTGGAATTGATGAATAGTACTTTAATCATGATTTGATGCAGAATTCAAACAAACTTGATACCTTCTATAGATTACCTATTACAACATCAATCATGGAAGTTAATGTCAGCTGATGTGTCGTCTGCGATGTGTTTCTTTATAACAGCTAATTCCAAAGAATGACAAACCAGAGAATCTTATGATAATATCCCAAGAGAATATGAAAATAGCAAGCACGATATCAAGCTACTATATAAGTTAAAATTGTGGAAACAAAGTTAAGAGATTAAAATTAACAAACATTGTATATCCAGCTATTTCTATGTCTATACAAGTTACTGTAACAGATGAACATCAGAGTGATATGGCCTGTGTCCCACATTCTCCACTAATATCACCATCAGTTGTGTGATTATACAGGAAGTCACAGCTAAACATCAGAATGACATGTGTGATTGTACAGGAAGTCACAACTAAACATCAGAATGACATGTGTGATTGTACAGGAAGTCACAACTAAACATCAGAATGATATGTGTGATTATACAGGAAGTCACAGCTAAACATCAGAATGACATGTGTGATTGTACAGGAAGTCACAGCTAAACATCAGAATGATATGGCCTTAACCCACATTCTCCACTAATATCACAATCAGTTGTGTGATTATACAGCAAGGAAGGACTGATTTACAGTAAAGAACTGTATCAACTCCTTCACAGCTTCCCAAGGGGCAAAACATTTTGTTTTCTTGATAAGCACGTTCAAATATTTACAAATTCAATACCAACACAATATTTTTAGCTGCAGAGTAAGTTTACTGATTGTAGAATTGAGTAGATGTGCCCCACTATTTTCATTCAACTTTTTGTATGATTTAAACAGTACTTGAATTAATTTAACAAAAATGAATACTTGTCCTCACACTCAGTTTACCAAATCATCATTTACTCTTTGTCAATAATTTCACACATTACACATGATAATTTTTTTTCCTCTAAACATAAATAAAAAAATATCTAATTTCACTAATATTAGATACATACTGTATACTGGTAATTTTCACCTGTGATTATTTTCACCTTTTTATGACAGACAAAATATTTACCCCATTCACCCTCAATCACCCTGGTCTTTTGGATAACATGAATGTCAATGCAGTCAGGTTATTTAGCTTGAATATTTCGCCTTTATTTTAAATTCCCTCTCTCATCTATGGGCAAAAATGACAAAAATTAAACAGGAGTGAAAAATATCCAGGCATACAGTTGATGTATCTTGATCCAAGTCTCTTTGCTGCTGAAGTACAAGATCACAACATCATCCCATCAACATATAAATTAATCAATACAGCCCCAATTGCCATTCACTAACTTGTAGCATTTTGGGCGACCATCTTTAAAAACTGTTTTTAATGGTTCTGGGTGATCTCTTATTTGCACAAGACCAGCTCTGACTTTGGATTCAAAATGTTGTGGTTCCTGTTCTGGAGATGTGGATAGATTCTGAAAACATTCAACAGTGCAAGTTTGAGATATCAGAAATTCTGTTTCATAACATTATTTTTCACATAAGTATATCAGACTGCTCAGCATACAAAATTAGCAACATTTTATTAAAATTTGGAATCTAAGAATACATTAAACTATTTGAAAATACAACAATCTCATCAAATCCATTGTCATTTGACTTCAATTGGGAAATTTCAACTGCAAATTGGGGGGGAAATGCATTTTTTGGCATAGAAAATGGAGCATTGATTTGGCCCCCATGACAGGGAGGAATGCCCTGTCTTGTGAACATAGGACAGAAGATCAAATGCAAATGTTAACACTTGTTCATATTCCAGAGTTTTACAAAAGAAACATCAGTAATAAAGGGACATAACTGTTATTTGCAGAAAAGAAATCACAATACCATCAGTCTTTTGACCAATTACAATTTCCCCTCATGTTAAGTAATCTATAAAGTCATTTTCAAATCATCAACATTCTGTATGTACAAAATGTAGACAGACAGCACTTTGATAAAGTCCAATCGCAACATGAAATTGATATGTTTTTGTTGGCTAATCATATTCATATCTTTTTATTTCATTGTATTTTAATTTCTATTTAATTCATATCCTACTTGACAATAATGTCGATGATATATAGGTAGATATGACCTTACCTGTCATATAAACTGATCAGGTAGATGACATATAAACATGACCTTACCTGTCTTATAAACTGATCAGGTAGATGACATATAAACATGACCTTACCTGTCATATAAACTGATCAGGTAGATGACATATAAATATGACCTTACCTGTCTTATAAACTGATCAGGTAGACAACATATAATATAATAAACTGATCAGGTAGATGACATATAAACATGACCTTACCTGTCTTATAAACTGATCAGGTAGACAACATATAATATAATAAACTGATCAGGTAGACGACATATAAACATGACCTTACCTGTCTTATAAACTGATCAGGTAGACAACATATAAATATGACCTTACCTGTCTTATAAACTGATCAGGTAGATGACATATAAACATGACCTTATCTGTCTTATAAACTGATCAGGTAGATGACATATAAACATGACCTTACCTGTCTTATAAACTGATCAGGTAGATGACATATAAACATGACCTTACCTGTCTTATAAACTGATCAGGTAGATGACATATAAACATGACCTTACCTGTCTTATAAACTGATCAGGTAGATGACATATAAATATGACCTTACCTGTCTTATAAACTGATCAGGTAGACGACACAAAAGATCAATTTCGTCCATTGTGGAGTAGCTGAAAGGTCCAATCGAAAGTATTTCTTTGTCATGATCGTAAATATTTATGACCTGATGAAAACAAAGAGTAATTAATATAAAATAGTTAAAAGTCAAAACATAAAATAATGTTTTTTGTACAAATGCAAAGAAAGTTGGCATAAAAAATAAGGAAAAACACAATAACATTACACAACAAGATGTGTTTGTGAAATACAAATGCCCCCGTTTCCAACAAATTTTTTAAGTTGAATATGTAATCTTGATGGAATTACATACAGACGGACAAACAGTAAGTGGGACAGAATTACGGGTGGGACAGAATAACCGATAGTCAGATGGATGATCCAAACACTAGATGACCCCGGCAGACCTTTCAGGCTGGGGGCATAGAAACATTACAAATGAGCAGATGAAATTAAAATATCAGTGACCTGTTCTGATTTATTTTATTCATTTTTTTCTATTGTGTAACAATAAAAGTAAAGATATAAAGAATACGGTTATTAAAAAAAAACATATCAGGTAAAACATGTTTATGTTATTATGTTGACAATTTTCTGTAAATGTTATACTTTTTGAAATGACTGATATCATAGGCAAAACTATCAAAACAAATGTCAATATCAATACTCTAAACAGGTTTTCAAAAGCTATATAAAAAGGGAAATAACTCAAATTTAATGTAACCAAGAGTTGCATTTCTTGTTCCCCAAACTATCATGTGTATCTTAAAATCTGTCACCATTTCATACATTTGACAGAAAATTGAGCACTTCAACAAATTTTTCAAAAATAAATTTGAATGTCTACCTCTTCACTTCCTGTAAAATGTCGAGCAGATCTAAGTGGCTGTTCTGGACCATGCTCAGGAAAATTGGCTTTCTGTATCTCTCCATTTTTCATATTAATTACTGCAAACAAAATTGATAATGAACAAATTAAAATTTGGTGCCTGAGGATTTTTAAAACTATGCCGCTAACATTTCACAAGCACACACTTTAGGTACTTCACACAATATACATCAAATGAACACATACCAAATAAATCTCTTTTTTAAAAATTTTGAAATATTTAACATAATTAATATAATGTAAAAGTCAAAACAAGCACTTAAAATGACCTTACTGGTAACATCAGTCCCTGCCCTACCTAAACACCCACTACTGCTAAAGATGCTTTAATGAAAGGACCTTATTGATGACTTAAGTCCCTGCCCTACCTAAACACACACTGATCCCAGGATTTTTACCCACAGAGAGTTGACTCTTTTTTTCAGTTTTGAACATCATTTTTAAAAAGTTTACACGACATGAAGACTTGCACAATTCAGGTCACAGGACATCAAGTAGGAAAAGTCACAATGGGAGACTCCAGTAATGTAATGAAGTAGCTGATAAAGCATAGACATGTATAAGAAACATGATAAAATCTGTATAAAGGTATAGATATGAAAATTAAGCTCCAGATTTTTGTCTTTTTGATTCTCATTTTATCATGGTTAGAATCTAGAGATAAATATGTATGCTAAATACCTTATCTGGTAACAATGAGCAATGTTACAAATGATGAACACAGTTCAAATTAAACTGTAATACAGTGAAACCTATTTTGACAGACCACTTTTACAAAACCACCTGTCTTGAAAGACCACATTCAGGGGACCATTAATTCTAATATAAAATTATGTTGACCTTTTGAGAGACTACATATTTTGGCAAAATAGGTGTTCATTCAAGACAGAATCCACTGTTAAGTATTTACAACAGATGCATTACACCATTATAAGCAAGCAAGAATACCCCAGATGGAATTCTTTTTACAAGATCCTGTAAAGTAACATACTGACTTACCAACTCCGTAAACTATTGGAAACTGTTTTCCATCTTTTGTTGTATTGTTCAGATCTATAAATAGAAATAGACACACTGATGACATAACAGTTCAATATTTAACATGATCATTTCCAATATCAATGCATTTTACCAATATTTAAACCAATCAGAATACTGTACAGGGATTTATTTCAACAGGTTGCAATATTCACATTTTTCTCTCTCCTCTAACACAATTGCTATTTATTTAAATTCGCAGATGAGAAGTATCATATAAATAACATTATGTCATGTAAAGAGAGGCCCTAATGTATCATATATGTAAATAACACTATGTCATGTGAAGGGAGGTCCTAATATATAGATAACACTATGTCATGTGAAGGGAGGCCCTAATATATAAATAACACTATGTCATGTGAAGGGAGGTCCTAATATATAAATAACACTATGCCATGTGAAGGGAGGTCCTAATATATAAATAACACTATGCCATGTGAAGGGAGGTCCTAATATATAAATAACACTATGTCATATGAAGGAAGGCCCTAGTATATAAATAACACTATGTCATGTGTTATTTATGGCCCTAGTATATAAATAACACTATATCATGTGAAGAGAGGCTCTAATATAATATATACATATTTAAATAACACTATGTCATGTGTGAAGGGAGGCCCTAATATATTATATACATATTTAAATAACACTATGTCATGTGAAAGAAGGCCCTAATGTATCATATATCTAAATAACACTATGTCACGTGAAGGGAGGCCGTAATATATTATATACATACTTAAATAACACTATGTCATGTGAAGGGAGGTCCTAATATATATTATATATATAAATGACACTATGTCACATGAACGGAAGCCCTAATATACTATATACATATATGAATAACACTATGTCACATGAAGGGAAGCCCTAATATATCATATATATAAATAACACTGTCATGTGAAAGGAGGCCCTTATATATTATATATATATAAATATCACTATGTCATGAGAAAGGTGGCCCTAATATATTATATATATAAAAAACACTATGTCATGTGAATGGAGGCCCTAATATATATATATATATATATATATATATATATATATATATATATATATATATATATATATATATATATATATATATATATATATATATATAAATAACACTATGTCATGTGAAGGGAGGCCCTAATATTTCATATATATAATAACACTGTCATGTGAAGGAAGGCTGTAATATATATATATCACTATGTCATGTGAAGGGAGGCCGTAATATATTATATATATAAATAACACTATGTCACATGAAGGGAGGCCCTAATATATTAAATATATAATAACACTATGTCATGTGAAGGCAGATCCTAATATATTATACATATATATATAATTTTATCAAAACTTAATCACAGTTTCTTAAATTCACAAACTATCAACACTGTAATATAGCGAATATCGACACCAAACAACATTTTACCTCTATAATTTCTTGAGGGCATTTCATGTAATGGCTCCTCTTTAATATTAGGTAATTGTAAACATGTAATACATTGTATGTTTGTAAAAATTTCAATATTGCTACTTTACATAAATAACACACACACACACGCATGCACGCACGCATGCACACAGACACACACACAGACACACACACACACACACACACACAGACACACACACACACACACACAGACTATATTGTAAAACAAATAAGACACATTTGAAGGTTGAAGTAAAAACTATATGTAGGATGCACATCAAATGTAGGAAAATAAATCCAAACTTTGACATCTATTTTAACTGTCACTCAAAAGGTAAAATAATATATATTTCTAAATATAAATCAGAAGTCAAGATTTGACAAGGTAGACAGATACACCTGGATGATCATTACCTGTAATGCATGCCAATTGAAGATGAATTTCATCTGACAAGTTATTAAATTCCGCTGTAAAACAAAATAAATGACAACATAAATGAAATGTCTATACAACTTTTTCACATCAAACAAATGTATAAATAATAATTAAT
Source organism: Atrina japonica (assembly GCA_030159075.1). NCBI lineage: Eukaryota > Metazoa > Mollusca > Bivalvia > Pterioida > Pinnidae > Atrina > Atrina japonica. The sequence continues at coordinate 24,574 of BROG01000068.1, read as the reverse complement.
ATTGCTGGCAGAGCTACTAAATTTGTGTCATAATGTGGCTTGTCACTTCCAGACCCTTAGAAAAAACAAGGTATCAAAAAAAAAGGTTACACACTAAATCTCACCTGAAATAATTCATAACCTAATGACAGGTGTGTTTTTGTTAGAGTTATATGCCTAACAAACAATTAATTACTTAGATAAAAAAAATCTTCAGATTTAAATGAAGCATCATAATGTTTTACCTGTGCTATAGACCATTGTCAATTATATTCTGCTAATTCCCCAAATATATGTGCTACTGCATATAACGAGACACTAGAATCCTCTCTATATCTTATAACAATTATCACTACCATTTTACAGCAAGATACTACACTACCATTTTACAGCAAGATACTACACTACCATTTTACAGCAAGATACTACATTACCATTTTACAGCAAGACACTACACTCCTATCTATATACCACAACTGTAAATACTACCATTTTACAGCAAGATACTACACTACCATTTTACAGCAGGATACTACAGTCCTATCTATATATCACAACTGTTTATACTACCATTTCACAGCAAGATACTACACTACCATTTTACAGCAGGATACTACAGTCCTATCTATATATCACAACTGTTTATACTACCATTTCACAGCAAGATACTACACTACCATTTTACAGCAGGATACTACAGTCCTATCTATATATCACAACTGTTTATACTACCATTTCACAGAAAGATACTACACTACCATTTTACAGCAGGATACTACAGTCCTATCTATATACCACAACTGTAAATTCTACCATTTTACAGCAAGATACTACACTACCATTTTACAGCAGGATACTACAGTCCTATCTATATACCACAACTGTAAATTCTACCATTTTACAGCAAGATACTACACAACCATTTTACAGCAGGATACTACAGTCCTATCTATATACCACAACTGTAAATACTACCATTTCACAGCAAGATACTACACTACCATTTTACAGCAGGATACTACAGTCCTATCTATATATCACAACTGTTTATACTACCATTTCACAGCAAGATACTACACTACCATTTTACAGCAGGATACTACAGTCCTATCTATATTTCTCCCATTGTTCACAGATTTTTCTTTCATTTTTATGGGAATGATTTCCTTGTCAACCCCTAGGGTATTGACAAGCTTCACATGCTATGACGTCACAATACAATTTATGATGTAGGGTGTCTGCGGCATCTAGAATGCTTTGCATAATGTCAGATTTCATTTGCGTAGATCTCCAATATACATGTATTTAAAACATGGGAGAAAAATAATCAAACCCCAACTTGAGGGTATGACAAAGGAATCTCAATCCTCAGGATAAGATTCTCAAAAGACAAACCCTGGGCAAGCCTATCAATATTTTCTATATCCCACAGCTGTAAACACTACCATTTCACAACCATATACTAGGGTCATCATCATATCTAACAACAAATACAGTTTAACAGCCAGATATTAATCCTCTCCATATCTCAACAGTAAACACTACCATTTAACAGCCAGACACTACAGTCCTCTTTATATCTCACAACAGTATAAACACTACCATCAACAGATACTAGAGTCTTTGAATATCTCACAACAGTAAACACTACCATCAACAGATACTAGAGTCTTTGAATATCTCACAACAGTAAACACTACCATCAACAGATACTAGAGTCTTTGAATATTTCACAAAAGTAAACACTACCATTTAACAGTCAGACTAAAGTCTTCTCTATATCTCACAAAAGTAAACACTACCATTTAACAGTCAGACTAAAGTCTTCTCTATATCTCACTACAGTAAACACTACCATTTAACAGATACTAGAATCTTTCCATATCTCACTACAGTAAACACTACCACTTAACAGCCAGACACTAAAGTTTCTCCATATCTCACGACAGTAAACACTACCATTTAACAGCCAGACACTAAAGTTTCTCCATATCTCACTACAGTAAACACTACCATTTAACAGCCAGACACTAAAGTTTTTCTATATCTCACTACAGTAAACACTACCATTTAACAGCCAGACACTAAAGTTTCTACATATATCACAACAGTAAACACTACCATTTAACAACCAGACACTAAAGTTTCTCCATATCTCACGACAGTAAACACTACCATTTAACAACCAGACACTAAAGTTTCTCCATATCTCACGACAGTAAACACTACCATTTAACAGCCAGACACTAAAGTTTCTCCATATCTCACAACAGTAAACACTACCATTTAACAGCCAGACACTAAAGTTTCTACATATTTCACAACAGTAAACACTACCATTTAACAACCAGACACTAAAGTTCCTCCATATCTCACAACAGTAAACACTACCACTTAACAGCCAGACACTAGAGTTCACTCCATATATCTTGAACTATAAATACTGCTCTGGTTGTAGGGAGACATGAAGAGTTCTTTACCTGCAGCAAGTCATATTTCCCAAGGGTGAATATATATAAATTGTTTATTATACCGATATGAAAAACTCAAAAAATAAACAACTATCATTAAAATTTCAAGAATATTTTATTCAAAACAACATTTTCAAAGAAATTTATGAAAAAACTTTACTTTGATGATCCATAGTTGTTTCGTATCAAGAACGATTTGGGGTTCGGAATGGGAGGCAATATGACAAGGAAAATGGAGCATGTGAAGTAGACTTGACATTTCTGTTCCTGGTCACATGAATTTATTTGTCCAAAAAGGATTAAGAATCTAACATAGGGATATAACAATATCTTTAATGAGGAAACGAATGATTTTGTCTTTTTTCTGAAGGTCAACTGAAATAAGATCACAATTTTAGGACTTACTTAAGATATCAATGGACAGCTTTTGTGATGAGTTATTGGGATCTTTGAATCCTCCCACTAGGTGGAGCTCATATCTGTTAATAAATTCAGGAAAATCAATTAATTAAAAAAAATAGCAAAAGGTTTCAAATAATGCTACCATTAGCTTCATCATAAGTATATATTGTACATGGAAACATACAAACAAAACATAAGACATTATACACACAAAGTATTCTAGGATGAGAAATTTCTTGTAAAATATACAAATGTATTCATAATTTCATTGTGTGACAAGGTCTTGCTTATATAAAACATCTCTAATTTGGGTTCCCTCAAGCTTGAGTGATCCTGAAATTTCCTCAACTGAGTTTTCCTCAAATTTGAGATTTTCCTCAATTAAATTGAGATTTTCAGTTTTTTGGGTAAACCTTGTGATGAACAGATGAAGTGATGGGTAAACTTTGTAATTAACAGGTAAATCATTGGAAAACCTTTGTTATAAACAGGTAAGTCAGTGGGAAAATTGTGTTATAAACAGGTAAGTCACTGGGGAAAACTTTGTTATAAACAGGTAAATCAGTGGGAAAACTTTGTAATAAACAGGTAAGTCAATTGGAAAACTTTGTTATAAATAGGTAAGTCAGTGGGAAAACTGTGATAAACAGGTAAGTCAGTGGGAAAACTTTGTAATAAACAGGTAAGTCAGTGGGAAAACTGTTATAAAAAGGTAAGCCAGTTGAAAAACTTTGCTATAAACAGGTAAATCAGTGGGAAACCTTTGTTATAAACAGGTAATTTAGTTTAAAAACTTTGCTATAAACAGGTAAATCAGTTGAAAACCTTTGTTATAAACAGGTAATTCAGTGGGAAAACTTTGTTTTAAACAGGTAAGTCAGTGGGAAATCTGTTATAAAAAGGTAAGTTATTAAAGAGACACATGTTGTACACAACTGATGAGCAAGGGGATGAAGATAAAAACAGATTACATGCATCACCAAAAGTAATATAGATATTATTTTTACAAAACCTTGAACTCAGGAGTTACAACACCAAGAGTTGACAGATTTAAACTTTAATCGATCACATCATGCCATGTCCATATCATCTGAAAATGACAACCATCACCTGTCAGTGATATATCTGTCAATAAAATGTGTTCCAACTCTCAGGATAAAGTTGCCATGGTGATGTTGACTTAGATTTCTAATTCTTATTTTACTTTTCTTTAAAACCCATCATACCAAAACCTCAAAATAATGGCTTTTTTCAAATTATTCAAAGTTCATATTTCTCCTTTGCATGCTATATATATATATATATATATATATATATAATATATATATATATATATATATATATATATATATATATATATATATATATATATATATATATATATATATAAATCAGATACACCTTTGCTGTGTGGCTGACAGTGATTTATAAAACAAAATATGAAATAGCTGGAGTTATAAAAGTAATAGATGGGTTTCTGTGAGCAGTATTTTGCAAGACTTATTTCTCTTCAGCAGCCATTTTGTGTGGCAGCATTTATATTATCCTTAATATATCAACCAAATTCAATGAGGTATTCTTGTGTAATAAAAATTCTTTCCAGACATATATCTTCATTATAGATGTTAATTAAGCCAAGCAGCTAATATTGGTGAAGATTATAATGTCCATACAATAATACTACTTAATCCAATTTGGTAGCTTAAAGAAGAAACTGATCAAGTTGACCCACAATATGGCCATCAAAGGACAATAACTCTCACAAAATAAAGCTGACTGAATTCCATCTATAGAGTCAGAAAATTGCAAGTTAAATTAACTTTGCTCAGTTCCTATAGGACATCACAACACTAAAGGTAACTTCTCTGGAACTTGAACAATTGCATTTATAAATTTGTCCTATCAAACATCTTAAATCCTTGAAAGATAGCTCTGTCATGTCTGAGTAGCCATGTTTATTCTGGATATCTTAGCAGAATCATTGAAATCCATTTTTCTATGAAGCTTTTTGTTCTAGCATTTATACCACAAAACACACTCAATCTCTAAATTTACAAATTGCTTCACACACATTCTCTCTCTAAATCTATTTTTTGTTGTTGCATACATTGTTTAATGTGAGTTTGATCTGTATTTCAAATGTATTGAGACAGTTTATACATGTATACATTTGTATGTGTAATAATATAGATTCTGACTCTGCACCTGTAAATAATCAATACACAATTACATTTTAATAATAGTCTACATGAATGTAAGATTATAAATCTTAAACTAGTACCAAAACTATTATTAGGAAATCATGTCTGAATTTCCTAAAAGCTTTTCCTTACAATTCTAACATAGTTTTTTCATGGTACTTTTTCTGTGGTTAGAATCATGACGTTAATTTTCCTGGTTACAGTATTATATGGACAAGTGGGTAGTCAGTGTTAAGGTCATTGGTTAAGTGTTTATTTTTAGTATAGATAATCATGTTGATGAGATAGCACTGTTACACAGTTTGTGTATTTTTAACTCATTCACCCCTTAAGACACATTTGGACTGGCTTTAATCATTGATTAACAGAAGAGCCCATTATTTTTCAGGGGTAGATGAGTTAAATAATGCCAGCATCTAATAGCCTAAGTTAAAGCTGTATTCCCTTAGCATCCTACACCAACATTTTACAGAAAATTTTCAGTTTTAAAAGAAATGCCAAAAAACCACAATAAATTGATATCATTTCTTACCTGCCATCACTATCAAATAAAAAAAATATTAATCTCTACAAATCAATTCAGAAAAGAGCCTTCAAAAGATGTAATATTTTACTTTCAACTAAAATAAAGACTACAGTCCTTTTTGAGATGTAGGTAAACTATTAAAGGATCATTTTTACATGGATGTACATGTGTAGACCTTTGTGATAAATTTCATGAATATATATATATAGATAGATAGATAAATAGATAGATAGATAGATAGATAGATATACCGATAGATAGATAGACCGATAGATAGATAGTCAACTGTGTAATAATCATATAAAAAATAGACATAACCTTCACATACAGCATCTATATATGCTTACTCTATTCAACCCAATAAGCACCCCTGTCTTTTTAAGTGCCCCTCCCCCTTTTCACACATGATCAAGTATATTTTCTAGCCAGTTGATGAGGTGATGTGGACCAGAAAAATGTAATTACAGATTATCTCTAGCCCCATGCAACACAAGAATGTCAATACATTGTCCACTGAATTAACTACCACAATTTTATTCCCACCCCTTTTTTCCTATTTTTGTAGCACCCTGGGCAGTTATTGGGTCGAATACCGTATCCGTTTTAGCTTTTCAGACGATACAATCTGCCCTTACAAAGTTTATCAGTATATATTCATATGTATTTAGTGTTTCAGGTTTGAGAAATTTGTATAGTTTGTTTACATTGTTTCTGTTAACATAATTTTGTCCAAATATCACTTTATAGAATGCTTAATATTGAAATGATATATAAAGATTGAACTATTTCACAAAATAAAACTAGTGAAGAAATTTATTTAAAATTTGAAAACAAAAAGATAAAATGGAATTTGAAATCTTTGTTACTTTTTATTTTCTAGACATGACAGAAATGAATATTACAAAATCAAAGTGTCATGTAAGCCATTATTCATAACAAAATGACATACCTTCCAGGAAGTTTATCTACTGACAATTTTTTAACCATGCTCATCATTTTCTGTGTGGCATTTCTTGTTCCACAACCATCCATGTGGGATAAACACACAGCTCCAGATCCTAAAATAAAAGAATCATAAAAGAATGTTGTCATGGAAACACCCCAGAACAAAAATGTCTTAAACCATTGCTTCATTTCAGACAGATAAAACTATGACATGTGAATTAAGTTTCTCGGTGGGCAACCCATCATTCCTGAACACCTTATACATGTAATTCTATCACCTAAAATCCTATAAATCTTTCATTTAAGTTAAAGTGTCCACAGAAGCCATTCATCATTCTTGAAAACACTATCAGTCTGTATCTTAGGATGCAGTGTCTCAAAAGGCATCTCATCATTCTCAATAAACTATGATTCTATCACTCAGGTTGAAGTGAAGTTGTATTCTGTTAGACAGAGTCAAAGATCATCCCGTGACCTTTCATTTTGTCACGATATGTAGATCCTGTTCTAAAATCATCACTCCTGAAAACCATATAATTCTATCACTCAGAGTGAAGTGACTGAACAGGCATCACATCATTTTTAAAAACTCTATCACCTAAAACCCTATAATTTTTTCACTCATTCCCCCCAGAACACTTTGATTCTATCTCTCCGGTTGAAGTGTCCCAAAACACTCTTATTTCCCCCTAAAGCCTATGATTCTATACCTCAGGTTTTTCAAGTTGTACTTTTTGTTAGAGTCAAAGATGATGTTCATCCTCTAACCTTTCATTTTGTCACAATATGTAGATCTTGTTCTAAATAATTCCTGAAGATCTTTTATTTATAGAGCACAAGTGTTTATTTTCATGCAAAGTATCAAAGGTCAATGGTAACATTTGACCTTGTTACTTATGTACTTCTCTGATTATAATCTAAAAACAAATCCAAAAATTATAGATATGTGCAGACAGAGGGTCAAAGTTCAAAGTATTACTATTATTGCTGGCACTCCAGTCATGATTCACAGTTCCAAGGTCATTGGCATTTTTATTCCATAGGTCAAGGTCATTAGTTCTTATGCCTTGTTACCAGTATATTTGACTCATTTCTTTAAAGCTATATGATATGTTACATATATTACCTTATGTCTATAAACAGACACATGATGTCTACCTGTATCATGTGATGTCTTACCTGTATGTCTAAGAATAACTATGTGACATGTTGTGGCATCATCACTTCCAAGATAACATATCTGTGCTGAAATATTTAAGCATTACAATCAGTTACACTCTCTACACATAAACTTTAGTTAACATTTTCTACATCTGACAAACTTTAGAATGGTTCTGTGTACATTTACATCAAATTTTAGTTAATATTTTCTACATCTGACAAACTTTAGAATGGTTCTGTGTACATTAACATCAAATTTTAGTTAATATTTTCTACATCTGACAAACTTTAGAATGGTTCTGTGTACATTAACATCCGACTTTAGTTAACATTTTCTACATCTGACAAACTTTAGAATGGTTCTGTGTACATTAACATCCGACTTTAGTTAACATTTTCTACATCTGACAAACTTTAGAATGGTTCTGTGTACATTAACATCCGACTTTAGTTAACATTTTCTACATCTGACAAACTTTAGAATGGTTCTGTGTACATTAACATCCGACTTTAGTTAAAATTTCCTACATCTGACAAACTTTAGAATGGTTCTGTGTACATTAACATCCGACTTTAGTTAACATTTTCTACATCTGACAAACTTTAGAATGGTTCTGTGTACATTAACATCCGACTTTAGTTAATATTTTCTACATCTGACAAACTTTAGAATGGTTCTGTGTACATTAACATCCGACTTTAGTTAATATTTTCTACATCTGACAAACTTTAGAATGGTTCTGTGTACATTAACATCTAACAACTAGATTGTGTTGTCAGAACTACGAGACCAGTATGATTTATATATAATGACATGTGACAAATTAAACAAAAACTGAAGTTAGACCACTGTTGAGAAATCGGAGCAACGCAGAGAAAATTCTTTAAAATATCTACTGTAACATTGTACCTCAATTGTCTGTTATATAAACATATCAAATAATCACAAAATAATTAAATTGAAAACCCAGTGTATTAAAACTTGAACAAGGAACTTTGGATTGTAGCTGTGTAGTTACAAGAGACTTAATTTAAACTTTTTTATTTCACAACGATTAACAAACAAGTTCAAACAACTTATATAAATGTCTCTCGTTGGCTCTGATGTTGGCATTATGGGGTGCTTGCTGTGGGAGGAAACCGGAGAAAAACCATGTGTCTGACCTGGCAATCACCATACCATGTGTCTGACCTGGCAATCACCATACCATGTGTCTGACCTGGCAATCACCATACCATGTGTCTGACCTGGCAATCACCATACCATGTTTCTGACCTGGCAATCACCATACCATGTGTCTGACCTGGCACAATCACCATACCATGTGTCTGACCTGGCAATCACCATACCATGTGTCTGACCTGGCAATCACCATACCATGTGTCTGACCTGGCAATCACCATACCATGTGTCTGACCTGGCAATCACCATACCATGTGTCTGACCTGGCAATCACCATACCATGTGTCTGACCTGGCAATCACCATACCATGTGTCTGACCTGGCAATCACCATACCATGTTTCTGACCTGGCAATCACCATACCATGTGTCTGACCTGGCAATCACCATACCATGTGTCTGACCTGACAATCACCATACCATTTGCTAATCACTGCTCTACCCGGATACTTTTACAACAAAATCACCTATCACATCTGCACAATACCAAATTTTGAACAGCAGTATAACATCTTACTATCATCTGCAGATACGGCCGCCATTTCTCGCTGTCCAACATACAAAAGTTGACTTGGAACAATTGTACGACATTTCTGAGCTGCCAAAAATGATGCTGAGCCCTACAATAAAGATAATGATGATTAAAAGAAATCAAAATCAAAATGTTTAAACAAAAATTACCTGTAGTATACAGGTAGTACCATCTAAAAAAAGATAAAATAAAAACATAACAATAATATGCAATGAAAAACTGGATTATCTCCCTTTCAGCTGTACATTACTTGTTTAACACTAAAAAAATATCTTGTCTGAAAAATTCATATGATTTTGTTGCTTTTACATATAATAAATTACTAAAGTAAAGGTGTGCTACATGAAATTTTTTTGTTTTATTTTTTTTTTTGGTTTTTGTTTTGTTTTGTTTTTTTGCTTATTTCTCTTTTTTTGGGGGGGAAGGTTTTGATTCAGGGAGATGTTGTTATATTGTTTGTTTGTTTGGGAAAGTTGTTAGATCTATTTCATATGTCTGCTGCTGGTGTTGTTGTTTTTTTTGTTATTGTCATTGCTGCTGGTGTTGTTGTTTTTTTTTGTTATTGTCATTGCTGTTGTTGTTGTTGTTTTTTTGTTATTGTCATTGCTGCTGTTGTTGTTGTTTTTTTGTTATTGTCATTGCTGCTGTTGTTGTTATTGGTAAAAAGTTGAAATATCAGTCTGACTTTGGTTTACACTGTGAACTGTAATACTAACTACAGAGTAGTACATGTATTTAATCCGCTTCTCTTCATAACAGTCAGTGCACAGCCATATCTACTTAACACCCAGTGCACTGCTAAATCTACTTAATACCCAGTGCACTGCCAAATCTATGTAACACTCAGTGCACCGAAAAATCTACATACAATCCAATCACTGCACTGACAAATCTACAAAACACAGATTACTTCATCAAATCTATACACCTGTACAGGTAACTTATATCAATTAACACATCAAAAGAACAATTTTGTCTTATTCAATATCAAAGAAAAGATTTAATCAAATATATCACCTGATTTAGGTATTGATATACTATTAATTGAATAACAGTTTTGTCACAGGAAATAGAACAACAAAACTAGAAAACTTAGCTGTAGACAAAAATCTTAGCAAAGTAATTTTTAACATAAAAAAACAAACATGCTATTTTATTTTGAAGGGAGCTGGTTTAATGTTATCAATGAATCAATTTCCCCTCACAAGTAGTTTGGCATGACATCAAGTACTGGCCAATCTATCCAACATAAACAGTAAGTATTTCAATTTTGATAAATATATGTACACATGTCAAACACCACTGCAAAAGCTCCAAATTATTTTGTGTTGCAATTGATCCATATTTTGGAATTGATTTAAAACTCAAGTTCCATGTTAAGAGATAAACAAACAATACCGGCATATACACAAATATGTAAGTTTGAAATGGTGAGCAAAAATAAAAAAGAACATCTTTCTTTTACAATATATGTGTGTATACATGTATTATAATTTATGCATATATATGTAGTTTCCATGCAAAGGTTATCTGGCCTATACAAATCAAAGAGGCTCACCTGGCCAATATAGACAAAAGAGGCTCATCTGGCCAATATTGATCAAAGAGGCTCACCTGTTCAATATAGACCAAAGAAGCTCACATCACCAATATAGATCAAAAACGCTTACTTGTCCAATGTAGGCTAAATGGGCTTACCTACTCAATATGGATGATAGAGACTCACCTGGTTGATATAGATCAAAGACGCTCACCTGGCCAATACAGATACAAGTGACTAACCTGGCCAATATAGATCAAATAAACTCACCTGGACAATATAGTTTCAAGAGGCTCATCAGACCAATACAGATCAAAAAAGTTTATCTGGCCAATACAGATTAAAAAATCATCTGGCCAATACAGATCAAAGAAGTTCACCTGGCTAATACAGATTAAAAACATCATCTGGCCAATACAGATTAAAGAGACTAACCTGGTCACTAAAAGTTTATGAGGTTCACCTGGCAAAAATAAATCAAAGAGGCTCACCTAGCCAATATATTGACAAGGTTCATCTGGTCAATACAGATTTAAGAGGTTCACATGGCCACTACAGATAAAAGAGGCCCACCTGACCAATATAGATCAAAGAGGCTCATCTGGTCAATACAGATTCAAGAGGGTCACCTGACCAATATAGATTCAAGAGGCTCATCTAGTAATATATCAAAGATGTTCACTTGGCCAATATAGATTCAAGATGCTCACCTGGCCAATAAAGATCAAAGAGGATCACCTGGTCAATACAGGTTCAAGGGAATCAAATGGCAAATATAGATAAAAGAAGTTGACCTAGCCAATATAAATTCAAGAGGCTCACCTGGCCAATATAGATCAAATAGGCTTACCTGGCCAATATAGATACAAGAGGTTCACCTGGCCAATATAGATTCAAGAGGCTTACCTGGCCAATATATCAAAGAGGCTCACCTGACCAAAATTGATCAAAGAGGTTCACCTGGAAGATATAAATTTGAGAGGCTCACCTGACCGATACAAATAAAAGAGATTCACCTGGCCAATATAGATCAAAGAGGATCACCTGGCCAATATAGATTCAGGATGCTTACCTGTCCAATATAGATCAAAGAGGCTGACCTAGCCAATATAGATTCAAGAAGCTCACCTGGCCAATATAAATCAGAGAGGCTTACCTAGCTGATATAGATACAAGAGGCTCACCTGGCCAATATAGATTCAAGAGGCTTACTTGGCCAATATATCAAAGAGGCTCACCTTGTCAATAGAGATCAAAGAGGATCACATGGCTAATATAGATTTAAGATACTCACTTGGTCAATATGGATCTAAGAGGCTCACCTGGTGAATACAGATTCAAGAGGATTACCTGGCCAATATAGATCAAAGAGGCTAACCTGGTCAATATAGATTCAAGAGGATCACCTGGCCAATATAGATCAAATAGACTTACCTGGCCAATATAGATTCAAAAGGCTCACCTGGCCAATATATCAAAGAGGCTCACCTGGCCAATATAGATCAAATTCACATGGCCAGTATAGATCAAATAAGCTCACCTGGCCAATACAAATCAAACATATGTACCTGGCCAATACAGATAATAATGGCTTATTCTGCCACTGCATGTGAAAATGTTTACCTGGATAATGCAGACCTAATGTGTTACTATTGGCAGGCAGGGGTAATTATTGTGATCAGGATTATGGATATGACCAATTTTTAATATGATCGTAAAGTTTATTTCTTTTAACCGAAATGTTTTAATACTTTTGCTCAATTCAGATATATTCATATGGTGTCTTAAATTTTCTGTTTGTAATAATATTTTCGCTACCTTTGACAGTGGACTAACAATACAATTTTTGCTGACCTTTTTAACATCAGACATCTTTATTATAGCTAGACTAAAAGACAAATGATCAAGAGATTTTACAAAACATTAAGTGGGTAGGGATCCTTTTGATATAGTGATTATATATGTAGACTGCCTTTTGGTACAACAAACAAATTCATCAAAGGGTAATTGGATGTTAGTTTATTCTTAGCTACATGTAGCTGAAGGTTCATAGTTCATAGTAATAGCGTGTATCCTCTGAAATGACATTGTTGACAAAAAGGCTAAAATTATACATTATTTGTTTAATTTAACAAGATCACTAAAAGGTATTGGTACCTGAACAAATATTCTAGGGTTGACATTTAAGCTTTTCAAAATGTTCAACAATGATTTCATTGAGGAATCACTTTAATCGGGTAATGGTACGTAAAAAGAATCTATAGATAGTATTTAAATGTACGATCAAATGACATAAAGATAATTGAAAGATTGAATGAGATGTGTTTGTTTACAGTAGTGGATATGATTATTATACTTCAATGCTTTACTTTATACTAGATAGGACATTACGCTAATCTACGACAAAATCTTGGAATGTTTATCACTACTGCGGAACAGTCAGAAACAAACATATTCCTAATCTACAGTGGCTAGTCACATCCATTAAATGGAATTCATACGTTGATATAAACCATGCTGTCAACACATATTGTGTATCGGACAAAGTAAAACAATGTGTGTCTACACCGATTCTGATTGTCGATGCCACTGTGGCATAGGTCAATTTAAATGTCTTATGGGCAACATGCTACAAATACGGAAACTTTATATATACACAACCTTAATATAAATATCTTGTGGACAACACGCTACGGCAACTTCATACACACACAACCTTAATATAAATATCTTGTGGACAACACGCTACGGCAACTTTATATACACACAACCTTAATATAAATATCTTGTGGACAACACGCTACGGCAACTTCATACACACACAACCTTAATATAAAAACCATGCTACAAATACAGGAACTTTATTTATTTAAAACCTTGATATAATTGTAAACTGGATGAAAAGTTTTAAGAACTTGAGAGACAAAATGTGTAGTCAAGCTGCCAAAGTTGTGAGAATTACAGCAAAATCAAATGACATCAAGAACTTTTAGATTATGTGCTAATTGGTTTAGGGAAATTACTTTATCAGAAGATAAGTGGGATGAAACTCAAATTTGATTGGTAGGTCATCACAGCAAATATTGTACACACAAAATTTGCCACCATTACATGAAATGTCAAAAACAAGACATTTTACAGTATTTGTTATAAAACATAAATATAAAACACCTGCTGTATTTTCAAAACATAAGGAACATATATCTTTGCTAATGAAAAATTTCTAGATTTTAAGATGATGTAATTTAATTTATCATCAAATTTGATTTTGACATTCTTACAATAAATTTTCAAAAATAATATACTTATCGGAAAAAAGATGCCGACAATATTATGTCTATTACAGTTTATTTTGAATAAAACACAAATAACGTACTCAAAAACAAAAACAGATGTTTACTATATCACTTATGTATTCTGCTGCTGCTTTGATTTGCTTTTGAATAGTATTTTACCATACACTCAACAATTCTCCAGTTATATTATGGTGGGAAGAGCCCACTGGCCTTCCACAAATAAACTGGTGAACTTTCTCACAAAATCAGTGTAGGTTCCAGTGAGACAGTTGTGTTAAGCAGAGGTTAGAGACTTCATGGTTCAAAGTGTGGTGCTCTAACCACCCGGTCACAGAGGCCCCTTTCTGTTGCTGGTAGACATACAGCAATTGTGCTCTGTTGATAAGATGGTGTTTTATGCCACACTCAACAAATGTTTGTCTATATAGTGGTGGCCAGATTTTAATGGCCCAGGGGAAAACCAAATTACAATTTACAGCCTTTCAGAAGTAAACTGGTAAACTTTCTCACAAAATCAGCTTAGATTCCGGTGTGGCTTGTACCTACGCTGACCGGAGATGAGAGACTTTAAGTGTGATACTCTAATCACTCGGCCACTGGGGCTTCTACAGCAAGTATGAAGTAATTCTTGACTGGAAAATAATATTGATCAACAAAACCCAAACAAACTGAATAAAACGATACAATATGTAGCATTGGGTATGTATAATCTACAAAAACACAAAATTAAATAGGATTATACATGTCAGTGATTTCACTGTTTACTGCACATGTACCATTTAATCTAGTTTCCTGTGTGAGAGGTGGTCAAGCATTGATATAAAGTGATGAACAGTAAAATTTCAGTTATTGTTACAGTGTCAATGTATTTGAAAAGGGTTTGAAATTTTAGTATTCATCTTACTTATAATCCTATTTTATCTCCCTATACTGAAAATGACACAGACAACAGCATATATCACTGTGTTATTGAAGAGTAACATACCATATTGGGATTGCCATGAGAAAATATAATAAAACCCCAAGTGAACTATACAAGTCAAAATGTCACTTATAGAGGTGTGCAATCTTACAAAATGACCATTGACTGCCATAACACTGGGCAGATAGATGTGTGCATGTGTATATGTACACATGCATGTGTGTGTGTGTGTGCATGCATACATGTGTTTGTGTGTACATATGCACATACATGTTTGTGTGTGCACATGCAGCTGTGTGTGTGTGAGATTTGTAGGGGGTGTGGACGGAGGTCCACATGTGTTAATGTGTACACATGCATCTCTGTCTGTGTATGTGTCTGTGTATGTGTGTCTGTGTATGTGTGTTTGTGTCTGCATGTGTGTGTCTGTTGTGTATGTGTGTTTGTGTGTGTTTGTCTGTGTGTGTGTCTGTGTGTGTGTTTGAGTGTGTATGTGTGTGTGTGTGTGTGTGTGTGTGTGTGTGTGTGTGTGTGTGTGTGTGTGTGTGTGTGTGTGTGTGTGTGTGTGTGTGTGTGTGTGTGTGTGTGTGTGTGTGTGTGTGTGTGTGTGTGTGTGTGTGTGTGTGTGTGTGTGTGTGTGTGTGTGTGTGTGTGTGTGTGTGTGTGTGTGTGAATGTTGAAACATTCTCTGGATGCTGGGTTATATTGCTGAATTTTCAAGTTAAAGTTGGTAAAACAGATGTACAATAAAAATCATTATATGTACCAGTATAACTGATCTTTCACTGGAATACAAAGTTTCTGTCATATTGACACAGAATCAATTTGTTTGTATCAAATAAAACCACAGATTATGTGAATGAATTAAAGACAAATTATTTATAAAAGAAAGAGAAATCTTACCTTAAAATGAGGATATCGTTCAATAAACTCTGACATGCATGTGGGGGGGACACCCATGTGTTTTCCCTCTATCATCAAAGGCATGTTTTATCATAACGTGTTGCCACAAACTGCAATTGCAAAAGAAAAAACGTTTATATACGTGTAAATATCTCCTTGAAGATATATAAATACAACCGAAAAGATTTACAATAATCAAACAGTCATATGCATTGGTGAAAACCTCTAAACAGCACGATGAATAAACTTACCAAAAATCTTACCACCTTACCAATTGCCAATATAAACAGACTTTACATGCATAGCAGTCGATACACTTGCATTGAAGCTTTATAAGATCTAGAAAACTTACATAATAATTGAGGGTAGTCAGGAACCACGTAAAACACTTCTGTACAGTTAGAATTAAATCCTCACCAAGTCAGCTTGAAATCTTATACAATACCTACAAGACCAGCATAAATCTTATCACTAGCCATTTAAACATTAACGTGTTACAACGACAGCTACCAATTATAATGCCAAACAGACCTACATGTTTATGGTTCAGCAATTTCACATTCAAAATAATTTTCTCAATTCACAAGATCAACAAATAACTAAGAGGGATATACAGACATAATCTCATGTACCCAGTTAATCAAAATACAATAATTCTGTACAATATCATACTAAAGTTTAAAAATTTGCAATAGTTGTTCATATATTTACTCTCCTAAAACAGCAGTGACTGAATTCTGCACATAGCAGAAAATATCTAACAATTAATTACATCAGTATGAAAATTAATGCATATGAAAATCTGCATGTATCTTGATTATGTTGCACATAAGATAAACTATATAGACAATTCAAAATAAGAATCTTAAAAAAAACCTCATTTTTAAACAGAAAGATTTCCTTTTGAACCCTACTCAAATATTACCCAAAACATTATAAACATACAGAGGGCATTAAGAAGTATAAATTTGCTTGAAAATTTCTTGAATGACATCAATAAAATATATCCAGAATTAATTATTGGATGTTAAAGTATATGTGTTATGTTTTAGGAAATATTTGAGTGTTTAAGGAAATATTTGAGTGGAGGATGCCAGTGGAAGTATATACACAAGCATTTCATTTCTCTACATTCAGAGGTATATACCCATTTTAAAGTTTATGGTTTTAACAGATCAATACATTTAAATGTTGTTCTTAAATATATATCGGTGTGTTTAAATACAAACATGTACTGGACATGAAAAATCGACAATTGGAACTTTATAGACCCTACCTACATTCCATCTATACGAATGAGTTAAAATCCTGACTTGGCAGCGCACTTTGTTATTGTAATTCATATGTAAACACATGCTACCCATGTTATCATTCTGTCAAAGGCTTTAAATACAATTACAATCTCCCCTCTCTCATGATCTTTATTTATTGACTATGAGAAATATGTACTGCTACATTTTATGAACAGTTAACTCGTTAACCCCTGAAAAATAATGGACTCTTCTGTAAATCAATGATTAAACAACTACATGATTATCAATACCATATTTGCAACTTACAAAATACTGCATCTGTAAAATTGAAATCTAAGAGTTCTATTTTACTTATTGTACTTCATAACTTAACACTGAATTGCAAAATGAATTAATTATTACACTCTTTGTCTTCAGACAGTATGACTACAAACACACCACAATGTACTTTGTACAATGGTTAGTAGTGCCATCAATATAAACTATCAACCTGTACCAGTATATTGTATCATCCCAGTAGAAGACAGAAAGGTTCAGCCACTCTGTTGAAAATTCTTTGAACACTGAAAGCACCAATCAGACTCAAAATGATTTACAATAACTGAGTCAAAAAAAAAAAAAGATTCATAACCTATCAAAAAAAACCAAACAAACAAACAAATAAATAACTACAACAAAACAATAATAATTTTGTTTAATATTCCTGTATTGTTTTAAAACATACAAACAAATAACTACAACAAAACAAGAATAATTTTGTTTGATATTCCTGTATTGTTTTAAAACATACAAACAAATAACTACAACAAAACAAGAATAATTTTGTTTGATATTCCTGTATTTTTTTAAAACATACAAACAAATAACTACAACAAAATAAGAATAATTTTGTTTGATATTCCTGTATTTTTTAAAACATACAAACAAATAACTACAACAAAACAAAAATAATTTTGTTTGATATTCCTGTATTGTTTTGTTTGATGGTGTTTTACACAACACTTAACAATTTTTCAGTTAAACTGGCATCCAGATGGTGGAGTTGACAACCTATTTACAATGTACCTAGGAGGAGACCTATGGTTTTCAGCAAGTTAACTAGAAAACTTTTTTAAAAAACTAGCTTAAGTTCCAGCAAGGTTCCAACAAGAGGTGAGAGATTTCATATTTTAAAGTGAGATGCTCTAGTCATCCTGTCATTGGGGCCCTCTAGATATTCCTAGCCATACCTATGACATCAATTAAGTCCAAACCCAAATACTGTATAATTTCCAAAGCTCCCCTACCTTATTATATTCTTTTGATATATACATTTGAAAATTCATTGCAGATTTACTACATGTGAATGTAAATTAATCTTCTGAGTAATTTCATATTAATACATGTATGCTCATATAAAAATAATTCCCATAACTGTCCATCTGATGATTTCTGCCATGTTAATGATTTCATTTGTAGATCTCTGTGAGCTAAACATTTTTATTAAGCCTTTCTCGGTATCTAATCACAACTCAGAAAAATAGCTAAAACAGTCAAAAATATGAAAAATCCACTAAAATGGGAAATAACTCACATAAACAACCACCACACAATTTCAGTTCTGATGAATTTTTAGAGGATCTTTACTCACAACATCTCAAAACATTAAAAATCCACTTAACAGAGGAAATAATTGCCACAAGCCACACATAACAGAAAATGCACTCTGGATGCCCCACAATGCACACTGGACAATGTACGATGACAGACAAAAGACAATAGCAATAGGTCATCATAAGACTTTGACTCAGGAGACCTAAAATACTGGAACTTTATCTAAATGAAAGATGTATGCCAGAAAAAGTACATATGTAAAACTTTTATGAACACAATCAAGTATCGTGCTATTGAATTTATATAACCATGAAGAAATATTATAATTTCATGTGGCATCAAGTATTACAAAACACAACTTTCTGTTCTAATGACTTTAAAGATTGTTAAAGTCATAAAATAATCAAATCTTTTGTTCAAACATAAAACTTGTAGTTTCTTTTTTCACTTTTATCTACATGGCAATCTGTCAAATAATGACTTCAATAAATTCAACACTTTTTGTTCTTACCATGCAGCAAATGTAATAAATATACATGTACTTCAGGCTAGATCTCTCTCTCTCTCTCTCTCTCTTTCTCTCTCATGACAATATTCATAAATATTAAATGCAGTTGCTCTCCTACTCATATTGCAGAAGGCAAATGAAAAATAAAGTTTCCTTAGCTGAAAATAGATAAAACCAAATCTGAAACCTATAATTAGTTGATCATACATTTGCAACATAGACAAATAGACTTCCGAATACATGTGACATTGTCTTTCATCTTTGCACACACCTTTTTGCATGTATAGACATATATGTATATATATATATATATATATATATATATATATATATATATATATATATATATATATATATATATATATATATATATATATATATATATATATATTGATTTTAATGCTACAGCAATTCTTTACAATGAACTACAATGAATTTGCTCTTGTTTCAGAAGAGGGATTTCATCAATTATTTACAAAGTTTGACTTGTGGAAATATTTTATGGGTACTACTCTTGATTTATATCACATGTTGGTATGTTGTACTGCTACCAAAAGCACAATAGTAACATACAGACCTGTAAAAGTCATGGAGAAATGATACTAGTAATGTGTTAGGTATTCTAAATATGATCAAACCAATAGTGGGAGTCTAATTAATGTAAAAGAATTAGAGCTTTGCCTGTGGTTAAGGCATGTATCTAGACATCTTGATTCTATATGTATAGTGTAACTTCAACAAACCAATCACTGTGGCTAAGACATGTATCTAGACATCTTGATTCTATATGTACAGTGTAACTTCTAAACCAATCACTGGGGCTAAAACATGTATCTAGACATCTTGATTCTATATGTACAGTGTAGCTTCTACAAACCAATCACTGTGGCTAAGACATGTATCTAGACATCTTGATTCTATATGTACAGTGTAGCTTCTACAAACCAATCACTGTAGTTAAGACATGTATCTAGACATCTTGATTCTATATGTACAGTGTAGCTTCTACAAACCAATCACTGTGGCTAAGACATGTATCTAGACATCTTGATTCTATATGTACAGTGTAGCTTCTACAAACCAATCACTGTGGCTAAGACATGTATCTAGACATCTTGATTCTATATGTACAGTGTAACTTCTAAACCAATCACTGGGGCTAAGACATGTATCTAGACATCTTGATTCTATATGTACAGTGTAGCTTCTACAAACCAATCACTGTGGCTAAGACATGTATCTAGACATCTTGATTCTATATGTACAGTGTAGCTTCTACAAACCAATCACTGTGGCTAAGACATGTATCTAGACATCTTGATTCTATATGTACAGTGTAGCTTCTACAAACCAATCACTGTGGCTAAGACATGTATCTAGACATCTTGATTCTATATGTACAGTGTAGCTTCTACAAACCAATCACTGTGGCTAAGACATGTATCTAGACATCTTGATTCTATATGTACAGTGTAGCTTCTACAAACCAATCACTGTGGTTAAGACATGTATCTAGACATCTTGATTCTATATGTATATATCATAACTTCTGCCAACCAATCACTGCGGCTAAGGCATGTTAGACATTCTGATTCTATATGTACAGTGTATTTACTTCTAAAATGCAATCACATCCTGATATTGATAAAATGGATTATGTTCAAAAAGTCCAGATAACGACTCTTTTACTTTCAAGTACAAGATAAATTTTGAATCCTGATCCTTCTAAATTCTTAAAACCTGACCTATTATTGTGATGAAAATGAGTTGATGTACTTACAACATTTTTCAAAATACTGAACTACTTTTGTAAGAAAACTGTTAACAAAGTGATCTGCCATTTCAATCATAAAATAAGTTGTAAATAATGGAAAAAGGAAGTGTGAATTTTAAAACAAAAAGTTACTTAACATACCATATTCGACCCTTTTTAACATACAATTGAGAATCTTTTCTAGCTGACTGACAAGATGATGTGAACCTGAAAAAACATAAGTAACATTTTATCTGTAGCCCCCTCCCCCAGCAACAGAATTATGTTGGTAGGTGTCCACAATGATAAGTACAACAACTTTACCACTGAGTCTGTGCCTTAAAAAAATTAACTGTTTTACATCAGTTTGACTATTAATTGGCCCCATTAACTAAGCACCCATCCCTATTTCCTGACTTTTGTTGCACCCTGGCCACTTAATGGGTTGAATACAGAACATAAAATACAAGTAGAAGTAAACAATAAATTTAAAAAACGGACTTGTCTGTGTTGTTTTCAATTCATTGGTGTTTACAACCGGAACAGACTGGAATTATCAACTATGGTCAGCTTCCAATAACAGAAACCCTCCAAAAACCAAATGAAATATTTGGTGCGAGTGAGGTCCAGTTTAAGGAACTTCCACTATATAGGTAAATACCAAAAACTATATCAGTCCTAAATAACAAGAAAAGAACTGAAAATCAAGAATTCAGATGCCAATTCACTGATACCTATTTATACAGTTACTAGCTGAGTGTAATTTACATGACAGACGTGAAAATGAGGACAATATTTTGACACATGATGATTGTCATGTATACAGATGTATACAGATGTATATCATGTATATGGTGTATCAGTTTACAAAAACTATTAAATTCATATTACACGGATGTGTCATTACAGGTATATTCATAAACAGTGAAAATTCCAAAAAACAATCTTTTTGAAAACTTAACACTTCCTGATTCCGATCACAAAAACAAAAAATGGATATGTTTCTTTAATTTTCAAGTGAAAAACAACTCCTGAATACTAATCCTTCTAAATTTTTAGCACCAGACCAGATCAATTTTCATGATGAAAACACAATACTAAAACCAAATACCAACCTTACCTGTATAAGAACATTGCTATTCAAGGTACATGGCATTTTTATGAGTAAAATACCATATACTATTTAATCAAATGGAAAATAATGGAGCACAAATGATAAACAAAGTTTGAATTTGAAATGAAATTACTAAATACATACATGTACATAATATACAAGGACATGTAAACATTAAACAAGAGATCCCAGAGGGATCTTGGCACCCACCATGGAATGTTCTATGTCTGATCTATGACAGACTGTTCTTTTCTCTTATTTTGTGTCTCAACTTTGAATTTGAACTTAAATCCATATTTCTGTGAAATACTTTTTTCACAAGATTATAGCAAAACTGAGCTTGAACTGAACATATTACATTTTAAGAATGGAATTCAACATGGCCGATAGGTGTCCAGTTTGGATTTTGATCTCTCTGAAAATGTAATATGCACATCTAGACCTCAGGGGGAACCTCCATAATCAATTTCGAAAAGATTCCTTCAGTACATTCTGAGAAATATGTACTTCCATTGTCAAAATCGAATATTGTCGGCCATGAGGAATCCAAATATGTTAAAATGTCATATGCACAACTATTATGTCCTTCATAAATTTGAATATTTCTTTCTGAGCCAAACTTCCTATAGTCCAAGGGCCATGTTGGCCATATTGGATTCCAATCTCTCTCGAATCGAACGTGATATTTAACAAATTGAGTACTCAAACACGCGTTTAGTATATTAAAAGAATAAAGAGCGATCAAAGAATACTTTTTGTTTTAATTTAACTTTTAAGTGTACACAGGTTCAATAGATCAACTTATAAAAATCCAAACCCTCCAAAAACCAAAGTTACGGATCTGAAACAGATTTAGCATTGAGAAATTCCCTTCTACATAAATACTGGCATGGGTGTTTAAAAAAATGTATTCAACTTTTAAACTAAATTTTATGGGTTCATTAACATCATTACAATTTTTATGCATTTCATCAATTTCATAATCATTTCCAACATCATTCATATTTCATTCACTTTATTTTTGTTAGAAATAGATATTTTATAATACATGTGTCTCAGATATTACCGTATGAACACAACTCTTCTTTTCTTCCTGACCATTGTTATTCGACCAGTTCAGTTTATACATACTTGACAGTGTTTTTGTCCACTACAATTTTTCTCTTTATTTACTGGTAACAGGTTTCGCTGCCAAAATTTCGGAGTGCACCGACTGAAGGAATATTTTTGTCCGTCTTCACAAAAACCTGTAGTCTGGATCAGACTGATAGGAGAAGGTTTAATTATGAGAGGATTACACCTGGTTATATTTGAGAGGATTAAACCTGGTCATATTTGAGAGGAACCAACGTGGTTATATTTGAGAGGAACCAACCTGGTTATATTTGAGATATAAAGCCTGGTTATTAGAGAGGAATTGTATCTGGTTATATTTGAGAGGATTGAACCTGGTTATATTTGAGAGGATTGAACCTGGTTATATTTAAGGATTGATTGAATCTGGTTATATTTAAGAGAGGATTAAATCTGGTTATATTTGAGAGGATTGAATCTGGTTATATTTGAGAGGATTGAATCTGGTTATATTTAAGAGGATTGAATCTGGTTATATTTGAGAGGATTGAATCTGGTTATATTTGAGAGGATTGAATCTGGTTATATTTGAGAGGATTGAACCTGGTTATATTTGAGAGGATTGAACCTGGTTATATTTGAGAGGACTAAACTTGGTTAAAAAAGAAAACTACAGTAAACACAGCCAACTGTCAAACACATATACAATACAATATAATATAGGGTCATCCATAAAAAAATGTTGGTTTGCTGAGACATGACCTACATACTCAAAACCCTGCAACTAAAATTTTTTTATTGCTATTCTTGGAATTGTTTTTTTTTTTCATAAGTCTTCTGATATTTTCCCATTCCTTATATTATACATGCATGTATTGTTTACAGTTTCCCCAAAAAAATCCTACTATCCTACTCACATTTAAAAATCTTAGTCGCGTTACAGCAAAGCAACACTTTTTTAAGGATGACCTTAAACTACACAACTATTGGTAGTCTGACAAGTCTCATCTGGGCAGTTTGTTATCATTTAATTGTTGTATTGCCCAAATATAACAAATGACAATTTGCTTGAATCAGACTTGTCGGACTAAACCAAACATGTATTCTTTTGCAATAACCTGTTCATACAACATACATGTGATAAAAATCAGCCCAACTGCTATGTCATAACTGGAGATTTTTAAATTTTTAGATTGAGATTTGGTCTCAAAACTGGAGA